>CM067361.1:65581178-66243556 GCA_034401795.1 Chaetoderma sp. LZ-2023a
CCAGCTCTAGTAGCGTCCGCCCGTAGAACGTATTCGCGGCAGAACATTCGATAGCGCCTTTTCAATACTGTTGTGTGCCAATTTCCAGGAGAAGATACGACAGATTTGATACAAATTTGAATAAGAATTGTTGATGCAGCAGCATTCAGTCTATAGATTCTAAAATAATCATCATAAATTTCAGGCAACATCCGTTACGGATCTGAAGAGCAATTTGACTGTCAGTTGGTGATTATTCAGTCACCAACAACATTGTTGTATTGAGCATAGACCTATAACGCTTCCTCGCCAGGAATGAATTGAGCATAGACCTATACACGCTTCCTCGCCATGAATGAATTGAGCATAGACCTATACACGCTTCCTCGCCATGAATGAATGATTAGCAAGCAGCATGTACGTTTCGTTGACAGATTGCGCATTTGTTTGAAATGCATCGATTGAACAGAAACGTACTCATGCTAGGTTTGCTTTATATTTCCTATGTGCGGGCAACGCATATCTAGGCATAAACTCACTCTATTTAGATAGCAATATTGCACACCAGCTCCTAGCATGGATAACCATTTGACATTCATTCATTCATTCATTCATTCATTCATTCATTCATTCATTCATTCAGTTTGTTTGTTGGCCGCTTACACCTAGATGTATTTGAGCCTTGTCAATCTGTTAGGTGCTTCGCCGAAGGGTTGCGTTGCTTCCCCGAAGGGTTGCTCTAAATAAAAGTCAAAGCTGAAAAAAAAAGTTATTAAGATGTTGCTAGGGGTGTATGTGTTGCCTGTTGTTTCCTAATGAGCTGTTGTTGGCGGGTGTAGGTGTTGTATGCAGTGTATAGGAGGGATGGGAGGGGTAATTACTTTATTTCTCTCGGAGGTGGGATGGGGGTGGAGGGCAGTCTGCGAAATAAAATTTGAGAACGGAAATTAGGCAGAATGTTTTAAAATAAAAAAAATATTAAGAGACGAAACTGAAAGATAATATTATCAAATAAGAATAAGTAACTTAAAATAATGGCATGTGATTAAATAAACAAGAAACGGGGAAAACTAAGCTTAAAATCTAATGTTTGCACAACTAAAAATCTAAAGTTAAAACTTAAAATTGTAACCTGTTGCTGTTAGAAATAATAAGTTGAATGCAGATGGCGCTATTTGGGAGTTAAAAAGGGCATGTCACGTGGTCAAGTCGCTAAAGATCCTTTCATACGTATGCTAATAATTGGGCAAACAGTTTAAGGAATATGTTACGTAATAACGGTTTTAACGATGTTTGGTTAGCGCAGAGCAGAGGAATCGATGTACATATTTTTTATTAATGGTTATATACAGAGAGCAACTGACAATTTTCTGCAGGGATGGAGGGGACAGTTAGAGGCCAGCAATAAAACGAAATTATATAAGAATGTTGCTGTTGATCCGTCATATAAGACCTATCTGGATATGGTTACAATACCGAAATTTCGCAAAGCGATGACCAGGTTACGAACTAGCTCTCATAGACTCCGTATTGAAACTGGTAGGTGGAACAAACCTTCCCTATTCCGACGGCAGATAGAAAGTGTTATTTCTGTAACATTGTGGAAGATGAGTTTCATTTTATATTAGTTTGCCCAATTTACAAAAATCTACAAAAACAATATATAAAACAATATTATTGGAATAGGCCCAGCATATATAAGTTTCACGAACTACTGCAATCATGCAATTGTACAATTATACGAAAACTGGCTGCCTTTATTCATTATGCGTTTGCGCTTCGAGACGAATACATGACAAATAATAGTTTAGCTCATTACACTGAATCCATGCATCTTACTCACACATATATATGTATATAGGAATATACTTGTTAGTGCCTCTGTCTAGTTATTCTGTCTGTCTTTCTTTTCATCTATATGTTTTACTTTGTCTCATAGTTAGTCTTTCATGCTTGGAAACTATTATATCTATCTGCTCCTCATCACAATTTTCAGCGACCCTACAGAGCCAGTAAAATATTGTACCAGCCATAAATTCTGCAGAATATCAGCATCACTGATAGCGCTGCAGGGTTCTTGGATGGCCGAATTGATTAAAGTTGACGTCATCATTATATGTTAACAATACGTCATAATAATTTCACGATCACCGGCTTCGTAATAAACTTGTAGTTTACTAATCTTACTGCATATTCTCGTAACGATATTGTACACCGCCGTACGCCTGCACGTGGGATTGCGTCTGCGAGCATGTATATGATTGGGTGTGAGTTCGTGTGTGTATACGAGTGTGCATGTGCGTGTGTGTATGCGTTGGTGGTGTGCGTTCGAGTGTCTGCCACGTGCGTGTCTGTGCGCGGGAGTGCGTTTCTGTGTGGTTGAGTGGATGTGTGTATAAATTTTTGCAAGATCAGAGTTAAATGTTAACATATACAGCCATAGTACACTTAAACTTATATATTAATTGAATTTTATATACGGTATCCGTCATGTATATATTGTGTTCAATGTGCACTCAAGGGCCGATGGCCTATTGTGGAAATAAATATCTATCTAGCTAAAATATTTATCCAGCGCTGGACAAAGGAGAGCAAAGCAGAGCGACAGCATCTACACCAAAAGCAAATCCACGCCAATCACGACCTGTGTGTCCAATTTTCGTGTTTCCAGCGCTACCCCCCCCCCCCCCCCCCCCCCCGTCAGCGTCATTTCATCATCGGGCGAGTCGTCACCAGGAACGCAGCGGCGAGCAAACAGCGCCACCAGCGTCTCTACGCGACAAACGGCATCTCTCCAGGGCGGGTTGATTGCGGCTCAACCATAAGCTCGCCTCCCTTGAGTACCCCGTGGAGCCAATCCTCCATCCGGCGTCGTACATCCGTCCTTCTTCTTTCCAAAGTTGTTGGTGACTTTTATGGCTGTCATCCCAGAGGGACTTGCCGCTTCCAAATTCTTTACACGGAATTCCATGTGGTAGTACTCTTAATTGGCAAAAGAGGGCGCTTCGAATAACTATACTCGCGCCAAACAGATCAGGTCGTATGGCTTTGAATAACTGAAACCCTAAAATCAGGGCCCCGCTTAAGGCATAGGCGAATTAGGCACTGCCCAGGTCGCCAGATTTTAGAGGGGCGCCAAAAAGGGCGCCGCTCACCACCCAAACTACATGTACTCAAAGCAAATAAGATTTCTAAAAAAAATCCACACTTAGGACAAGAGCCATATTTCGCTCCAGAAATGCTGGAAATGCCCCTCTCAGAGCATATGGATTTCAAAATTTTCCGGAGGAGGACCCCTGGATCCACACTTAAAGGGTGGTCCGTTACCTTTGCCTAGGATGCCAGAAACCCTAGGGCCGGCCCTGCCTAAAATAAATATAAATAGCTCTAAATTTATATTTAAGGTCCGATATCATGTCATTCTTATCACGATGTACAGTCATGTATTTACTCACAGGCAGGTATCAATCCACGTTTCTGTTGCAATTGTCTGGATAAACTTGATTTTAAAATCATAGCGAACGATACAGTACAGGTCGGAAATAATATAGAATGTTTACAAAACAAAACAGAAACATTTTAGTTAGAGCAACTTTTAACACGATCTAAGAAATGTTCTGTTGAATATTCTGAACCTTATGAAGCAATGGCATCCAATCCAATTATGATCAAAATATTCAACAGTATGTACGGTAGGTCATGATGTTGTTTGTATTTTCCTCCAATAATTAGGATCACATCGACTCGATAAGTTGCTGCCAATCTTATAATAGCCTCTGCCGCAGAGTCAGCCCATCCCATGCATCGGCCACTATACATTGTTGACTATTTACATGCTTGATATGCCATATAGAAGTATACATAATTATTAGCATTGCCAAAATGGGTCGTTGCTAAAGTTTTAACTACGCATATGGTGGTGTGCCTTGATTGCTCATTCCTAAATGAAGAAGAAAATGAGGCCATTATCCGGGAAAGCCCATTTCAGCCTGACCAATCAGCTGTTAGATCTATATGAATGTCATTCTTATCATTCTTATCTCTGGCACGGAGAGGGACGTGCCTGTGAGTGTATAATATTCACACATTTTAATCAATGGACAACGCATCCATTAACCACCTCATTGGTGTCTGTAGGTTGTTGGTCTATCTTGCGTTATTGTTCTAGTATTATTTTGTAATTTGCTTAGTCATGGGTGTGCTATATTGTTCAAAACATGTCGAAATATGTCACAGCTACCTCCAGCGAAACGTCGTTGGGCCTAACATTCACTGAAGAACAAGATCACATTATTTAACGAGTGGGTGACAAAATGTAATCAGAAAGAGTTTATGCAATAAATGTGGTATCCGTAGATCCAGAGGTTGTGCGATCTTAACGTATGAAAACGTACTTAAAGGAAATGGAGCAGAATTCCAGTATTGATCTGCCTGATCAGTGTATCCCTCAGATCATAAAGTAACCCGCAGTCCGATCATTGTAGCCCTCAGATCATAAAGTGACCTTCAGTCCGATCATTGTATCCCTCAGATCATAAAGTGACCTTCAGTCCGATCATTGTAGCCCTCAGATCATAAAGTGACCTTCAGTCTGATCATTGTAGCCACCAGATCATAAACTAACCTCCAGTCCGATCATTGCAACCATCAAATCATAAAGTAGCCTACACCATGAACATGGCACCCGTCATAACATGAAGTAACCCACTGTCCGATCATTGTAGCCATCAAATCATGAAGTAAGCTACAGTCCGATCATTGCAGCCATCAGATCATGAAGTAAGCTACAATCCGATCATTGTAACCATCAGATCATAAAGTAACCTACAGGCTGATCAGTCTAGCTATCCTATAATAAAGTAAGCTATATTCCAATCATCGGAGCCATACAATCATAAAGTAATCTCCCGTCCGATCATTGAAGTCATAAAATCATAAAGTAACCTACAGTCCGATCATTGTAGCACTCAGATCATAAAGTAACCTACATTCCGATCATTGTTTCTATATCATCGTAATGTAACCCACATTCCGATCATTGTTGCTATATCATCATAAATTAACCTATAGTCCGATCACTGTAGCTATATCATCATAAAGTAACCTGCAGTCCTATCACCGTTGCTATATCATCATAAAGTAATCTACAGTCCAATCATTGTAGTCATTAGATCATAAAGTAACCAGCACCCCTATCATGGTAGCCATCAGATCATAAAGTGCCTTACAGAAATTGGCGGGCGTGGGTACAAATTGGCGGGCGTAGGTTAAATTGGCGAACGTGGGTACAAATGGGCGTAGCGTGGTAGAAATTGGCGTGACATAGGTAGAAATAAGCGCAATGTATGTGGAAATGGGCGTGTTTAAGGTACAAATTGGCGGGCGTGAGTATAAATGGACGTGACGTAGGTGGAAATGGGCGTGGCGTGGGTAGAAATTGCAGGCGTAGGCAGAAATGGACGGAGTATAACTAGGTGCTCCAGGTATACTAGAAATGGGCGTTGCATATGTAGAAATGGGCGTGGCGTGGGTAGAAATTGGCGTGGCGTAGGTAGAAATTGGCGGGCGTGGGTAGAAATGGTAATTCATGCTAAAATTTGAGCATTAACCAATTGAAGAATGACAAAGCAGCTATTGCGGGTGGCTATGACAAAGCAGCTATTGCGGGTGGCTATGACAAAGCAGCTACTGCGGGTGGCTATGACAAAGCAGCTATTGCGGGTGGCTATGACAAAGCAGCTATTGCGGGTGGCTATGACAAAGCAGCTATTGCGGGTGGCTATGACAAAGCAGCTACTGCGGGTGGCTATGACAAAGCAGCTATTGCGGGTGGCTATGACAAAGCAGCTATTGCGGGTGGCTATGACAAAGCAGCTATTGCGGGTGGCTATGACAAAGCAGCTATTGCTGGTGGCTATGACAAAGCAACTATTGCGGGTGGCTATGACAAAGCAACTATTGCGGGTGGCTATGACAAAGCAACTATTGCGGGTGGCTATGACAAAGCAGCCATTGCGGGTGGCTATGACAATGCAGCTATTGCGGGTGGCTATGACAAAGCAGCTATTGCGGGTGGCTATGACAAAGCGGCTATTGCGGGTGGCTATGACAAAGCAGCTATTGCGGGTGGCTATGACAAAGCAGCTATTGCGGGTGGCTATGACAAAGCAGCTATTGCGGGTGGCTATGACAAAGCAGCTATTGCGGGTGGCTATGACAAAGCAACTATTGTGGGTGGCTATGACAAAGCAGCCATTGCGGGTGGCTATGACAATGCAGCTATTGCGGGTGGCTATGACAATGCAACTATTGCGGGTGGCTATGACAATGCAGCTATTGCGGGTGGCTATGACAATGCAGCTATTGCGGGTGGCTATGACAAAGCAGCTATTGCGGGTGGCTATGACAAAGCAACTATTGCGGGTGGCTATGACAAAGCAGCTATTGCGGGTGGCTATGACAATGCAGCTATTGTGGGTGGCTATGACAATGCAACTATTGCGGGTGGCTATGACAAAGCAGCTATTGCGGGTGGCTATGACAATGCAGCTATTGCGGGTGGCTATGACAATGCAACTATTGCGGGTGGCTATGACAATGCAGCTATTGCGGGTGGCTATGACAAAGCAGCTATTGCGGGTGGCTATGACAAAGCAGCTACTGCGGGTGGCTATGACAAAGCAGCTATTGCGGGTGGCTATGACAAAGCAGCTATTGCGGGTGGCTATGACAAAGCAGCTATTGCGGGTGGCTATGACAAAGCAGCTATTGCGGGTGGCTATGACAAAGCAGCTATTGCGGGTGGCTATGACAAAGCAGCTATTGCGGGTGGCTATGACAAAGCAACTATTGCGGGTGGCTATGACAAAGCAACTATTGCGGGTGGCTATGACAAAGCAGCTATTGCGGGTGGCTATGACAAAGCAGCTATTGCGGGTGGCTATGACAAAGCAGCTATTGTGGGTGGCTATGACAAAGCAGCTATTGCGGGTGGCTATGACAAAGCAGCTATTGCGGGTGGATATGACAAAGCAGCTATTGCGGGTGGCTATGACAAAGCAGCTATTGCGGGTGGCTATGACAAAGCAGCTATTGCGGGTGGCTATGACAAAGCAGCTATTGCGGGTGGCTATGACAAAGCAGCTATTGCGGGTGGCTATGACAATGCAACTATTGCGGGTGGCTATGGCAAAGCAGCTATTGCGGGTGGCTATGACAAAGCAGCTATTGCGGGTGGCTATGACAAAGCAACTATTGCGGGTGGCTATGACAAAGCAGCTATTGCGGGTGGCTATGACAAAGCAGCTATTGCGGGTAGCTATGACAAAGCAGCTATTGCGGGTGGCTATGACAAAGCAGCTATTGCGGGTGGCTATGACAAAGCAGCTATTGCGGGTGGCTATGACAAAGCAGCTATTGTGGGTGGCTATGACAAAGCAGCTATTGCGGGTGGCTATGACAAAGCAGCTATTGCGGGTGGCTATGACAAAGCAACTATTGCGGGTGGCTATGACAAAGCAGCTATTGCGGGTGGCTATGACAAAGCAACTATTGCGGGTGGCTATTTCTGGTCAAATATTGAGTATTGTGATATTAATTTTAAAGGTGGTTGTTACTGCGCTAGACAGCATGTCATTAATTTCAGAATGTGTATAAGAATACATCTTATCGTATTAAACCTATGTCGACTTAATGGTTAAAGTTGTAATTCAGGCTATAATACCTTACACACAGCTGCTTTAATAAACGGTTATTGGTTATTATCTAGACCCGGTGCTATACACTATACACATTAACAAACGACAATAACCTTAGCTAAACACACTTCGATGCACACAGGTAACCGCGTGAGGTCCTTTTTCAAGTCCTTTATCGCATACGTCAGACGGCCATGTTTCGTATCTTTGTTACCGAGCATAATTATCAACCAGGGTAGATATCAATTGAGAGAGCTAAAAGAATTGCACAATGTAAGGAATTCTCAGCTGAATATTTTGTGACTTACTGGAAGATATCCTTTCCGAAGGCACCAACTGTTTTCGGTCAACTTATTTACAAAATATGCAACAACGTAACTGTAAGGTTGCCTTGAAATTGCAACGCTGGGATTTCAACGTTGAAATGGTTAAGTGTAAATAATAAAAATACGTGACACATGATAGCTGGTCTTTAAATTTCATATTGCAATGTTAATAAAATGTGCGATTTTGTGAATATCTATGTGCGTGCGTTGGTGGCTAGATATGTGCGTACGTGGGTGGCTAGATATGTATGTGCGTGGATGGTTAGATATGTGCGTGCGTGGATGGCTAGATATGTGCGTGCGTGGGTGGCTAGATATGTGCTTGGGTGGCTGTCTAGATATGTGCGTGTGGGTGGCTAGATATGTGCGTGTGTGCGTGGCTAGACATGTGCGTGTGTGGGTGGCTAGATATGTGCATCCGTGGGTGGCTAGATATGTGCGTGGGTGGATGGTTAGATATGTGCGTGCGTGGATGGGTAGATATGCGTGTGCGTAGGTGGTTAGATATGTGCGTGTGTGGCTGGCTAGATATGTGCGTGTGTGGGTGGCTAAATATATGCGTGTGTGCGTGTAGGTATGCGTGGACACATTGAAGAATCGCAACACCAGGGCTCGGGGATCAGGGGAAATGGGACGTGATCAGGGGGATGTGACGAGATCAGGGGAACGGGACATGATCGGGGGACGGGACGGGATCATGGGGACAGGACATGATGGGATCAGGGGGGACGGTACGGGATCAGGGGACAGGACGGGATCTGGGAACGGGACGGGATCAGGGGATGGGATGGGATCAGGGGAGGGGACGGAATCTGGGAACGGGACGGGATCAGGGGACGGGACGGGATCATGGGGACAGGGCATGATGGGATCAGGGGGACGGTACGGGATCAGGGGACAGGACGGGATCTGGGAACGGGACGGGATCAGGGGATGGGATGGGATCAGGGGAGGGGACGGAATCTGGGAACTGGACGGGATCAGGGGACGGGATGGGATCATGGGGACGGGACGGGATTATGGGAACGAGAAGGGATCAGAGGGACGGAACGGGATCAAGGGGACGGGACGGGATCAGGGGGACAGGACGGGATCATGGGGACGGGGCGGGATCAGTGGGACGGGACGGGATCAGGGAGACGGGACGGGATCAGGGGGACGGGACGGGACCAGGGGACGGGACGGGATCAAGGAGACGGGAAGGGATCAGAGGGGCGGAACAGGATCAAGGGGACGGGACGTGATCAGGGGCACAGGGGTGTCTTGAAGATTCAAGATTGCAACTCCTCTCGCCGTCGATCGTACTAGCATGGACTAGGTCGACGATTTTTTTTAGTTGCTGGTCTGAACACTAGTTGATGGAAAGCTCCAAGAACAGGACGGATGATGCTTCCTTCTCTCGGAGTACAGTTCAGAGAAGCTTCCTATCAACAACTCGAACTCGAGTATTGGCTAAACTACTTTGTAATGTAATCGAATGGATAAGTAAATGCATATGCAATATCGCCACAAACTGTACTGAGAATAAATGTGGTTAAGAAATATCTTATTGAAAATGATCGATCCTATATTTCACAGTCTGACTAAGAAAACAAAACATCTCTCGTGAGTTTCTAATTTAGTCTGCCCATCGTGGACGATCCCCCAAAGATGAAAGATGCAACGATTCGTTCGTTCAGTTTGTTTATTGGCCGCTCACACCTTGATGTATTTGGGCCATGACTCACTCTGAGAGGTGCTTCTCCGAAGGTTTGCGTTGCTTCCCCGAAGGGTCGCTATAAATAAACGTCAAAACTGAAAAAAGTAAAGAATTAAGCTGTTGCTAGGGTGTATGTGTTGCCTGTTGCTGCCTAATGAACTGTTGTTGGCGGGTGTCGATGTTGTATGCCGTGTAGAGGAGGGGTTGGGAGGGGGAATTACTTTATTTTTCATGGAGGTGGGATGGGGTGGAGGCCAGTTTGTGAAATAAAATCTCAAAACTGGAATCAGGAAAAATTTTGAAAGACGAAACTGAATGATAATACTATCAACTAAGAATAAACAAGTTAAAATAATGGTGATTAAATAAACAAGAAACTGAGAAAATTAAACATTAAATTAAATATTTACTATAGCTACATGCACGTTCCACCCACACTTCGCCTGCGTGGGAATCGATCGATCTCTGAACTCACTGGCTATCAATTTCGTTCAACAATATTCAATAGCTTACTTGTATAGTTTTCTGAAAATTGATAGTCGATCGATCCCAACACGAGCTAGGTGTGGGTGGAGCTTAGCTAGACATGAGCGAGGCATAGCTAAAGCTGGAAGGCTCCATTGTTAGAAGCTGATGATTTGCTAGGAATAACAACAACTTATTAATGGAGGAATCCAGTTTTAGCTATGCCCCACTCTTCTCTATTTAAGTTCCACTCACACTTCCCCTGTGCTGGGGTCGACATTCATACAGGTACACTATTGCATTTTTTGAAACAAATATGGCTGGCTGTTGTTGAATGGCAGCAATCCCGCCCAGTCAAATTAGTTTCAAAATATTCAATTGCTTACCTGTATAGAGTTCTGGAATTTGATAGTCAGTGAGTGCAGAGATCGATCGATCCCAACACATGCGAAGTGTCGGTGGAAGGTAGCTATAGTAAATATTGAACAGAATGTTTATTAACTCTTTAAAATGGCCGCCGAAATTTATTTTGCTCTGATCGACTTGAAATTAGAGACTTGATTTCATATCAATTGTAAAGAGGATCAACCCAATGGTTATCGAGACATCAGCAATTCTGTGCCATATATCCCCATAGTAAATCTATGTGGGCAAAATTTGAACTGCATTTTCTCCAAGAGTTGTATTCTGATTCTCCTCAAACCTGGTTTTATTCTAGAAAATTGAGAGACCTAACTAAATGGCAATGCAAATTTTAATATCTCCCTTGGGGTCAAGGCCATTTGTTGGTGAAAATTTCAAATTGTCATGTTCGGCATAAGTAACCTCCCATTTCGTCATAATTTATACATTACTTTGGTGTCGAGATGACCTTTTAGTGGTCAACGGTATGAGATTTCGAGAAATCAGCTTTTCCATTCCTAATGTAAACCTATGGGAATTTAAACTATGGCTATTTGAACTACGACTACACCTAGCCTTTTTATCGGATCAGCACTAGATGTGTTCAATGGTCACGTACGAAGAGACCTTCCACTATTCCTTAATGCCCAGCCATCGCTGATTTGAAGATTGTGATGTTAGGCTTATGATGTTGGGTGATAGCGGCCCTATGTTAGCAATGACGGGTGGGGACGCGCGGCTCGCTTATCTAGAGCTATCTGAGGCGCTGCCAAGCTGTACAGTGGCAGTGGTACACGGCTAACAGATAACGCAGCTTTCTGGACCGATGCTCGGCCGATATCGTGCCGATACTTGGAGTATCAGCCTGGAAACTATCGGCCCGATATCAGCCCAGCATCGGCCCAGCATCGGCCCAGCATCGGCCCGATATCGGCCCAGCATCGACCCAGTAAGCTGCGTTAACAGAACATGTAAAACTGAAATGGAGGGATTTATTTCCAGCTTTCCTTCGCTCATTTTTAAAATGTTGGAATTGATTTAAAACCTTGATACATGAATTGGCAGAATCTATATGTTACGCTAATTATGCATGAAGGTTGTTCAATATTTTGACCCTAACTTGATTAGGTGCTGTTGCCGCATATGGCTGCAACAACTCCCAGTCAAATCACACTCAAAATATTAACCCAAATATCTAATAAATTGTAAATTCATTAAGGACCAATAATTGGTATATTTCACGGACTTTTCCAGCTTCAGTGCGGAGAATTGTACGTCATTATAATTGCAAGTTTTTTGTGACGTCAAGTTACCTAGTGCCGTATTTGATTACAATGTTTAATCGTTGAGTGACAGATCGGATCCCTCCACTTGCAATCACCATACGCTCGCCCCTAACACATTATGATCGTATCGCCTTAGCTATTCTTTTCTCAAAATCTTTAAAGTAAAATACAAAATCGTTACGACGGACATTGTTTGTAACTTTTGGTAGATGTATCGGACAATGCTTTGCGATAATGATTTGCCAAAATGGCATTTACAGATCCGTGTTACAACAATCACAGCCATTGTCGGGTCAGTATTATAGTAACATATGTCTAATGTTGAACGAGCACATGACTATGTTATGGAGGCCCTCGCTCGCACGAAATACACTACCCATAATGCAAGAGTGAATACATTGAAAAGAATATTTATAATTTATGTTCGCTACGGCCAATGAGGATACATCGAGTCTATGTTTCCTAATTAGTATCACAGGCATAGAGTGCAAAGATGTCTATAACATTAGGCCTACTGGCATGCAGAATGTCACATGCTTATAAATAGTCAATACTATTAGAACAATGCCGTGGATGGCATGGGATTTTGAAAATAATTTGACTGGCAGCTGATTACTTTCAAGATATCACAAAAGCCGCCAATGCATGCATGTTTACAATGAATACACGATAGTGCCGGTACTGCTTTCCACAAGGCATGTATGTTAGTACCATAGAGGAATACATTTAACTCTATGTACCGCCTATTTCTGGTTAATCTCCGCCCGCTGATTAACTGTGTTGGAATCGATTTATATATACTTCCAATTGTGAACTAAGAGAATCACAATTTCAACGTAACTACACAGGTGGTGATGACTATTTTGAAATTTAATTGACTGGCGGTTATTGATGCCTATGGCAGCAACAGCTACCAGTGAAGTTGCGTTCAAAATCTTTAGCAAAATATGTGTTAAATTGTAAATCCCCTAAATGATTTGACGGACTTCTCAATGTTTATGACGGAGCTAGATGTCTAATTATAATTGTTCCGTCAGACTACATGTGGCGTAACTGATTATAGCGTCAATTACTTGAGTGACAGACGGGATCCCTCTATTATAATGATATAGCATGTATAAATTATTGCAATATATACCATATATTGGAAGAAGCTATCTTGGGTCGTGAGATATATATATATATATATTAGTAACACAGTCAATGAATAATAACGTCACACATGTAAATATTGATGGCAACTTAATCCATTCAAAGCAATGGAGGATTCAAGTTTATCCATTAATCATATAACATCATAATCAACTACGTGACGTGTAGGATGACGCCATAATCAATTACGTTATGAATGACGTAACTAAGTTTGTCAAGAACGCTTAATTGATGACGGACTAAGTGTTTTACGAATTGTAGGGGTTTACTATTTAATAAACATTCTGCTGAATATTTTGAAACTAATTTTATTGAGAACTATTGCTGCCATATACATCAACAGCAGTCAGTAAAATTAGTTTCACAATATTGAACATCTTACCTTTATAGTAACCTGGCAATTCGGATGCTGCGAATTCAACACAGTCAAATTAGTTTCAAAATATTCAACAGCTTGCCCGTATAGTTTTCTGGAAATTGAGATTCAGCGAGTTCGGAGATCTGAACGGACAAAGTGTGGGTGGAGCCCAGCTAGAGTGGCATGGCTAAAACGGGAGTCCTCCATTGTGATTCAAAACGTCTCCAGTTTTAAACAAGTTTTCGATTTCTTTTTCAATTACCTGAATCGATATATCTCGACATATTATAAAATTGTTCAAAGAGAATTTAGCAATGAAGTACTAAAAATATTTATTGTTTAAATTGTAAAATATAAATACTACATGATGTATATTCTCGGACCGCGCTGATATAATTTGTATTTTAAAGAGACTACAATGTTGTCTTTAGTTCTTGTGTGTATGCCAGTAAAATAAACTGACGAGAAGTGGAATTGCGTCAATACATTATATAGAAAAACTAGAGCACTTTTCAAAATGCCATATGGGAAATGACTATCTCTGCAGTTGCGGTCTCATTCCCTTAATTAAACACGTTATAATGTGAGGTTTGGCTAAATACAATTGGTTATTATGTATCTTATGCGTTAGATCTCTGTAGGCTATCTTACAATACACGCCATTTAGACTACAGAACCCGCCAATCTGTCTCGAGTGACCTGTTTAAATTGAGACCTAATTAAAATATAAATACAGTGCACTGATAATCGACAAACATGTTCAGGATCAATGGACCGGTCTATTTTTAGCTATGCCCGGCCTATCTCTCGCTAAGCTCCACCCACCCCTACCTCGATTTGGGATCGATCGATCTCTGAACTTCCTGACTATCCATTTCCAGAAAACTATACAGGTAAGCCATTGAATATTTTAGAATTAATTTTACTGGGTGCTGTTGCTGCTATAGGCAGTAACAACATCCAGTCAATTTAATTTCAAGATATTCAACAGCATGTTTATTAAATAGTAGAGACATACAATTCGTACAGCGTGTCGGACTATTAAAAGTTATAATCACTGATGATGTAATGATTGTGACGTCATCCTACACGCAGCTTATATGACGTCAGATTTATAGATGGTTACTCTGGAAAGGTGAATTCTACTGAGAGATATATAACAACCAGCTTGGACATAAAACGTGATTCTAAGAAACATAGTAATGCGTGTTGCATTCACTAACACAGGGTATGTTTTTGTGTTACAAATTGTTGGTTCCTGAACAAATTAGAAATGTTGGTCTGCAATACCACGATGCAGCAATGAAGATATTTGATTTCCAGTGCATAGTAGTGCTAAAGATACGGGGAAATGAGAATAAACAAGACAAGCCACGATTGGCCAGGGATCTCTAGACAGAAGGAATATGCCGAATCACGTTTAACCAAGGTTCTCCAGACAAACGGGATACTCTGAGCTACGTTTAACCATGGTTCTCCAGGCAGACAGAATACTCTTAGACACGTTTTACGATGGTTCTCCAGACAGGCGGGATACTCTTATACACGTTTTACCATGGTTCTCCAGACAGGCGGCATACTCTGAGACACGTTTTGCCATGGTTCTCCAGACAGACGGGATAGTTTGAACAACGTTTAAACAGGGTTCTCCTTTGCTATTTAATAAACATGCTGTTGAATATTTTGAAACTAATTTGACTGGGCGCTGTTGCTGCCTTAGCCAGCAACAACACCCAGTCAAATTGGTTTCAAAATATTCAACAGTTTAAATGTGTTTTTTTGGAAATTTATAGTCAAAGGTTTCAGAGATCAATCGATCCCAACACGAGCGAGGTGTGGGTGGAGCTTAGCTAGAGATGGGCGGGGCATAGCTAAAACCGGAAAGGTCCATTCTTAGCTAAGCTCCTCTCACTTTGTACGCGTTTTACTCGTTTTAGCACTTTGAATGTTGACGTACCAGGGTCCCCGTTTCAAGTTGTTATGCACGCAAGCTGTTGGATATTTTGAACGTAATTTGACAGGGATATTTTTATGTCAATGGCAGCGTCCACTTTCATATAATGCAGGCATTTTCTTACTGACGGACCATTGCGACTTTAATGACGGACCTGCGTCAATTTATTTGATTTCAGCAAGCATGTGACGTATTTTAATTAATACGCCAGATACTCGAGTGACAGATCTGATCCCGCCATTAAACAACGCTCATTCTAGGATGTAGAGAAGTAGGGGTAGGGATCTATAGCAGTATAAACTGTAGCTAGAATTGAATACATTATTTTTGGAGAAATCTATCAATGTTTAAGGAAAACATTTAATTCATTCAGTATATATAATTGAGTGTATTTGCAAGATAAGATTAGCAGGCGCCGGCTTGGTGTAGTGACTAGCACTCCTGAATACTTATTTGGAGACCCTGTTCGTGCCAGAGATGTGCGCTCTCCTGTTGTCGGCGGAAATATGAGCAATCTCCAGTACCAGTGTAAACTCTTGAGAAGTTACCGATAGTAGACTGCAATCAAACCAGATTAGATATGACGTGACTGGGGCCTGGGATCAGGGGATCGACAGACTCCAACCAAACCAATAACTTTTTCAATATTCAGAATCTACGCCATAATACTGGTACAAATATCCATAACAATCTAATACTCACAGACCAGACACGAGAAATGTGCTAGTGGTGTAAAGAATGCTCTGTTGCATTTATCATTCTATATTGATTAGAAGAACAACAGCACCTTCCAGATAAATTACTTTCAAAATAATCAAAATAATTCTTGTATAAATGTCTTCACTTTGAGGTACTAGAAGTTAAAGTGATATCGTGTAAATTATTTCATCCTATACTAGCCTTATCTTTATGGAGGATTCCAGTTAATCCATCAGTGGCGTGACGTCATAATCAGTTACGTTATGAATGCCGCGATTTAGTCCGTCTTAAACTCTTATCAGTCAGTCAAATTGTACGATGTCTTTACTTTTTAATAAACATCATGTTGAATATTTTGGAACTAATTTGACTGGGCTTTGTTGCTGCATAGGCAGCAATAGCACCCAGCCAAAATTAGTTTCCGAAAATTCAACACCTTACATCTACAGTTTTCTGGAAATTCTGATTCTGGTAGTTCATGGATCGATTTATCTTAGCTAGATGTGAGCAGGGCATAGCTAAGATGGATCCCTCCATTTCGCGAAGACAGACATTGTAATGCACTTATCAATGGCTGACTAATATTTCAACTAGGATAGGTGTTGCATTGATATAGTGAGTTAGGTCTATGCAATTTACAAAACAAAGTCAATTGCGGTTCTTTGATAACATAATTTGAATGATTGACTCCAAATCAGATGTCACACGTGGTGCTTAGTCCGATAATGGCTAGATTTGGTCACGACAATCAGTGTATTTGCTTACTGAACGCCCATTTGCAGCCCAAGAGAAGCCTATTTCTGATAATGTACTTCTGGAATGATTGGCTCGGTTACTGAGACAGTCATTTTAGTGATAAATCTCCAGACATATTCGCCTCTTGGCCTGCAAATAGATATTCAGTAAATATTAGAGTAAATATATTTATTTTATATTTATATTTCTTGACAAACTTTAGCCATTAGAGGGTTCAGCAGATATGAAAATAAATGTTATCCTGGATTCTTAATCACTGGCTTATGTATTGGCAATGTTTTCAAAACCAGTATTCTCTTGTCCTCCACATTGCTATTTCCGAGAGCACTGTGATGTGAGTGTTTGACAAGTTTCATCGTGAAAGTTATCCTGGATTCTTAATCACTGGCTTATGTATTGGCAATGTTTTCAAAACCAGTATTCTCTTGTCCGCCACATTGATAATTCCGAGAGCATTGTGATGTGATGTTTGACAAGTTTCATCGTGAAAGTTATCCTGGATTCTTAATCACTGGCCTATGTATTGGCAATGTTTTCAAAACCAGTATTCTCTTGTCCGCCACATTGATAATTCCGAGAGCATTGTGATGTGATGTTTGACAAGTTTCATCGTGAAAGTTACCCTGGATTCTTAATCACTGGCCTATGTATTGGCAATGTTTTCAAAACCAGTATTCTCTTGTCCGCCACATTGATAATTCCGAGAGCATTGTGATGTGATGTTTGACAAGTTTCATCGTGAAAGTTACCCTGGATTCTTAATCACTGGCCTATGTATTGGCAATGTTTTCAAAACCAGTATTCTCTTGTCCGCCACATTGATAATTCCGAGAGCATTGTGATGTGATGTTTGACAAGTTTCATCGTGAAAGTTACCCTGGATTCTTAATCACTGGCCTATGTATTGGCAATGTTTTCAAAACCAGTATTCTCTTGTCCGCCACATTGATAATTCCGAGAGCATTGTGATGTGATGTTTGACAAGTTTCATCGTGAAAGTTACTCTGGATTCTTAATCACTGGCTTATGTATTGGCAATGTTTTCAAAACCAGTATTCTCCTGTCCTCCACATTGATATTTCCGAGAGCACTGTGATGTGATGTTTGACAAGTTTCATCGTGAAAGTTATCCTGGATTCTTAATCACTGGCCTATGTATTGGCAATGTTTTCAAAACCAGTATTCTCCTGTCCTCCACATTGATAATTCCGAGAGCACTGTGATGTGAGCGTTTGACAAGTTTCATCGTGAAAGAGCTAAACGGGTAGATACGTCAATAACACACCACCTGCTACGAACTGCTAAGTTGATTTTGAGCAGGATAATAACGTCAGGAATACTTTTCTGTAATCTTTGTTAAAGATGAGATAAAGAACAGGATTGACTGTGGAATTTAGATATGCCATCCAGTAGGAAATATCGAAGACCCCTGAAGGAACGCATGCTTCACAGAGATTGGACACGGGCAGCACGACCATCCAAGGCACCCAACAGATCAAGAACAGGACAACCTGTGCAAGCAGCGTTACGAGGCACCGACGATTCTGTCCGCGGACTTTTTCTCTCTCAGCACTATTAGCAAAGGCTAGATCTTCTGGCGCTAGGTATCTTGAGTCATCCTGCTTTGAGTGAGTGGTAGATCTATCCGAGACATTTCTCCGTCTTAGGATTACAAGTAATAAGAAGTACATGGCGATTAAACCCACAGCAGGGCCGTATGTGTTGATGGCAACCGAGCCAATGAAATAAAATACGTTCGCTGGATAATAACATTGGTCAGTAACCGACGTTCCCTGTATTTCGTCGCGAATCCTGACTATGACACTCACTGGTATATAATATCCAGCGCTCAGTAACCAAGCTACAGCGGCTAGTTTCCGTGCCCTTACTTTTGTAAACTGTGACCGATACGCCAAGGGCTCGGCTACAGCTCGAAATCTGTCATAAGCGATGACATCCAGGTGAATATTGGAGACAGTACAACAGACGAAGTCAAACACAATGAAGGCAGTACATGTGCCGCTTCCTAGTGGCCAGTAACCGTACACAGTGTACACTGCCATGGCTGGTATAAACCTCGCGCCAATGAGGAGATCCGATATCGTTAGTGAAACTACACAGACACTGTAATTTGTTGAATTTAAATGGTGGGATATTACTACACAAACAATGATGACTGCATTACCAATAACTGTCAGCAACCCAAACAGTAACATAATTGCAAAAACTCCATATCGTGTGACGTCGCCAGCAAAACCCCCTCCAAATGCCATGACAGACTCCATATTATCCAGGCAATCGCTCAATGTCATGTTTGTGGCATTGCCAGAATTTTGGCCACCGGTACTTTCACAAACAGTTTTATCTAGGATGCCCATTGTTTTGTCCTTTCTTCTGAACTTGTTAACTTGTTATTTGACCTGCTCCGGAAATCGAGGATATATTCACAACCCAACTGACATCCAAATGTGACGAAGCAGGACGTGCAGGTTAAATAATTTGATAAATGCTTTAAGAACAGTAGAAAATAAAGTAACTGTTTGTATCCCGAGTTTCGTTTGTGACACACACCATTTCCCGCTACCTTTAATTGCGTGTCTCGAATATGAAGCTCTGATAAAATGTTCAAGTGATAGAAAGCTAATTGTGACTGGCTTTATCGATAACTCGATTTGTTAATGTGATATATCGCGATTCGATCAATAATAGTTACTTTTATTTTACTAAGCTGAACACACAACCCTTCTTTAGAAAATCGTGAACGATTTGTGGCGATATCTTGAAAATTGTGAAATTTATTTGAGTAGAAGCAAAGTAATTTCAAGATATTCAAAATTTATTTTAAAAACTAGTATTGAATGCATGCGCCAAGTCTATGGCCAGAATCTCACCTCAGCATTTGACATATACCTCCTCCTACATTTTTACATACGATATATTGATATATCGCGATTGTTAACTTGAAACCCTGTGTTACCGGGCCGCTAATAAGCTAACGCAGCCATGTATTGACGCAGTACTAGCCCAGTAAGCTGAGTGATCATGGCCTGCGCTAGGTATAGCTATATTGTCTAAAATTATACCCTACCTCACTATAGCAAGCTATTCTTAGACGATTATGAGCATATAAATCATACGCTTGTGGTACAGCTACACATGTCGGAATAATGCTAGCATCTTTGAATAAAATATAAATAAATCGTGAGTTGCTGTTTATAACAGCAGAGAGTATCACCAATGAAATTAGGCCCACTTATGCCAATACCTATACCTAGACCTATACTCTCCAATCACGTTCTCAAGATATTCCCAAGTCTTCTTCATGTGCTGCAATACACACACACACACACACACACACACACACACACACACACACACACACACAACACACACACACACACACACACACACACACACACACACACACACACACACACACACACACACACACACACACACACACACACACACACACACACACACACACACACACACACACACACACACACACACACACACACACACACACACACACACACACACACACACACACACACACACACACACACACACACACACACACACACACACACACACACACACACACACACACACACACACACACACACACACACACACACACACACACACACACACACACACACACACACACACACACACACACACACACACACACACACACACACACACACACACACACACACACACACACACACACACACACACACACACACACACACACACACACACACACACACACACACACACACACACACACACACACACACACACACACACACACACACACACACACACACACACACACACACACACACACACACACACACACACACACACACACACACACACACACACACACACACACACACACACACACACACACACACACACACACACACACACACACACACACACACACACACACACACACACACACACACACACACACACACACACACACACACACACACACACACACACACACACACACACACACACACACACACACACACACACACACACACACACACACACACACACACACACACACACACACACACACACACACACACACACACACACACACACACACACACACACACACACACACACACACACACACACACACATATATATATATAAATGCTAGATATTCGTGCACCTACCCAGAGGCATTTATCAAATATTTAGTCATCTCTAATCATGTCTTATATATATAAGACATGAATAGAGATGAATAAATATTTGATACATGCCTCTGGGTAGGTGCACGAATATCTAGCATTTAAAAAAAAGATCACTAGTGGCGTAGACAATCCTTTCTGACAGAATGCGTTCATTGAAGCGAATGCACAAAGTTACATTTGGCTGCTCACTCGATGTATTATGCTGCTGCTCGCTCGATCTATCCACCGCACATGTTGCTTTGTGATGCTCTGTGAATGGTGTGATCAGCCTTCCTTTGATTCCTTATCCACACCTCGGATTGTATAACCCTTTAATGATTAAATTTGTACAAAAAATTAAAATAGTTACTTATTGAATGTCCATTTGCAGGCCAAGAGAAGCCTATTTTTTTAATTTTACCACTGGAATGACTGGCTCGGTTATCGAGCCAGTCATTCCAGTGGTAAATTGTAAAAAATTGTCTTCTCTTGACCTGCAAATCGACATTTCTCAAGACCCCCTGCAGAGGCCGGTCTTGGCCGGCTTCGTCCTGAAAGGGTTAATCTCTTGATGAGTGTCTCCAAAACACAATAAAACGTACTGCTGAAAATGTGAAGCATAATTTGATTGGACGACGTTGCTGCTTCATGCACCGATGTCTTCCAATCCAATAAGCATTTCCAGTTTATCCAGCAATAATATGACGTCATAATCAACAACGTGACGTGTATCAAGTCGTCGGGAATGACGCAGATGAGTTCATCACGAGCGCTTAATCGATGACGGACTAATGTCTTAGTAAAATGTATTAATCAAATATATGACGTCATAATCAATTTCGTCCAATTAATGAATCCAATGTATTAATCACATACATGGCGTCATAACCAATTACGATCCAATGTATTAATCAAATATGTGACGTCATAATCAATTTCGTCACATCCAGGCTGACGTCACAATAAACTAAACAATGAATGCGATCTTAGTCAGTCAAGAACGCTAAATAGTCGGTCAGTCTATACGAAGTGTATATATTTACTGTTAATAAACTTTCTGTTGGATAATTTGGAGCCAATTTGACTAGGTGCATCTACTGCCATAGGCATTAAATACATCCTGTCAAATTGGTTTCAAAGTATTCAGTCAACATACCTACTTGACTACAATAAAAGTATATATTTATGTAAATAAAGAAACAGATTTACGGAGTTAAGGGCCCTACCTATTCGAGCGATCCCAACTCAGGCTACTGTTGAATAGAGCTTAGCTAACACTATTATTTAATTGTACATAAATGGGTACCCACATGTGCGCATAAGGGCATGCAGGTGTGCGTAAGTCACTTGTAGTCTGGCGTCACATTCAAATAAATTCATGAAATGACGTATCTATCTCCTTCATGAACAATGAACAAGTCCCCGCCAAATGTATGAATATTTCCTTACATTTTAAGGCCGTGTTCACGCTGGAGTCAATCCGGAATAACGCCAAACATCAATATGCCGTTATTCCTGATTGATTATCCAGTAAGAACACGGCCTAAGCTGCCATACGCAACAACAGCAGCCCGGACAAATTAGTTTCAAAATAATGAACAGCTTAACTGTAAAATTGCCTGGAAGAAAGAATGCGTTTGAAGTAGATTGTCTGTCACATGTCTGTCCGTTGTGTACGCGTGCGTACGTTCATGCTCGCGTAATTGTGTACGTAAGTGTCTGCATGTAAGTCCGTAGATATGTGCTTTAATTTGTGTCTATATGAGTGCAGGTGAGCAAGTTATAAGTAGGCAATCATAATATAAAATGTAATAATGCTATTCTTCTTATTATTATTAATCTTGCAGCAATTTTTGTATTTTGTATTTTTCGATATTTGTACAAACATTCAGTGTATACTATGAATTATTGTACATAGTGTATATATGTTTGAGGGCCTCGTTAACATCAAGCAACTGACGCTTTACCCTCGCAAAATAAAGAATATTATTATTATTATTATTATTATTATTATTATTATTATTATTATTAAGCGCTGTTGTACGAACAGTATGTCTTTACTATTTAATACACATGCTGTTGAATATTTAGAAACCAACTTGAATGGGTTATGTTTCAAAATAGTCACTCACACACACACACACACACACACACACACACACACACACACACACACACACACACACACACACACACACACACACACACACACACACACACACACACGCACGCACGCACACCTTACTTATATAGTCTTCTGGAAATTGATAGTCAGGGAGTTCAGGAACCAACCGATCTCAGCTTGTGATCTTAAATAATGGTCCCATTTAACATACCATGTAGACAATTCCTGATATGTGTTAGTGAACGGCTACATGCACAAGATCAAGACAACATACGTTATTATTGTATGTGTATGTGCGTGCGTGCGTGCGTGCGTGCGTGCGTGCGTGCGTGCGTGTGTGTGTGTGCGCGCGCGCCCGATAAACGTCCACATGATCAAGGACAAACACATAACACAAGGTTTGAAAGAAAAACATGATGAAACATACAGAAAAATAAGTAGTCTCGACGAGACCTGAATTGGTATATAAACCTGCTAGCACAGAAACTGTTGCCAAGCTTATGCCGCCTCGACGCGACCAAGTTGTTCATCGTGTAGACAGACGTTCAGTTCCATACGCGAGGTACGTATCATCACGACGGAGTTGTTGGTTGTTTCTCGGAGTATCCCGTTTGTTGGAGGTGGGAGTCGGACTCTCCGATGAGTACCCATGCCTGTCTCTTGGATCGGCGGAGAGATCACGTTCCAGTGAGGTCGTGCAGGCATTCCTGCGCACATCATAGTACAGGACCACCGTCGCATCCGTCCTATTCGTAAGCCATGTCTGCCATAAATACATGACGCCACTTGTTTAAGTAGTAGTAGTTGTGCGGTATTTCGGTGCAAATGATATGCTGCCGAGGGCTAATTTATGTCGCTTACTTATCATAACGGAGCAATAGAGACGGAAGGTTACCAAGGACATTTATGCTTATTATAATCTAGTTATACTATACAATACAAGAAAAATTAGCTCTCCCTTAATAAGGATAATTTTGCTGAAGCGAGAGGATATGCCTCGCGCGGCCCTCCGTCTATGTATGTCCGTCCAACTGCAGTTGGGTAAAACAAAAAAATTGTATTGGGAAATGCTTGCGTGACTTATATACGTGTGGTGTACGCTGATTTACGGGATACGGCTGGTCAGTATACGCAGATACAGGTCAGATCGAATCTTCAAACTAATTAAGCTAGGTGGATGCCATTGTCGTTAGCAGTCCTTCGAGAGGATGCTACATAATGTTTTTGTAAACACAGATATTAACTCCACCGAGGCCTATCACCCTAGCTTACCGTCTAGAACATGCTTCGTCTGCTTGCCCTGGAATCGTTCTGGCCTCCCCTAGGACTCGACCAGTGAACAGGACCAACAAACAGACTGTCCGTACAAGGTTGCCATAGCGACCGGTACTGGAGCCGAAGACCGACTCCTAACCGAGTGTCTGACGTAACCACAAATAAGACAAGACAAGGACCAGACAATACAAAGGCGTTTAAAAGCACAGTAAACTATTTATGGCTTGCCGAAGAAACCTCTGACATACCATCGGAGACTTGCTTTAGAAAGTGTGGAGGACCTTCCTATGTCACCACGGATTTGGTCTGACAGGCGTCTCTTTTGCCGCGAGTCGATGTGTCGGAATCAAGCCACATAGAACTGATTCCTGGGACTTAACGGTTAGCCCTGAAGTTAGTTTTAATTAAAGGTTGCCCAAGGTTCACTGCTAGACTGATAATTAATGAGTTATTTTGCAGTGAATTCCTACTGTGGCAGAAATTTATTATCCTAGAGGTATTGTGAGATACATAGGTAAGTGTGATGCGTCTTCGTTACGATTTGGTCCACCGAGAAACCTAAGCGATTTCAGCGATGGAGCAACCGAAGGGAAGGATTCAGCAAATACAATGCAGTAGAATTTGTCGAATATGGGCCGGAGTTAGTCAGGAAGTGAGACGATTACTGGTGGCGCCTTTGGATCTTTTGCTAAATTGTCCATCTTTTTAAACCCGTTTGCATGCATTAGCCACTAGACGTGGTGCCACCTGAAGCTTGTTTTACAATAAACAACCGCCTTTAACAATCACAGCAATCAGCCTGGCTTGTTAACAGAGGTCTGGCACATATGTTAGATATTACCGAACTTGTGTTGTTGTTAGGCACAGGCAGGGTTAACTCTGAGCAATGCGTTGATATTGAGAATTCTTAAGGTTAGTGCACTATTGTTGATGTATATTTTTAACGGTGTGGGGGCGTAAGTAAGTACAATATATAACATATCATGGTTGGTGGGAAAGATATAATTATATATACGTTCTAATGGAAGAACGGCACAGGCCGTAGACAAATGAGACACTAGTTATTTAGAAATGGGCAATCGGCAAGCTCTGGTACTGCACTGCACGCAATGCACAGGATAGTGAAGAGCGGTGCAGCAGTATTAACGAGTTCAGTTCAAAGATTCTGCTTGATTCCACGTATTCGAGTATGCAGAGCGTTGACTTAACCGAAAACCGTTGATACAGTCTTTTCGGTCCACATGTAATTGGCCGGCATGAGGTAACACAGTTTGGTTATAATACGATGAGTTGTTGTACCAGTTTCAGTTGTGGTACGGATAAGAGATGTCGAGATACGATCGTGGCTATAGGACGGCTCACGAGTCAGTTCACGATACAAGGTTGAGTTATCAGATATTTATTTTTCTGATGCGCCGACCAGAGGATATATATATATATATATATATATATATATATATATATATATATATATATATATATATATATATATATATATATATATATATATATATATATATATATATATATATATATATATATATATATATATATATATATATATATATATATATATATATATATATATATATATATATATATATATATATATATATATATATATATATATATATATATATCAGTTTTAGCAGTTTTAGCCTAAATATTTAGCCTACAAATCGTTGATCGGAAATGGCAACAGGTGTGTTCGAACGGCACGAGTAGTTACTGGTACTATGTTGGCTGATGGCGAACCTGTGCTGGATAGCTTTTTACTATATGTGCGGACTGAGCGACCAAACAGTCTCGACTGATTTTTATGAAGTTATTGGTTTGGTTGGCGTGGGGGTGTCAAAAGGTCAACTCTTAACATGCGGAAATTGATTGTAACGCATCTTCTCCGAAACGGTTGGATAGAATTCAAACAAAGTTGGTCTATGGATTACCCAATTCAATGTGGAATACATGAGCACATTTACATTTGGCCCCGCAATACCGCACGTACTCACAAAGGCTATCAAAAGGGTACAATGTGAGGCACAGATTAAAATATACCAGCGGGCATTAAACACAAATGAAGATGAAAGAGGACTCCGATCATAATAAAATATAGCATGTGTAAGCTGACATGGAAATACAAAAAGCTGCAATTAGAGTGTACAAATAGCATTTCTTTAATGAATTTACAATTGAATATTTCACCATGGGGTTCTCAGTCAAATTAATTACAAAATATGCAAAGGTTTAACGGTATATTTACCTTGAAAGTTAAATTCTGGAAATATTCCAGGATAGTTCTGTTTGTATGTAATTGTGCAGTTATTGTTGATGTTCTGCCCAGTTGAGTGAGTTTAACCGACAGAGCTGAATTCGTTCATCAATTAATGTCACACAAATTTATGATCAATTTTGGCTCCTCGTCTATCAAAATATCCCGAGCAAAGACTGCAAATAACTATATCGAGAGGAATATAATCGGCACCGGATCATTGAACGAATGAAAGAACTTGCCAACGTACAAGCAGACAAATTGACAAAATAATTCGGGGCGTCCATGCTCTGGCACTTGCTGGCTGACAATCATAATGCTATGCCCCGCCCATCTCTAGCTAAGCTCCACCCACACCTCGTTCGTGTTGGGATCGATCGATCTCTGAAGACCCTGACCATCAATTCCCAAGAAAATACACAGGTAAGCTGTTGAATATTTTGAAACTAATTTGACTTGGTGCTGTTGCTGCCTAGGGCAGCAGCAACGCCCAGACAAATTAGTTTCAAAATATTCAACGGCATCTTTATTAAATAGCAAAGAATTACAAAGACATACAATTTATACAACATGTCGGACTCTTTGAGATTTGATGACGGTCTATATCGAACCCTTTGTGACGTAATGATTGTAACGTCATCATGCACACGCTGAGCTGATCATGACGTCATACGAGGTCAGATGATAGATGGAGATTGTGGAAAGGTGAATGTCCATGCAGAGCACCGATCACAACTTCAACAGAGTAGACGGTGGAAAGGCAACTGCAATCAATGAATGGTTTAAGCACTAATTCAAGCAATCACAATATGAGCAAGTATTTTCTTTTTTTTGCGATCCGAGCTATAACAAGAAATCGAAACAGAGGGGTTGTTAGGTTTATTTGGTACGCATGACACTGGGAAATCAATGTACATCTGGACCTGCCAGTGTCATCAATGTATTGTTTAAGTATGTAGGTGATAACATCTACGAACCAATCAGAGCCATAATAAGCGCTGCCTTCGGGTAACCTTTTTGCTGCCCAATCTCAAGACACCACCTTGACCATCAGCAAGCCTGTGACATATCATGCTTCCCAATAGCGTATAGAAAAGCCTGTTAAAAGTGTTTGCACCACATCTGAGAATGATTGTTTCACCATAGGCTGCCAGATCGGCTTTAAACGAGGATGTAGCTTCACGTGGATTGTGTGTGAGCAGTGAATGCTCGTGTCAGTGGTCATGCACAAAATCCTTCGCAAGATGAGCATCGAGATGGCACGTGCATTCGACAATGTCAAAAGCTCAAAGATCACAGGCGTATTACTCCAGGATTGAGGTATTGCCGACGACCTGTAACTGGTAATGCTGCTATAGGCAATATAGGATGAAAGTATGACTAAAATATCCATTCTACAGAATTCGAGACCCACTATTAACTATCAACAGGGAGATGGTATCTCCATTTACATCTTGCCAATCCGCAGTCATGTTATATGTATGGGCGCACTCCAGAAGATCAAACCTGTCAGAATCAAAACCTGCCTCCCACTAGACGTGGTGGATGCGGTCTACTTACACTTCGTGGATAAGGGCAATTAGCCACTAGATGATATTTTCCGTTTAGCTGCAGAGTAGCTCAAGAATTGGAACCTCTTCATGAGCGAAGACAAGACAGATTTTACCAATGCAAAACCAGCAGTGAAAAAAGCATCTCACTGCATGGCAGAGAGACATACAGTCAAATAAAACGCATCACCCCTCCAGCGACATTGTTGCGCTGATACCACTGGTAAAATATCATTCGATTCCTATAGGAAATTGAGAGCCGGAAGATCAAGGATACCTGTGGCTGAATAAGTACATTTGTGTGATGTAGCGTGTGAATCACAGATGACGTACAACTGTAGCAAAAGGACAGCTACCAATGAAGTTATATATGACCTTGAGGCCCGCCACCACAAACACATCCATGCTATCACCCAACATCGATGACGGTACAGCATAATCGCCTATGGGACATCATAAAACATATGCTATCAGTCCTACTCTAGTGAATTCGGATTAGGGTCAGCAGTAGATAAACGAAAGCGTCTATCCACAAATTACTCTAGAAAATACCTTACACATTTTGTTCACATCAATTACTCCCTCACGGATAATTCGCGCTACCTTCTCAAGATCACCATCTACTATAGCATTAAGCTATTTAGCAGAATGGCGCTCATCATAACTTCTACCCTCTTCCATCTTTTCAGCAGAGAGTATTTCCAACCAACTGCAATAAATACAATAGTGAATTATTTGCTGCATCAAGTACTTATTATGCATTAATAACATTAGTATCAGATTAATTTAGCAAAATGATAATAGATACGTTTCCGTGAGTTCAAAATGATATTAAACTAATAAAGGTGAGGATTTCAGTACCAAAGCAGTTAACGTTACCATCTTAGCTATTATCAAAAGTTCAATGACAGATTGGAAATTATTGTTCATTAATACTTTGCACAGTGGAGTCCAAGTACATGAATTTCAAGGTAAACAAGGCAACCATGCAGGCAATATATTGTATAATTTGAAACTAATTCAAAAGAAACATGTTACCTCAATAGCTTCCAGTCCAATTAGTTTCAAAATGTTGACCATAATATTTCTTATATTTCTAAACAATATATGGAATTTGGTATTTCGGGAGGATTGTGTCATTGCAATAGGAACGAACCATCGCTAGATTAGTCCGATGTGTACTGCCTTAGCTATGCTTGGGGTGACTGGGCGTGGGTGGGGGTTGGGCGGGGGGGGGGGGGGGGTTGTTCTAGCTAAGCATTCTAGACATACAAGCCTGAACACATAACACATAATGTTTACGCTGATTCAGATATTGGAGTGATACATGGGTGAATATAGCCATGTATATAGTTCACCTTTCCAGAGTATCCATCCATCATATGACCTCGTATGACGTCATAATCGGATCAGCGCATGTATGAGACGTCACAATCATTACGTCACAAAGGGTTCCACAGAGACCGTCATAAAATCTCAAACAGTATCAATATATTCAACAGCTTACCTGTGTAGCTTTTTGGAAATTGATAGTCAGGGTGTTTAGAGATCGAGCGAGGTGTGGGTGGAGCTTAGCTATAGATGGGCGGGGCATAGCTAAAACCGGAAAGGTCCATTGGCAGAAATGTTTAATAAGAATTATTCAATATATAGCTCACGTTCTATTACCCAGTTATGTGATCTCGATATACCTTTTTCCAGATCTAAAGCATTCTTTATTTGTTTGTTATTTTACAGTCCGCCTATTATCATCCTCATAGAGACTCACAACTATTAAAACGCTATCTGTCTGTCTTCAAGATTCCAGATTCACGATTCAAAGTTGTTTTATTTCATGGTTTCTCTATACATATAAATAGACTCTAAACAGGCAGTCCATCATGGCCTATGGAGCGATGGACGTCTTACACATATTACAAAACATTTCTACATTAACATATATATATATATAACACACATCACAAGACAATGGTGCAGTCACAGAATGCTAAACGGTTACCTTGATATGAATACTTATACAGGGACTTGACTACCCTTCTGGAATTATTAGCCAGTAAATTAACCTATTTGGGGATTTTATGAGCCGTACAGACTTTCGGTGAGATAGGATATGAATCTCGCCTCAGACCTATAATGTACTATAGATCATATAAGTAGGCCCATATACATATACGCACGCACGCACGCACGCACGCACGCACGCACGCACGCACGCACATATTATTATACATATTCCAAAGATTTTCAGTATTGTTCTTCGCGTGAACAGCAAAGCTCTCAAAATGCTCCTTCTATCAATTAACCCTTCAATTGTCGGAACTCACAACGTTTTTCTTTATAATGCTCATTAGCAGGCCACAAGAAGCCCTTTATTGTAAATTTACCACTGAAATATGCAAGAAATAACTTTATATTGTTGTGTAAATATTTATTTCTTGTGAGCAGTGCTGATTCCGTTTTTGGTCGGCTTGATCATTAAAGACTCAATTGTCGGAAAAATTTAAACGTTTCTGAAATGAAATGGTTGATTCACACCCCAGACCACGTTCCAGGGTATATGAGGATATCTACATAGTAGTCACATGGAGTAGTAGCTACCCAGATAACGCAGCATACTGGGCCGATGCCGGGCCGATACCGTGCCGATACTTCCAGTATCGGCCCGGTATCGGCCCAGCATCGGCCCAGTAAGCTGCGTTATCAGGGTAGTATACATTAAATCTACAACTTGTTGAGTACAATATACACATAAAGATGTTTCGATATTGCTGTTGTTGTTGTTGTTGTTGTAGCTGTTGTTGTTGTTGTTGTTGTTGTTGTTGTTGTTGTTGTTGTTGTTGTTGTTGTTGTTCTTGTTCTTGTTGTTTGTCGTTGTCGTTGCCGTTGTCGTCGTCATTGCTGTCGCCGTTGTTTTTGTTGGAGTTGTTGTTATTGCAGAAGTAGTTGATGTTGTAGTCTTTACTTCGTCAGTCGCCATTAAAATCCATTTGAAAACAAAGTGAAGAATATCTTTTGAAAATGTACCATATGAATAACTGTCTCCTCCTTATGTTTTATTTTTCTTCAATTAATGTCCAATTGATGGTCTAGAGACTACTACTTGCAAAGCTTTGCAACTGGAATGACTGGTTCGCTTACCGAGCCAGCCATTTCTGTGGGAAATTCTCAAAACCGTATTCTCCTGGCCTGCAAATGGCCACTCCTCAAAACAACTACAGATGAAGTGTTTGGCCGGCTTGACTACGAAAGCCTTAAAGAGGTAGGGAGAGAGAGAGGAAGAACGCGAGAGAGAGAGGGAGAGAGAGAGAGAGAGAGAGAGAGAGAGAGGGAGGGAGGGAGGGAGGGAGGGAGGGAGGGAGGGAGGGAGAGAGAGAGAGAGAGAGAGAGAGAGAGAGAGAGGTGCACCTAGAGATGGAAGCAGGGCGGGGTGGCGAAAGAGAGGGTGGGAGATAGATAGTTAGATAAGCTATTTTATTTTATTTTCAAGGTCCTTAAAGTCAATCAGTGAGTAAACACGTGTTGGCTGATCAGAGAAGAGGGAAAGGCTTACACCCAGGCACTAACCCGCCCGCCCGCCCGCTCGCCCGCCCGCCCGCCCGCCCGCCCGCTTGTCCGCCCGCCTGACCGCACGGACGCACACACGCACGCAAGACCCACCCACACACACAGTCACAGATCCCCTATTATAGCATGAGGTTAGGTTTAGGTAACTGTCTCGCAACCTTAACTATCAGCCAATAGTTACTCTCCTGAAGGCTATCTTAATGGGGCTTATTTCATAAGCCAGATGTGTAATTTTAATTGCAAGCTGTTATGTAACAACATCCTACACTGTTTATACAACACAATTTGCTTGCCAACATGTAAAGCTGCCTCAATAAATCATCGCCCACCCACCCACCCACCTACCCGCTCAGCAAACCACCCCACCCCAGCCACCCCCCCCCATACACACCTAGACACACGAACACACACACACGCGCGCACGCACGCACGCACACATTCCCCTATCACAGAATGGGGTTGGGTTTAGGTAACTGTCACGCAACTGTAACTACCAGCTAATAGTTACTCTGCTCAAGGCCATCTTAATTGGATTTAGTTCATGAGCCCGATGTGTCATTTTAATTGCAAGCTTTTATGTAACAAAAATGTGGTTGCCAACATGTAGTCTTATAAGCTATCTTGTGTGATGTGGTCGGTAACCAGAAGGACTAGCAAACCAGGACGCAGTAACCTGCCTCTCCGGGGTGTGCTACGACCATCATGCGGATGGCTATACCCAAAGCATACACGATGGCAAGACAGTCTAAGGCACGATTTATCCCTCTGCGCATGCGTTGGACCAGTGGAAGTACCTCCGTAATAAACAGGTTTTCTTTCAGAGAATCGTCAACAGCAGCGTTTGCGCGATGCGGTGAGTTAGTGGACACTTTTAGCTTGTATGTATGATCTTTGCCTGACATATTCCTCGTAATACTGGCCATGATCTCAAATGTTTCCGGGTATGTTTGGTACTATTGGAAAGCCCCGAGGTTCCGCTTCCTCGTGATGATAACGACAGGTTAATGCATGAAGAAAGCTAGGCGCAAAACTCCCCAGATCCTTGACCACACTAAAAAAAATAGAATATTGAACATGACATCGCCATTGAACTCCCCGACTCAGATGGACGCTGCGGAGAGAGGCGTATCTGCAAGAACGACCACTGATTGGCTGCTGATATCGTAAGAAAGCCGACCATTCGTCTAAAGATAATGAAATGCAGAGCTGAGAGTATAAAATCTGCTTGTTTTGTGGCTTCCAGAGCGACCGCTATACAGAAACTTCCACTGCCTCTACATCGCTCAGAAAACTCCGCTTATTAAACCTCCTGACTTTGAAGAGAAGTAGATTTGACTGCATCCTGGCTGAAATTGTTGATTTTGTCTGTGCCAAAACACCGCTAAGAAACACTGCTGCCACCAATCATCCGCTACTAACGAACTCGAGATAAAACAGTTCGGTACTGGCCTCCGTCCGAGGTCAGCTTCTGCGCAATGTTGTTCTTGATCTGAACAACATTTCTGCCGTGACGAAAGGACTTTTCCTGGACAGCTGTTCTAATGTTACCGCTCTGCTTTGTGCTGCTTCCAATCTAGTTGACATGCGAGACGTTTCTGTAATCGCTTCTCCCATGAGGAACTGCCAAACTTTCATCCATTCAAAGAAGTACTGCCTGCCCGTCGTGTTGTGATCCCTGGCCTTAGATGTTAAGTCACCTCGTGATGCTGTGCCTTGGGAAGATACCTACTAAGGTTGGTTAAAAGCCAGCAACACCAGCCATAGCAAAACCTAGACCATGCATTTGCGGAACTGTTTTCGACCATGACTGTGAACTTTCTACTGCACGTTAGGACATGATATGTTCTTTACTCATTACTGCTTTTTAGCGGTTGTTCCTTTCTTGCCTCTAGGAACATTCTAAAGGAATCTGACCGTCTTAGACGTAACTTGCGGAAGCCGGTCTCGTGCAACGTGAAGACAAAAGCTAGCACTGGGGCGGCGTCACTTTCACATCTCACTTGGACGTCCTCTAAATAGTATAACTGTCTATTGCGGACTATCTGCCACTTTCCCGATTAACTCCCCTCGAAGTTCCCGCAATCGGTACGTGCATTCTGACACCCCGAAATTAATTACGTTAGGCTTGGCCAAGAGACGCTTTTGAGTAGGAAATATTGTTAGGACAAGGAAAGCTAAGTACCTCGGTTCATTGTGCCCCTCAGCTCGCTTCATGAACACCTGGCAATCCTGTCGCATACTAGTCACGACATAGCAAATGGTTTGACGTCATGACATCACTTCACGCTACGTAAGACCGCTCCCTATGGACACTTCTCGTTCATGCCCTCGACCAACCCCTGCCATCCATTTCACCACCACGTCGGGTCTTGTGACCCTTATGTTTTCTATATGGAAGGTTTCGCCGCCTAAACTTCGCACCAACCGCTAAGATGCACTAGGCTGAAAAGAACACGCAACTCATCTCCATTGTTTAGCGAACCTTTTCTTTTTTAGCCCACTTGGCCGAATGGCAGGATAAATGCAGCTTTTAATTAGATGATCTAGCAGTTAACACCGGGTCTTGCGACAGACCCAAATAACCGCCACATCGGCGGAAACTTGTCCATGTCTGTCGTGTCTTTAAAGCACCCAAGGTTCGGCAGAGGTTCCACTAAACTCGTTCCTCTTTAATTACACGGGCCTGTTTGTGCGTCTGCAAATGGGCATTCCTCAAGACAACTACAGATGCCGGTGCTGGCCAAAGAGTCTTCGGTACGAAAGGCTTAGGAGATCATGGCCCGCATCATGTTTTGTTGCAGAAATAATGATAATATAACAATCTATATAATCTATGGTATATAGGTAAATAAATAATGTGAAACAAATATTAATTTTCTAATTATATGATAATTTAATATTGTATTATGCTAGTGTTCCGCCAAAAGATGCGTATGCACTGTACACTCAAGGTACATCGGCATATTGTGGAAATACATCTATCTATATTAGGAAGTCAATCGAATAAACAGAAACCAGTTTGACTGAATATCGTCGTTGTCTATTAAACCAATGAACATCAGTCAAACTATTTCCAAAATCATCAAAGATATTCAGGTTTAACATGGTGGGATTATCATATTTATGATGGAGTAAATAAGGACGAGTGAACAACTCGCTCTAGTTTACTTTTCAAAGCGTTGCAGTCCGTGTCTGGAGAAACGAGACGCAGACCGCGTACTTTAAGCATATAAGAGAAGACGCTAGGTTGTTGTTGTCCATAAATATAGTGGTTGTTCCTGGTCTTTTCTTGAACAAAACACCAAGTGCATGCGTCTATCATCAATGTAAGACGCGCTACAATTTTGTTACTCGAGGGGAATCACCATTGATATAAATACTAACTGGTTTGGGCAAACCAGCTCAAATTGCGTGAGAAAATCATCCAACAGCTATCCAACAGCGCCTTTGTGATGGCATGTAACGTCATAGACCTAATGACGTCATCGTTTACGTAACAATATACCATCTCGCATTATTTTAGATATCCCCCACATATATGTGTGGTGGATTTTCCCATCTGGCTGGTGGCGAATGACGTCGTCGTTGTTAAAGGGGAGGTATAGCTGACTGACCATTTCCTGGCGTAAAGCTATGGATACTGATCTCCTTAGTGTTACTGCGCCGATTTTAATGATTCAGGTATACCAGAAAATAGCTGAAGATTAGCTGCATCGCCTGGTACTATGGACGTTAGGATTCGTCGAATATATATATATATATATTTTTTTATGTAGGAATACAGTGTACAGAAAAGGACGACTCAAGATAGCTTTTTCATTCAGGTCACAAGGGAGATGATCGTCAACAGACTCCCGAACAAGAGTTAACCCCCGTTAGCAGTGACGTGTTGGGATTTCAGTGCACTCCTTGTACATAATAAAAGAAACTGTTTGCAATGCATATCCATAGCAATAGACAGACAAGAGAGTGTGTATCGCCAAAGCATCCGATGCTCTCTCAATAGACCGTTCCATTTTTAGCTATGCCCCGCCCAACTCTAGCTAAGCTCCACCCACACCTCGCTCGTGTTGGGATCGATCGATCTTAGAACTCCCTGACTATCGATTTCAAGAAAACTATGCAGGTAAGCTGTTGAATATTTTGAAACTAATTTGACTGGGTGATGTTGCTGCCTATGGCAGCAACAGCGCCCAGTCAAATTAGTTTCAAAATAGTCAACAGCATGTTTATTAAATAACAAACACTTACAAAGACATACAATTCATACAACGTGTCGGACTGTTTGGGATTTGACGCCGGTCTGTATGGAGCACTTTGTGGCGTAATGATTGAGACGTCATCATACATGCGCTGAGCTGATTATGACGTCATACGAGGTCAGATGATTGATGGATACTCTGGAAAGGTGAATTATCAAGCCAGTCAAAAATGAACGCATTTGTCGTCTTGAGTGTCATTTGCCGGCTAAGATACTAATGTTGAGAATTTACCACATGAACAACTGGCTGGATACACCAGCTGGTCATTCCACTGCTAAATTTTCATTAAGTCTAGGCCTGCAAATGGACAATAATTTGGAAATAATTGTGATAAATGCTCAACCCAGATCAAAATGTCATCTGCAGTGGCGGCCATAAGACGTATTCAATTCCGCAACAACAGAAAGCTATTTTTAAAAATCCAGTTGTAAATTTACAAAAATAGTCTTCTTATGGCCTGCAAATGGAGATTTACTGGGCAAAAAAATAAATTTTGACGTCATTAACACAGCCACTTACACATAAATAAATCCATCTTGTGATGCCTACGTTTAGAGAAAATAAAACAACAGCATCAGTTATATAATCTCTTTTTAATCACCCGATACTTCCATAGGTTTCAACATATTTCTGATGTCTTAGTGTTAGTTCATTAGCTTCATTTTGATACACTCATTCAATCAAGTGGATCGAGTGAGATTCATATGGCATATGCCGTGTAGCAAATTATTACTTCATGCCCTGACACAGACTATCTATTTCCTTGTGATCCTGACCACTTGATCCATGGTCAAGTAATTGCAACATATGTACGCACAACCCATTTCAATATTACAACTGTCATGGTTCTCTTTTTCAGGTTGACCATTCCAGAGCACAAATGCGACACCGAATTCATATCACTTTTTCAACTAAGAAAGTCTTACCTAGAAAGACATCCAGGGCATCAGATTATATTAACTGGTCACTGGTCAGATTTCAAATACAATCTGGAAATGTTTTCCATTAAGCTTATTTTTCCTAGCTCAACAATGTTTTATGAAGTCTATCAGAATTTCACTCTGTGACTGACTGCATTAGCTGACTAAAACACGTAATCACTTAACTACTTAATCATTGCTCATCAGTTACAAATTATGCACAGACCAAAATGCTGGACAATAAGATGGTTAAAATTGAATGCCTTTAGAGGCTTAAATTGTGGACCTCAAAATAATGAAAATTATCTTAACATATGATGATTTTATTCCGTATAAATTAATATACTTTTTGTTGTTTAGTTGAATTAGTGGCCAATGTCTCTAATTCAATTTCACAAGTTAAAAAATTATATTAATGTATGTAATGAAATCATCATATGACAAGATTTATTTCGTTTCATTTCATCGAGTCACACATTTTAAGCCTCTAAACGGATAACATTTGAACACGTATTTTAAAGCATTTTAGTGTGAATATGCACCTTTATGGAACATGATTATTTTTAAATAATTTGAGTGGAGACACTTAGCTTCAAAATATTCAACCACAGTAGGTGTCAAACTCATTTCATATCTGGAAATTCCATTGTGATGGAACATTATTTTAACTGACACATCTGATGTTTTGTCAGCTTATTATCCATGCACCAAATTTGAACAAAATGTGTCGAGATATTTTTCTGGCGTACACTGAAAACCATGTTTTCCAAGAATCCCAAGTTTGTTAGGCGAAATAAATGGGTAATAGACAAATTTCGCTAAAGCAAAACATTGACTCCGAGCGTAGGAACAAGGTGAACCCGTGTGGGGGTGGGGGGGGGGGGGGTCGTAGCGCAATTGGAGGGGTACAAGCACCATTACATAATAGTATCCACTTCGCATATGGGATAAAATATCAATTCCAATTTAATAAATATTTTCTACCTTATTTGACTAGGACCTGTTTCTGCTATAAGAAGCAGCTGGATCATGCAGAATTGGTTTCAAAATATTTGACAACTGTTCTGCAAAGGTGTCATGAAATTGGGCCACTAGGATTCCAAGGGTTAATGAGTTAACTATGTCATTGTCTTGAAATTTGTATTCTGGAATTTCAGTATTCAAAGGGTTTAATTGTACAAGACTTATCTATGGTCTAGAGAAAATATGATTATCCTGGACTTGGCTACATAAACCGTGAGTCTATATTTGGTGCCATGTGATATGTCAGAGATGATAAATATAATTTCCAAACTATTTTATTTTGTTAGTGCAGGACCGCAATTATTGAAGATGCATAAAGAATGTTTCGAGTATGTTGTATGTCGGTAGGTGTAATCGGGCAAAATGTCCATTCAGCGATATAAAACACTCCACGCGAAGTATGGCAATGCGATCATCTGATTAGTTATTAACTGGTGAGGTTGTAAATCAAATGCAGCATGGCAGGTGTCCAGTCGAAATGCATCCTGGTACCACCCATGCCCCTTGACTGATCTGAATATCTGATTCTGAAATATAAACACCAGGATGCGAGATATTAGTCATGAGATCATTACACCAAAAGTGTGATTGAGAGTAAACTTATCATGGACTGCAAGACAACATGGGGTGAGTGAAGATGGGCTTGTGTGTGTGTGTGTGTGTGTGTGTGTGTGTGTGTGTGTGTGTATGTGTGTGTGTGTGTGTGTGTGTGTGTGTGTGTGTGTGTGTGTGTGTGTGTGTGTGTGTGTGTGTGTGTGTGTGTGTGTGTGTGTGTGTGTGTGTGTGTGTGTTGGGGTGGGGTGGGGTGGGTTGGGGTGGGGGTGCGGGTGCGGGTGGGTGAGGGGGGGGGGGGCAGAGAGGTATATCAGCTACCCATATGATTGCAGACTGTGAGGCAATGTTCACATTAGGCGCACGCCTAGGATGAGGGGAGGGTGGGGTCGGCTGGCGTTGAGGGGGTGGGGGGGGGGGGTTGTTGTTGGTTGTGTATGGGGTTGGGGGGGGGGGTGACTGCGTGTGAACAGGATAGCAAATTTGGTGGAATTCTGAAACCGAATTTGCTTTGTGGGTTCATCATATGATTGTGGATTACTGTCTATTGACGTCGGTCTGAGGTCATCGTAGGACGGGAACCTCAACGTAACTACGAGGAGAGGAGGAAATGCTGTTGACATTTGGAACGAAACAGATTTCAAAATAATTTAACTAATTCTGGATCTAACGACAGAAGATCGAAAACATAGGACCAATTGTGTATGGATATGGCGGTAACTCAATTAAAGTAATATGCTTATATAATGATAATGTAGGTTTTCATGGTCACAGATTCGGATTATGTACAATAAAGCTAGTTTGGGTGGTCACATTAACCAAGGGAGATAACTTTTAATTTATAAACGACCATGATGGCTGTCAAAATACATGATAAGTACTATATACTTTAGGAATTATGAATGATTTCTGTAAACTGCATCCTCCTCAATGTCATACAGCACTGTCAAATGCAGCAATGTTTCAACATCACAGTTGTAGAACGCAATGATGTGCCGTCACAATGGCGAAAACAAATATTCCCATGGAATGCAACGGAATAAACTATCCACACCCGAACAAACGATCTACACACGAATAAACTAGCTATACACGAATAAACTAGCTACACGCCCGAACAAACTATCTATGAATGAACAGCATAATTCAAATCCAAACAGCATTGATTGTCTATTTCTCGCAAACAATCCAGACATACACCCTTCAATACTATGGAAATCCTGACACATTTAATAGTCATGGACTGTTCACTCATTTAGCTGAACACTTCCTCCTCTTCCTCCTCATTATTGTCACAATTATCATCTTCTGTTTGTTGATCTAAATGTTTTGACCATATTGTAGATATGGGATGGTCTTGTGGGAAGTCATGACCCCGCTGGATATCTTATATTTATGAGTAAGTCCTAAGTGAAATTTATGATTTGAAAATACCAGGTGAACTAATGGACCGGTTGACTGTATGTCTTATTATTTAGTTTATTATTATACAGTAACAAGTTGACATCAGCCAGTGCTGATGATATACAGTTTCGGCGAAACCGGATCGATTGTTGGATAAAGTTTTATCATAAAAATTGAAACAGTCGAATTGATTAGAATAAGTTACACGGTTCTGAGTTGATGTGTATCTAGAAATAGTTCAGATAAAAGTTGTTGCTGTTCAGTCGGCATACACTTTTATAGTATTCAGCAGTCATTTGGATCGGTAGTTTAGAAAATAATCAATGTATAAGAATCGTCGGAATCGGACGTGACAAAGGGACGTAGTTGATGACGATAGGCATTCTGATTCTCATACGAGAATAGAACAACACCAGCTGGCAATGAGATCATACAGCTCATGTGCCTATTAACGCTAGTATCCTACAGGCTTATTCACGATAGGCAATGGACAGGACATGCACATAGTAGCGTCCTGTAGGAATTAATAACATAATCGAAATTTGTGTATCAACTATATGTCACTCACACAATGGCATGCAACAACAACACATTCCGTAATGTTGTTAGTTAGCTGACAGATCGCATCAAATCAGAACCAGCTACCACCGCTTTGTCTATATGAGGCATCATCTCCATAGAAGAATAGCACAGAGTTTGATTGGTCAGAATGACGTCACGATCAATGAGCAACGATCAAACTCTGTAGCAAAGAATTAAACAGAATAGGTTTTATATCCAACAACGAAATGAAAGGATCGTTGATTGGTCAGAACGACCAACATTTATTAGGTAGGAACTTCTAGGAAGGAATAAGCAGAAGTTGATTGGTGGACTGATAGTCCGGGCCAATCAAGCTGTGCTTATAACATACATAGAAGAATCATCAGAACAAGATCTAAATATCTCAATATGTATAGATCTAAATATCTCGATATGAATAGAACCTCAGAGATTCTGAGGGCTATAAAAGAAGCACTTTCAGTTAGAGAAAGTTAACCAATCCAACATCAGGGTTCACGTAGCACATCGCTGGTGCTACGTTTGTGGCTAGTATAGAATAGACTGATTTCGTACCAGCAAGGTACTAGTTATCTTTGAGTGATTGATGCTCTACAATTACAATTACTTTATCAGTGTGTACAGTTAATGTTAGCTTTAATAAAAGAATTTATCCTCTTACAAAAGTAAGACACTAGTTTGGTCATCATTAGTTTAGGACTCCAGAGTTGGAAGAAACATCCAATCCGAACCAGCGGATCTTCATCGTCAGATAGGCCCGACAGTCCATAATAAATATCGTCATAATTCATCTTCTCGACGAGGCGAGCCGACTGTCAGCATCCCGCTTCATCATCGGTAAGAGGTTGTCGCAGCAACCGTTAAACATCATAATCGTACCGTTGGCGAAGTGGAATCATCATCGTTAGGAAACCACTCACCGAGTCATACCCGGAGATCCAAAATCTTCAATATGTTATGGCATGATATGTTCTCACTTTTCATGCAATTACAAAATGGTGTACATGAGAGTTGAGCTGATGTACATCCACACCTTGAGGAGGAACAGGCATCTTCAATGGCACAACCACATCGTATCATCTTAAGAATTTCAGATGGTGCTGGATCTACTCCTGGTGTAACCGTTATTGGAAATTAGGTGGGTTAGGCATAATAGCAGATTTGTAAATGATTCTGTTGTTGACGGCAGCGTTTTCAGCTTGGGCATAGATGTAATGTTTTTTTCTAGCAGTCTATAGAAGCCCTACATGATACCGAATCTCTGACATGGAGGCTTTGCCCTTACAACCATAGGCTGCACCAATAAATGATGTAGCTTCAAGCATTACGTCTTCAAAGTCTGCATTGACATTGCCAAGTCTTCCTAGATTGTAGCCTTTTATGAGATACTTAAGTGCTGTTGTTTTGTCGATCCCGTACATATGTGCGCTGTATCACACCCCGTAATTATACTAGGGATAATTTCCTTATGTTGTTGTGATGTTGCATCAATATCTATCAGAGTCCTATTTGAACTAGTGGCCTCCATGGACGCTTTGCATGTGACTCCATTGAACGTGTAATGATATATTAAAAGGATAAAAACATCTGTATCATCTCATATTATCTGGATGCGTTCAAGTTCTTGGGTGGCTGCAATATTTACCATTCGCTGAACCAAGATGGCATCCGCCCCCTCATGTGTTGTGTTCATGTCACTTCTCTCAATCTCAATACCATTGCTGACCTCCTTAGGGATAATCACTAAGCTGTGACCCCCATCTGTCTGCGTATAGCAACCTTTGACTTACCTGATAAGTTGATCATAATTAATCTCTATAAGCTGTGCTTTGTTTGCAGTGACAGTTAACATCACTTGCTGTGGTGGTAGTGGTATATCTAGTGTGATCTTGTAAACCTTACAAGCTTGTTTTCCAGCTCGAGATGTCATGGTACCACCCTTGATGCTGTAAGCATAATGACGATCAAATACCAGATACACATTCGCCTGGCTAAGTTTCTCCAGAATGTAGCTCAAGAAGCCATCCACGTATGTTTGAACTGTTCCTTGTGCAGGCCAGTGTATAACCCAAAGTATGGCACACCCATCAATTACGATAGCGTCAGGTTGTTGTAGCAATCGAGCAGATTGTGCAACCTCGAGCTTCTTCTTCAATGTGGATTTTGACGTCGTTACTCGCATGTCACTGCCATCGTCAAATATAGAACTAGGGATAGGTGCAAGCCCGTGATCAAATATGTTCACAATATTCAAGTCACGTGAGTGCATCAGACCCATCCCCCGGGAATATATCAGTTCAATGTCATAAACACGATCCGATCCTACCATCACATGTTTTGGCAATGCACATTGTAACTACTTTCTTACTCAATGGAGCATGAAAACCGCCAGGCCACGTAGCATGATACTCATTCATTTTTCTTTGGCCTATGGCTAATGCATTGTCAATGTTAACTGTATCATGAGATATCATGCCTGTCACTATGCTTATTATACCATCAGGGTGCTCAGACGTGTCAGGAGATTAATGCAAAGTTGAAGCTTTTTGCAGATCATTTCTCTATCTTTTCTTCTTTGTGTTCTGTGATCTCTTCCCGCTCTGATGCATCTCGCCTATCCGAAATGTCTTTGATGAGACGACTGAATATATGCTGACCATGTGCCCATCGTTTAACTGCACTTGTATTTAGTGTTATCCCTACAATTCCTCCAGGGCCATGTCCATATCGCATGAACGTTGTTTCAATAAACATGTCAGACCACATGCCATTCCATATTCCATGCTTATGCCGCATCACATGCTCACCTTTGAGAAACCGTTCAAGAAAATTAGATGGCAAGCGCGCCATCGACCGGAGATAATAGAGTCCATATCTTGCATAATTCGCATGGGCTCCAGCAAAGAAATAGGGTATCATATGTTTTACTGCTACAAGGTGCAAGGGTCAATCACATTCTCTTTCCGCTCTGACATACAGAAGGATTATAAGAATAGAAACAATCAGACATTCTATCCAGAGCTTGGAAGTCAACTCTCTTCTGAAGCAAATCCATTGAATCTTATGCATGTTCGCTTCGTACTGCCACATTATGCATGAGCTCCTCTATCACCATCCTCAGAGCCCTTATATTCCGCGGGTAGTTCTTCCCAGTGAGCATACGGGCTACGCCAGCAAATGCAGCGTTCATGATGTCTTCCAGACCACTGTTTGCCATTAACACGCCTATACAGCCCACGAAGGTCATAAACATATGCATGCCACCTAGTCGTGGAATGAATTTAGTGAACATTTCTGGATAAACCCAAACTATGTTTACCATCACGCGGTATAACTGCTGATCAGTTGTAACCACTGTATATACGTGTCCTGTTTCATCAGTAAGTCTTTTTGCTTCCAGAATTGCAGTCATCATAGTTGTTGGATCAGAGGGTGTCATATTAATCAGTGGTGTATACACCACCTTGGTGGCAGGCCTTAATGCATGGCGATGTTCACGCGATATTATGGTGTTAAATCTTCCATATTCTTGGGATAATGGAACTACGGCAATGTTCTTTAGAAAAATGAAGTCTAGATCACGTGCACGCCTTTGGGAAATGGTTTGCTGTGCCAGTACCCTCAACGGTAAGACTGATACTTTGGACTCAGAATCTGGCATTTCTGTTTTTTTAGGACAGGTATAATATTTGATCGGTACAGCATCAGCGGGTCCAGCTTTCATTTCTTCATTCTTCAATCGAGGGATGGTCTCGTCACAATCATTGGAAGCTTCTTTACTGGACTGCATTTGTGTCAAAAGTAAAGTTAGAGCGTGTGTGGACTGGATACCATTTTGTGGCGATATATTGGCGCCAAAGTTGTCGGCTACTGCTTGAATGAGTGAGCCATCAAAATCAAAAAGCCCACGCAGATGCTTGTGTTTTCCAGCAGCTGCTGCAGCAGATGCCTTAAGCCTTAGCACTTCATCGTATGAGCATCTAATATCCAAATCATAGAACTGTTCAATAAGGGGTTTTTTTCTCAAAAGTACACCAAGAGAGATTTGACGGTTTGTTGCTCTGCTGGTGATGACAGAAGTTATAATATTGCCTATCAAAATGGCAGGCAGTGTAGAATCTAATTCTTCAGAAATGTTGCGCATTAATGACATCAGGGTTAAACTTACGGATTGCAATTCAATGCATTTATTTATCCTGGTTTGATAAACCTGCTTGTCAGGTAAAAGTTCCTTAGACTCTTTGACAATTATTTTCGCGACATTGGAAACGGATCTCGACGTATCATCGTCTTCCTCCTCCACAATTCTAACTAGATCTGAGGCTCTGCTTCGGAACAAAAGTATATTTGCTAGTCCAGTGGCTGTCAACACCAAAAGGTATTTCCCAAAATGTTCAGATAGGGCCTTTACAAGATTTAACCGGCACAGTTTATCACCTCCATTGTCACAATAGAGATTATCAACTTCTACTGATGTCGAAATGTATGATCTGTTAGAGTCCATGATACACTAAACAAGAGGCCCAAGTGGCCCGTATAGCTCACCTGGAACATATGCATTTCAACTAGAATGCTCTTTATTAACTAGATTGCCACCAAACCGTTTATCCGACAGTTTCGAAAATTGCAAATCAGAATACCCAAAAACACATATAAAACCAATTTCGGCCTCAAAATCCATCAAATAAAAAAATCCAATATGGACGCCAAACATGCTATATTTTGACTGACCCATGGTGTACAGGTCTTTTGACGGATCAACTTCCCTTGAACAAACTTTAATGGCCCTTGGTCCCTAATCGTGTCTGCCAAGTCTCGGCCCGATCCTTCAGTGGTTCTGGAGAAGAAGTCGTTTTCGCTACAACTAGGTCAACCAAGATGGCCGCCAAACCATTTGACAAATCAAGTTCCCTTGAACAAACTTGGTTCAGCTCTTGCCTTAAATCATATTTCATCAGGTTTGCATCAATCCCATAAGCCGTTTCGGAGAAGATTTTTAAAGACGTTTCTAAAAATCGTGCAAAATCCAAGATGGGCACCGGCCCAAATGGCCGATCAGCTTCGTTTGAACAAACTTGAATCTCTACACCCTAAGGATGTTTCCTGCCAACTATAATTGAAATCGGCCAGGTAGTTCTCGAGAAGAAACCATTTTAAATTTCCCATTGCTTTAGTATGGGAGCTTTTGGCGGGAAAATTGCGCTGTAGGTGGGGCTTAGAATACACCTTCCGTATCCTCTGCGTGTCGTAAGAGGCGACTAAAGGAGGTAAGGGTGAGGTAACCCTGACAGAAACCTTGAGTGCTGAAGACGGAGGTTCCAGAGGGCACGGCGCACTCTAATAAACCATGGATCCACGCACTTAACGCTTATGATCATGTCGATAGTCACTTACAGGACTGGCGGTATGATCAGCGAACGAAAAGAAGAAAGAAGAAGGCGGGAAAATTATCCTCGATGGCCGCCAACCCGTTTATCCAACAGTTTCGAAAATTTCAAACCTGAGCTGAGAATACCCCAAAACACATACAAAACCAATTTCGGCCTCAAAATACATCAAATAAAAAAATCCAATATGGCCGCCAAACACGCTATATTTTGATTGGTCTACGACGGCCATGTTTTTTGACGGATCAACTTCTCTTGAACAAACTTTAATGGCCCTTAGGCCCTAATCATATCTACCAAATTTCGGCCTGATCCATTCAGCGTTTCTGGAGAAGAAGTCATTTTCGCTACAACTACGTCAACCAAGATGGCCGCCAAACCATTGGACCAATTAAGTTCCCTTGAACAAACTTGGTTCAGCTCTTGCCCTTGATCATATTTCATGAGATTTGCATCAATCCCCTAAGCGGTTTCGGAGAAGATTTTTAAAGACGTTTCCTAAAATCGGCCTAAATCCAAGATGGCCGCCGGCCAAATTGGCCGATCGGCATCTTTTGAACAAGCTTAGATCCCTATGCCCTAAGGATGCTTCCTGCCAAATATAATTGAAAGCGTCCTGCGGTTCTTGAGAAGAAGTCGTTTTAAAGGTAAAGTTGACGGACGGACGGACAGACGACGGACTATGGACGACGGACACACGACGGACGGTCGCCACGACATAAACTCACTTGGCCTTTGAGGCCAGGTGAGCTAACATAATTAAATGCGGAGTCAGTTTCATTCTTACTATGTGTTTCTTTTTCTATTGATGTTGGCGCCATAAATCTGCATCGACAGTCATCATGGTAACGTACGTCAACAGCATGCAAATCACTGATTGCGCCCTGTATTCTAACCTGAATTTCTTTGGACCATCTGTCTCTCCTCTTAGAACACACGTCTAGAATTACCGCTTTAAATGTTTTCTGGCCATTACCCCTGTGTGCTGTTCTACAAAGTTTAGATTTACGCCACTGCTTCGGATTTCTAGGGTCTGGCTCTATCTCACATGACTCTACACAAAATAAGCAATGGTCCAGGAAACTGAAAGTTACTACACTACAGCTCCTTGTCCGTTTTGAAGGTGATGATGCACTTAAGGAACTGTCACGATCTTTAAGTGGAAAAGTCAAGACAGATAAAGTTTTCAAAATTTAATAACAATTCATTAAATAACATGACAAATGAAATACTACATATGCCATGCACACAGCAAATCATTCGCTTACACTTTCTTCCGTATTCATGCACCATTCAGACACAACCCACACATACCCCATGCATAAATCACACACAGTTTACACACGATTCACAGACAAATCACGCAATATGTTCACACACTTCATTTACCTACAATACAACCCGTCAGGCGATTTTATAAGCAAACGTACGCTAGCACACCACCAGCAACTACACCTTAGAATGTACACAACAGTACTAACGGACGCACGCACACTATATAATATATAACAGTAGGTATTAAATAGACAACATAATTATATATAAATTAAAACTAGATTGACAATACTATACATAATATAAACTACTAGTACAATACAAATAATTATGGAAATGTTCACGGACTTGTGGGGGGGGGGGGGGAGGGGAGTTGACTATTACGTTTAACTGTTAATGGATGTTGATGACGGTTACGACACTAATATCATTGCACAAGAACGGAAGTTGACGATGATGAAGACGATGACGGCAATGATAGTACTAACACGACGATGACGAATGTTTGTTCAACTTGAAGACGATGAAGACGATAACGGCAATGATAGTACCGACACGACAATGACGAATATTTCTAGTAATTGGCGACGATGAAGACGATAATGGCAATGATAGCAACGACACAATAATGGCGAATGTTTCTTGAAATTGAAGACGACGAAGACGATAACGACAATGGTGGTAATGACACGATACTGACGAATGTTTCTGCGCAACTCGCAGGTGATAATAGGTGACACAGATGTTAACGGTAATGACCACGACGATGGTGATGACGAAACAATAACAGGATTACTGAGAAGGTGGCGATAATGGCGACGACGAAGTTGACACGACAATACAAGTCTGCGCAACTCGCAGGTGCTAATAGTTGACAAAGAAGATGGAAATGACGACGACGACGATGATGAGAAGATAGACAGGTCTGCGCAACTCGCAGGTGATTTTAACACACACACACACACACACACACACACACACACACACACACACACACACACACACACACACACACACACACACACACACACACACACACACACACACACACACACACACACACACACACACACACACACACACACACACACACACACACACACACACACACACACACACACACACACACACACACACACACACACACACACACACACACACACACACACACACACACACACACACACACACACACACACACACACACACACACACACACACACACACACACACACACACACACACACACACACACACACACACACACACACACACACACACACACACACACACACACACACACACACACACACACACACACACACACACACACACACACACACACACACACACACACACACACACACACACACACACACACACACACACACACACACACACACACACACACACACACACACACACACACACACACACACACACACACACACACACACACACACACACACACACACACACACACACACACACACACACACACACACACACACACACACACACACACACACACACACACACACACACACACACACACACACACACACACACACACACACACACACACACACACACACACACACACACACACACACACACACACACACACACACACACACACACACACACACACACACACACACACACACACACACACACACACACACACACACACACACACACACACACACACACACACACACACACACACACACACACACACACACACACACACACACACACACACACACACACACACACACACACACACACACACACACACACACACACACACACACACACACACACACACACACACACACACACACACACACACACACACACACACACACACACACACACACACACACACACACACACACACACACACACACACACACACACACACACACACACACACACACACACACACACACACACACACACACACACACACACACACACACACACACACACACACACACACACACACACACACACACACACACACACACACACACACACACACACACACACACACACACACACACACACACACACACACACACACACACACACACACACACACACACACACACACACACACACACACACACACACACACACACACACACACACACACACACACACACACACACACACACACACACACACACACACACACACACACACACACACACACACACACACACACACACACACACACACACACACACACACACACACACACACACACACACACACACACACACACACACACACACACACACACACACACACACACACACACACACACACACACACACACACACACACACACACACACACACACACACACACACACACACACACACACACACACACACACACACACACACACACACACACACACACACACACACACACACACACACACACACACACACACACACACACACACACACACACACACACACACACACACACACACACACACACACACACACACACACACACACACACACACACACACACACACACACACACACACACACACGTTAATACAGGATCGACTCCACTCACACGCCAACCAATACACACGATTTCCGACCAGGAATTCACAGCCTGTCTCGACATAGACTGGACAGCCGTTTCAAAATTCAAGCAGGATGCAAACACTTCAACACCGTACACCTGGCAAACTTTCAAACGACTGTCCCAAGCACTAGGAAATGATCATGCCCGTCACCTTGCAGTTCATTCTCAACCCAAGCCTATTCCTTTCAACAAAGACACACACACCGCTACTCCAAGCGCCAACACTTCTTACACACACAAGATATTGTAGCGAAAATGGAGAAAAAACTACTGCAATGATTTATCGCGAATTTTGAATTCAGATTGTGACCTGAACTCTCGAGGCATTTACCGTGTTGTTTCAAATGTTTCTGTATATGTGAAGATGATGTGTATGTTGAGACACAAGATCGATGACACTTAATAGTTAGATTGCAATTTTTATCTAATAATTCCTGAATTTGGATGTATTCTGATCACAACGTTGTATACTGGACTGGAGGATCGATTTTATTCGAACTGAACCGGACGAAGTAAACAGCGTATCAGAAATACCACAATTGAAAAGGTATTCGCTGTCAGTCATAGTTGCTATATTTTGAAGTCATCTGAAAGAGAAAATAATGGCAATGTTAAATCAAATTAGGCAAATTAACTCTTAGTCAACCACATATAAATGATTTAGAAATATTCCGGATGCCAGACCATGACCCCATAAAGATTACACCCCCAATGGTGTTCTGTGTTGTTTAAACCATGAAACCGTACTGATTAAGAATCTGGACAATGCCTAACTCGAATTAACTCCTTTGTCAAACGCAAATTAATAATCTAGAGAAAAGGAAAACATATTTATTAAAAACAGGCCATTGATATCGCTGACTAGCCTTGTCAATTGAGCCAGTTGTATCAATGAAACCTTTTTAAATATGCATTTTCCTCTTATAATTCACCCTCGATAAATTGAGAGTTCTCTCCCTTTATCTGTCGCGGGCACCAAACTAACCTTTAATACACATAGGCTGACTCAAAGCCACCGAAAACCTACATTTATGCACCAAAATCATTATTCTAGTTCTAGGAAGTGAAATATAGCTGATTATGCATTTATGCAGTCATTTTTGGCAAGTTTTAAAATAAAAGTTATCTCCCTTTGTGTATGTGACCACCTAAACTAGTTTTATTGTACATAATCCGACTCTGTGACCATGAAAGCCTACATTTCGACACAAAAATCAGTATTCTAGCTGTTCAGAGTTAACAAGTGCTGATGATTAATAGACACCGCAAGGTCGGATGTGACCTCATTGTTCATTGTACTGTATAAATCTGTAATATGGCAGTAGCCATCTAAGTTTATTATTAAGTTGTTAGTTATTCTTATTATTACAAAAATAACTGGACCGCACTTCACTTAGGTTACACTATACAGCATCTACAAACACATCACCTCGTCTCTCCCCTCAACAAAATATTTTCACTAAGGTCGCTGCTCGTGCTCACACCGTTGGCACAACGTGTGGCCGCTAAGCCTAAACTATGACAGCTTAATAAGATAGGTTAAAATTAGCTAGGGACAACCAATATAGAAGCCTTTTTTCTGAGTGCTGCGGCTCAGTCACACACGCCTACCAGCAATTTCAACAATTGGCCATTCACTTAGGGCCACCTATATCTCATATCTCATATATGGTTAGCTGTCTCTTCCTATGCTCTCCGGCCATCTCGCCTATTAATTGTCTGGACTTCCCTCCACCGCATTGGATAAGGCTGACTTAAACAACTATTGTACTTTCTTGGCGGTCAGAATCAAGGTGTCGATGACCATGCATTCATTCCCCTCTGTATCTTCGTATACGTGTTACTAAGCCTTTTTTCCAAAGTAGGAATCACTGCGAACATATAATTATTGTAGCCTGACCCAGTGGTGTATTCATTCGGGCAACTTTCTTTAATCCAAAACTAGGTAAACGTTAGCTCTAGGGAGCGGATCTCACATTGTCTGCTCTCGAAATCCTAGGTGACAGATAAAGACACAAATCGCCTCATAACTCAACAGTGACTGGGTGCGGCCTTCGAGCCCTACACGCTTTCGCAGGAATGTCACCATAGTGGGATATCTGTTTCTTTCTCTCCACCGTAAATAGATACGTGCTTTCTAATGATTGTGTAATGTGACTTGACCTTGTCTTATTATTTGTGGTTGTGCTGCGGTATGCGGCGGGATCGCTTATCAATTCTGAAACTACCACCAGACAACATGTCTGCACGCTGTTGGTCTGAGGGGAGATGCTCCATGACCATACCCAAGATGGGCGTCGAGCATCCTCGCCAGGAAGGCTTTCTCGTTAAAGTTAAGTAAGCACTAAGCCATTTGCGGCCTAACAATTCGTGTCAGGACCTAATAACTAAATGATAGGTTAGGTCCATTAAGAATGTCCGCAGAAATAAAGTGGCAACTGCTAAAACAGGATCTTTAACTCACATAAGGTGATGGCGTTGAATTCCTTGGAAATCATCCACCCCATCTTCACGTAAAATAGCATGCATCACTAAACCAAATAACTACACTAGGATTAATTAATTTTTTCATCTTTAGCACTGTTTGAATAAGAGAGAGTGGTTCTTCTTGTCATTTCTCCTCCTCCGCTTCGGTGATGTAGGTGTTTTCCTGTGATGAAGGCGCGCGCGAGGCACTCTGCTCTTACAGCCAATAATTATTGGCCAGCCTAAGGTTATTATAGTTTATATTAAACCAGCTAAGTAATCACGTTAGGACCCTCACTCATAGGGATACCTTTCAGAATATACCAATTAAAGATTGGTTGGGTACCTCTGGCGAGATACAGAACAAATAACACCATTTCGTTTCTATGTACATATACTTATACTAAAGCAGGAAACGAGTACAATTGTTTCACACTTTGATATTTTTCCGGATTTGTCTCAACCCTATATATAACTCATGGAATGAATCGCCATACTGGTAATACGAACAGACGAAATGATACAGCAATGTTCAATTTCTGTGGCAATGGTCGCATGGTCTGACTGGAACATGATCGTTCTACCTGTGACTGGAACGCGATCATTCCACAGACTCTAGAGGTCAGGCTTTCTGGACACCAGAGATGTGAAGAGTTCCCCTACAATCCCCGAGGCCAGCTAACCATCATGATCGGGATAACGCACCGCAGAGGTCCGATTCAGAATTAGAGGATGCTACTCTGAGGCAACGCGTACCCCTGGAAGCTATAGATGCTACCAACACTAAATTCCCATATATCATCTACAGGTCATCATAACGTTTCATAACTCTTACATACACGTTGTCGCTGAGATATACTGGCACCTCAACCTGACTATTATAGAAACCTTTCTTAATCTCTGAAAAACTTTGTAAAATTACGCTTTTCCCAAACGTTTTATACCCTTATTACCCTCAGGGTCATGTGAGCTACTCATCAAAACATATCTGAGCATGTTATACCTCTACAAATCCAAGGCAACGATATGGGCGTCGATTCTGATTGGTTGACAGAAAGATGTGATGTCATTAATATTTGAGTTAGACCACGCCGCGAGGCCTTAGGCCGCAGCACTTCTCACAGTTATTAGGTCTGATAACGAGCCAGCTAGCGTCAATAGATCTACCATATTCCTTGGTGACAATATGGACAGTTTTGTAGCTGACCTAGGATTTGGCGACAACATGAACGCCATTATGCCATGCCAGACCTTAGCCCACGCCCTTTTTCATGGATCATTACACCTAGCAACAACCCATCTGCCGTCAATAGACCGGACCAGGCGACGATATGGGCGGCTTTGCAGCTGACCTATGATTTGGCATGGTATGGACGTCATTAGGTCATGCCCCAAGACCTTAGGCCACAATCCTTTTACAGGTCATTAGGCCTGACAACGAGCCAGCTGCCGGCAATAGGCCTGACCAGGACGCCGATATGGACGTTGATCTGATTGGCCTAGAAGTGTCACGTGATCTGGCCAGGGCGACGATATGGCCGTCGATCTGATTGGCCTACAGGTGTCACATGATCTCAGTCACACCCACTAACGACTACTAACCTCATTACACCTGTCAATCATCGGCAGGTGACCGCCCATATACATCTCAAGGAAAACAGTGACGATATGCGTGGAGATATGATTGGTCGAGAGCTTGCTGATATCATCAATATTTGAACTAGACCACGCCCCATTTTGCTGACACAAAATACTCGAATCTGATTTGTCAAGTGAGAACAAATGATTTTCTCTCTATCAATGAGATTCGAGTATTTTTTGTAAGAAAAAGTAGGCGTGGCCTAATTCAAATATTGATAACGTCACCGAGCTCTCTACCAATCAAAATCGGCGTCCATATTGTAGCAAAACAATTCACGTGTTGGTTTCTCACTGAGGTAGTTGGCGAAGAATGGCGTCCAGTCTGGTAAGGTCCAGGAAGAAGAAGTCTATCTTATCGTCAGACTCTACAGTGGTCGCTTCTAGATAATGAGGAATCATCGGTGTATCTGCCTCCTGATGCAGCGTTATCATTGTGGTAAGTTTCTTATCCCTGAAATATGCCAGGAAATCCTTGCATGGGACAGTTGCAAATGACTTCTTGCAGAACACAGGACATTTGTTAGCTATACATAGTCTGAGATCATATGCCATCTCCTTGCTCTTCCAGCAAGTTATTTTATCCGTGGTCGATACCGAATAATCAACACCTCGAGTAAGCAGTTGAGCATTTTATGCTATCCCGCGTGTTAGCCTAACCACATATTTTCAGCTGCGTGGTGGGTAGCAGGCTACTCAGCAGTCTTGTATTACAGGGGTACTTACCACCTATATCCGAACACGGGGGACTGGCTGTGTGGATATATCCCCGCTACGCTTCAGGACAAAACGACAGGTGAAGACACTTTAATAGACAATATGCATGATCGTTCTTCAAATACTACTGATATTACACTTTTAATGATTCTAAATTTTTCTTCAAATGATCTATGGCAATAAACCGATGGTGATCTATAGTGATAAACCGTTACAAACAATACTTATCCATCTCTAACTCCGTCTAGAAATCTATCTCTATGCCCCAATGTATCTTTCCATCACTATAGCTCTCTTACTACCAATCTATCTATATTTGTCTGCCAAATATATAGTCTCATCTACATTTTATATGTAATGGAATCTATAGTAAGCATGCATCTAGTCAATATACATGTTCCAATAAATTCAGAACATGTCTAAAACCATTTTTAATTTGTTTAGAAAATCAGGTTCTTACTAATAGAATATTTATTAATACAAGATTTATGCAAGTCAATGACATAAATGTATTTAACACCGTTCATTATGTAACCAGTTGCCAGTATTTTAATGTGATATATTAAGTAAAGCCTGCTGACTATTAGACAGCAACAACTTTCAGTCAATTCTTTTTCAAAATGTTCATGTCTTTTATGCCAGTGTCTTGAAACCATGTATGCGGGGAACGAGAATGAAAAGGGTTATCAGAATATCAACACACATTTGAATAAACACAGAAAGGAAGTTTTATATAAAAAAAATTCAGGTATAAGCATGCCTGAAATATGTTATCCTCGTGACCGGCCTGAGCAGCTTAACTGTCATGGTCGTTATAATAGGCCTATTGGTCTCTGCGAGCTAGATTCTACTGGAATGGACCTTTGCGGTTTTAGCTATGCCCCGCCCATATCTAGCTAAGCTCCACCCACACCTCGCTCGTGTTTGGATCGCTTGATCTCTGAACACCATGACTATCAATTTCCAAAAAATTACACACATAAGCTGTTGAATATTTTGAGACTAATTTGGCTGGGTGCTGTTGCTACCTAAGGCAGCAACAGCGCCTTGTCAAATTAGTTTTAAAAATATTCAACAGCATATTTATTAAATAGCAACGAATTACAAAGACATACAATTCATACAACGTGTCGGACTGGTTGACATTTGATGATGGTCTATATGGAACCCTATGTGACGTAATGATTGTAACATCATACATACGCTGAGCTGATTATGATGTCAGACGAGGTCAGATGATGGATGGATACTCTGAAAAGGTGAATTGCAGCAGTCTTGAAGGATTCCGCTTTAGATTTCAGATTTGTAGAGTATCTACTTGTTGGTATTGAGACATGTACAACCACCTTCTGTGTAACTGATGGACTACCGCTACATCCATTGTGGATTGCGAACTTGGCTATCCCATAATTATTGTTGTGGTTTCAATTCTCTCTGGGACAGTTGAAATAAATTACGTTTCCTCTCCTGGGCTGTCTGTGTTTATTCTGTTGCAACGCAAAGAATACTATTTTGGATGATTGGATACTTTGCCCTATTCTCAGAGGAAAACGATAGTTCGTCAGATCAATTGCCTGTTTCATGTTTTACTGATCAACCTAAACGTTGCTAAAATGGGCCTTCCTCTACCTCGAGATCGATGATGGACAAGGGATCAGCTTAGGGAGCGAATTCAACATCAACATGACACTATATCTAGGAATGATTGCATTTATAATTGTTACAAGCTTAGTGATTATATATATATATATTAATTATCATGTCCAGGCTCCCAAATTGAGTTATGGACCATCATACCGGTGATACAAATAGTTGGGATGAAACAGTGAGTTCCAATCTCGGTCGCACGGCCCCACTGGAATGTTATCGTTCCACCGGCTCTAGAAGTCGGTCTTTGTACTTTGCGGAGAGTCGCGATACAGGATCCGTTACCCCGAGAACCATAGCTAACCAGCCCTCTTGCGCATCCTGTACATGCGGTGTAACGGAGTGGAGCAGCAGAACGGACCAGCGTGTACCCCCGCGAGCTACACAAGCCTACTTGAAGGCATACACATTAACACCATATTTCCACCATTGCTGGCATCAGACATCAATACTGTTACAGCGCCAAGATGAGGAAGCTACTCTGTTGTAGTCCATTGACTACCTAGACCTGGGTGTCATATATCCTCTCTCTACTTTCTCCAATCGTTCCATGCCAACCCCTAATGCCTGCCAAGTTCCCTTGCTCAACGTATAGCAAACCAGTAAAAAAGAACCATAGAGCACTATTATGTGATATATGAAGTACCTGGATTCACTTGAAATGCTCTAATCTCAAAATCTCTGACTACACTCATCTTGAAACTGTTTCACTCTTATATGCCAACATACGATCACTCCTGAAGATCATTGACAGGTTACCCTGCCTTATAGAACTGAGCGTGCATGGACATGAAATTATTGGAATTACTGAGACATGGCTAAAAGCAACCTCACCTACTAACCTTGTGGATATCAAAAAGTACACGTTTATTGAAAAGCATAGACAAATTAAAAAGGGTGGTGGTGTAGGCATGTACATCAAGGATAATATTCAGTACACTGAGCATGAGGAACTTTCCATTCTGGACACAAATTTTGAATCATTGTTTATAGAAATCCCAACAGAAAAGATAAAAATAAAATAATAGGCAACATCTATAGGGCACCAAACAGTGATAAAAATAAAATTTATTGACCTATTAGAAGCAGCCTTAGATGATATTAATATTGACCTGATGGAACAAAACTGCTCCCACTCACAAAGTTTTAAAAATTAGCTAAATGTACATTCCTTTTATCCTAAGCCGACCAGAATTACTGAGAGTTTGGCTAGAACTATTGATAATTTATTCAGTAATACTATCAGTTTCATCAACATAACACATTCAGGAATTTTTGTAACAGACACATCAGATCACCTACCAATTTCTATCCTTGAAAAAAAATCCAGTCGAACTACAGTATACCATTTAAAAACGAAAAAATTAAGTGTAGAGAAATGAATCAGGTCAACATTGAAAAATTTAAAAAGATCATGTCTGAAGTAGACTGCAACCAAGCAATAGATATAGAGTTATGTGATGATGCCTACACCAAGCTCCACAACATGTGCACTCACATCTTTGACCACAGTTTACCCATGAAAGAAAATTAATTATTCAAGCACAACCCTACTAAACCATGGCTGACAAAGGGGATTGATATATGCCCGTCATAACAGCAACAGCAACTTTATTTGACATTTGTAAAGTGTCAAACAAGGTATAATGAGAGAAAGTAAAAAAAAAAGAAATAGGTTGGACCATATAATAAAAAAATAAAAAGGACTATTATCAGAACAACTTAGAGCAATCCAAAAATGATATAAATGGAAAATTATAAAATCACTTTTGAATAAAAACAATAGAAAATCACAACAGACCCAGTTTCTCTATAACAATAAGGTAATCGCGGATAATCACGAAATTGTAAATCGTTTCAATGAATATTTTGTTAACATAGTTCCAACTCTCTCAAAGAAAATCATATCTACATCAGGAATTAAACATAGTGATTACCTCACAGATACGCCCACTTATCAATCATCTTAATCTTTTGCTTATCCTGTTGACATTTAAAAATGTTCACTATAATTAATTCACGTAATCCTGCAAAAAGTGCCAGCATAGATGGGTTTAAATGGAGCATATTTAAACACTGCATATTTGATTTACTAACGCCACTCAACCATATCTGCAATCAATCACTAGTACAAGGCATATTTCCATCCAAACTAAGATCTACATATATAAAGCAAAAGACTCATCAAGCTTCACAAAGTACAGGCCTGTCTCAATACTTCCGCGTTTCTCTAAATTAATGGAGTGATTAATGTATAATAGATTATTCAATTACCTAGAAAAAAGGACATTTTGTATGCTTCACAATATGGATTCCGCCAAAAACACTCAACAATGCTTGCACTAGTTGAAATGACAGAAAAAATAATTTAATCAATTGAAAAGAAATAACATATACTGGCCATCCTTCTTGGACCTTTCAAAAGCTTTTGATACTATCAATCGCAATATTTTATTAGGAAAACTTCCCTATTATCGAATCCGAGGAAGTGCACTTGCCTGGTTTCAGACCTACTTAACTGATAGAACACAATGCGTGCAATTTAATGCATGCAACCTGCTCTCAAAACAGGAAATTAACTTGTGTTGTTCCTCAGGGGTCTTTGCTCTCTGCTGTTTTTGCACTATATGAATGACTTACCAAAATTGGCCACAATTTGTAACTAAAACTGTTTGCCGATGACATCAATGCATTTTGCTCCGACAAAAACTTAGATATATTATACGAAAGAGTAAATAAAGAAATGGAAGAAACTATTAATTGGTTCAAAGTAAATAAACTATCATCAAATGTTGATAAAGCAAACTATATGCTATTTTCAAAGTCTAGACAATCAATAAACAATAGTTTTCCAAAAATCTATATTAATAAAAAAGAAATTGAAGAAGCTTCTTTTGCTGTATCCGCGATAGCAGTAATAGTGTATTATGATTGGGCCGTGCGACCTTTGCCGCTGAGATTGAACCACACCGTGTCGTCCCAACTGTTGGTGTCACCGGTAGGACAATTCATATTAATTTAAAACTACGGACAAAATAGAGATAATAATTTGAACAGTCACAGAATTTATAGCACTATACAAACAATTCTATACGTTTGACAGTGAATGAGCACAATAATACACAACGTAGAGCCAGGCCGGTGTTCTTTTCACGCGGTTTTGCTGGAGATACCACACATATCCTTGAATCCGCAGGGGTATCCCCGCAAGAGAGAGTTTCCGCAATGAAGTCACTGGATAGTTGATGTAAACTAGTATACCCTTCACACACACACACACGCACGCACGCACGCACGCACGCGCGCGCGCACGCACGCACGCACGCACGCACGCACGCACACACACACACACACACACACAATGCCTTCAACGCTGAAGCAGCCCAAAAGAGCTGGCAAAAAGGGCCACTCTTTTATTCAACAGAAATTGCTATGTGCTGAAAATCCTAGTGAAGCTACTGTTACGGTGTTGCACGCTAGTTTACGTGAAGACGGGAGGAACGATTTCCAAAGAATTCCCAGGTCACCATCTTATGTAGTTCCAAAGTTTCTGCATTGGTAGTCGCCGCTTTATTTATGCAGGCCTTCTGCTGCATCCTAACCTACCATTTAGGTGTTAGTAACGAAATCAAGCTTTGGCCGCAAGTGGCAGGGAGTACTACCTAACTTTTAGATACATTTGTCCGTTGGGCGTAGATGCTCAGCTTCCCGTAGGTCGCGCTCCAAGGACAGCGTGCGTACATGGCACGGAACAAAGCCCTGAATCAAATAACGATCCGCCTACCAGGTTCCGCAACCACATCACTAGACGAATTTCACAGTTCACACAAGCAAATTTAAATACTGACATGTCATTATGGTGGGGATGGAGAGACGGATATCCATCGCGAGCATCCTTCCCGTGAGGCGGCGGGGGAAGTGGTGGTGGTGGTGGTGATGGTGATGATGATGGTGATGGTGGCAGTGGTGATGATGATGATGGTGATGATGATGGTGGTGGAGGTGGTGGTGGTGGTGGTGGTGGTGGTGGTGGTGGTGGTGGTGATAGCGGTGTTGGTGTTGGTGGTGATGATGATGGTGGCAGTGATGATGATGATGATGATGATGATGATGATGGTGTTGGTGGTATTGATGGTGGTGATGATGCCAATGGCGATGATGATGATGATGATGATGGCAGAGGCCATTTTTGCCGTTATAAGTGCTAACCCTTTGCACCATGACTTCCTAGAATCTGAATCAGGGTTTCTCTTAATGGTCCTTTTGAGGGTATATACCCCAAAATGCAATGGCTGTGGGTCCCATGGGAACCTTGAAAATCTTGTATGATTGTTAAATACTAATTAGTTGTATGGGGTTTGGCACACGCCGACCAATAAAATCTAGCACAAACACCCATAATTCATAGCTGTGAGCAATGTTACTCTCTTTTCTTTGTATGGATGGGAAACACCGCCTGTGAATTCCAGATTCAAGTTTGGGACTCCCAGATTTCAGGTTGTGACCCCGAGATTTCTAGTTTGTGGGTTTCCAAATTTTTATGCCAGGAGAAAAACTGATCTCAATTATAAAACAATCATACAGGCACGCTGTTGAGTATTTTGAATTTGATTTGACAAGAACCTGTTGGTAGCAACAGTGCCCAGTGAAATGAGTTTCAAAATACTCAACTGAATATTTATTTATTTTTTAAATCAATGAGTTTGGTCTTTTGGCCTTTCTGGTCCAAAGGTTTACGGTTAATTGTTGTTGTATAAATTGCAAGACATATATCAATGGAATAACGTGGGTTCAAGTGCATATGAAACAAAAATATCAGGACCGCAAACAGACGTCAGTATAGTGACATTATTGATGGTCACGTAGATGATGGTCGTGTTCCTGATATATTTCACATAAAATGGCACTCACAACAAGACAATTATTTACTCAGCACATGTTGTGTCATCACTCGGCGGTAATCCATGCAGCATTAATGCAAGGCATATTAACAAATAAAGTTCTATAAGATATGCAGATATAGAGTGCACATGGTGCTGACATTTCATTTTCATAACCTTAACTTAGATTTGGATTTTTCGTTCTAACATTATTAGTACATTGGCTAAACGTTATTTCAGAAATGTCTCTGTCCAGTGGCGGATTCAAGGTGGTGGGGTGGAGGGGGAGGGGGTGGCTGCGGGATGGCGCATCCCCCCACCCCCTAAAATTGCCTAATCCTACTATTATTTTTGGTGACCGTGCGAAAAATTAGATTTTTGATCACTCACAATGCAGGAGATGGCTTCTCAGAGCATCTAATTTTCAAATTTTTCTGGGGAGGACCCACCGTCTGGTGGACGGGACATCCCCTCCCAGGCCCTCCCCCATTTACGCCCACCCACCCCATATAACACAAATTCCTGGATCAGCCCCTGCTGTACGCATGCCCATAAAAACACCTGTAAAGAGTAATCTCCCTTGATATATATTGAAATAACAAGAGGTTGATGATGCGGAGCTCAGGGACACACATTAATAGCTATATTGTCGCGGTTTAAACGTGCTCGTGCATATATTAAAGCAGCCCTCAAAATTTCAAATATTTGCGAGACCCATTTTTGGGGCCCGTGTTTTCAGGTCTGCATAACCAATTGTTCGTTTGCGCAAAATCAGTTTGCGTAATCAATTGGTTGCGTAAATAGGTTACGCCATTTTTTATCCAAACATGCTTTGTCTGAACATATTTCATCTGTATATTAAGTTAATAATGAATTTAAAGTTCATGTTGCTGAACTATCATTAGCTTATTGATTACAGCATGGACTTATCCACCAATTACCTAATTTACAGATAAAATATGTTTAGTTACTCAACTATTGACCTCATAATCGATTACATCACATATAGGTTGATGTCACTAGTCACTATTATAATTGACAGACAATACTAACTATCATAGTAGTCTGTCAGTAAGTATTGATTGTATGTATTTGCAATTTAATAAAGATTTCCTAGAATCTCAATCAGGGTTTCTCTTAATGGTCCTTTTGAGGGTATATACACCAAAATGCAACTTAATAAAGATTCTGTTAATTGTTTTGAGGGAAAGTTTGTTTCAAAGTATTCACCAAGTTAGCTGTATAGTTACCATGAAATTGAGATTCCGGGACAAAGCTTGGAGCATAGCTTAGCTAGAGATGGGTGGGGAATAACTAAAAGTGCATTCATCCATTGTGATATAAGTACTGTAGTATTTCTCAAGTAAATTTGTCAAAAAACAGATTGAGTTTTTGTTTTATGTCCATTCATTCGTTCCATTTCCAGACCAAGAAGAATATTTTGCAAAATTTAACCCTGAAAATACAAGTTCAATAACCGAGCCAGTCATTCAGTGTTAAGTCTCCAAAAACAATACTCCTTTAGTCTACAAATGTACATTTTCTCTGCCAAAATATCAGTATTTATATGGCAACACTCACTGCTAACATCTTTCCACTTTGCAAAAATTTCAGGGTTCATACACCTTGGGCACAATAAAATTCCATACTTTTTCCAAACATATATTTCAAAATTCCAGATCCACTATAATAATTAGTGACTAATGACCAATATTTATAAATATCTTAACACCCTCCTCCCACCCCACCCACAAACCCCACTACAAAAATAAAGAATTGAATACCTTACATTGTTGTGGCTTACCTAGTTGAGCAACCCTCTCCAGCCCACCCACCACTACCTTGAAAGCAATGGCTTCCAGGCATATTATTTTCAAAATATTTAAAAGAATATGCTTTAATTTGTGAAGAATTCCACCTGTATCAAAGAACTACCGTCTTAATGGCCCAAAAACAACAGGTGTTGAAATGTTTATAAAATTGTACCTGTGACGGGTAGATTTTATTGTAACTGTCACCAAATATTTGTACTTGTACAAGCAGCGTACATTTCTAATATAAAACAATAACCCACAAGTCCGCCACAATAAAAAGCATAACCAGCTCTAAGGAATTTAGTAGATAGTTTGACCCTTCTTAACTGGTACGCCTTAAGCTGACAATTTACTGGAAATACGATTTACTGGAAATAAGAGTTACTACGCACTGGTTTTCCTGACATAGTTCTGTTTTCTCAGTCACTCCAAAGCAATGAACCACTTAAATATCGGGTGGTATTACTGTCAAAACCTTCCAATAATAATATATTAGGTCATATAACCCGTCAATGTGGGCGCTAACATATTGCTTTACTGCGTTTAAAAGCGGCACAGTGACTAGATTTTTCGTTCGCCATTATCCATCAATATTAATCGCGAGAGGCGCACAGAGATTGGTTGAAATAAATCATGTGATTAATTCGTTATAAATGGCAACGAGGCACGTGATCAAAATTTTACTATGATAGTAATTTCATTCATGCCTTTTGAAATCGGATATCCTGTGAGCAAATCAGAAACTATGAGCGCGCATTATCGATTATTATTAACTACGATTGCGCAGTCATGCGAGACATTTCTCATTACTGGTGAATTATCAGAACCCCCTCTAGGCTGATTTGTGACAATTTTTATTGTTGAAATTAGTAACTGGGTTCTGTAAGAATGGAATGTTTACGTTTTGGAAGCGTTTATTTACGAGAATCCAGTTGGATTCCCGTATTTTTCAATTTCGGGAATATTACGAGAACCGGATTCCCGGATTCCCGTCAAATTTTGAGCCCTGAATCATTGTGTGTAGGATCTATGAATGTAACAGTTTAATTTAACAGATAAATCCTTAAACAGTTGTCTCAACAAACCAACTGAAACTCAATGAGAATATACAGTGAGACTCACTCAACAATGCATGTCTATGTTATGTCGGGATCCAATCGCGTATATAAAATAATACATCGGGAACATGCCAGCTTACGGTTGCACGTAGTTGCATGCAACCATTTATAATTGAACAGTCCGTTGTTGATGCATAATGTATAGCGAGACTAGTTTCTGGCCTATGTAGTAATGCTAGCGGAAATACAGCGGAAGTTTGTCTCTGACACATGTGTGCTGTCGCTTATTTATAGAATTTGACAGACAGATGTTATCGATCTGTTAGATGGTTGAAATTGCTAAATTCTGTTGTAAATAGCATGTTGCATATTAAAAAGTTGTTGAAACGTTTCTGTTTTCCATGGTCAAAGATAACTACCGTTCTGGGCTTTGTCACTTACGCGACCATTTTTTCGTTCACGGTAATTTTAGTTCACGTAACCGACACGCGAACGAAACGATCATTCTCGCCAAGTTTTGAGGGCTGTTAAAGTTTCTCTGTAAGTTAAAGGGTGGCATAACAATAAATATTCATAAATAATATGCATTTAAGGCAATAATTTCCAGAAGTAGAAGGAAAAATGTGTTAGCACAGCATGGGTGGGACACGAAGATTTGAAGACACCCATGCCATACTTTCAATCACCATGGCCAAACTAATTCATGAAAATGATTTGGTCTTCTGTCACATCTTTACTTATACTTATACTTATACTTATACTTATACTTATCATATACTACCATTATAGGCAAAATGCCTATAGATAGAGGGCGACTACATTATGCTTATTGCTTAGTTAATTTGTTTCGAGGTAAAGGAAAGATAAAGATTGTGTACTGGCTCTTGTGTATACAAAAAATCTGACCAAAATGAATCCAGTTTATTTTTGAAGATATTTAGGCTTACGGAACTAACTACTTCATTTGGTAAGCTATTCCAACTATTCGTAATTCGGTTTGCAAAAAAGTTCTGCCTAATTAGTTTGTTACTTCGGCTCTTAGTGAGTTTAAAATTATGTCCCCGAGTGATGCTTTGTTTGTCTATCTCCAAGAATGGGCACTGAACACGATAAAGGCCATGAAGGTATTTGTAAGTTTGAATCATATCCCCACGTGATCGACGGTAATAGAGAGATGGTAGATTCAGATATTTTAACCGGTCTAAATAAGTATAATTTCTTATTGAGGGTATCATTTTAGTTGCTCTTCGCTGCACATTTTCTAGTGTTAGACTGTCTTTGTTTAACATGGGAGTCCATGGACCGTTCCCGTATTCAAGTATAGGTCTAACTAGCGAAGTGTACAGCCTTACTAGAGTTGAAGAGTCTAAATGGGTGAGAGACCTTCTTATCAGTCCTAAAATCTTATTAGCTTTTGATACTTGGATTTGACAATGGATGCTAAATTTTAGTTGGTTGTCTACATTCAGACCTAAATCATTTACGACAGTTGTTTCTACCAGCTTAATATGTGTATCAAGAGAGTTCATGAAGTATGAATGTTTAATATTAGCTGTACCTAGATGCATAGCACAGCATTTGTCAGCATTGAATTTGATTTGCCAGATAGAAGACCATTTCGTTATGCTATTTAAGTCATCTTGTAGTTCGATTGCATCAATTGATGATTTAATTTCTTTGTAGATTTTTGTATCGTCAGCAAACATGTTAATTGTAGAGCACTTAATTACATCAGGAAGGTCGTTTATGTAACAGATGAAAAGAAGTGGTCCTAGTACACTACCTTGGGGCACACCGCTAATGACAGGAGTTTGAACTGATTTGCATCCATTCACGACAACTCGTTGGGCTCTGTTAGTAAGAAAATCCTCAATCCATTTTAGTAGGTTACCATGGATACCATATTTTTCTAGTTTAAGAAGAAGTCGTTTGTGTGGTACAGAGTCAACTGCCTTAGCAAAGTCTAGATATAGAGCATCGATAGAGCTGCTGTGATCGATTGCATTTGACCATATATCTAAGACTTCAGTTAGCTGTGTGACACAAGAACGCCCTTTAATAAATCTGTGTTGACTTGGTACAATTAGGGCGTTTTGTTCAAGATGGCTTACAATAGAGTCTTTTATAATGGACTCAATGAGTTTACAGATTATGGAGGTAAGGCTTATAGGGCGATAGTTATTAACCAAATGTGTGTTTCCCTTTTTGAAAAGTGGAGATACATGACCTAATTTCCAGATTTGAGGTAGCTTACCCTCTCTCAATGAACTAGAGTAAAGATGTAATAATGGGCAGACAATTTCAAGTTTGAGTTCCTTTAAAACACGGGGATAGATTCCATCAGGACCTGCAGACTTGTTAGTTTTTAGATTATCAATTTTTTTAATTATCATGTCACGAGTGACCTCGATATGATGTAATGGAGCAATGAAATGTCTACTGTTGAAACTAGGCAACTGACTGATATCTTCATCTGTAAAGACAGATGCAAAATATGTGTTTAATGCATCTGCCTTTTCCCCATCAGTTGTGGTTAGTGTGCCATCGGACTTCATGAGGTCACAAATTGTGCTTCGAGTTTTTATTTTGCTTTGTGCATATTTGAAAAATGCTTTAGGATTTGACTTTGCCTCATTTGCTAGTTTACGTTCAAAATCTCTTTCAGCTATTCGACATTCGTTTTTGGCCTGGTTTCTCGCTTTAGCATAATTTTTGTAGTCACTACTACTATGAGAATTTCTCCATTTTTGAAATGCCTGTTTCTTGGTTCTTAATTTTTCGAAAACACGATTGGTTAAGTATAATAATTTTTCCTGCTTATATTGAGGTCTAGATTTTGGTATGTATTCATCAGTTAATCGATTTATTTCCCTCGTTATCTCCAACCAGTCATGTTCTATGTCCCCAATAAATTTTGAATCCCAGTCTATAGATTTAGCATCTTTCCGCATATTGTCATAATCTCCCTTAGATAGTATATAATGTGACATGGTTGGAGATTCAGTTACGTAGCATGAGAATGTAAATGTTAATGTTGCATGATGACTCTTACCAATTGGTACACCAGAAGATAAATCATTTACCATGTTTTCCTCATTTGTAATAATTAGGTCTAGGATATTTTGTTTTTGATTTCCCCTAAAATGAGTTGGTTCACGTGTATGTTGATGCCAGTATAAGTCCCTTAGCGTCTCAATAAATATATTAGCAGGGCTTTCGGGATTGGCGGGTGAGATGTCATTTATCCAGTCAATTTCATTATAGTTAAAATCACCCATTATAAGAAGGTGACTAGGTTTGAGACCTGATACATTGATTAGCAGGTCAGTTAGATTTTTATGGTTTTGAAGGTTGCAGTTGGGTGATCTATATATACATCCTAAAATCAATGTATCTGTGTTTTGGAGTCTAATCTGACACCACTTTGATTCAGTGAAAATCTCATCACCAGGAATGCTAATAGGACTAGCAGGAAGTGATTGGTTAATATATATAATAATCCCTCGATGGTAATTGTCGGATAAGTTGGTGAACAGATTATACCCTTCAAGCATGAATTCACTCTCCTGTGGGTCTACTGAGCGGTTTTTGGCTAGTATTTCTGTGAGAGCAATTATGTCAGGTTTTTCGCTTTGAATAAATGCTTTTAGCGCAGAACGTTTATTTAGAAGGCTGTCTGTATTAGTGTACACACATTTTAATTCGTTTCTGTATAGAGGAGACTTTACAGATTTGTGGTCAGACTTTTTGATGAAGTTATGCTTATGACTTCGAGGCTGTTTAATGTTGGTTTATTTTGCAGTTTTTCTATTTGTATATGGATAGCGTGTGCTTTTTGAAGGTTCTTGTAAATTATCGACTGGGAAGGTGACTGATGTACATTCATCATGTAAAACATTGAATCTGTTTGTAGTTAGTGGGATGTTGGCTTGAAAATGTATTTTACTGTTATTTGTACATTCACTTGAAATGATTGATAACTGGTTTGATAATTTTAATGGATTGCTAGCATTACTATGGAAAGTATCATTAACTAAGCTATAGTCTTGTTTGTTTCTAGTCTTGTTTTGTATAAAAAAACGGTTGAGCCTTATGTTGGCATTTAGTAGCGGTAGATCACTAATGCTCACAACATAACTCATAATGTTTTCTGACAGCAAACTCATGCCATCATGATTTGGATGGATGTGATCATAATAGAGCCCCTTGATGACACTTCCGTTTGTGTTCATGAACAAATCTGAATTGTCAATAAATGTAATGTCATTAAGCCATGTTGCAAGGGAATACAACATCGCATTAAATTCCATAATTGTGTTGTTATCAAAATGATTGTTTGGGCGTGGCAGAATTGATGAGACACAGATATGTATCTGGGGTGCTACATCTTTGATGCATTCAATGAGACTATCATAATCACGGATCATACTAAGAGTTGATTGTTTCCGAATGTCATTGCCACCTACATGGACAACTATTGTGTCAAACTGACTTATACTGGGGACATCTAAATCTAATATACGATTTGTTATGTCCGTAATACATGCTCCACTGTAGGATCGCACGGTTATGTTGGAAGTTTCCGTTGACATGTATCTGCCACTGAATTTTTAAGGATTGAACTTCCAATTATCAAGACATTTCTAGATGGTTTGACTTTTGGTTGTGTGTATGGATTTTCTGTTGTCAGTGTGCCCTGCTTTCTGACAACTGATCTTGGATTTGATGGTATGCCGTCCAAAACTGCTTGTGAATAGCTTTTATTTCCTGGCTTGATATTTTGGTGCTTATCATTTGTATTACCATCTGTATGTGTGCTGACTAATGGATTGTTATTAGCCTTTTGAGTCTTAAGTTCTCTGATCTGTGATTTTACTATTGTGCAATCTTCTTTTAATGATTTGACTTCATTAATCAAATCATTGATGAGTGCTTTAACCTGCATGTTGTGTTCTAGTGGGATCTCATCTACAATGTTACTTGGTGATAACTCATCTGAGTACTGATTAATGTTGTGGGTTGTAGTATGAGAAGTGTTTTCGCATTCATCAATAATATTGCCACTATTCTGAGTGGTAGTGTGTGAGTGGTGTCCGGTGTTGTTTATTTCAATGGTCTGTTGACTGTTGTTGTGAGGTGCATTAGCGTGCTGTGTAGCACTAGTGGTTTCAACTGGTGTATCGTGGCCAGCATGGTTATCAGAGGACTTCTGCCATTGTAGGTATTCTGTTATGTGGCTTGATATTGGGGTACAGTTAGCACATGTATATTTTCGCCTGGATTGCAGGAAATGTCAATTTCCCTTTCTCCGAGATCTAACAATACTCACCATTCTGTTACTTCTGATATACAGCTGGCCCTGACAGCGGCTCTAGGATTATAGACTTAGAAAGCTTTACCGACTCCTGGGAACCGGGTACTCGGCTCCCAACTGCCGAGTACCCGTTTACCATAGAGCTCATATTGTTTGCATAGCCACCAAACAAGAGAAAACTATGGCTTGCCTCCATGGGGCTGGGAGGCTGGGTCCGTAACAGAATGGTGAGTATTGTTAGATCTCGGAGAAAGGGAAATTGACATTTCCTGCATTCTCCTTCGATCAATACTCACCATTCTGTTACTTCTGATATACACCAGATTTGATCAGTAACCTGGTGGGAAGGGGCAAGCCATACATGCTAATTTTGCCCCTTGGAGAAAGATTTTAGACTTCAAACTTGACTAACGGAGACCTAAAAGGACCGTCAAGTTCACGGAACTGAATCACATTCGCGTCACAGCCCCCCCCCTTTTTCCTCCTAAGAAAAGGGAGAGAACTAACGAACATGTATCTCGCCTGAAAACACCAATATGCCAAGAGGGTTAACTACTCCCTGCATATTGCCTGTATTAGCCTGGGAATGAGCATGAATATATAAGATGAATGAACATGATACATATACATAATACAAAAAACTCTCACTATTGAATTACCTTATGATAATTGGACTTCAGACGTACCGCCTCCAACCATTCACCGGTTCGGCCATCAGTGACACAATCTGGTTGACATCCTCTCGCCTGACCATGCCTGCTTTAGGTTCTTTTCTTACCGAAGTGAGAAAAGGGTGAAAAGCAGTGTGGTCACTAACTATCGTTTCAAAACAGCTAAAGCGAGTGGATTGGCTGAGTCTGACACATCCCTCATATAGTAATCCGTGAATGAGGACTCACAGTGCCATTGTGCAACGGCCATGATGTCCTATAACGGAACACCATTGTAAAGGGCGGTCGAGGCGGCTATTCCTCTGACATTGTCTGCCCTTACGCCTTGCACCTGGTGCCCAGTCGCCATCTCGTGAGCAGTCTGAATGCATTCGACCACCCAACGAGAGATAGTATCCATGGATGCGGCGCCATAAGACTTTTTATGGCAGATCCACAGATGTCTATCGTTCGACCGTAACGAGTCAGTCCGTTTCTTGTACTTAGTCAAAGCACGGACCGGGCACCAGACACTGGCATCACGATCAAACCTAGTTAACTTCGGTATAATGATCGGTTTGCCGGGATATCTCAAAGATTGGTTCTTTGACATAACCTCTGCTCTTGGCAGAAGACGCAGACCTTCTCCAGAAACAATAAATCGGTTCCTCTCTGCCGAAAGCGCATGGATCTCACTGCGCCTTCTAGCTGAGGAAGCTGCCAATAGAAAGACCGCCTTTAGAGTCAAATGCTTTAGACTAGCCGAACGCAACGGTTCGAAAGGGTGCTTGGCCAGTACATTAAGCACTAAAGATAGACTCCAGGCTGGAATGACTACCGGTTGTCTCGGTCGGAGATTGCTCATTCCCTTCAACATCACATTTAACTGGGTCACCTCTGGACTATCCCTGTTGGCTAGACAAGGGATAACTGATGCCAAAGCTGACTTGTATCCAGCGACTGTGACGGGAGCTAGTCCTGAAAAGAACAGCTCACAGAGAAAGTCTGCTATTTGCTGAATAGTGGATTGAAAGGTATCAATACCCTTTTCTTCACACCAGTCTGCAAATCTGTTAACCTTGTTGTTATATGACTTGAAGGTTGACCTCCTTCTCGCAGCCGCGATGAAATCAGCAGCCTGTCGAGAAAAGCCTTCCGACGTGGAACGTTGTTTGACAACATCCACGCAGTCAATTTGAACATTTCGGGACGCTCGTGTAGGAAGCGTCCCTTGGCCTGGGAGATTATGTTCGGAATCTCGGGCAACTGCACAGGATTTTCCACCAGCAGATCTAGAAGATCCGTGAACCACGCCCTGCTCGGCCAATACAGCGCTATTAGCAGGACCAGACACGGTTCCTCCCTGACCTTCACCAATACCTTCGGTAGAAGAATGGTGGGTGGATACGCGTAAGCGTGCATCCCTCTCCAGCTTATCGCCAGAGCATCTGTATCGACGGCATTTGGATCTGGAATCGGCGAGACATATGTCATGATTTGAGCATTTTCCTTTGTGGCGAACAAGTCCACGTTGGGTTTGCCCCAATGCTCGAAGATCCGTCGCAGAACTGGAGGGTTGAGGGACCATTCTGTTGGCAGGATTCTCTGTCTGCGAGACAAAGCATCCGCCAGAATGTTCGATCGGCCAGGAATATGAGCTGCTTTCAAAACAACCGAGTAATTCCTGCACCATTGAATCCAAGTGCCACACCCTGATGCACAGGGTGGGCGACCTGGTCCCTCCTTGGCGATTTATATATGATACTACTGTCGAATTGTCCGACCGTATCAATATCACCTTGCCCCTGATCATCGGAAGGAACTCTTCCAACGCCAGTTCCACTGCCATCATTTCCAACAGATTGATATGCAGCTGACTCTCCGTGAGAGTCCATGTGCCCGAGACCTGGTGTTCTCCCAGGCAGGCACCCCACCCTTCCAGCGATGCATCCGTGTAAACGGACAGCTGGGGGTGGGGTAGGTGCAGCGAAACCCCTATTAGGAGATTCTGACGCTGTTTCCACCATAGAAGATGCGATATTATCGGCTCCAAAACTGGCACCAGTTTTGACAGGGGTTCTGTTCTCTGTTTCCACAGAGACATCAGATACAACTGGATAGGTCTTCGCATTAGAGCAGCGTACGGGATAACCTGCTCCATGGAGACCATCATGCCAAGCATCTGAAGGAACCGCCTCGCCTGAATGTGGTTTCCCACTCGAAAACTCCCGAGGATGGCTAACAGAGACACCACTCTGGGCTCTGACGGGTAAACCCTGCCCTCCTCGAGGTCGAATCGCATCCCCAAATAAACGAAATGTTGAGTGGGCGTCAACTCGGATTTCTCCTCGTTGACTATCCAGCCTAGATCTGAAAGTAACTTCAGAGTCAGAGCAGTATCCACGTTCAACCTGGCTGCCGAGTCTGCCTTGAGCAGCCAGTCGTCTATGTAGGTGTGTAGCGCCACGTTCTCTTTTCTGAGAAACGCTGTCACCGCAAGGACCACTCTTGTGAAAACCCTCGGAGCTGTCGACAGGCCAAACGGGAGAACTGTAAACTCCCATACTTGATTCTGAAACGCAAATCTCAGAAACCTGTGCCAACTCCGATTCATCGGAATGTGGAAATATGCATCTTTCAGATCGATCGATACACACCACATTCCTTTCCTCAATCCCGCCATTACCGACCTCAGTGTTTCCATCTGGAACCGAGGCGTATAGATAAACCAATTTAATGGCCTGAGATTGAGTATGGGTCTCCATCCCCCCGTGCTCTTGGGGACAAGGAACATGTTTGAATAGAAGCCTGGAGTGTTCCGGTTTGCTGGTTTTATTGCTCCCTTCAGAAGCAAACCCGACACTTCCTTTTGAACGGCTTCTAACTTGTCTGGCTCCCTTGGTACGGGTGTCCAGACAGGTGCCAAAGACAGATTTTGTGGCGGAAAGTCCCACCACTCCGGCATGTAACCCTGGGATAACCATCCCAGGACCAGACTGTCTGACGTCACACCTCGCCAAGCCTCGACGAAACGCATGAGCCTTCCACCCACCATAGACGCCTCGACGTCTAACGGGGTTGTCCGGCTCGCAGTCCGCCCCCCCCCCCCCTTTCTTAACGAGAGAGAGTGAGAACCATTTCGTTCTAGGCACGACGGGTATAACTGGCACCGCTGTTCCTGTCGCACAGGTGCGGTCCAGGCGGATATGAAGGGAGCTTGCGTACCCTCAGGTACGCTTCGGCCCCTTCTGTCCGCCCTTTGAGGCCTTACCCTTACCCTTCCCCTTGCCCTTACCACCTCTAGGGCGGTCAGGAGCAACATTGGGGAGGGTAGGCGCCTCTACAGCCTTCCTGGGTTTCTTCGCCGGCGGCGGCTCCGAGAACCCAGCCGAAACAGACGTTGCAATAGGCCTGGCTTTCGCCTTGCCCTTATGCTTTTTCTGTTTCTTTGAAGGCTGTCCTGTTAGCGGCTTGCCCACAGCCCCTAGTGCATGCGCTTGCCGCACTAGCTCTAGCTGTAGATTTACCGCTAACCGATTCTGCGCAATACTGGCGGTGTCCTCTAAGATGGCCCGTGCTTGGCCACCAAAGATGCTAGGCCCTGTCAGGGGCATCCCAAGAAGACGCTCCCTGACTGCCGTAGCCGGACGCATATGGTCAATGACCATTTGCCTCCTGGACTTCGTCACACGCGCTTGCACCCTTGCCAATGCGTCCATTGACAGCACCAAGCCGTCATTAACGCACGCTAGCGCCACAGGTGGCACAGGGTGGCCTGCCCCCGCTTCAGCCCACACCGACTGAAGTAGACGATAGGAGTGATTGACAGCGCTCATGGCTGCCCTCACACCCTCATCGCATAGGGCCAGGACTTCTTCCTGGTGTACCTGGGCCTTATCCACTAGTGCCGGACCGGGACCACCCGACCCGGCACTCTGGACGCCCAGTACCCATCGGTCATCCTCCGTGACCGACGGGACTACACCATACCTGTCGTATTCACCCCGTGGAATACGACACCTTGCCCGCACCTCCCTGGAGGCCACAGGGAGCTGACCCTTGGTCATTAGTTGTTTACTATAAATAGCATCCAACAAATCAATGAACCGTGGATCCAGTCCCACTGACTGGATCCGGGCCGCTGGCAAAATCCCCGTCCTAATCGACGCAACCGACAGACGGGGCACATCTTCATCGGCCGTGGCCGAAACCACAGACGGGTCTACTCTGGCTAGCCACGCCAGAGCATCAGACCAATCTACCTCCGAAGAAGATACCCCCGCAAACACGTCACCCGTTGACGTGCTTACGGGTCTGCCAGCCATGGCCTCCCGGCCAGGAGCCACGGCTGACACGCCAGGCACTCCGCTACCACATGGTTCCGCTGCCACCCCATGAAACACTCCAGTCCATGGGGTAGGTCCGCACGGAAAACCGTACGGACCCGTAACCGTCGCGGAACCATAGCCGGCCACGGGCGCCAACGGCACCCCATGTCCGGCTGCCCGACCAGGCGAGATAGGTGAGTACCACGCCTGGCCCGGCACACCCGTTCCCCTGACGGCTGGTGACAAACCAAGCCGCGCGGAACCGGTGCACGGTAACGGATTGGCCTCAGCCGCAGGTGGAGCCGCTGACCTGGCTTGCGCCAAACCAGACAAATGGAGGCCGGTTCCGTCCAGGACGGAATCAACCTCCATATTCTCCACCTGCGGCTTCACGGGCCGCAGCAACCTCTCCTCCTCGGCCTCATCGTCTTCAGACTCCGAAGAGCCGTCACTAGACGAATAAACCGTGGAGCCGTCCTGGCGGACGGCTCCCACACCTGACGGACCGGTCACCGCTACTGGACCACCCGGAGGTGGCCGCAGAGAGACAGAACCCGTCTGGCCGAAGCCAGACGGGACCGCCAGTGGGCCGTACGAGACAGCCCCCTCGGTAACCAGTCCAGAATCCTGTCCGAAGACAGGATCCGTACCAGGCATGGGGATAAACTGCCCCCCAACCTTTGGTAGCAGGGACGACACCAGCGTGGGCAGAACGCTATGCAGAAAACCCTGCATAGCCGGACCAAACCACGCCGGCGGTGCCATCTCCGCCACCTCCAGCTGGGGACGTGGAGCACCCCCACCGGCCGAACCGGGCGCTCCACGATTTCCTCTCGGACCGCCTGACCCCGCGTCAGACCCAGCCAAGTCCTTCTGGGCAAGGAACTTAACCATCGTTTCGACGGACCACACTGCACAAACATTACACCTATGATCTATATTACACAGGGCACACCTAAAACAGACATGGTCCTTGAACATTACACGGACAAACTTATGGCAGTCGTCACATGATGGCGGGGCTGGCTTGGCCTATAAAATAAGCACAAACCTACAATAAACAAGCGGAACGAGACACGGATGGAAGGCAGACAATTAATTTTCAAATATTTTGACTCATAAATTAACCGTAACCTCCCGCACCCCACCCCGCCACATTACAACAACGATCGCATTGATTATGACGACAAGAACGCGGCGGGCACAACACACCCATAATAGATCCTACAGGATGTGTAACGGCTCCAGGAATCATATCGCATAGCATTCAGGGTATATTTACTAATCAATATAAATTATACTCCTAACGAACGCAGCACGATATGTGAAGAAAACAACAAAATGTATAACAACTGCTGTCTCACACGGTAAAACCGCAGACCACACATCTACTCAAGAATTTTGAAACCACCGATCATTGCAAACCGATCGTGATCGCACGTAAACTTGATCATTCTAAAGTTTCCGGTACCATTTTTAGTACGCAGCACCCAGAACAAGATGCGCGAATTAATGAAAAAATTTTTCTTCACATAAACATCCGAGCGACCGGGTGTGAGTTCACCCGCTCAGATTCTACGGAGAACGACGTCAGCCGATATTCGTGTTAGAAATACTGTAGCAAACACCTATTTTCATATCTGCCGATCGCCTGTTGGGGTTTAAAGAAGGCGATCGTCTGGCATATATCGTTGTTAGCACACGTCCCAGATTCTATGGGGTCAGAAATTGGAACATGCGACACAACGAAATTTAGAGACCTAAGTCTTTTAACTATGGATAATAAAGAACAATACAACCTGGTTGTCTTGGGCGGTATTCTCCATAGTCCTTAGTTATCCTTTCAGAACACACAAACTATCACTGATTAAAGACTTAGATTCTTTTAAAAACACTAAAATCCTTAATGCGAAAAGCATGTATTGCACTTGTTGCTATGCAAACAAGAATGAGCTCTATGGTAAACGGGTACTCGGCAGTTGGGAGCCGAGTACCCGGTTCCCAGGAGTCGGTAAAGCTTTCTAAGTCTATAATCCTAGAGCCGCTGTCAGGGCCAGCTGTATATCAGAAGTAACAGAATGGTGAGTATTGATCGAAGGAGAAGCTGTAAGGGCAGAAAGCATGTTTTGTGGTAGGAGTGTACATGCATAGTGCTGCCAGTTTTTGCAGTTGTAGCACATTAGCATGTATTTATTGTTGGGATTTTGGCATGTGCACAAAATGCGCCAAGAGGAAGGAACCTGGGCTGAGTCGTTGAGATCTGGTAGTAAATGACTACTAAGTAAGAGCAAGTCCTCGTCTGTATTCGAGGTTGTGGATGGTTGTGTGAATACACCTGGGGGAGATATCGTAATAGCGAGATTTGAAATGTGTGGAATTTCTTTGACTGGTTTACCAGTGTCAACAATGTCTGCCGTTGGTGTCGCTACGGGAGGGAATCTTTTTCGGTTACAATCACTACATAAGAAGTCGTCACATAGACGATTTTCCACTGTTGGGTTACTCACCCCACAATCTCGACAGCATACCTTATCTCTCAGCCCATACATTTTGCAATATGTCGATGATTAGCAATGGGCGGTAGAATGAAAGGTTTAGTAGTCGACAGTCAGAAAGAAATTCTGAAATAGTGGGGGGGGGGTGTGTTCAGCTATTATTAGCAGACCTAGCTACAAATCTACGTGCAAAGACATCACACAGAAAGCAGAAGATTGGTTAGGAAGTTGTAGTGTTATTTCTCTGCCCTGCGGCCACTCAGGGATAGGGTTGACAGGGGGCAGCCGGAGGAAGGATAGAACACAAAAAAGAGATGATCGTCGTTGATCAAAGGAATTGGACGTACAAGTGCAGTTAATTTAATTGCAGCAATAATTTAAATCAAGAGCTTAATTTAAATTAGAATCAAAGGCTTAAAACCCCATTATAATATTTAAATTAGGTGATGGTTTAGCTTTAAATATCAGCAACTAAGACTTTATTTTAATTATTATTATTATTATTTTTCTTTTATTTTTTATTTTTTCTTTTATATATATATATACGAATATATATTTATTTGTTAAATTAATACTGTAGTTATAATAAATCGGTCTATTATATTATATGATAGTCCAAGAAACTATGTTAAATTAGTGTGTACTGTTGTTACTGTTGGTAACCGTGTAAACAGTGTTCCCGGATATAGCATACAACACTGAATTTATGCGCTATAAATTAATCACTTAAGATTGCATGTACGAATTTTTAAGATTCGTGTAAAGATACCACAAAATAAACAAATAAACTGTAATTATGATAGAAAACTACGTAAAAATAGTCTAAGACGTTGATTTTGTGCAGGAGAAAAATTGAAAAAGTTGTCGTTCATGTAGATCCCTCTTTTTACATAAAGAATATTCGAAACGACAGCCTTTTTATATTGAGACGTTGTTATAATTAACATATTATGCATAATAATCATATGACATCACTTTGAGAAATTAACGAAGAATTACCCGTATTTTGCGAATTGCCCGTTTTATCTATGTCAGCCTAGATGGTGCTCCTATGAGGAGGAGGAATATTCGAAAACAACAACAAGACTATAGGCAATGCCTTCGGGGGACAACCTGCTGAAAGTATGTAAATTGGTATCCAAGAAGCAAATAAATAATACTGAATCTTGAATTTTGAATTGACTTTGAATTTGAATTTTAAAATCTAATGGTTTCGAGGAGACTTAATTAAGCAACGACAATCAAATCATTCAAGAACAAACTAGATTCAAGATTTAAGATTCAAGATTATTTATTTCATGCTTAATATACAATATACAGACATTACAATTGGGCACTGGCCAGTCCATCAAAGGCAGAGCCTATCAGTCGATAGACCCCCTACACACAAAACAAAACATTACAATCTATAAGGTAATAGTTAATTAAACAAACATCTGTGAGCAAACGTAGACCACAGGACGGGACATCTATTTTTTGTACCATATTGACATGATTGTTCTACATGTAGCGTATTCTACATATAAAGGGTCTTTTAGATTGCAACTAGGATTTTTGATTGTAGATACAGTTTTTTTAATATGATACAGTGGGGGGGGGGGAGGAGGAGTGTGTGCTCAACAAAGTCACAGTAGTATTTGGGGGTGAGAAGTTGTTGGTAGGTGTGACTTAGATATTTTATTGTAGCGTGTTGGATTAATAAAATGGGGGTTATTAGGTCAGAATCTGAAATAAATAAAGAGCATTGACGCAGGATTGGGATCGATAGGATGGCCGGGATTGACTCACACTGGCGGTAATCGCCCACTACAGGTACAGAGTAAATATGAGATCTGGCTGCTAGGTGAGAAAAAGGTTTAAATTTGACACTTTCGACGCCTCTGCCCCATTCACTTAATTCCCCTTATTTATAACTAGAAATCGACTTCAAGGAAAGAACCTTTGAATTAGACTGAACAAGCCATACTACAACAAAAAAACTATGAGACACTAACACGCCAATGGCTTATGCCTCGTAAAATCATGATGATTGATGATGATGATGATGATGAATGAAAAAGCTCGCAGAATCTGTGGAATTCGCGTTTCAATATTACGTTCATGAGAAATGTGTATTTAATTTGAGACATATTTTCTCAATATTTTGGCCCTAGTTAATGATTTAGGTAGTATTTTATGGTTTTATATAGTCATTGTTATAATTATAATCAAATTAAATTAATATGTTACCAAATTTTGACATCACAATGCTAACATTACAGATACCGGTTTTCGTAGTCACTAGTCGCTAGTGGAGAGTATTTTCAATCGGAGGTAGTTTTCAATTATTATAAAATAAGGCAACCCTTTCAAACATACACAAAATTATATAAATATGATGCTAACATTGAAAGAAATATTTTGTTGAATACTTTAATTTGACTGGAAGCAGTGCTGCAGTAGTTTCAAAGTATTCAACAAAATATTTCTTTCAATGTTTATTAATGTTAGTATCATATTTAATGTATGTTTGAAAGGGTTGCCTTATATTATAATTGAATAAGGATAAAGGTATTACAGGGGATGATGCATAACTATGACTTGACTCCATGACGCCCATCTATCCTAGAATGAACACTGGGATTTACACTGCCACCACTAATTTGAATGGAAGCAGTAGTTTCAGTGTTGAAATATTCAACAGCTTCCTATATATGCATTATGCATATATCTCCTACTTGTAAGTAACACTCAGATTTTCTAATGTCATCATATTCTGGGCTTTATGGCTAGCCAGCCAGTCTGAGGAGGACTCTGAGCCAGACAATTATTATGATGTCATAGAGTGCAATAAAAAATGCCACCATCCAAGGGCAGGTAACTCTTATACTAGATGCAAACAGGTGCAGTTACTCCTGAATACTTCACCTACTTGCCCTTGGATGGGGGCATTTTTATATTGCACTCTATGACATAATACCAGGCTGGGTATGTTGATTGATGACTTGGGTCTCAGGGGAATAGTAGATATTGCTCCAGATTCTGGAATGAACATGGCATAGGAGGCATAGCTAATGCTAGATATTATAACTACCAAGTTACAAGCAATACAAAGCATATAAAGACTTATTCATATCATGTTCAAATTATGATATTTATGTTTTAAAATTACTATTAGTCCCAGTGGTGCACTAAAAGAGTGTTATTATATGCATGGTATTTAAGGTGTTAAAATAGTATAATACATTCATGAATTAACGGGCAAGCTAAAACCCTATTCGGGCAAGTAAGTTTGGGAAAGCACCTCACGAAGGGCAACCTGATTTTTCACAATTCTGCGAGGCCTATAGCAGACTTGTTTCACTGTACAACATTGCCAATGATAACTGTCCTAGCGAAATGGTTGTCTTTAATGGCAAAGATGGCTGTCTCACTCGACATAGACACTTGAATGACAACATGCCTGTAAACATCTACCAACTGTCATCTTGTTCCAAGGACTACAGAAGTCTTCCCTATCACCAACTAATTAACTATATTTCTAAATGACACCAAAATAAATTCAATTCATTGTATATTTTCGATCTTATTAGTCACTGCTGTTGATTTGTTCCAATTTCTTTTCTCTTAAATTTGTCACGACTTGTTCAACTCTATCTGTATTGCATAAACCTAGTAAATGTCCCACTTGCTACATGTACATATTGAAGCAGATTTCTGTGCTAAAGCTCATCAATATAAATATGTCAGTCCTGATCTGTGAAATTCTCGGTGTTGCAGCTAATTTGATTGAAATCTGGTGTCATAGGCAGCAAGACTGACCAGTCCAATTTAGTAGTTTCTAAATAGTCAACAGTAATATGCCTACTAGAGCTGGGCGGTCTGACGGTAGTACCGTGGTATACCGTGACCGTTGACATTTCTAAATACTGTGAATACCGTCCATAATGTTTGAGCAATATTTGAGAAATAGATCCATAAAATCTGACTTGACCAAGGGTAAATAGGTGCTAATAGTGCCAAAAATACAGGCATCCCTAACTATTAGCCGAGTCGAGGTGAAAGGGTCGTTGTAAAAACAAACATCAAGACGTCAATTACAAAATAATGACAGCCAGAATTGTAGGGCAAAAAAAGCACGTCTTGAAAGTCTCACGGTAAAAGTGCTTTATTTAAAACATCTAAACTCATTCTCTGGCCGTCCGCCGGTAGTAATTACACTATAATATATTCCCTATTCCCGTTTCTATTATTTGTACTTTATTACTCCAAGCATTTTGTCACCGAACAAACACGCTAGAATAACAAAATAACATACAAACTACGTGCTATTCAAACACAACAGCAATCTCGCAAAGACGTATCTGATTGGTTGTTTATGAACTAGACCGTGGGAAAATACATTGCTGAATTTATCAATGAAAATTTACTAAAACGTAGTATTTGTTCGCGCCATTTTGATCACATGCTAATTTATTAACAACGAGCAGCTTTGAAGTCGTTATTTTTTATTTTTCTGGCTTGTTTTAAGAAATTTTTTTACGGATTAAATCCAGTTTAAGTAATGACACCTACAAATTATAGTGTTTTAGTTTTTGTAATTCATTTTTCAACTGGCTACATGTCGGAAGTTCGCGGAAATAGCTTTTTACACGCATTGTTCACGAGAAGCATGGCGAGTAACGAGTCTGCACATCAGGTACTCGGTAATTATCATAAGCTTTGGAATCGGCTATATTCAATGTCGTGTTATATGCATGTGTATAGGCCTGTTTTCGCGAGTAACCGAATATACGACTCCAACAGAAATAAAAGAGTACAAGACTGGCCTCGTTTAAATACTCGTGGATTTTGTCTGGACTCTGTTTATCAACGCGCTCGACTGCCAAAATAAAATTTACCGTTTGCTGGTCGCACGCATTACTAGCAAGAACAATCCAGATTGAAAATAGCGCGCTCCAATGTCTCAAACAGCGGGTTATAGTTAGCGAGTCGACCACACACTTTGACCGATATTCCCGTGAATGATATTATGTCAATAAAAATAGTGACCTAATAAAGTCGTGAAACTAAACAGTCGCAATAGCCATAATGTTTTTCTTCTCTAAATCAGAAAGCCAATTTATTTATTTTATCTATATTTACCGTTGATTGGAGATGGAAATGAAAAAGAAATGAAAAAAATTGTTCTAATTTCGTGGCATGCCTCAACCTCAGATGACGGTATACTGTGGTACTGCAGTATTTTTTCATACCGTCATGTAAATGTCAATACCGCGCAGCTCTAATGCCTACTAATATGAGTACAGTGCTAGTGTATAAATATTTACTTCCCAGCTCAGCAGTTAGCCTCCAAAATTATTTTATGGTGTCAATGCTGAATGAGATGCAAATATTATCCTCGCCTCATCACTGGAATCCAGGCGGAAGCAGGTATTGTGATTGTGTCTGTCAGTGTATGTGTGTGTTTGTCTGTGTGTGTGTGACGGTGTGTGTTTGTCTGCGTGTGTGTCCTTGGATATATCTCAAACTACTATCTGATCTTGCTCAAATTTTAACTCTACAAAAGAATATGCCATTCAAGAGGATTTCCAGCCTTTGATCGTGATCTGAATAGTAGAGCTTGAATTGGATCAAATTCTGGATCAGTGCATATCTTGGAAACTACTAGTCTGATTTGGCTCACTTTTAACACATGACAGGATGTGACATCTATCAGGATTTAACAACTGTAGGCGTGATACAAAGAAAATCTGGGGGAAATATGGATGATTCGAAAAATCTGAAAAGTTTTAACCAAAAAAGTGACAAAAATAGGAGAGCGAAAATCTGCAATCAATGATTGACCTTGTTGCTTTTGCCACAATCTACTATACATTTTGCAACTCACCATGTAAAATTCAAGTCTGCTACAAATAGCTTCTGTAGTGGTATTGAGAGCTGTGAAGACCAAGAGAAGACGATTTTTGAACATTTTCCACTGGAATAACTTGCTCGATAACCGAGCCAGTCATTCCAGTGATAAATTTTCAAAAATAATCTGTCTGTAAATGGACATTTTCAATGAGAAAATTGAAACTCATGAACAAATTTTGGGGCTAAACTGCGGGTTGATTAATCAAGCAGACTAAAACCGGTCTGTACAGTGGTCTTACACAGTCACTCGTGCATGTGCAATGATGAGAGACGACAATGAATAATTAATGCAGAGACTGACCACTCGGTTGGGTGGTACAATGGCAAGAGGGCTGCTGTGGTTAGTGGCTGCTTTTGCATCTCGTTCGTAGAAATCTCCTAGTTTTGGGACTGGGGCAAATGAATCTACACAACACAACGCACACACACACACACACACACACACACACACACACACACACACACACACACACACAGTGGTAACATTACAAACAATTGTGCAGTAACGTAGTTATTAACACTCACTGTGCCATGATCCGAGAGAGGATTATTGTTAACGCTTGCACTTGTAAATGCCTCAGATCTCATTTTCAAGGCAACCATAGAGAAAAACTTGAATGTTTTGAAATTAATTCAAATGACTGAAAGCCATTGCTGCCTTAGGCAGCAACAACTTTCAGTCAAATTAATTTTAAAATATTCAGTGAAATTAATTTTCTGTCGCAAAGAATTTACTCTCAGAAATTTGTCAGTGAAAGGGTTAACTCAGCTCTGAACACGGGTCAGCCACAGCGTACTAGAACCCAGTCGCATGTTACCAACACATTCTTACTACACCAGGATTAGTTCATGGAAATTAACTTGGACCAATATCAATTGGATGCAGCACAATGACATTGAGGTCATTACGTCCAAGTCCCTGAACTTTGTAAACCGGTTCTTTTAGTTATTAGTTGCAACTAGTATAAATCTGTCAGTACCGCTTTGTCAAATTTTTTAGCTGCGTACATCACAACATTAGTGTGTCACATTTGTTTTGTCTATATTCAGCAGCTCAATGGTATTGATTGATGTCATATGTCATGGTCACTGCTTATAATACTCTTTGCCAGGTTACGCTTTTGATTGGATATCGGAATTGCTTCAACCTACTGGGACTATCCTTGGCATACTTGGACCCATTCTTAACTATTTCAATTAATATTTTCCTTTGACATTGTTTGGTAGTTGTGGATGCTACATATACAGATAATGATTCCATATTGCATGTTCATATAGTTCACATATTACAATTGAATTACAAACATTGGGAAATATAATATATTGAGTTCAATGTTTTTCAATTGCAGGATTCTATGTTTTAAATACATCATACTCAAGAACTAGGTAAACACATGCATACGTGTGAAGAAATAGATTTAGCTAAGCTCCGTCCATGTTCTGAACATGTTGGGATCAAATTATATACTTTGAACCCTGAATCCAAATAGCATGGTACATGTAACTATAGAGCAAACCTATTGAATATTTTGAAACTAATTTGACTGAGGGCTGTTGGTAGTAAAGAATTTATACAACTGACGACCTATTCCAATTATTATTGTGATGTCAGCCTACATGTGACATAATTGATTATGACATCATATATTTGATCGGCACATCAGATTCATCCACAGTGCCTATGATGGCTATCATTTGTTAGATTGACTTATTATTTAGAAGAATTGCTGATTGTCTGACCAGTGAAGTGTCTGTGCTACCTGGAAAGATAAAACATAAATAAAAATAAACAGAGTTAATTTAATTTTTTACTTGTATGCCCGAAGTCCTTTTAACATTGCACTGCTATGCCACATGTTATATTTTATGTTGGGTTGATCAATCAATGGCCTTGCCTTAGATGGACATCATGGACTGTTCATTTACATATTATCCCTTTAACCCTCGAATTGTAAGCCAGTGATTGCAGTTGTAAATTTTCAAAAATTGTCTTCTCTTGGTCTGCAAGTGGACAGTTCTCAAGACCCACAGTTTTTGGCTGATATCGAGCCAGTCATTCAAGTGATAGATTTTCAAAAATAGTCTTCTCTTGGTCTGCAAATGGACATTTCTCCTTCGATCAATACTCACCATTCTGTTACTTCTGATATACAGCTGGCCCTGACAGCTGGCTCTAGGACTATAGACTTAGAAAGCTTTACCGACTCCTCGGAACCGGGTACTCAGCTCCCAACTGCCGAGTACCCGTCTACCATAGAGCTCATTCTTGTTTGCATAGCAACAAGAGCAATACATGCTTTTTAGCAGTTGGAAAGATTAAGAATTAACGTCTAAGTCTTTTTGTAAACTGTGATTTTGTAATAGCTAGTGCGTTTCTGCAAGGATATTTGGATTAATATGGATACCGCCGATGATAACCAGGTCGCATATTTCCTTATTATTCCATAGTTAAAAGACTTAGGTCTCTAAATTTCGTCTGTGTCGCATGTTCCAATTTCTAACCCCAAAGAATCTGGGACGTGTGTTAACAACGAAATATGCCGCATGATCGCCTTCTTTAACCCCAACAGGCGATCGGCAGATATGAAAATTAGGTGTTTGCTACGGTATTTGTAACACGAATATTGGCTGACGTCGTTCTCCGTAAGATCCGAGCGGGTGACGTCACACCCGTGGTGCTCGGATGTTTATGTGAAGAAATTTTTTTCATTAATTCGCGCATCTTATTCTGGGTGCTGCGTACTAAAAATGGTACCAGAAAACTTTGGAATGTTCAAGTTTTGCGTGTTATCACGACCTGTTTGCAATGATCGGTGGTTTCAAAATTCTTGATTTAGATGTGTAGTCTGCGGTTTTACCGTGTGCTACAGCAGTTTGTTTTCATTTTGTTGTTTCTTCACATATCGTTTTGGCTTTCGTTAGGAGTATAATTTATATTGATTGGTAAATATACCCCGAATGCTATGCGATATGATTCCTGGTTCCGTTATACATCCTGGAGGATCAACTTATGGGTGTATTTATGCCCGCTTCGTTCTTGTCGTCATAATCAACGCGATCTTTGCTGTAATGTTGCGGGGTGGGGTGCGGGAGGGTTACAGTTAATTTATGGTCAATTTATTTAAAAATTAATTGTCTGCCTTCCATCTTTGTCTCGTTCCGCTTGCTTATTGTAGGTTTGTGCTTATTTATAGGCCAAGCCAGCCCCGCCATCATGTGACGAGTGCCACAAGTTCGTCCGGGTCCTGTTTAAGGACCATGTCTGCTTTAGGTGTACCTCATGTAACCTTGATAGTAGGTGTAATGTGTGTGCAGTGTGGTCCGTGGATATGATGTTGAAGTTCCTTGCCCAGAAGGATTTGGCTGGGTCTGACGCAGGGTCAGGCGGTCCGAAGTTAAATCGTGGAGCGTCGGGTTCGGCCGTTGGGGGAGCTCCACGTCTTCAGCTGGAGGTGGCGGAGATGGCACCACCGGCATGGTTTGGTCCGGCTATGCAGGGCTTTCTGCATAGCGTTCTGCCCACGCTGGTGTCGTCCCTGCTGCCGAAAGTTGTTGGGCAGTCTCCCCATGCTTGGTACGGACCCTGTCCTTGGACAGGGTTCTGGACTGGTCACCGAGGGAGCCATCTCGTACAGCCCCCTGGCAGTCCTGTCGGGCTCCGGCGTGACGGGTTCTGTCTCTCTGCGGCCACCTCCGGGTGGTCCAGTAGCGGTGGCCGGTCCGTTAGGCATGGGAGCCATCCGCCAGGACAGCTCCACGGTTTCTTCGTCTAATGACGACTTCGGGGTCTGAAGACGAGGAGGAGAGGTTGCTGCGGCCTGTGATGCCACGGGTGGAGAATATGGAGGTCGATTCCGTCCTGGATGGAACCATCCTCCATCTGGCTGGCTTGGCGCAAGCCAGGGCAGCGGCTCCGCCCGTGGTTGAGGCCAATCTGGTACCGGGCACTGGTCCCGTGATGGTTGGTTTGATGCCAACCGACACGGTGACAGGTGTGCCGGGCCAGGCGTGGTACTCACCTATATCGCCTGGTCCGGCGGTCAGACGTGGGGTGCCGTTGGCGCCTGTGTCTGGCCACGTTTCCGTGTCTGCTACGGGTCCGCATGGTTTTCTGTGCTGGCCTACTCCATGGACTGGTGTGTTCCATGGGGTGGCGGCGGAACCATATGGTACGGGAGTTCCTGGCGTGTCAGCCACGGCTCCTAGCCGGGAGGCCGTGGCTAGTAGGTCTGTGAACGCGTAAACGGGTGACGTGTTCACGGGTGTGTCCTCGGAAATAGACTGGTCTGAGGCTCTGGCTTGGCTAGCCAGGGTAGACCCGTCTGTGGTTTCGGCCACGGCCGAGGAGGATGCGCCCCGTCCATCGGTTGCATCGATTAGGACGGGGATCTTACCCGCAGCCCGGATCCAGTTCATTGGACTGGATCCACGGTTTATTGAGTTGCTAGAGGCTATTTATAGTAAGCAACTCATGACCAAGGGCCAGCTCCCTGCGGGGGAATACGACAGGTATGGTGTGGTACCATCGGTTACCGAGGATGACCGATGGGTTCTGGGTGTCCAGAGTGCTGGAGCGGGTGGCCCCGGTCCGACACTGGTGGACAAATCCCAGGGACACCACGAGGAAGTCCTGTCCCTATGTGATGAGGGTGTGAGGGCAGCTATGAGTGCTGTCAACCATTCTTATCGCCTTCTTCAGTCGGTGTGGGCTGAACACCTGTGACGCTTTCATGCGTCAATGACGGCCTGGTGCTGTCTATGGACGCACAGGCAAGGGTGCAGGCGCGTGTTACTAAGTCAGTGTTACAGGAGGCAAATGGTTCTTGACCATATGCGTCCGGCTACGGCCGTCAGGGAGCGTCTTGGGACGCCCTGACAGGTCCTAGCATCTTCGGTGGCCAGGCGCGGGCCATCTTAGAGGACACGGCTAGCATTGCGCAGAATCGGTTGGCGGTGAACTTACAGCTAGGGCTGGTGCGGCAAGCGCACGCACTAGGGGCTGTAGGGAAGCCGTTGACTGTACAACCTTCCAAGAAGCAGAAGAAGCATAAAGGCAAGGCGAAAGCTAAGCCTAGTGCGGCTGCTTCGTCTGGCTTTTCTCAGCCGCCCCCGGCGAAGAAAGCCAGGAAGGCTGTGGAGGCCCCTACCCTCCCCAATGTTGCTCCTGATCGCCCTAGAGGCGGGAAGGGAAAGAGGAAGGGGTGGCAGTTAGACCAGCCGAGCCAAGACCGAAATGGTTCTCTCTCTCGTTAAGAGAGGGGGGGAGCGGACCGCGAGCCGGACAACCCCGTTAGGCGTCGAGGCATCTATAGTGGGTGGAAGGCTCATGCGTTTCTTCGAGGCTTGGCGAGGTGTGACGTCAGACAGTCTGGTCCTGGGATGGTTATCCCAGGGATACATGCCGGAGTGGTGGGACTTTCCGCCACAGAATCTGTCTTTGGCACCTGTCTGGACACCCGTACCAAGGGAACCAGACAAGTTAGAAGCCATTCAAAACAAAGTGTCAGGTTTGCTTCTGAAGGGAGCAATAAAACCAGCAAACCAAAAAAGACTCCAGGCTTCTGTTCAAATATGTTCCTTGTCCCCAAGAGCACGAGGATGGAGACCCGTACTCAATCTCAGGCCATTAAATTGGTTTATCCATACGCCTCGGTTCCAGATAGAAATGCAGAGGTCGGTAATGGCAGGATTGAGTAAGGGAATGTGGTGTGTGGCGATCGATCTGAAAGATGCATATTTCCACATTCCAATGAACAGGAGTTATCACAGGTTTCTATGATTTGCGTTTCAGAATCAGGTATGGGAGTTTATTGTCCTCCCGTTTGGCCAGTCGACAGCTCCAAGGGTTTTCACAAGAGTGGTCCTTGCGGTGACAGCGTTTCTCAGAAAAGAGAATGTGGCGCTACACACCTACATAGACGATTGGCTGATCAAAGCAGATATGGCAGCCAGGTTAGAGGTGGATACTGCTCTGACTCTGAAGTTACTTTCAGATCTAGGCTGGATAGTCAACAAGGAGAAATCCGAGTTGACACCCACTCAACATTTCGTTAATTTAGGGATGCGATTCGATCTCGAGGAGGGCAGGGTTTACCCGTCAGAGCCCAGAGTGGTGTCTGTTGGCCATCCTCAAGAGTTTTCGAGTGGGAAACCACATTCAGGCGAGGCGGTTTCTTCAGATGATGGTCTCCATGGAGCAGGTGATCCCGTATGCTGCTCTAATGCGAAGACCTATCCAGTTGTATCTGATGTCTCTGTGGAAACAGAGAACAGAACCCCTGTCAAAACTGGTGCCAGTTTTGGAGCCAATAATGTCGCATCTTGTATGGTGGAAAAAGCGTCAGAATCTCCTAGTAGGGGTTTCGCTGCACCTAACCCACCCCCAGCTGTCGTACACGGATGCATCGCTGGAGGGGTGGGGGGCCTGCCTGGGAGAACACCAGGTCTCGGGCACATGGACTCTCCAGGAGAGCCAGCTGCATATCAATCTGTTGGAAATGATGGCATTGGAACAGTTTCTTCCAATGGTCAGGGGCAAGGTGATATTGATACGGTCGGACAATTCGACAGTAGTATCATACATAAATCGCCAAGGCGGGACCAGGTCACCCACACTGTGTATCAAAGTGTGGCACTTGATTCAATGGTGCAGGAATTACTCGGTTGTTTTAAAAGCAGCTCACATTCCTGGGCGATTGAACATTCTGGCGGATGCTTTGTCTCGCAGACAGAGAATTCTGCCAACAGAATGGTCCCTCAACCCACCAGTTCTACAAAGGATCTTCGAGCATTGGGGCAAACGTAATGTGGACTTGTTCGCCACAAGTGAAAATGCTCATATCATGACTTATGTCTCGCCGATTCCAGATCCAAGTGCCGTCGATACAGACGCTCTGGCGATAAGCTGGAGGGGGGATGCACGCTTACGCGTACCCACCCACCATTTTTCTGCTGAAGGTATTGGTGAAGATCAGGGAGGAACCGTGTCTGGTCCTGCTAATAGCGCCGTATTGGCCCAGCAGGGCGTAGTGCACGGATCTGCTAGATCTGCTGGTGGAAAACCCAGTGCAGTGACCCGAGATTCCGAACATAATCTCCCAGGCCAAGGGATGCTTCCTACACGAGCGTCCCGAAATGTTCAAATTGACTGCGTGGATGTTATCAAACAACGTTCCATATCGGAAGGCTTTTCTCGACAAACTGCTGATTTCATCGCGGCTGCGAGAAGGAGGTCAACCTTCAAGTCATATAACAACAAGGTTAACAGATTTGCAGACTGGTGTGAAGAAAAGGGTATTGATACCTTTCAATCCACTATTCAGCAAATAGCAGACTTTCTCTGTGAGCTGTTCTTTTCAGGACTAGCTCCCGTCACAATTGCTGGATACAAGTCAGCTTTGGCATCAGTTATCCCTTGTCTAGCCAACAGGGATAGTCCAGAGGTGGCCCAGTTAAATGTGATGGTGAAGGGAATGAGCAATCTCCGACCGAGACAACCGGTAGTCATTCCAGCCTGGAGTCTATCTTTAGTGCTTAATGTACTGGCCAAGCACCCTTTCGAACCGTTGCGTTCGGCTAGTCTAACACATTTGACTCTAAAGGCGGTCTTTCTATTGGCAGCTTCCTCAGCTAGAAGGCGCAGTGAGATCCATGCGCTTTCGGCAGAGAGGGACCGATTTATTGTCTCCGGAGACGGTCTGCGTCTTCTGCCAAGAGCAGAGTTTATGTCAAAGAATCAATCTTTGAGATATCCCGGCAAACCGATCATTATACCAAAACTAACAAGGTTTGATCGTGATGCCAGTGTCTGGTGCCCGATCCGTGCTTTGACTAAGTACAGGAAGCGGACAGACTCGTTACGCTCGAACGATAGACATCTATGGATCTGCCATAAGAAGCCTTATGGCGCCACATCCATGGATACTATCTCTCGTTGGGTAGTCGAATGCATTCAGACTACTCATGAGATGGCGACTGGGCACCAGGTGCAATGCGCAAGGGCACACGATGTTAGAGGAATAGCCGCCTCGACCGCCCTTTACAGTGGTGTTCCGTTAGAGGACATCATGGCCGTTTCACAATGGCACTGTGAGTCCTCATTCACGGATTACTATATGAGGGATGTGTCAGACTCAGCCAATCCACTTGCTTTAGCTGTTTTGAAACGATAGTTAAGCGACCACACTGCTCTTCTCCCTTTTTTGACTTTGGTAAGAAAGAATTTGGAAGCAGATATGGTCGAGCGAGAGGATGACAACCAGATTGTGTCACTGATGGCCGGACAAGTGAATGGTTGGAGGCGGTACGTCTGGAATCCATTTATCATGAGGTAATTCAAGATTGAGAGTTTTTTGTATTATGTCTATATATCATGTTCATTCATCTTATATATTCATGCTCATTCCCAGGCTAATACATGTGTATATGCAAAGAGCAGTTAACCCTCTTGGCATATTTATGTTTTCAGGCGAGATCCATGTTCATGAGTTCTCTCCCTTTTCTTAGGAGAAAAAAGGGGGGGGGGCAGTGATGCGAATGTGATTCGGTTCCGTTAACTTGACGGTCCTTTTTAGGTTTCCTTTAGTCAAGTTCTTAATTCTAGCTCTTTCTCCAAGGGGCAAAAGTAGCAGTTATGGCTTGCCCCTTCCCACCAGGTTACTGACCAAATCTGGTGTATAATAGAAGTAACAGAATGGTGAGTATTGATTGAAGGAGAATGAAGGAAATTTAAATTTCCCTTTCTCCGAGATCTAACAATACTCACCATTCTGTTACGGACCCAGCCTCCCAGCCCCATGGAGGCAAGCCATGGATTTCTCTTGTTTGGTGGCTATGCAAACAATATGAGCTCTATGGTAGACGGGTACTCGGCAGTTGGGAGCCGAGTACCCGGTTCCAAGGAGTCGGTAAAGCTTTCTAAGTCTATAGTCCTAGAGCCAGCTGTCAGGGCCAGCTGTATATCAGAAGTAACAGAATGGTGAGTATTGTTAGATCTCGGAGAAAGGGGAATTTAAATTTCCTTCATTCTCTTGGTCTGCAAGTGAACACTTCTCAAGACCCGTGCAAAAACAGTTTTTGGCTGATATGAGTGCTAAACATTTAAACCCTCGAATTTGTTCAAGAAAGTTTAAATTTTCTCATAGAATATTTCCATTTGCCATGTTTGCTAACCAAGAAGACTATTTTGGATAATTTACCACTGGGATGACGGTTATCGAGCCAGTCATTGCAGTGATAAATTTAAAAAGAATAGTCTTCTCTTTGTCTGCAAATGGACAGTTCTCAACCCCACTTCAGAAGCCATTTTCAGCTGATATGAATGTTAACCCTTTAACCCCTGAATTTGTTCACGGAAATTTCAATTTTCTCATGGAAAATTACATTTTCAGACCAAGAAGACTATTTTTGAAAATTTACCACTGGAATGACTGGGTCGGTTATCGAGCCAGTCATTCGAGTGATAAATTTTCAAAAATAGTCTTCTCTTGGTCTGCAAATGGCCATTTCTCAAGACCACTGCAGAAGCCATTTTTGGCTGATATGAATGTTAAAGGGTTAAAGTGGGGTGTTAGAACCTACTTGAAAATATTAAAAAGTACTGTTGAATTATAAGCAGTCATTTTCAAATTTTGTGTGTACCGCTTTCAGACAATAACACTCACATACACACACACACGCACGCACGAGCGCGCACACACACACACACACACACACACACACACACACACACACACACACACACATTCTAAATGTGAAGTGACAAAATTCCAATAGTTATAATTACACTGTCTCAATTTGCCATTCTTTGCATCACAATTCTCATTTTTTCTTCATCAAGATTTCTGTGCATGTGACGTCAGATGGTTTGACAACATGCCCATTCTCTGACAGGCTATGAAGAGTCAACCATGATGACCTTATCAGTTGACTTAGTATAGTTTTGTAATTTGTCAAAATTCAGTCCATCACTGAATATCTGAAAAAAGTTGCTATAAATCGTTGCTGCCCATGAGGTTAATTAATTTCAAACAGTGTTCAATATAATTGCGACAATTTGTCTACAAAGCACAGGAAATCCGAAATACTAAATTCCTCTAAAAATAACAATTTCTATTGCTCATTAGCTGACGTAACGTGCATGTTTTATCCAAACAGTCCAGTGTCTCCGAGATCTCTGTTGAGGAATGTAGGAACCGTTTAGCGGACTCGGCCCTACCCGTTTACCGAGTATTTATACTCGTGGGTCTAACTCTTAGCAGGACTTTTGTAAACAATTTTCTCGCTTCAATATTCATTAAGATATGCTCGTCTTCTCAAACTAATTTCGCGCTACTTCGATCACTAAGCTTTACAAAATCTTCAATTTCCGTTAGTAAAATCTCTTATAATGCAGATGTCAATGATGATTTTAATAAATCTGACTAATAATTAGAGGATTGAGTCAGATAATATAGTGACCGCTAAAATATGAATTCAAATCAAAGATGGCGATATCGCATTTCTGAACGTCGTCGGCTATCAAAATATCACGATTTTCATAATAAAATCAACTTATGGGTGGTAGGTCTGTAAACGGGTGACGTGTTCACGAGTGTGTCCTCGGAAATAGACTGGTCTGAGGCTCTGGCTTGGCTAGCCAGGGTAGACCCGTCTGTGGTTTATAATAACTATGTACTGATAAATCTCAAATCAATTTACATTCATAAAAATTAGCGGCACAAATCATCCAAACTTGGCTAACGAACAAACGAAAAATGCGTATTTTCGCAGTAATTTATGTTAGAAGTAAAACCAAATTTCCCATAAATCTTTGTACTGAACATGAATATGATTGAGGTATCAGGTTAAAGGTCAAAGAATTTTCTGTTGGCTGTTGAAATTAGTTTTCACCAATGAGCATTCGTTTTGCCGACACACCTGAGCGGACACACCCTCTTCGCTAAAATTCATGGCATCATTGGGATCGAAGGACATTTTTTTTTTATAACGCCATATGGCATCACTGGGATCGAATTAGTTGTCCTGAGAAAATGATGATGATGATAAATTGATTATTATTAATATCAAGTTATTTAAGTGGAGCCATCACCATTTTAGGTGACTTAGGCTTGCGTGATTACTGCGGTGAGTGATCGCGATCGATTATTTTAAAATAATCGTGATTACTCGATTAATCAGCTTGGATAAAAATTACCAAGGCATAACAACAAAAGAATATCAGTGACGAAAATTGCAATGGTGTTTAGAAAAGTCCATTTTCAAGGCAAGAAAAGACTATTTTGAAAATGTATAATCTCGAGCCAGGCATTCCAGTAATACATTTTCAAAAATCTTGCCCTGCAAATGGACATATTTTTATGCAATAGAAAATATTCATGATTATTCGATTATTTAATTTTTAATCATATCAATTCACAATTTAAAACATAATCGCGATTTTCGATTTAATCACGAAATCGCGCAAGACTAATATCAAGTTATTTAAGTAGAGCCATCACCATTTTAGGTGACTAATTTGCCTGATTAAATAACGTGTTTAAGAGGTAGCGTTCATGTATAGGTGTGTACAGTATCAGGCAAATTCACCTGGACTTTAAAATAAGCCGCCATCATATTACAATTGTACCATAATAACAACAACATAATGTGGCGAATTGGCACTGGGGTGAATGCTCCTTTATAGGATTGTTTTCCGCTTCCAATCGCAAAAATATTGTTGAATTTTCTTATTCTAGCATAAAAATATCTTCATATGATTCAATATTGAGCTGTCACCAAGTTGAGAACACGCTAAAACATGCGAGTAGAAGGAAAATATGTAGCCTGGCATTCACAAACTTGTCCCTGTCACGAGCGATTTGTTTATGCGTCGTGACATACTTTGGGACTGGGGAAGCCCTTCTTCTTATTGAATGGCTGTTCCACCATTTCACGAGGCACAACCTACACATTTTAAATGAAACTCATCCAGGTTGCATAGTTTTATTAACAATTCAATTTCAATGATAGGGCACTCAACATGGAAAATCATTTCATATTCCATTAGATTGCATAAAAATACGCTAAATACGCCTGGAATATTGTAAGTTTGCTATTATTTTTTATTTAAGACTACTCGGTGTGACATAGTACCTTTAATGGTGAGATGCTTAATTGGTTCATGTTCGTAGAAGATCTGCCCATTCTATCCCAATCGGCAAGTGGTCTACAAAATTCCTTACATAAACTTATTACCTAGTGCAAGAAATGGAATCTGTAAACCGTAATAAAGATAAAGTAATTGTGTTTAATAAAGGTGGCCGCCTGCTAAAGAAATTCTATTTCTCATATTCGGGTGCACAAATTGAAATTGTCACATCATACTGCTACTTGGGAATAGTATTTGCCCCTCAGGGAATTTGAAAAAAAATTCATTAATTCTACCGATCCTATCATATTGTAGTGAAATTTGGATCCCATTCTATATAAAATGTATAAATGAGCAAAATTACATCAAAACTAGGTGAACCTATCGTAAAAGTATTAATCAATTTTTGCATGTATTTACTTGGGGTCAACAGGAAAACTACTCATGCAGCTGTGAGGTGGGAATTGGGGCATTATTCTATTAGAGTGCATAAGAGTATGCTGAATACGCATGGAATATTGTAAGCTTGTTATTATTTTTCATTAAGGACTGCTTAGTGTGACACAGTACCTTTAAATAGTCTTGTTAGCCTGCAAAAGGACATATTTCAGCACTGCAGAAGACAGTTTTGGCCGGTTTGACCATTCACCCTTTAACACTCAGATTTGTTCAAGAAATTAAAAATCTTCTTATAGTAAATGTCCATTTGCAGATCAACAGATGACTATTTTTTAAAATTGCCCACTGAAATGACTGGCTCGGTTAAACAAATAGTCTTCTCTTGGTCTGTAAATAGACATTTCTGAAGACTATTGCGGAAGCCGCTTTTGGGTGTTAATGGTTGCATATGGTTAACCTATCGTATTTTAATATATATATATATATATATATATATATATATATATATATATATATATATATATATATATATATATATATATATATATATATATATATATATATATATATATATATATATATATATATATATATATATATATATATATATATATATATATATATATATATATATATATATATATATATATATATATATATATATATATATATATATATATATATATATATATATATATATATATATATATATATATATATATATATATATATATATATATATATATATATATATATATATATATATATATATATATATAAAAATATATATATATATATATATATATATATATATATATTTCTGCATTGAAGGCTTATAAAGATCAGTGTATTATACACATAAAGTGAGATATTACATTTACATTAACATAGCCAACAGTAAGTCTATGACAAATATGACTGGAATTTATCAATTCCAGTCAATTCAGACTATTAATTCCAATTCAGGTGTCTTAAAATTTATCAATTCCAAATCCGGAATCCTAAGATTTATCAATTCTAAATCCGGAATTGAATCTGAATTGACGCATCAATTCCAATTCGAATCGGAATTAACCCCAAACCTGGTACTTGCTTAACTCTTTAGGACTAAATACAGCCAAAAATATCTTCTACCATGGTCTTGATGTCCATTTGCATGGAATATTTTTTGAAAATTTACCACTGAAATGACTGGCTCGATAACCAGTCATTCCAGTGATACATTTTCAAAAAGTGGCTTCTGTTTGCCTGCAAATGGAGTTTTATAAACACCATTGCAGCTTCCATAATTGATATCCTTTTGTTGTTACGTCTTGGTAATTTGTAGGTTTGTACCCAAGCTGATTAATCGAGTAATCATGATTATTCTTAAATAATCGATCGCGATGACTCAAAGCAATAATTGTGCAAGCCTATATGTCTCCACATCTAATGTTTTCTTTTCTGTTTTTTCCACTACAGACGATTACGTGCCAGAGAGTGCTTAATCATTGTATCTCATTAGTACTTCGACTGAGCCGTCCTGATGGTTTGGCCTCGGAATGTACCTAATCGTGGAGGCGATAATCGCGATCGTCGACGTGACACTGGGAGCTCATCAAGAGACAGAAACATCAGAGAGCCGCAACGTACAGGTAAGACAGTAGGGGTTTCAGGGCCTGTAAGTAATCAGGGTTAGAATTTTACAAAATACTATGCTAGTCTACGGGACTGGTAACCTTGCAAGCATACTGGTCTACACACATAATTTTACAAGTCTGTCTTCAATCATTGTCAATACCAGGTGTTCAATATAATGACAGGGAGGTCTTTTTTTTTTTTCAACAAATTTGGTGGGAGAGATGGTGCTGTCATAAACAGCAACATCGTCCACCAAAATTGTTGAAAAATGTACACCAGTTTCTTTGCAATTGACATGGTAAAAGATAGAATATTGACATTAGATTGGTACGGGTTAACGATTTATTTTGTTTATGTGACTTTTAGAGATTAAAAAAATGTACTATACTTGTACAAATCTTTCACCAGTCAGCCAGGCAGGTTTAGCCACAATCAACAATGAGCACGAGTCTGTACAATTATTACTTACAAGTCTTGGGCTAGCAGTCATGTCTGAAATTCGAGTCATGGACAGCATTCTAGTAAGCCTTTGGAGTCATTAATTCAGAATTTTTGTAAGATTTCAATATATCGCAAACTCTGTTACAAAAAGTCTTGATTTTAGTTCACCTGGCCTGTAGGCCAAGTGAGCTTATACAGTGGGGACCGTCTGTCATGTGTCCGTCCATCCGTTGTCCGTCATCTTTTCCTTTAAACGACTTCTCAAGAACCACTGGGCCGATTTCAATTATATTTGGCAGGAAGTATCCTTAGGGCATAGGGAGCCTAGTTTGTTCAAATGAAGCCAATCGGCCAATTTGGCCGGTGGCCATCTTGGATTTTGGCCAATTTTTAGCTGGGCGGGCCTGAACGGCCAAGTAAGCTTATGTCGTGGCGACCGTCCGTTGTGTGTCCGTCTATCGTCCGTCTGTCCGTCAACTTTTCCTTTAAATGACTTCTCAAGAACCGCTGGGCCGATTTCAATTATATTTGGCAGGAAGCATCCTTAGGGCATAGGGATCGGACTTTGTTCAAATGAACCCGATTGGCCAATTTGGCCAGCGGCCATCTTGGATTTTGGCCGATTTTTAGAAACGTCCTTAAAAATCTGAAACCGCTTGAGGGATTGAAGGAAACCTCATGAAATATGATCTAGGTCAAGAGCTCAACCAAGTTTGTTCAAGGAAACTTGACTGACCAAATGGTTCAGTGGATGACCTAGTTTTTGCAAAAATGACTTCCCCAGAACCGCTGAAGCGATCAGGTCGAAATTTGTGATATATAATTAGGGACTACGGGCCATTAATGTTTGTTCAAGAGAAGTTAATTCGTCAAAAAACATGGCCGCGGTGGATCAATCAAAATATATCGTGCCATATTGGATTTTTTTATTTGATGGATTTTGAGGCCGAAATTGGTTTTATGTAGGTTTTTGAGTATTCTGATCTCAAATTTGCAATTTTAGAAACTGTCGGATAAACGGTTTGACGGCCATCTTGGATCATTTTCCCGCCAAAAGCTTCCATACTAAAGCAATGGGAAATTTAAAATGTCTTCTCGAGAACTTCTGGAACGATTTCAATTATATTTGGCAGGATGCATCCTTAGGGCATAGAGATTCAAGTTTGTTCAAACGAAGCCGATCGGCCAATTTGCCGTCCAACTTGGATTTCGGCCGATTTTTAGAAATATCTAAAAAAAATCTCCGAAACCGTTTGAGGGATGGATTCAGAACTCGCGAGATATGATCTAGGGCAAGAGCTGAACCAAGTTTGTTCAAGCGGCCATCTTGGATGGCCTCATTTTCGCAAAAATTACTTCTTCCCCAGAACCGCAGAAGTGATCAGGCCGAAATTTGTGATATATGATTAGGGACTAAGGGCCATTAAAGTTTGTTCAAGGGAAGTTGATCCGTCAAAAAACATGGCCACCGTGAGCCAATCAATATATAGTGTGTTTGACGGCCATATTGGATTTTTTTATTTTGATGCCGAAATAGGTTTTATATCTGTTTTTGTGTATTCTGATATCAAATTTGCAATTTTCAAAACTGTCGAATAAATGATTTGGTGGCCATCGTGGATTATTTTCCTGCCAAAAGTTCCCATACTTAAATGAATGGAAAATTTAAAATGTCTTCTCGAAAACTGATGGGCCGATTTCAATTATATTTGGCAAGAAGCATCCTTAGGGCATAGCGATTCAAGTTTATTCAAACAAAGCTGATCGGCCAATTGGGCTGGTGGCCATCTTGGATTTTGGCAGATCTTTAGAAACGTCTTTAAAAATCTTCCCCTCCGAAACCGCTTGGGGTATTGATGCAAACCCCATGAAATATGATCTAGGACAAGAGCTGAACCAAGTTTGTTCAAGGGAACTTGATTGGTCCCATGGTTCGGCGGCCATCTTGGTTGACCTTGTAGCGAAAACGACTTCTCCAGAACCGCTGAAGGGATTGTGCCGAAATTTGGCAAGTATGATTAGGGACTAAGGGCCATTAAACTGTGTTCAAGGGAAGTTGATCCGTCAAAAAACATGGCCACCATGGGCCAATCAAAATATAGCATGTTTGACGGCCATATTGAATTTCTTTATTTGATGGATTTTGAGGCTGTGGTTTTATATATGTTTTTGTTATTCTGATCTCAAATTTGCAATTTTCGAAACTGTTGGATAAACGGTTTGGTAGCCTTCGTGGATCATGTTCCCACCAAAAGCTCCCGTACTAAAGCAATGGGAAATTTAAAATGTCTTCTCGAGAACTACTGGGCCGATTTGAATTATATTTTGCAGGAAGCATCCTTAGGGTGTAGAGATTCAAGTTTGTTCAAACGAAGCTGATCGGCTAATTTAGCCGGCGGCCATCTTGGATTTTGGCCGATTTTTAGAAACGTCTAAAAATCTCCGAAACCGCTTGCGGAATCAATTCAAGACTCGTGAAAGATCATCTGGGGCAAAAGTCCAAATTTGTTTAATAGCCATCTTGGATGATCTAGTTTTCGCAAAAACAAGTCCAGAACCTCTACTTGTAGCCAATCGCCTTTCGAGTTTAAATGCCTATGTTCCAGGTGAGCGATACAGGCCCCTGGCGCCTCTTGTTTACCTAGAGATTTATATTCTGGGATCCATGGTTCAAAGTTTTAAATTAATTCCAACATCTGTTAAAAAGTGGGTGGGGCATAGCTAGAAAATGGCGGGACATAGCTAGAAATGAACCCCTTGATATTGTGTGAGAATAAAGCACAGATGGACACAAGGAAATATTTCAAGAGATAATACGTCTTTATCATACTTCTTGAACGACGCCTACTCCACATACCTGTAGCCATGTTGGATCTGCATCCAGACAGAGCAGCATCCGCCACACCACCTCTTTCTAAGCTGTCTAAGATCAATGGATTCAGAGATCTTACTGGACGGGTACCGCACAACCACACGTACTGAAGCCATAGCCTCAACACCTATAGCGGGGACAGGGGCACCTCCAACAGGATCCAGAATCCACTAAATGGAGACAACTAAAAGAACACCACTGGATCCACCAGACACACTGTATGGATCCACAAGGCATCAACAATGCGGGTTAGGAGCGCATTCGATAGAAGCACACTGTGAGCTAGAGCAAAAAAGCACCAGTTCCAGATAGGTGCCCAAGACAGTTATTATCCCACTTATTCAGTTCTCTGCGCTCCTATCGGCACTACTCTTTCTTATCTCTATGGACATCGCTTCCTAGACTACCCTTATGAATGTCATAAATGTATGACGTCACTCCTCAATGCTCTCTGCCCAGCATTGAGGAACACACACATCTATGACATCATACTTCACCCAGAAATGTATTGACAATATTATCAAGGTCAATACAGAAATCGTCTATACAAAAATAAGATCATGCCACAAAGACTGGATATAGGTACCACAGCAGAAACGCGTCAACATACAAGCGCTTCTAAGCACAACCAGCCATTCACCACAAAGAAGTTTGTAGAAGAACACCCCGAAGAATGGGATACGTCTTCAATAGAATTACATACAAAACCCAGTATATGGAATCATAGAAAACCGCTAATTCGACCTCTGATGAGTACATGTATCCAAGAAACATTGGAACAAAATGCTATAAGTCTGAATCGTCACCATAGAGCAACACAGCTATTGTAGGAGGCCAGAGGAGGGGAGAGGACATCAGTACAGTCCTCCTCATGCCCCCGCCTCGCCAGCGCGTCAGTCTCTTTGCCCATGCCTGGCCTCAGTACAGCCGACGAGCCATGGTACACACCCACTCAATAGCCCATAAAGCAGGCTGTAAAACACTGGGGCCCCCGCAAAAACTTGCGCGGCACCCCCTATCATACAAAATGGGCACTGCGGTTCCTGCAGGCACGTACTGCACACATGCGGGGTGCCCTCACAACCATTCTAAGCGGGCACCGCACACAAATGTGTGGTGGCCCCAGCGGTGCCAGGAACCGCCCCAGGGGGCACTGCTAATGGCAGCGATGCCCGGGCCGGAGAGTATAAAAGGAGGGAGCAAATGAGCTCCCAACCATTCAGACATTGAGTACAAACAAACTCGTCGTAAGGTCACAAGGAAATATTCCAAGAGATAATACGTCTATCACACCCGAGGCACAGATGGAATAATAAAACTGAAATAAACTCGTAATAGGAGGCAGAATCAGCTAAATATCTTACTACTGAGTAACCTGGATTATTTTATTTTATTTTTAACACTCATATCAGCGAAAAATGGCTTTTGTAGTGGTCTTGAGAAACGTCCATTTGCAGACCAAGAAAAGACTATTCTTGAAAATTTAGCACGGGAATGATTGGCTCGCCAGTCATCCCAGTGGTAAATTAAAAAAAATAGTCTTCTTGGTCTGCAAATGGACATTTGCTAAGAGAAAATTGAAATTTTCTTGAATAAATTCGAGGGTTAAAGCCCACGCTTGGCAGAGTAGTTGTTTGACTCATTTCGCTACAGTCGTAATTAACCTTCTGACTGCTAAGTTTTTGCAGACAACATATTCCAGGGGTTATATCTAAGGATTTGCTGAATATTTTGAAAACAATTTGACTGAAAGTTGGTGGTGGCTAAGCCACCAACAACTTTCAGTCAAATTGTTTTCAAAATGTTCAACAGGTGCAGACTTATTACACATTAAAATTATTGTCTGGTGGGTTGTAGGTGCGAGACATAAAATACCTCTGATGCATATCAGAAAAGTATGGTAGTGTCATGACTGTCACATAGTCTTCAGTAACTCCAAATACATGTATTGCTACTATCAATAAATGACATCAATTGTAGGAAAAAGAATGATATAAATTTTTTGTTACAATTAGCCCTTGCTAGTCGTGTCTCAATTTTATGTCATGGGTACAGAACAACAATTAAATATTTTTTTACTAATTTTACACAAACTTGTTGCTTCTATTATGCCTATAGGCAGCAACAGCTTCAAGTCAAATTTTCAAACATGTCAAAGCACATTCCTTATATCATAAAGAATTTGTCATTTCCGGTTGGAGTAACTAGTAAGTGTTTAAAAATAATCTCTTGGCTTGTAAATAGACATTCTTCAAGACCACTACAGAGGCTTAACCATTAACACTTTCACTGACAAATCTGTGAAGAAGTAAATCCTTTACGATATAAAACGTATTATGTTGAATATTTTGAAATTATTTTGACTGAAAGCCGTTGGCAGCAACCGGCTTCCATTCAAATTAATTTCAAAATATTCAACAGCTTCCCTGTATGGTTACCTTCAAAATGAGAAATACGGAATTCGTTGTTGAAAGGGTTACACATGTTAAATGGTTAAGTTGACGCAAGGGGTTTGAGGGCGTGGTCACAATGATCTGGAAATGGAGGTGCATATAACATTAGTGTCTCTATCACTGACTGACATGCTTTTTAAACTCTAAGACATTCAGACTTAGGTTTTAGACGGCTCAGCGTCATGGACTGTGAGTCTTATTTATTTTTGCAGGACAAGGACGTGGCTATGGCATGGCAGGAAGACAGGGACAGGGTCAGCATAGATCTGATGAAGGCCCTCCTGGACAGAGGTCGCGAAATGAACAGAGGTCACGGAGCTCATCTCAGGTTTGCTACATTTAGAAGAAATGATTGTGTACATGTATATTTGAGAAGTTAGTTATACTTGCTTATGAAGTGATCTGATCATGCATATGTCACAATCATTGGACTTCTTGTTTATCATTAACAGCTCAGCATATCAATGTTTAGATCTGAGGTTTGATATTCTGTGAGAATGAGGCATGTATGCAATTACTGGAGCGAATAGCCATAGGAGAGCTATGATAGAGTTGTATGCATGTATAAATGACTGTGTGTCTATTCATAAATACATAGCAGGGCTTGACGATGTCAGTAAAAATGGCAAGGCAAGGATGGATGCCTTAATATAGATTTTCATAATTCTACGGTCCCTACTGCAATAATCTCTGTATCACGGTAGATTATGCCTCCTAAGGAAGAGGGGCATAAAGGCAATACTTGTACTTTCTCAAGCAATCCAGATCAAGAACCCCTTATTCCACTTCTACAGGACAAACATTTGTAGCTTGCAGTGGTAGTTACTGGTCCGCTAATAGATTTCCGGTCATCGCACCGCAAGTGCATGATGACTGGGATGGCTGGTTAGCTGCGGATCTCAGGGTTGCAGATCCTGTATGACATCTCCGAGAAATACAAAGACCGACTTCTAGAGCCGGTGGAACAATGATGTTCCAGTGTGGCTGTGCGACCATTGCTGCCAATATTGAACCCCACGGTCTCATCCCAACTGTTAGTATAACCGGTATGCCTATCCATACTAATTTAGAGTTATGGGATAATGTATAATTAAACAGTAGAAATGTTAATAAATACTATATAAACAAGGTGAATCGTTTGACAGTAGAATGAGCACACAATAATACACAATATAGAGCTAGCTGGTGTTCTTTCTATGTGGTGTCGCCGGAGGTACCACACAGGTTCTTGAATCCGCAGAGGTATCCCCGCAAGAGAAGCATCCGCAATGAAGTCACTAAGTAGTTTAATATAAACTAGTATACCCCTAACACACATGTGTGGGCATCTGTCACAGGATAATGCCTTCAACGCCGAAGCGAAGGAAGAGCTGGCAAAAAGGGCCACTCTTTTGTTCAACAGAAAATGCTACGTGCTGAAAATCCTAGTGAAGCTACTGTTAAGGTGATGCACACTGGTTTACGTGAAGACGGGACAAACGATTTCCGAAGAATTCCCAAGTCACCGTCTTATGCAGTTTCCAAAGATACTGTATTGGTAGATGCCGCTTTATTTATGTGGGCCTTCTGCTACAGTCTAACCTACCAATTAGTTGTTAGAAACGGAAACTAGCTTTGGCCGCAAGTGGCATGGATTCCTACCTATCTTTAGATACAGTTGTCCAATTGGCGCAGATGCTCGGCTTCCCATAGGTCGCTTTGGAATAGCATTCCACCTCCAAGGACAGCATGCGTACATGTTACGACACAAGGCATCCGAATTCGATGAAAATCTGGCTACCTTGCTCCGCAACCACATAAAACATCATCTGGACAATGGCTACATTTGACACAAGCAAGTTTGATCACTAACATGTCTTTATGGTGGGGTGGGTGGGTAGAGAGACGGATATCCATCCTTCCCATGAGAGCGTGACACATTAAATTCCAATATGCCCAAATATGCATTGCGGGCCGGGGAATAAACTAACTAACTCATAATTATAACTATATGTTTTCGCAGTGCTTCCTTCATTGGCAGGGGTATCTAACTAAGAAGTATCTGAAGATACAGCGGGAAGTGTGTGTAAATCAGCACTTTAGCCATCACCGCTCGGAAATCTCCGATAGTTTCCCATGGTCGGATCAGATCAACCTGCTGATAGGGAATCCAAACAACTATAAAGCCATAAGACTGGTAGATCGTGGAAAGAGACAATAACTTAATATATGTGAGGCCTTATAGGTAATTGGCCAATTTGACACAACCTTGCCGGAGTGCGGGGCTACATTACACTATATGTCTCTAAACGAAGAAATTGTCCCTAACCGCTTTAACCTATCCTATCGAGGTGAATAGTAAGGTTTAGGCGGTAACATGCCGGGCTCAAACAATTAGAGCATGGTCAGCGACCTCAGTGTAAAATTGATGATGGCGGGAGTAAGTGATGCAGATATAAATGTTGCTGTATAGTATCTCCTAGCGTACTGCAGTCCAAAGTTTTCTACAATTAAACAAAACATATCTGAATAGCTATCTGCCATGTACAACTAACCAATGCAATAAGTAGATTATGATTAAATTAAGTAACTAAGTATCATAGATTAATAAACTTAGACGGTGTGGCTAGTTGAAAGCACCACAGTAAACAAAGATAATATTCACAATAATATAGAAATTATAAATCGCGGAACTAAGACCGGGAAGCTACCTATTAGTCATCGGTGCCAAATACGGAAATAATAATAATTAGATGTACAATAGTATAGTTACTTGAGTACCTAATGGTCATCGGTACGGAATAGGCTACTATGTTGCTGAAATTGAGGCGCTGACATATTCATAGCGCGAGTCGACACATTCTCTGGAGCTGGAGAGATTTCCGCAGCTGGTTTCCGCAGGTTGGCTCCGCAAGCTGACTCCGCCAGGCAGGGTAGATACGGTACACACTCAGGACAGTGAAACAGAGCAGTGAAAAAGATGTTCATTTGATAGTCCCAGCAACTAGTATATAATTTATATGGAAGTTGAGAAAGTTATCCGTCCGGCGACGGAAATAATAAAGTTGAAGGTGTGCCCATTAACAAAGAGGGCTCTATATAATGTTAAGCAGTTACATAATTTGGCACATGGTGTGGGATGCGTCGCATAGCTCTTGTGGCGCACCTAGCAAAGTCCACCAGACTGTGGTCAAAAAGTTAAATTAAAACACACGACATGCAGTGCAGAGATTGAAGTCCACTTTTCAGGTTGGTTGGCAGATCCGGCGAGTCATCCTCCAAGAATCACCTTAGCTCTACATTTCGTAGAATTACATCCCGGGCCCGCAAGGCCCTTTCCGCAGAGGTGTTGTCTTTAGACAAGTCCGGAAGCGGGAACCATAACTTTAATTATTTTGCTCCCGGAGGGCCATCCAGGCGCATCTAAAATTCTGTAATGCTGAATGTCTGAGAACTGCTTTCCGGTGCGCGTGAGCTGAAAGCCGTTTGGAACCACGGTGATGTGCTGTATCTTCCGTCGGTGTTCCGGTTCACTCGTCAAGTCCCGCACTTCCAGCCAGTCCTCCAGACAGGTCGGTCTCCATGCTGACGATGCTCCTGATTCTTGGTTTTTCGCCCCTTTTATACTACTCGTGGCGTCAGAGGCAGATGCCTCGGCCAATCAGCGGCCGAGCAGTAGCCAATCAGCGTGCAGCCAGATCAGTGACGTATTTACAACATTCTAGAACATTCTAGATCTTTTTATACATACACGCGATTACGACGTCAAAAGCAATATTTTGAACATAATTCAAGGGGGTTTTCTGTGGATAACTCAGCCGATTTTGAAACGATTAACAGTTCTAGAAAGCTTGTTTTATTGTGGTCCTGATCGGTACCAAGAACAACGAGAACTGAATAATTAAAAGCTGTTTTGAGTACCTACTCGGTACACTATAGGCATGCACTTGCTTCCAATTCTGTGACATGTCAGGGAAGCTCTGACGCTCGTGCATGCGCACCACAAGCTTTATCGGACTTAGCCGATTTTAACGAAAACCTGTCATAGGGCCTATGTACGCGTACTATCCTACTCAGGGGGTCGTGCTTGGAGCAAACCCGGAGCGGCCATTCCGTACCCAGCTTTGCTGGGATGGCCAGTAACCGTCCGGTCGGTCCGCGCTACACATTAAAGTCAGAGTTTGTTCAGTGTTCCTGCATATAGAGTAGTGTTGGGAATTGGTAATATTTTTGTGATCGATGATTGGTTTTACATACTAACCGATGTTCAATTAATGATCGATCATAACATTTTTTCATTTTTACCCATTCTGAAATTTTGAATGCAAAAATGATTGCATGTTCATGGATATTTAACCTTAATAATTTTTCAAAAAATCTATTGAATATTTTGAAACTAATTTGATTTGAAGCTTTTGGTGGCTTAGGCAGTTACAGCTTCCAGTCAAATAAGTTTCAAAATATTCAATGGGTTACTGGTATAGTGGTTTTGACATTAGCATGCTATTTCAGTGTTGTGAAGGTTAATGTCTAAAGACTATGGAGTAATACTACGTTATATAGTTGTAAAAATGAAATTAAAATGGTATTGCCAAACAAAAAGAATCATCTGCAGTTTTAATATCATCTGCAGTTTTGATGCGCACCAAAGCAAGAGAGAAGGGCACCTAAAACAGTTGTTGGCTCAGTTAAATTGTTTTCAAGATATTCAACCGGTTCAGAGTTATTGCCCATTAAAATTATTGTCTGGTGGCTTGTATCAGTCAGACATTTAAAAAAAAAATATGATACCTTGTTAGTTGAAGTGTAGATGTAGTTGAGAAACGCTACAAAGTAATGGCTAATTGACTACACTTGTTTTTAAAGACTTCATATGAACTACCTATTTCTTGGTTTATTTCTTGAGCCATTCTACCTTCAGAAGACAAATGAATTAGCCTGTAGCGTCTCATTATAAAATCTTACACATAATTAAGAGATGCAGCTTTCGGTACATATACAATTAGTGTCCTATTTGAGATGACACTGACTGAAATGTGTACATGTAGCTTGAACAGGTCATATATGCTCACAATCGTCGAGGGCACACTGGCAAGTGGCAAGGAAACTGAAGCGCTGATCAGACATGCTGACTTGGGTCGTGAATGATAAAATGACACCATGATCCGCATAGGCTTGCTGACTTACATCATGATCCGTTCAGGCTTGCCGACTTACATCATGATCCGTTCAGGCTTGCTGACTTACATCATGATCCGCTCAGGCTTGCCGACTTACATCATGATCCGCTCAGGCTTGCTGACTTACATCATGATCCGCTCAGGCTTGCTGACTTAAATCATGATCCGTTCAGGCTTGCTGACTTACATCATGATCCGTTCAGGCTTGCTGACTTACATCATGATCCGTTCAGGCTTGCTGACTTACATCATGATCCGCTCAGGCTTGCTGACTTACATCATGATCTGCTCAGGCTTGCTGACTTACATCATGATCCGCTCAGGCTTGCTGACTTACATCATGATCCGCTTAGGCTTGCTGACTTACATCATGATCTGCTCAGGCTTGCTGACTTACATCATGATCCGCTTAGACTTGCTGACTTACATCACGATCTACTCAGGCTTGCTGACTTACATCATGATCCGCTCAGGCTTGCTGACTTACATCATGATCCGCTTAGGCTTGCTGACTTACATCATGATCTGCTCATGCTTACTGACTTACACCATGATCCGCTCAGGCTTGCTGACTTACATCATGATCCGCTCAGGCTTGCTGACTTACATCATGATCCGCTTAGGCTTGATGACTTACATCATGATCCGCTCAGGCTTGCTGACTTACATCATGATCCGCTCAGGCTTGCTGACTTCCAGGCTTGCTGACCTATATCATGGCTGGAACACTGATTCCTTAATCAGTTTTGCGCTGAGACCATGTTCAGTTCAAGCTAGCTGACAGACATCAAGGACATCATGGACAGAGCATCAGATTAATCTAATTTGGGACACCATCTATTTTGCAGGACACAAAATTTGTTCAATTCTTTATTAATTCAGGTGAGCAAGTCTGGAATTTCTTGAATATTTAGAGATAGATTCTGATTATGCATTAGTGAGGCGTTTTCTATTAAAAATGCCTGCCTTTTATAAGGTTTGCTTACATAAATGATTTCTCCATTGCCTTGTTGGAAGGTACACCCAATCCTTCATCAGCTCAGGCTTGCTAACAAAAATGTATCATGGTACCCTGCATTAAACTCTGACGCTGTGGACACTAGATTTGCTGACATGTATCACGAAGTCATGGCTACAACATCGAAACTTTCATTAATGTAGGCTTGTTTTCACTGAAATCATGACCACCTCATGCTTGTTGACTTGTAACAAGAGCTTGCTGAGTCACATCAGCGATATCCTGGGTCGAACTGTGAGACTGTGGCGATGCGAGGCTCGCTGACGTGTATACAGAGAACCCTAGGACGAACTGAAACTGTGGTGACTTCAAGATTTGCTGACATGTTTAAAGGACGGCCTGGGTTGAAGTATGAGGCCATAGTCACTACTGGCTTGATAATATGCATCAAGGACCATCTGGGTCGAACTCTCAGCCCATAGTTACTTCAAGCTTGCAGAGTCCTGTCCTCCTGGGTTGAACCCTGTGGCCGTGGTGACTTCAGGCTTGTTGAGTAACAACATGAATCACCTGGGTCGAACTCTGATACCATATTCACTTCAGGCTTGCTGACATGTGTTAAACTCTGAGGCTGTGGTCAGTTCAGATTTGCTGACATGCATCAAGTACATCCTGGGCCAAACGCTGAAGCCATAGTCATATCAGCCTTACTGACACACATCAAGGACATCCTGCGGCAAACTCTTGATGCCGCGATCAGTTCTGGCGTATGTACGTATGATTACTGTATTCTGCGGCTGTCGTAGTAGACACATCCTACCGCTGGAATCAGTCCTTCGCTTTTGCCCACTGTCTTGTGCTCAGTCAAAATTCTTAGCTTCTTCAGGTCCATTCTTGACCTGAGTCCTACTTTCTTGAGGTCACCTCGTAGCACGCTTAGCATTGACGTCCCCTCATGTCTTTGTATTTGCTGGCTCCGAGTGCGGCGAATTCCAAGGCTCTCTGTGCTGGTATGTCCTCTGGCATCCTTAGCACATGGCTCAGTTCTGGTGTGTTGACATATATCATGGTGGTATGGTGCTTTCGGGTATACAATTTAGTATATAATATAACAACAGAATATAGCAATACGCAATGACTAACATTAAAGGCCAGGACATCGCGGATAATGTCCTTTCTTGTGGCCAGTAGGAATCAGTCGCATTCTATAGATGCTTCTTGCCTCGTAGCCGACAACACTCGGACATTTCCGGCTGTTCCCGCCAATGCTCGGATTATGCTCAGATTATGGTGGTGCATCGGCACCACAGTGGCAACACTGAGATCATGGTCACTTCAGGCTTACTGTCCCACATCAAGGACATCATGCTTCAAACACTATGAGGAGTTCTGACTTGCTGACACACATGCTAAGCAGGTCATGGCTGGCACTCAATAAGGTCTGGTATGTGCTTGCTGACACAGGATTGCTATTCAATCTTCGTGCATCACCTCTAGGAATGAGAATTAATAACAGCATACAAAAGAGGACAGCTGTCCACTAGACATAGTTGCTGTTGTTATCGTGATTGCAAAGCTGACCATAGTATCCAAGGTGAGCTTAAATCTATTCATAAGATGTGAATGAGTACAGTTTCTATTTAGTTCCATAGGTGCAGGTGCATTTGACCACTGTTATCCTAGTTAGCTCTTAGATATATGTAGCATACAATTTATCCACCTTCCCACGTCCATCTGGAAGAAGTGCTGGATTAAACTATGAACCACTGGTAGCAAACATCGTAAAAGCTTGCTGCTGGTCAGACAGGAATGAGCCACTGATACGATGTTGTTGATGCGATCCAGTATACTACCTTTCATTAATTGGATCAATGTTCTACAACGTATAGCTGTGCATGTTACAATACTGTGGAAGTGTGAACAGTATTGACAATTTAAAATAGCTCATGAGTCATTGAGAATAATGTACAGGTTGAATACGCTTATTCATTATTTAATCGCCAGATCATCATAAATCTCGGTGACATGTTTGGATAGCTAAGGTTTAACCTCATAGGTCATCTATTATCTTTCTTAACTCGCCTTCACCAGTTGTGGTAATCATTCTTCAAAGCTTCACTCTCAGCACTTCGTTTCATGTTAATAACCAACTATCATCTATTATTAAGCAGTTATACTACTGATTCCTAATTAGACAACTTATAAGCACACAAGACATGATCCATTAAGACTCTGATGGTCAACAAGTGCACCCTGAAGTTCAACGTTGGTGGGTTTCCACAAGTCAGCCTTGTTGAGTTTCAACAAGTGCACCCTGACTGGAACGTTGAAGACATGCTGAATTCTGGTTGCGTCCTGATGAAAGACCTGGACTAAAGATTATGATTCAAAAGTAATTCAGAGTATGGTTTCGATTAGAACTGGGTGCACACGGTCACCAAGGGCATCAATAGAACATGTATCAGACACTGTCACCCTTTGGTATGACTATTCCACTGTTCTGGTGCCATGAGTTATTTACTTGTAACGCTTCCTGTATTAGATGAGACAGTAATGCCATGACCAGCCACCTTGAGGACTCCCAGTATGAAACGCAAACATAATGATAAATCCGGTTTAGGAATAAGGAAATTTGTCTGTCATGCAGCCAGTGCATCTAACATTGAGATTTTACCTGCATAAGAAAAAGGTCTACATGCACATAAATTGGCATTAAATCTATCTGCACCCTGTGCACCAAGGTTTACAAATTTACATGCACCAGCGTTTTTCCTATATTGTGCATATAAAAGGCCTTATTTTGATCACTGCAATAATCCAATTGTCTCAAAGCCTTTCTGGGTACTGAAATTAGCAGGAGACTGAATTCTGTTTGAAAATAAGATAGTTAATATCGTCTCGAGGGCTTTTTTGGCTTGTTTAGACTGTATTGTAGACATGCGTAATGATGATAATAGTATCTAGAATCTACAGTTGTTGGCGTGATATGGAACCGATTCCCCGGGTTGCTCACGACCCTAGAATCAGTCTCGAATCAACACCCTGTCTGCAATTAACAGTTGGCATTGCAAAACCAGGACCCAATCATCAGTGCATGTATATTTAAGGCAATGCAGCCCGAAAAGGTACCAGGTCACATTCTGAGCTCTTACAATACACAGTAAGCTCTGCTATCTCTCCTGGACTCGGACGCTCTATTTATAGGTGAAACTTACGGGTCCATTGCCTTGCGCAGGCAGCAATCTGACCTGCAGTAATTGCAATGCACTCAGAGTTGACTACTCCACTACCAGTGGTGGGCAGCGCCAGCGTAGTGAACCTATGTTGCCTTGCACCAAGCACATCCCTTGCACCCACGTGGGTTATTTCTGAGGTGTATGAAATTTCTTGCGCACACATGTATTCTCTATTTTCGCGTGCTGACTACTCCCACTACATGTATGTGTCGGGCAGCTCACCCTGTGCTGCACATTACTGCACCAGTCCAGTCACTTAATAAGGAGGTACACACAGCAGGCTCTGTCGCTAGAGTACATTCAGCACTACACCAGTAATGCCAACATTGTAGGAATCTCCTTTTTTGCACAAATCTGTCAAGCAGTCACGGCTTATCCTGTTTCCACTTTTCCAGCATTTTCCTTGGTTGTTTAGTTATAATAATAATAATAATAATAATAATAATAATAATAGGTAATCTCTCATAAGTTTATAATTATTATTGACGTATGCAGATATTATATCTACTGCACAAGAAACATCTGAACATAGTGCTAAAATGATTAATTTAGCACCTCATACATGTCATAATGTCTAGGCCACAGCAATCACACCCACAAAATAACCATTCTAAGCGAACGAACACTAGCATGCACCACACCTTGCCAATGACCATCATACACCCATAACCACTTACACAGCAGAGCAAAGCAACTTGCGCACAACACACATACCATCTGGATACATCACACTAGCCACAGGGATTGACAGCTTTAACATTGCCATTGTCACCTATCTATTCGAGTGTGCTATTCAATAGCGAATCTTTGCCAACAGTTAGAACCAACACACACTACACTAACAGAATACGCAGTTAGAGACTAATGTTAATGGCACAGATAATGGTACAAGGTTCGCAGAGGTGTCATCATTCCTCCCCTAAATAGAAGATGCAGGAAAGTTAGATAATGACTCATGCGATTTCTGACATCGACATCTTCCAAACAACACACACCATTCAGTCATCTCGCCAATGTTATGAGGCAAAAGTGAGAGACCAGCGAGCACATCTACGCGTTTTCTTTGCACCAATATTATTTGGCAAGAACTCGTGCAGAGTCTTCATACACTTGCATGGTCCTTCTAGAGCATAGGGTATCCCAGATAAATAATAATCAAATGAATGTGCTTATGGCCGCCATGACACAGGCTAACATAGATGCCAACTTAATAAACAACCATGTCACATCTGTAGCATGTGAGAACAGTCTCATGCTAGATAGAGACAAGTGCTAGAACAGAGAGAACAAGCGCAAGCACTGAGACAACAGATACTAGAACAATGAGAACTAGAGCAAGAACAGAGAGACCAAATATCACAATTTGAGGCACGCAAATGCAAAGTGTATGGATGGCTCCTTGCGATCGAGAGATAAGGGATAGAGACCCTGCCACCTACCAAGAAAGCAGCTTCGGCCCTGCCACCTACCAAGAAAGCAGCGAAGCCAATGTCCAAACTGCCATCAGTGCCATGCTTTTCCCTTAAACAGGGGCATGGCCTGAACATTGCACATGCACTTGATCTCAGAAAATTATAGCAATGAAACATTGCCAGTCATCCCCAGACTATGTGTGCTAATCAGCAATCTCCAATGACGCATTGTACACCATATGTAATATAGTCCCGCTCAGTAAAAGTCGCTCAGCAAAAATGGCCTATGTTTGACCATGTGCTGTGAATCCCACTAGTTATGTCTGCACAGAAAGCCTTAGAACAGCCACAGAGGACACCGCTGCACATGCCTCTCTGAAAGAGGCAGGTCTGGGTATACTGAGAAGCAAGAAGAGCATGTGGGAGGTAAGGACTGTGGCTGAGGAAATGAAACAGCCACCAATGATGATGGACTAATTGCAGCTACAGAAACTACTGCAAGCGCAGAACACAATACATCATCATCTGCTTCTTGCAATTAGGTTTGTGATAGGGATCATCTCGGCTATAGTTTGGATGAGTTAAATACTACTGGTTATTGATTACAGATTTTGTGTGCATTTGCCTCTGCATAGCTCAAGCTAGCCTCTTGGTGAACATAGTGTCTTTTCTTCAAGTCCTTGGCTAATTTTCTCTATATATATTACTATGACTTGACATCGTTCGGGGAACTGTTTGTTGTCTTAGTTAACGAAGATATAATATTAACATGTCCTGTTGTGAGTGTTTTCTGGTTTTGGAACGCTTGTGCATGTAAGCATGGATTCTCATAGATGTCCTTATGTGGTTATTTACCCCCAAAATGTATCTTGGGCCCCCCCCCCCCCAAAGTAGTGGCAGTTGGTTCTATGGGATGACTGAAAATCTTTTATGGGTGTTCAAGACTGATTAGTTTTATATGTTTTTGCAAACAAATACATGTGTACCCTCAAAGTCTAGCATCGAACCCCAATAATTGATAGCTGCGCATCCATGGTACCCTATAACTTTAGCATGGATGACTAAAACTACATTGGAATCGCAGATTTACGGTAGGGTCCTCCAGATTTCACCGTGCGACCCAGATTTCGGGTGTCCGGTGGACAATGTGTCAGTGTGTAGCATTTCTGTTGCCATTTCTAGAGCTGTGGTCTCTAAATTATAGTTTGAGGAGTACCTTCCAGTAGAAATTGACTGTTCTCTGTGTTCTGCATTGGTCCATTCTATGTACCACATCCTTGATCTCTGAAAGCTCTCGTGCGCAGAGCTTTTCCTCTTCCAAGTGAGACATGCAGAGTGTGTGGTGTGTGTGGCCAGTGGCTTAACAGAATCAGTGGGGACAGGTCTAAGCTTTATTCTAATTGTATAGCTGACTGATTGTGAGGCTTAGCATGGCCTTTTAGCCTGCTCCTTGCATACATTTTCATCTTCCATAAACTGCAGTGCTGGTACAGTTTCCATTTCATGGATACGTGTTGAGCCAATTCCACCTGGCATGATTAATGGATTTTGATTTTGAATGTTAACATTAACAACCTTCTGGAAGTTGCTCTTTGCTGCCGGGCCCAAGGAAGCCATCCCATCTATTCAAGTGTAGGTTGCAATGTATGTCTGGGTAGTGAGTGCTAGTCTGGATAGTGTGTGCTAGTTAGTGCTCCATCCTGTGCTGGCTAGTTTCATTACCAGAGCAGTTCCCATAGATTCCTGTTGTCTGTGCCTGTTGTTTGTATTTTCTTGATTTTGTACTTCCCGCTTTAACCAAGCATCAAATACTATTCCAAAGTAATTTTGAGAGCCATCTTGCAGTATGGTTGACCCATTGATTTTCAGTGTCATGGGCTGTTGAAAATTATGATCGTGGGTTCATGTACTAGTCTAAGATCCATTGTCATAGCTTATCCAGTGAGAGTTGACTTTGTATTTTAGCAGTTACATGTAAGAAATAGGTGTTGCTCTTTGCCAGATCATCTGCGTATACATGTATAGCAGGCTTTGCTTTTGGGGATATCGCTTTCTTCAGGTCATTCATAAATCACAGGAAGAGAGTTACGGGTTGACTCTACCCTGAGGAAACTATGTTTGATAGAGGCATTTATGCTTCTCTTATAACTTTCGTGTTGTAGAGGTATGTACTGTTTAATCCATGTAATCACCCGGTGAGACACTCTTGCTTTGAAGAACTTGAGTCCATTCTTCCATACTTGATCGATTGTTTTCTCCCACGCAGCTATGGTGTTTCTTTTAGGGAAAACCGTCTTCTATTTCTTGTGAGATACCCTATTTGGACTTCTGTAGCAGCTCCCTCAGCTATTGTTTTTCTCCGGGTACGATGTTATTCTATTATTGATCACATGTTTCATAAGTTTTCATAAATTTAAGGATGTAATACATGTTCTGTATATTTGTAATGAAACTATTACTATGGAAAATGTTGGTTCCCATCCTATCGGTCAGGTTGATATATATATATATATATATATATATATATATATATATATATATATATATATATATATATATATATATATATAGGCTACTTTTTGTGATGGTACAACCTTGGACCTCATGTGCGAATGTATCTATTCAGAATTGAGCGCTAATAATCAACAGAAGTAAGTGGACTGAACAAATAATCATTTAGAATAGTATGATGTTGCACTATAACTATAGCTGGCAAGAGGTGTGCTGCCCCTTCCAGCTCACCTCATGGTGGAATGATAGATGATTTCCACAACATAGATATTGTATAGTTGGGGAAGCGACATCCTGAGAGAGAGAGGGATGGAGGGAGAGCGAATGATTTATTAAAATCTTGAAAGGCTTGAGCAGCAGCTCTCTAAATAACGTTTCTGACATGCTTACCACTGAGAGTATACCTCTCTGGTGATCTATGTAGAACGTCTGTACCATTATTTAGGATTGAGATATGATCTCAGTTCCATAGCAATATCAAGTACACACACGCACGTGCACGTACAGAAATCAGCCATAGCTATTGTTCAGGAAAACTGTTTTGCATTCAACTATTACAAAGAATTTTCATGCCTTGCTTACAGTCGTTGCTATCACTGAAATTAGGAAGTTTTAGAAAACTTGAAATGCAGCCCATTAAGGTTAAGGATATATTCATATTCTGAATTAACTCTTCCTTAAATCGATAAACTCGCTTTATTTTGCTTGTATTTTAAAATAGGCAATAGGCTGCTCTTCTGTATGTCACAGAAAATGTAAGCGTATCAGAAACTATAAAATATTACATAATTTCTTGATCAGATAAGTTGGTGAAAAATTGAAACTGAGAATTCAAAATCTGCTTTGCCTTCAAATAGTTAGAAAGGTCTTGGCTTAAATTTTGATGTATGCCATCAATTAAGGAAGTATGAAGTTGTCTATGTATTCCCGCACACCACTGTTAGTCTAAGTCACTGGGGTATAAAGTCGGGTTTTCAGTGTCTGATTCGCTTCCAGTTTCCTTTTCTGCTCCATAGCTCCACCAAACTAGTCAGCACTTGTCCGTTGGTATCTCAAAGGACCCTATTAATTTTGGATCAAACGATCAGACTGTAAACTACATTCACCAGGCAGTCCGTGTAGTTCGCTATGGTTCCCCGAAGAAGCCTAATCCTGGGTTTAAAAGCTTAAATTTCAAGGTCGTTGTGTCTCATTTATCCTTACAGAAATGTGTTTCCTATGGATTAACGTTAATAAATTATGGCCCATCGCCAGACTAGACCTGTTTGTCCTTAATGTCCGTAAGAAGCATATTGATCTTGAGTTCAAAGAAATTGGTCCTGGTGACCAATTATGGTATTTCCGAATGATAACTCAAGTACTACCAAAGGTGTAAGCTCCAGGTTTGGTCTGTGTTTGACCAAGTAATCTAAGAGAATCGTCTTGATATTTAGGCCAGAGGTCAAGGTCATGTGTTGCCAATTGCACAAATTAGGTTTCAGAATGATACCGTGGGTTTTACCTGGTGTACCACTTATCAGCTGTGATTTTGTTGGAGTGATAGTCTTAAGACTGTAGTTAATTTGTTTATTGCATTCCATCAAATTGCAAATGTTCTCACACTTTATTCTGGAGCGCCACATGCTCATGGCAGAAAATTGGAAAGTGAAATCACATTGACTGGCTTATGTTAAGCGCATATATGATCTCTAATAGATTACATTGCTTGAGTGCCACAAATATTTGATTACATGTTTTTAGTACTAAAGTATGTGACATGTTTCAGATTGATATGCTTCATATGCAGATGTCCACAGGAAGCAGGGGCAGTGGTGGAGGGGCATCCGGCATAATGCCAAGCATTGCAGATCTACAGGCGCAAATCACCGCTCAAGTAACGGAGCGTATGATGGCTAGTTTCAGCAATGCGAATATGTCTGATGAAGCGGCAATGGATATTATTTTGAAAGAAATAGAGGATCAGATTGCATTGCAACTGAGCGATCAGATCATGGCTCAGATGCATCCTCAAAACATACCACCTGAGGAGAGTCAAACCAGAGAAGAACATCCGCCTCCTGATACAGGAGCACGCGCTAGGATGGATGAACGAGACAATAACAGAGGGAGGAATAATAGTGATAAGGACAGCGCAGTTGGTAGTAAACGAGCTGCACCTGAGACAGGAGCCGATTACGGAAAGAAGGCACGAATGTCTGCTGACAATAGTGTTAAGGATGGCGAGAGAGGGAGTAAGGATAACATAGCAAATAAGGATGGTGTAAAAGCAGCGGAAATAATTGATCTGACAGATTCTGGACCATTAAAACAACAGAAAATGAATGAGAAGCCTTTAGGAACATTCGGCAAATTTGGTCCGCCGGCACAGAACAGCAACAAGATAAACCAGAAAAAGACTGATGATAAACCTATTGTAGCAAGTCGTGCAGATTCTAGTAACAAGCCAAAAGTAAGTGATGTCAGTACAGAAAACCGTCGCACAGATTCCCGAGGACAAATGCCAAAAGTTGCTAATATTGGTGGAGTAGCGGTGGAACAGAAAGATGTGCGTGGCTTCAGAGACCAAAAGAATACTTCTACATCTGATAAAAGTGGAACACCATCCACACCCAAAACTTCCATAGAAGCAAAGCCTACCATTGAAGGGTCACTTGAAGATCAACTGAAGGACGTGATAAAAAGATGGACATCATCAAATCTCCATGACAGCAAAGGTAATGTATATATGGTGTTCTAGATGTAAACTAGGAATAACTACATGTATCTAGGAGGCGAATACATGTACAAAATCTGTATATTTCGTTACATGTCATCTTTTTCCTATGACATTTTGACACATCTGGACATACAGTCGTATGATTACCTTTTCACTAAATATCAAGATGTTAAAGAGCTGAATTAGCTGGATATGGTCAGTAAAGAGAAGTTGTCTCATAATACAGGCTCACTGCAATGAGATATGGCCCCGTGATGGTAGTTTGTTAAAGATACTTACATGTACTTCACAACATGGATATCTGCGAAAATTATGCAATAATGAAGACAAATTTAAAGCTCTTATTAAGTTATTTTCGCTTTTTAAAATATTTAGAAAGGTTTCTGTTGGCTATTGGTAGAATCTGCTTCCAAATTACAAGACATTAAAACAACGATGAGATTTCTTGATTGACATCAACATCAGTTTGTCTAGAAGTACATATAGTCTATTAGATAGTACATAAGATTAACATATTTACTGTTAGTCTCTGTGGTGCTTGGTGTGTGAGATCTCGGGACTGCTCTGTAGTGAAGATCTTGTACCAAGACAGAGTACCCACCAACTGTTGCATTTTGATGGTAAAAATACACTGATTCAATGGACTCATGACTACAAAGTCATAGACTATTATTTTGTCTGGATCCGCACAGTTTAAGCATAATAGGCCAATTCAATGACGGTTTCTGTGGGGCCAATCAACTCAGCATCATAAATTCCTTAACAGTTGTTGAGTGAATCGTTACATTGTAACAGAGTTTGGCAAGATCCACCAATTCAACATTATTCATCTTTAACTAGATCTGTATGCTCGCAAAATCATCGCTTCATTAAAAGATAGTTAGTATGGGCACATAGCGCTCAGCATCATGGACACTTTAATCTAAAGTTAGTCTGTATCCACTATCACTCAACATGGGAGTCGTGAACCGAGAGTTACTGCCTTCCCCAATATCCAACTTCATACCTTTGTCAACAGAATGTGTGACTGGATCCACCAATTGTATGCTATGGATCCAGTTTGAGTTACTAGTTATATCATAAATAGACTTTACTGGTAAGAGTTTGGCTGATTGCATCATGGTGCCTTAAAGTTCTCGTCTCCCATTGAATATAGACACTTGCACAAGATATGAGATGCCTGTTGGTTTCTGTAATACGAAGCTGTGACTATAATCGTTTAAACTATTGGATGCCATATTCGTTTACCGGTAGTCTATTGTCTGTACAAGCCAGTATTTCTCAAACAAAACGAACCTGCCTGCACATGCAAATGGTTAATTGCCAGCAAGCGCTGGAAGTGTAAGCACGCATGTAGATCATATTCACTGCAGTACATTCGACAGCCTGTATTTCAATACTGTTCGTCACAAGTGCGTCAATTTCCAGGATAAAATATGACAACACTTGTATATACAGACCAATTTTACCGTAAGTTGTTGACTAATGGCCCAACAACTTTGTTGAATTATTGTTCATACCATCAAACATGCGTTCAATATTGCTATCTAAGTAGAGTGAGCATATGTCTATACATACGCTTTGCCTGCACGAATGAAATATTTAGCCAAACTAGCATGTATACCTTTCTGTTCGATCAATGCAATTAAAGCAAATGCACAATCTGTCAATGAAACATGCGTTTGCTAATCATTCACATTCTTGGTGAGAGCATATATAGGCCTATCCACACTCTACTTATGCAGTAAGATATTGATTACGTATGTGTGGCTAACAATTCGACAATGTTGGTGCCTTAGTAAGCAACAACTTAGTCTAATTCGTAACGAGTGTTGACTGAAAATTACGATGATTATTTTAGAACATATAGACTGAAAACTGTTGCAGCAACAGATTTGATTCACATTTGTATCAAATCTCTAGCAAGTAGTAATCACATTACCTACTAATTATCTTGATCGCATTACCTACTAATTATTTTGACAATAATTTGACTGAATTTTGTTGCTGTCATTGATATTTATTATTGTCAAATTGTTATATAAAAATATATAAAAGTGTTCTCGTATTTTATCCTGGAAATTAACACACTTGCGCTGAACAGTATTGAAATATAGACTGTCGAATGTACTACCATGAATAGTTACAACGATTATGAAGTCGGGTCATTGCATGATGGGTAGCATAGCATGCTGGGTAATTTGAGCAGAAAGCAAGGGCCATCTCATATCAAGTGTCTTTATTTAATGGGACATGAGAACTTTAACAGCCATACTACCAAACCTGATTGAGAGTTTCTGGGTGGCGTGACGGGAACTGAATCACAAATGGCTTATTAAGCATTGTCATGCTCTCAAATGTGATTCTCCAAGACATGCCTGATGGAGCTTGGATGCAGAATAAAGACCAATCGGGATGGAGTCACTGCTAGATACCATTAAACATGTTGAAAGATCTCTACCATGATTGATTACAATGTAATATTGAAGAAATTCTTTATTTTAGTCAGTGGAAAAGGGTATAACTCCCAGTGTTCTTTATGGTTAATGGGCTGTCAGGAGCAATTGTCATCAAGTCATAATCGCTATTGTGATGCGGAAAAGTCATGTGTGAATGATCTCACAGACTTGTGATGTCACATCTGTTTCAATATCAAGAGAATCGACCATGAGGAGCTACCCAACATTGACACAGAGAGAATTTTCAGACAAGGACATTGTAGTGATACAAATATGTTGCAGTAATTGATGGAAGAACTTATTTAATCATTAATCAGACTAAATAATGTTCAACTTTTTCAAATGCCCTTGGCCCATGAATGATCTTGGTCAAGTTTCACTCGCTAACTATAGTCAGTTTGCTGGTTTACTGAACATGTGCAGGCGCTATGCCAAGCCGAACACTGAATAGTTAACTATAGTTTGTTGGTTACCGATTCCCCATTGAATTACTATTGGGGAAAAGTTGGAGCTGGGTACCAGTCTCCGTTAACCCTTTCTGTCGTGTGTTTTGATGGCCTACGAAAATGGGTTATTTTTGTTCGCAAAGATGTCAAAAAGCATCCATATGACATAAGGTGGGAAGGAATAGGGACTTGGGAACTTTGACATACAATGGACAAGCATAATTTCATCAAACTTAACTTATTTAGTGAAATATTTACACTTGTTTATGCATTTTTTCGTGGCAAGCGATTGTTGTCTACCATTTTGAAATTTATGCAAATATCGCACTAACCATCTGAACTGAGCGCGGGTGCTCGTTTGACTATAGTTAACTGGCTAGTTAACTATTTGAAGTTCGACTAGGAATCTAGTTAGCTAACTGGTTAAGAGTCGAGCTTGACCCTTGACTTTTGACTAATAGTCTAGTTGAGGCTTAGTTATCTTCATTTATGCTTGTCCTTACTCTGGCAATAAATTAGCCACGGCATGGTAGGAGTTTCCATCCAAAGCGTGGAACCAAGAGAAATGGCTTGAAGAGTCCTTTTGAGGAAGCACAAGGCCACAGTGGAAGATCATGCTCTGTGGAGCCAAACGTCTTATTTATCACTTCACTTATTATTACTTTTATTGCCCGTTTGCCAATGGGTCCCGAAATTATCACCGACTAGTAGTCTACCGCAAATCTGGGCTATCACCTGCCCCAAAAGAGGTTAGGCAGTTCAGTTATGAACAGTGGCAGACACAGTTATGTCTCACAGATTTAGTTGGATCTGGGTTTCATGGTCATCCAATCAGAATGAAGCCACTATTTTAGCTGTGACCTTTCAGATTACGTGCGTATTATGATACGATGCCGACGCCATGATATCGCCTTCGGACGCAAGATCGTGACATGGTCAGTACACAAAGATGGAGAGGTCGTCAATCATGAATATATCCGTAAATTGTGGGTCCATTCTGATAATTCCAACAGATTGAGAGAGCAGAGTGTCTTTCGAAAATACCAAATATCAAATGAGCAGTTCAGTATTTTGGAAATAAGAGTTAAATTAGCTATTTACAAAGATATAAAATAAAGCTATTTACTTTATAAGTACTGGAAAGGTATGGTTGGACTAAATGCAGTGCATTCACGATACACCTATAACAGAACTTTAACTTTCTCGCGACTCAGGAGGTAGGCTATTGTGCAAGAACAGCTCTTCGTCATCTCTTCTCAGCAGGGCCTGATCGGCTGAGCACAGGTCGTGTGCCATATTAACCCTACCATGGTCACAGTCACAGGGGGTGTGCCAGGCTTTAAGGGAATATGGCAAAGCACACGGACGAGCTCAATCGTATTACACTATCCTTGAGAAATGTGGAATTAACCATGATCCTTGTTATCTAATAGATGTGAGACTGCACTATGAAATTATGTAGCATGTTTAATGATGCACAGAAATATGGCGAATGATATATTTATCGTATACCAGGTTAGTGTACTCTGGTTCATAAAGGTCTTCAATCAGGCCATGCATAGATCCTCAATCTATATCATGCAACCCAGACCTTACATTCTCCATAATTTCCTGGTCATCATACGACAACTTCTGCCATCTGAATGGTTCTGGTCTTTCACAACAATGCTGCTCCCGGTTCAGTACACTGCCTTGAAATCGGCAGTAAGTTTTAGATCATGCTTAGTGTGCATTGATGACGCAAGTAAATGAGAGAGGAAAGTGCCTGCAGATTTCAAAGGAAGAAGAGATTATTATGAAGGATAATAAATATAAAAGCATCAATTGTCATGATGCGAGAAATCTTCTGTTGAATATTTTTGACTTAATTTGATTGGCTTCTGATCAAATTAAGTCCAACATGTTTAACTTTACAATTTATTTTGTTTTGGAAACATGTTATTTCTCTGTACTGTATATTGTACAGCATGGAGTTGTGCTGTTTAATGTTTTGTTTTCTTCAAAGGTCAGTGCGGAGAAATACTTCATGTTGCTTTCGTCAAGCCTCGCAAGCATGGCATATGTGTGTAATTGCTCTTTTGTTTGTTTGACAGTAGATAATACACAATTGTCCGAGTGCTTGAGGCTCATGAAGTGTGATTATCAGGATGACAAAAGTTATTGTAGCGATGACAACACTTCTTCATAGCGGTTGTTATTTAGTGCTATCGGAGCAAGTTCATACAATGCTGCTGTTATTTAACAATATTGTAGCGATGGCGACCGACCTTCATACGTCGCTGCTGTTATTTAGTGATATTGTGAAGTTTGACGAAGGCGACAGACTCCTTCATAACTAACTGCTGTTATTTAACTGTATTGTAGCGAGTTTAATGATGGCGACAGACTCCTTTATACATGGCTGTTGTTATTTAGCGATATTGGAGCGAGTTTGAAGATGGCAACAGACTCCTTCCTACATGGCTGCTGTTATTTAGCGATATCTGAGCGAGGTTGACATTGACGAAACAGACTCCTTCATACAATGCTGCTGTTATTTAACAATATTGTAACGATGGCGACCGAATCCTTCATACGTCGCTGCTGTTATTTAGTGATATTGTGAAGTTTGACGAAGGCGACAGACACCTTCATAACCGACTGCTGTTATTTAACTATATTGTAGCGAGTTTAGCGATGGCGACAGACTCCTTCATACATGGCTCTTGTTATTTAGCAATATTGGAGTGAGTTTGACGATGGCAACTTGTTCCTTCATACATGGCTGCTGTTATTTAGCGATGTCTGAGCGAGTTTGACGTTGACGACAGACTCCTTCATACAATGCTGCTGTTATTTAACTGTATTGTAGCGATGGTGACTGACTCCTTCATACATGACTACTGTTATTTAGCGATATTGTAGCTTGTTTTAGAGATAAAAATGCTGTGCCCACTCTGTTACATGTAGGTTTGTTCGAATCTTTTGTAATTCATTAAGTGGGCATAAGAGACAACTCCTGTGGATACGGCATATCTGTGCCGTTAGTCGTTTAGCATATAAGTGTTCATTGTAGTTTATCATGCTGTTATCATCAGAGATTGGCCATGACCAGAGGGTAAAACCTCTTTAGAGTTGTGATCTGAGTAACAGCGCAGCAGACTCTGACGTTAACACGATCGCCAACACCTGTTTCCAAAGACAAAATTGACAAGTTGTGTGGATGTGGTAATGTTGGTGATGTGTCAGTTAGTGCATGATAGGGCGCGTGTGAGTTAGGACTGGCCTAAATGGGAGCTCTGCTTCATAAATTAACCTGTTTCACCTGCTTAGTAATTGTGATCTTAGGCAAATTTAGCTAATTAAATATAAATAGGAATTGAATATGTAGACGATCTTACCTTGATGAATAAGACTGAGAAAGTCTAAAAAGTATACGGAATTGAGATGATGATCATGCCATGATTAAGAGCACAAACAGATAGGCCAAGAATAACAGTTGCTAAATGACTAAGCAAAGTACCATAGCAGGATCTTTCTGATAAGCACAGACTGATCAAGTCGACTAAAGAGACGAAGAGAAAATTTAATCTACTTCATGAATAATGAGGCAGAAAAACAGGAACCCGCGGCCGGAGGTTTTAATTTTACATGATGACCAGTGAATGCCTGTGCCCGTATATATGTACCATATGATAAGCTAGCCTCCAAGTAAGCTCCAATAGTCTGCTACCATTTCCATTCAAAATGGGGAGGACAGAACCTGGACCACTGCATGTGGACCTAGAATCTTTAGGCAAACTGTGATGATGACTATGCTACCGACAAGGTTAACCAATTATGAACTGACAGCGGCATCCGATGGTAGGTCTGGGGCGGTTGGCGTGTGTTGTGGTCCACTCTCTCAGAACACACCTGTTGCGATTGATTCAGCATTCACGGTGTCATCCATGTGGATGCTGTGGCATACTTACAGCTCCTGGTTCTAATGCTGCCCGACAACCAGCCTGATGACAGCCACACAGCCGAAGGAACAACAACAGAGGAGACTTGTACACGGGAAGATCGGATCCGCCAACCAAATCACTCATTTACTTTAATGGTTCTGCCTCAGTACTATGTTTCAATCTAAAGATCTATTCTATGTTTGACTGTCACTGACCTCAAGCATTCATCGCTCGAAAATAACTTACTTAAATTGTCTGTTCTGCTTTATGTAGCGCTTCCTCTGATGGGAAATGTTTTACAATGTTGATTTTCTCAAACATAATCTCTAGTTTGGCAGGTCAAGCTATTGGTGGTGTAAGTATTTTTTATTGACTCCCACACAAAGGAGTTGATAGTGTTACTGAAATTCTACTCATCCCATTATATAAACATTCGCCTCACTGAACTTAGGCGTATTCCTGATTATACTGGGCACTGTGCTGAGGTATCCTGGAATGAGTTCAGGAAGGAAAATGTTCGGCGAACGTTCGCATATTTATGTTCGCTGTTCGTCACGAACTATATTCGCCTTCCTGAACGAGTTGTCACGCGTAACTTCGACGAGCATACTTTTACGACATCATGCAATAGTTGAGGGTTAACTTTTTGTCAGATCCGATGCATTATGATGTCATATTTATTACGTCATAATGAATATCAGGGTCTTGGAAACAATCTACAAGCATACACATATTTTTTGAAGATTAACATAACACTATGATCACTAAGAACGCATTGGTATGCGTTATTTATGGCTACATAGACAATCAATGTGTCTCAATTGACGATGCTGTATATTTTGCCGCCATCTTTGTTTTCACGGCAAATCATGGCAAGTCACCTATAAAGTTGTTCGCCGCGCCACAATGCGTTCACCACGAACAGCCTGTTCAGGAGGGCGAATGTACCACGTGACCTAACAATTGTTCGGCGAACGGAAAATATTCGCTCTCCTGAACGGACCCCTGGCAATGGTATTGCTGATGTAGGTTACAACAGTTCACATGATTACTTCATATTTTTGATTAAACGCAGATGCTCTTGGCAGAGATGGTGACCCTCTGAATTCTGTGATTTCTTTCAAGCTTCTAAATCGCTATATGGTATCTGTGGTATATGCAGGATACCATGTGGTATCCATATGTAATATTACCCACTGTTTTGCAGATGTTTAGAGAAGAGATACATGTAACTGTTTAGTCTCCTCGTTGCTGGAATGCAAATGTTTTTAAATAGTTTCAGAAATGACAAGGAGCGCACATGATACTGGAGAACTGATGCTATATCACGCACATCATCAGTATCACCGACATCTACCTCGAACGTTTGTCGAGACACAACAGAGACCAGCACATCTCATATCAGTTATTGACCAAACAGGAATATTAACTTTATCAGGTGAAGCGTTTTGAGATGATTCATACTGTGATTACTATGCTAACACAGCTTCAATTAAAATTTAAACTCCATTCAGACATTCAGATAATCCTGTTATGTACACAAGTCAGATACTTGGTTTTCCCTGTGCATATTCCTTCCTTTTAGGCCTGAGTCACTTAGTTTTGAAAATGGATGGGTTTTATTGTCATCATATAGTATATGGGCTAAGATAGCCAATGTTGTGATCATCTATACACTCTAAGCTTGTCATGGTTCAGCACAATTTATCTGGCATTTGGTCTTGATATAATGGTAGACGCTGAATACTGATGAAATACTGACTGTAACTGGTTGATATCTTGTGCCAGTCGGCAAATGAGCTTGTTCATGTGACTCAGTGCTTCTGTATTGGCCATCTAGCCATTCCTCTGTCATTTTTAGATATTGGTTAGGATTGATATTTTCCCTTTCCATCATTGTCTATTCTGCTCTGTCATTGACATGTAGTGACTAATTTGTGTCATATTTGATGATTCTCTTGTGAACAGTAGACACTGATGATAAAGCTGTCATGCCCAGTGTTGTCTGCCTTCTGTAGCAGATTCTGATTCAACAGGTGGATTGTTTTGCTTAGTCATGCGTTCTATCAAAGTTTTTGACTATATGTGTAACCAATCTCCATCATTGGATTACATTTGTATAACTGAAGTTATGCAGACTATGTTCCATTAATGAGTGGCTGGGTATTGCCTGTATAGATACAAATCAAGTAAACAATGCCTATAATCTGTGAAATGGTGTATTCATAATTGGAATGGACTAGGATGGCATTGCACTGGAACAGTGTCTCAAGCACAGTTTAATATATTAGTAAAGTGTAATAGAAATGACTTGAATATATAATAAAGTAGCAAAGCTATATCAGCATACATCGTAACTCGGGTTTACCTTGCCTTCTAGCTATGAGCAGCCCACCGTCAATGCTCAGAATGGTTCAGCATTCAGTAATCAGAAATTCAGAATCGTAGCTATTGGATATGACCCTAGCTATTAGATATGTGTACCTAAACATTCTCCAGATCCCCACTGCGGCACGTTTACTGGATAATTACAGATAAACATTAAAACCAATATGTTAATTATGCTGTAAAAGATACTGCTAGTTACACCTACTGATGATTAATTAAATATATCAACTCTTTTGTGACTACAGCGGCCAAGGCTGCCATGTTCCCTCAGGACTACACTGGCCGAGGGCAACCGATGCTCTAAAATATCATTGCTCGTAAAGAGTTCTCTTTGAGCTGTTAGACCCATGCAATAACCAGCCTAATTTCTATGGTGCATATTGTCATCCGTGTATGGGTAGGTGCTATTCTAAGAAAATAATCTGCACCGGGTCCAATTCTGAAGAATTTTGTGATCCCCCACCCCAGTCCAGAGTGGGAAGATTGTTTTAGGCATGAATAGTCATTTGAAAGTAGCTAGGTTTATTTTGTTGAAATTTGTCAAATTTACAAAATATCCTGGGGGAAAAAGAAATCACCGGGTAACATTTACATGAAAAACCTAAATCACCAAAGGGTTGCAGAAGAATTATCATTAGCCACTGTTTCCCAGGCTCCTACCATGTGATGGCCGCTTAATGTTTCATGGTAACTTTTATCTGACTGCATTTATACCATAATGGCAGCATTCATGAAATAGGATATACTGTGCAGCCGATTGTGAGTCTTACATGTAGATCCGTTGGGAGTTCTCACTATATTTGCATCACATGAATAGCCAATTGTTAGCCTTGTAATTCTTCCTGGATTTGTGCCATATGAGCTGCCAATTGTCAATTACAGAGCCCTTAGAATTCTACCTGGATTTGTGTCATAGCTGCCAATTGTCAATTTGTGTTAGTCTTGTAATTCTTCCTGGATTTGTGCCATATGAGCTGCCAATTCTCAATTACAGAGCCCTTAGAATTCTTCCTGGATTTGTGTCATGAGCTGCCAATTGTCTATTTCAGAGCCCTTGGAATTCTACCCGAATTTATGTCATGAGCCGCCAATTGTCAATTACAGAGCCCTTAGAATTCTACCTGGATTTGTGTCATGGGCTGCTAATTGTCAATTACAGAGCCGTTGGAATTCTACGTGGATTTGTCATGAGCTGCCAATTGTCAATTACCGAGCCCTTGGAATTCTTCCTGGATTTGTGTCATGAGCTGCCAATTGTCAATTAGAGAGCCCTTAGAATTCTACCTGGATTTGTGTCATAGCTGCCAATTGTCAATTTGTGTTAGTCTTGTAATTCTTCCTGGATTTGTGCCATATGAGCTGCCAATTCTCAATTACAGAGCCCTTAGAATTCTTCCTGGATTTGTGTCATGAGCTGCCAATTGTCTATTTCAGAGCCCTTGGAATTCTACCCGAATTTATGTCATGAGCCGCCAATTGTCAATTACAGAGCCCTTAGAATTCTACCTGGATTTGTGTCATGGGCTGCTAATTGTGAATTACAGAGCCGTTGGAATTCTACGTGGATTTGTCATGAGCTGCCAATTGTCAATTACCGAGCCCTTGGAATTCTTCCTGGATTTGTGTCATGAGCTGCCAATTGTCAATTAGAGAGCCCTTAGAATTCTACCTGGATTTGTGTCATGAGCTGCCAATTCTCTATTTCAGAGACCTTGTAATTCTACCCGTATTTATGTCATGAGCCCCCAATTGTCAATTACAAAACCATTGGAATTCTTCCTGGATTTGTTGTCATATGAGCTGCCACTTGTTAGTTATAAAACCCATATAATTCTTCTTAGATTTGTTGTGTATCCTTCCAGACATTGCTTATAGAACCCTTTGGATTCATCCTGGATTTGCATCACGTGAACAACCACTTGTTAGTTATAGAACCATTGGAATTCATGTTTGATTTACTTCACGTCGGCTGTCAACTGTTAGTTATAGAGCCATTGGAATTCTTTCATGAGACGCCACCTGTTAGTTATAGTTAACTGTTGGATTTCTTCCAACATTTGCGTCAAGTGAGTTGCCAACTTTTTGCTATAGAACCATTGGAATTCTTCCTGGATTAATTTCATGTGAGAAGCCAGCTGTTATAGAGCTTTTGGAATTCTCTGAATTTGCTTTATGTGCTTCCAGAGATTTCGCTTGCATCTGTTTGTCCCGTTATAAAGCTGGATGGCATACATGGTGCATGTACATCTAATGGAACAATCAGTATTTGCATTTAACATTCGATGCTTCTAATGATATCGACGATCGTATGGATTTAGAAACTGCTCTATAATGACAGTGAATTGACTAATTAGATTGTTTTATTCTTGATTAGAAGATTATCATGCTAGGATCCTTCCTGCCAAGTTCGTTTGAAATTGTCCTAGTGGTTCAGGAGTAGATTTAAATATTTTTCTGAAATACTGAAAGGTCTGGCCAAACCGTAAGGCTCTACTTATAAGAGATGACCTTTATACTTGAAATACCTGTGTTCCAGGTGAACAATACAGGCTCCTTGAACCTCTTGTTGTCTGCGCTTCGCATTCATAAATGTGTACTAATGAATTGAATCCTCAATTTGGTATGGAGAGTTTTAAGCCACATAATTTGTTCCATGTAGTTTTACCAATGATCTGCTTTCCTATTCAAGAGTTCTACACCATGTATGGAGATAAAATACAAATATTTGCCATATTTCCTGGAGAATGTCTCAGTTCATGTTCTAGAGGTTGTTTTCCCATTGGAACTAACAATTGAGATAATGGCTACTGTTAAGTGTAGCTATGTACAAGCTGTCTGGAACTACAGGTAATCACAACTTGATGGTGGATCAGTTATTGATTTTGATGAATGACTTATCCCAGCCATGGTTTATCTATACCTTGAAAATGTATGGTCTCACAGATTACTGTGCTTACAGCCAGTTGTATATATTAGAGAAATATTCCACTGTGACAGCTTCGCATTTCCAAAGTGTGTCATCATAAACACCTGCGATTCATCACAAATTACTGCTCGCCACACAGCCTAATCTCGAACTCAGCGCTGTACAAACTGCAACAAGGTTCCAGTGTCTGTGAGGGTAGCGCAAGTGTGATGGTAAATGTTTGGACACATTCTTTGAATGCCAGAGAATACATCGGCCCATAAAGCATTGGATTTTCCAGTACTGGTTGCCAACAGGTATAAAGTACACACAGGATGCCATGACACCATATTTCTATGTGTTTTGCGACCAGACCTGAAAAAACCCAAAATCTAAGATCACTAAAAATGAAAAATATCCTAAATGAGCTTTGGACACTCACAAAGGACAAGACAGTGGAGAAGGTCGAAGAATACTGAGTGCAGCTGAAAGACGTTTCCACGCCTTCCAGCCACAGAAAATGGTCACTCATCATCATCATCATCATCATCAGTTGAAATCTGGAATGACTTTGTATTCCAAATCTATTTTGATATCTGCTTCATTGTGGAATTAACACTTAATTCAGTCATGTAGCTGATTTGAGCTGTTTGATTCACTGTTGTACAAAGTGCTTTCTGCAGACATGGAAGGATTGATTATCACAGTCACCAGCATTTACTGGTATATAACTATACTTTGCTTATCCTTATGATGTCTGTGCCAAGTCAAAGGTGATTTCGTAGGCAACTAATGATTGAGGTTCTGTGGAATAGACCATCTAAATTCTAGACGTTCTTGAGAGGATAGATATTATGATGCGTGCTTATTCATTTGCTCGAGATCCATTGAAACCTTGGCCATAGTGTTAGACCAATGGACCTTTCCAGTTTTAGATATGCCCCACCCATCTCCATCTAAGCTCCACCCACACCTCGCTCATGTTGGGATCGATCGATTTCTGAACTTCCTGACTCAATTTGCAGAAAACTATACAGGTAAGCTGTTGAATATTTTGAAACTAATTTGACATTTATGAGAGTAATGACTATGACATCATCACACACGTCACTTAGTCGGTTATGATGTCATGATCAATGGATAAACGTGGAAAGGCCCATTGTATGTATATCAGCCCTCCAAGAACCTTCAATAATCGGACGGTTCTCGTGTCTCATGCCAGAATTTATAAATGCTGTTTCTGTTTCCTTAAGGGTATCAAGGCTTCTCTTTATGGTTTTGCTGCCGATTCTAAAGATCAAACGATTCTACTATTAACTGCTACGTTGTGTCCTTGAGCAAGTCACTTAACTCTGCATTGCTCCAGTCAACCTAGCTGTAAATAGGTACCTGTGATGGCATAGCTCTGTGCGCCGTATGTGGCTGCCGGGGCCACTGTCAAATGAACAGGGGATCAGATGTACAGCGCTTAGAGCATGCAATCGCATGGAGTTCAGCGCAATATAAATGCACTATCTATCTATCTATCTATCTAACTTGATTATACATGACACTATCCTAACCATTTGAAAATGCCCTTTATAAAGACGCATCCTGTATATAGGGAAGCAAATATATTAGTTGTGTTATATAGGCCCTTGTGAAAGCAACCTTTATATGGAAGTGTTATCCGAAGATGTGTAAAGCAGCTTTGACTGTATATAAATATTATCAATAGACTATCGGGATAATCATTCCGTAGTAATGTGAGTTAGCTATGCTGGAAGTATATCAGTATTGTATTGCAGTGGATATCTGGTCAGAATTCACAATTTTAATTCTGAAAAGATATGAAGACTTACCTTAGTTTAGTGGATGCTTCTGGTGATGTCAGGAGAAAAGAGGAAAAGAGATGGATTGTTTAAAAAAAACTAAGAACACAAAACAGCAGAACTGGAATAAGTTTCAACATCACAGAAACCAAGTCATGAAAACAACCTAATGAACACATCAGACTCGCACAACAGAAAATACTGGGCAAGTCTTAGGCTCCAACAACAAAATTGGTATCTCAGACAGACAGATGCTGAACAGCCAATTCAAAGAAAACCATCCAAATATGCACCAATAGCGGAACTAAATATCCTAAAAATGGAGTTGAAAAACAGCTATTTGGTCTAAATGCAGGGAAGGCTACAAGTCCGGACAAAATCATGCAGCGCCCATGATAACACACCTGTTCCAGCAATCATACAACAGTTTTTCACTCCCGCTAAATTGGAAAGCAGCCCTATGCAAGACAGTCTGCAAACTATTGCCCAATTTCTCTCACTTGTTTACTTTGCAAGGCAACATCATAGCTAGTGAACACCTAGATGCACATCAGATGCTCATACGAGGCCCAGCATGCACTCACCATAGGTCACTCCGCGAAGGTACTAAACTCCAGTGGCAAGTCTGTATTATATTACTTGACTTGAGCTACGTATTTGGCGTAATTGCTCATCAATGTCTCGTTAGAAAACATGACCACAATGTAATCGGCTTATAAAAACCCAACTAGATAAATAGCTTTCTTTTTGGCCAATCAAAAGGTCTACATGAGTTTAACTCTTATCTGGAAAGCACATTATGACACAGTTTCTGCTAAAGCTAACAGAACCCTAGCAGTTATGGGGCACACACACTCAGACCCTGCCAGCATTCAGTAAATGAATGAGCATATGATCATTCTGTAGTTAGAATATGCTGTAGCAATATGGAATCGTACATTGACCAAAATGTCAGCTGCCTGCAGAAACTTCAACTCTGTGCCGCTAGATTTGTCTGTGGTGATTACTGCTATACTACCTGTGTGACCAGCCTGATGGTTGATGTACAACCTTAGGATGCCACAGCTTTCAGAGTTCCATAGACTGCTCATTCAAACAACCATCCACAGAATGTATGCTAGGCTTGTTAATATTTCAATTCCTGCATCTGTTAGACTGTTTTATGCCATATCTACACACGCTGCACATGATCTAAAATTAGAAAACAAAAGTAAAAATCTCATTTTTCGCCTTTTCCAAGTATTATTCCAATCTGTAACAAACTACCCTCAATTGCTATATATACTCGATAATGCGAACATTTTCAGACTGCTATTGTACCATTATGCTTGAGGCTAATGCCTTCGCTCAGGAGGCTGTAGTCAGTGGCGTAGCCAGGTTTTCCTGTCCAGGGGAGCAAGGTCTAAAAAGGCACCACCCCACTTGACCAGGACTAAAAAGGCGCCACACCGCATACCAATTAAGCGTCGGAATCTGTTTAAATTTCTTTAATAAAAAGAAACTCGCATCCCACCGTCGCCAATTATTTTATTCTCGACGAAAATAACAACATGGAATGTTACGACTGGCGGTCGAGGCATTCAAATGGGTCGCTCCTACACCACTAGATTAATTCCTATCGACTCCATAGTGTGGAGTTGGTGGATCCAGTGACATTCTTTCTGCTTTCTCCAAACGGTGTAGTTTGGGTCGGTTGGATCCGAGGATAGGACTTGAATGATCCTATACTGCATGTCAATTCTTTGATGCCTGGGTCTGTTGAAGTGACGAGATACCGGTGTGTTGTATTTCTCGTGTCTGTACAGGTTCGTTATGAAACGCAGGTGTTCTTGGATCCTGATTTTAAAGGGACGGAGGGTTTCTCCTATGTATTGTTTGCCACAGACGCTGCAGTTTAGGAGGTAGACTATATTGCGTGTCTGACCGTTGGCTATTATTTTGGCTCCGTAGGATAGGCCAGTGTGTTAGCTTTTAAAGAATCTGGATTTGTCCATATTATTGCAGATGTTACAGTTCTTGGTCGGGCAAGGGATTAGCGGGTTGCGGTACATCCGGGCATCCCACTGAAAATTATAAAAGGAGCGAGCAAACTCAGCTCAGATCATTCAGGCTTTTGGATCTGACAAAACCAGACCAAGCGTCAGGCTTATCATTATTCAGTTATTTAGACACGTAGTTATCATCATCAATTATTTTATTCTACTTAGAAAGTAGCCTGTATTCCGCTATTCTTTGTCTTGATGTAGTATAATTAAAACAAAAATTCTCAACATAGCGATGAACAAGCATGCCAAGAAGACATTAACAACATTGTAAATTCAAATAGTTATAATTTTCACTGTAGATTAACTTATTAAAGGTGGCTTGGGAGTTGGGACGTCCAGAAACTTGTATGTGTTACGGACATGATTTAGGCACCACATTTGGGAAAATTGTCTCAGGGGGATTGCTCCCCCCCCCGGCTACGCTACTGGCTATAGTACTCACCACAAACACCTCTTGTGGACATATGTTCTTAATTTTTGCACATATTTGTTCATTAATCAACTAAAAAATACACTGTAAATTAATTATATACTTAAGATCAAAACGACACCCATTCCAGTTTTATCTTCCATTTAGCAAAATAGTATAACCAAGCAGAAAATGGATGTATGCTAGATGAAAACATGTACAGTATGATGTATATGGGTGAATGGTATCAGAATGCAGTTTGTCAGATGTGAGCTGAGGTTAACCAGTAAATAGTTACATATAATCTTTACATCGCAACCTAATATAATATATTTAACCAGAGGAATCCAGTTTTAACTATGCCCCGCCCATCTCTATCTAAGCTAAGCAACCCATGCATTGCCCATGTTCGGATCAATCGATGAATCTCAATTTCCAGAAAACTACAGGTAAGCGGTTGAATACTTTAAAAATATTTAACAGAATGTTTAATAAATAGTAAAGACATGCAATTCGTACAACAACGCTTACTCCATCATCAATTAAGCATTCGTGACGAACTTAGTTACATGAATCATAACGTAATCGATTATGACATCAGCCTACATATCACATAGTTGATTATGACATCATATGATTGATGGATAAACTAGAACCCTCCATTATAGATGAAGAATATGGGCAGATAAGACATTTATTAAAAGCTGATTACTTTAATGTCGGCTGTGATGTTTTAAAATTTGATAAAATCTAGGTATGGATGCAGGACTATAGTGCTTTTGTCTTTGTATGTATGTAGACACCTGTAATCTTAGAAGTGAAAAGATGAGGGAAAATGTAAGTATTTTTCATAGGACGATTGCGATGATAATTTGTCTCCTCGTTGAAGCAGAAGTTAGATATAGGTATTGCCTTTCCGACAATGACCGTGAGGTCAACATTATGTTTTGCATTTAACGAATCACTTTAGCTTCAATTTCCGGGTTAGCTAACCCTATTGGAACTGAACTTGGGTATATGACATTTAATGCTGAGGAGTTCTCATGTTATATAATAATGTTCTTGTCTTGATTCATCATAGTGGCTTTCATTTTCATGCATCTGGTATTCATCTTACGGTAACCCTTTAACCATATAATCTTTTCAAGAAAATTTAAATTTTTTTCAAAGAAAATATCCATTTGCAGACCCAGAGAATAATAATTTTTGAACATTTATCACTGGAATAACTGGCTCGATAACCGAGCCAGTCATTCGAGTGATAAATTTTCCAAAATAATCTTCTTGGTCTGCAAATGGACATTTCTCAGGACCACTGCAGAAGCCAATTTTGGCCGGTTTGAGTATTCAAGTGTTAATATTTTGAAAAGTTTAATGTTAACTTATTGCAGACTGAGATAGCTTTAGTTTTATGGAATCTTGGATGGTCATTATTTACTTGTTAGTTGCTTTACCATTCGTGTTCTTGTCTGGTATCTTACAGGGAAGAATGGGCGTGAAATTAAGGAGTTGGAACAGAAGATGCAGACTTTGCGTGAGAAAATACGAGAGCGGAAAGAGAAGGAAGGGCCTCGGGAAGTAATGCCAGAGCCTCCGTAAGTTGAAATTCACTGTTGTTATTACACCACAAAAACATCCATTACCGTTCAATCACTACTTGCTAAATCAATTATCTGCATTTTGCTATCAGAATAAGATTTTTATGCCCGCATACCCACCTCCCCATGCCTAATCCCATTCCTATGGACCCTCAACCAGGCTACTGGTTGACTGTCCTCTCCAGCCTGCCATCTAGTATAGACTGGCACCAGTCTATACTCGCCTCATAGTGACGCTTGTCGCTAGGCGCGCTTGCGCATGCGCACTAGAGCCCAAATAGGAAACAGATTCACTTTTCAATTATTCTGCAAGCAGAATAGTTGGCTAAAAAATATTTGAAAGAGATTTTGTGTTTTGCGCTGTGAAGCTATACCTATTTACTTTATATCAAGGAATATAGTCATGCCTAATATGAAGTCAATCCTCCCTAAGTTACGTCTAAGAAGTATAATGTGTTTGTACAGTATATTATAGACGAAATTGAGATATTACCGGTTTTCGTGAACATCGTATTATTCGTGGTATCTTGATGGTTATGCCTATCCTAAAACATCATCATTATTAATAATGTCCAGTCCAATGTCTAGAGCCTGTAAAACGAAGTTATTTCTAGCGCAGTATAAGGATATTGTAGAATTTCTTGAAGGTTTCTTGTCAGGAAATTTGAATTTCCCGCCGTTAGAACTGAGTTGAGGTTTGCTATTATTAGCGAGTTTGAGCGAAATGCTTCATTGTTACGTTTTTTCGTTTGTATGAGTCAGCGAAAGGGTCAGATAAAACCAAATGTACATCGGCGAAGTGTGATCGGCATCACGCGATTGAGTTCGAAGGGCATGTTTGTGCGAAGTGTACGACCTGTACATCCACCGCGATGTGTGGGATTTGTAAAGGGTGGCCGGTTTCGGTGGCAAAAATGTTTTTTAAGGATTTGTCGGGTAAACTATCGCTGCCCTCTGGTCGTCCTTCCCCTTCCTCCGTTGCTAGCAAGGCTAAGGCGGTGTCCTTTGCTAAAACCTCTATTCCGTTATCGGTAGCAACGCAGGGGGGAAATTCATCGGGAAATTCAGACGCCGTGATGGCGCTTTTCGCTAGGTTTGAATCCTTCGTCACGGTGACGAAATCGCTTGATGAGAGGATAACTTCTGCGATAAGAGAGGCGAAAAGGCAGGAAACCTCGTCGAGTTCCAAGGATAGCCCGAAGGCTAGCGGGCGTTCCCGCAAATGGGGGAAGCCGGTCCCTCTGACCTCTAGACAGGTGATATCACCTAAGCAGAAGACAAGAGCGCCAAAGCTCTTGAAGGTGTGCTCGGAGAGTGCACCACAGAAAATCCACGTAAGACTTGATGGTGACGGGCATAACCCTGAAGCAGTGGTGGCGTCGGTTGAAGCTGACGTCCATGAGGCTAGTACTCATGAAAATGCCAATTTTACGGTGATTCCGGTGGTCAAAGTAGTATCGAGAGCGCCCATATCTAAGATACCTAGTCTTGCGAGTACCGGTTCCAAATTTTCCAATTCACAGTCTTTTTCCGGGCGGAAGTCCGGGTTAGGTAGACATCCGGGTCGTCTAGATCTGGTTCCGGCGTCTGTGACTTCCGTTTCCGGTAGGACTTCCGGGAGGGGGGGTAATCCAGGTCGGCAAGATCCGGTGACCTCTTCTGTTTTGGCTACTTCCGGTCTGTCTTCCGGTTATTTAGGACATCCGGATCCTAGAAGTCTATTGTCTACTTCCGGTTCCGGGTCGTGGAGCGCTTCCGGATATCCGGAGTCTGAGGACTCTTTTTATTTTTCGAATTCCGGTAGGAGCGCTTCCGGTTCCGGGGTGGACATTAGTCAGTGTACTTCCGTTTCCGGTATCAGAGGGGTACTTCCGGGTCGGTCAGACCCGGATAGAATTCCAATTTCCGTTTCCGGTTGGGAGTCAGCGTCCGGGTTAGCGAATGATCAAAATTCGGTAGCATCAGCGAGATTGGTGGATGTTAGGAATTTTAATGATTCTGGTCTAGTAAATTTGCAAAGGTTGTCTCAGGAGTCGGTAGATTCTAGTTATGATTCTTTCATTCCTCCAAGGGTCAGCGAGGTTGAGTTAGCTTCTCATTCGGATTCTTCTTTTCGTGACGCGGTGGTTAATCCGGTTTTGTCTAGATCTTCATCCCTTTCCTCTTCTCTCTCGTCGAAAGACTTCTCCTCGTCTCATGTTACTAACTCTTCTCCTCTGTTTAAATCTTCCATTCCTCCTCCTCCGGGCTTTGCTCGGCTTCAGTATGGTCCTCAATCTTCTTCCTCCCATGATCAGGGTGATCAAGTTTTTGCTTCCGGTCAGTCAGTTTCGTCTCCTCCTTCATCTATGGCATCGTCTATGTCTTTTGATCATCTTGATCCGATTGTTTCGGTGGTTCTGTCCCCTGAGCTCGAGTTTCAAATTGTGGATTCAGGGTTAGATTTTTCTTTATTTTCAGTAGTTAGAGATGCTTCTTTAGATCGTTCGTTTGTGTCTGCTCGTTTATCTATTATTTCAAGATTTTCGGCTGCGGCAGTGGTTCGTCCTTCATCATCGGCTAGTCAGGAATTGGGTAGAGATTCTGGGTTTATGCATGCTTCCTCTTTTCAGGAGTCGGTCAGTAGGCCTTCCTCTCCCGTGTTGTCGAGGTTAGGTGATTCTTTGGTCTCAGGAGACTCATCAATTCTTATAGCCTCTTCTTATTCTCCTCCTCCTATTCTATCTTCTATTTATTCTGCTCCTAAGTCAGTCAGGGCCAGGGATCTGAAGAGGTTTTGCCCAGTTAGAGCCTCTTCGGAAGACTGGTCCATGGCTCACCGATGGATTGCTTCTTCGCTTTCTCTTCCTCTGAAGGAGGAATTCGCTGTGGATCCTCCTTCTTTCGGTTCTGCTCTTTCTTCTGACGATCCTTCTTCTTCGCCTCAGGTACTTCCTATTGACAATTTAGTGGTAGACAAGTATAGATTTCTTCGTTAATGACTCGGTTGGTTCGGAATTTTCTCTGATTTCCAAGTATGACTCACCGGTTCAGATTCCCAAGGAGGACTTTTTAAAGGTAGCCTCGACTCAGTCTCTGTCTGGTCCTGCTTGGGACGTTTTATCATCTCAGTTGAAGGAGGCGGCTAAGTCGGATTTTTCTTCTGATCTGTTTAAGTGGGAGTCAGTTTGTAGGTCGCAGATTAAGTCGTCGAATTATCTTGCTCTGCTGTCGGAGGCTGTTCTTAAGGCGGAAGAACGAGGAGAACAAGTTCCTTTGGCGGTCTTTCGTTCTTTGGCAGATTTGTCCAGGGGTTCTCTTAGTTCAGTGAGTAAATCTAGGATTCATTACTTCCAAACGTAGGTCTAGAAAGCTTTCTGAGGTTAGGGTTTCCGAGGTACTGAAACAGAATCTTGTGGTGGCGTCTCCTTTCGGGACTGATCTGTTTGGAAAGTCAGCTCCTAATTTAATTAGGGCGGAATCTGAGCGCTTGAAGTCCTCCAGGGAGCTTCAAGCTCAGGTTTCATGGGCCAAATCCTCCGGGAAGAGAGACGTCTCTTTGGTTAAAAGCCCTAACTCCTCACCTAGAAGAAAGAGTCTCAAACCTGATCAGTTTGGAGCTTATCCTTCTAGGGTAATTCATAACTCTAATGTGTCCTCTTATGATCAGCGGGATCGATCTTCGGAGGAAGATCGGTTCGACTCCATTTCATCCCATCGTTCAAGGTCTGTAGGGAGGCAGTCTCCTTCGTCTTGGGCCAGGAGGGGTCAGACCCCTTCTCGCCGTGCGTCCAGATCCAGAGGACGATTTTCTTTTAGGGGTTATCAGGGGAAGAGAGTTTGAAGGTTTGGACAGTTCCCGGGTAGGTCCAAATTTTTCTCTTCTCTATCCCATTCCTTCCCTTCTTCCTTCACCTTTGGCGCAAGCAGTTCAGTGCTGTGTTCCCAACGTGCCAGTAGGAGGGCGCCTTTCTCTGTTTTGGGAGAAATGGCAAGCCCTCATTCAGGACTCCTGGCTAGTATCCCAGATACGTTGGGGTTATGCTCCATCATGGATCCGTCATCCTCCTCTTCTCTCCCTTTGCCCAGTTTGGACTCCAGTTCCCTCCAATCTGGAGAAACTGAGGGCGTTAGAAGAGGAGTTGGAAGCCATGATTGTAAAGAGGGCTATAGAGGAAGTTCCCAGTTGGAGAGTAGACCCGGGCTACTACTCGACCATCTTTTTAGTAACAAAGAAATCAGGAGGCTGGCGTCCAATCATAAACCTGAAGAAGTTAAATCAGAACATTCTCACCCCAAAATTCAAGATGGAGACGGTTTCCCAGATCATTGCCAGTCTGGATCAGGGAATGTGGACGTCTTCCATAGATCTAAAGGACGCTTACTTCCATGTTCTTATCCATCCGGTATTCAGAATATTCCTGAGGTTTGCCTACAAGGATCGGGTGTGGCAGTTTCGCGCCATGCCCTTCAGCCTGACCACGGCTCCCTTCCTTTTTACCCGCATAGTGTCAGCCGTGGTAGGAATTTTACACCGTCGTTCTATCCATCTTCATGTTTATATAGACGATTGGTTGGTAAAAGCAAGGTCTTCCTCAATTCTCGAAGGAATTCTTCCAGAGGTTTGCAGTCTGGCTTGCAATCTAGGGTGGGTTTTAAATCTAGAGAAATCAAGCCTAGTTCCGTCGCAAATCTTTACTCATCTAGGAGTTGCTTTCGATCTGGCTCGGGGCTTAGTTTTCCCTTCGGAGCCAAGGATAGAGGCGTTAGCAGTGGCAATGGAAATTATTGCGTCTTCGCCAGGGGTAAGAGCAAGATTCTTTTTAAGAGTAATAGGTCTGATGGTCAGCGTAGAGAAGGTGGTCCCTTGGGCGGCGCTGATGAGGAGGCCATTTCAGATTATTTGATGTCCCTGTGGAAACAGTCAGTCCATTCGATATACCATCAGATTCCCGTCAGAGAACATTTGATCCCTCATCTAGATTTCTGGAGAGATCGTTCTCTGTTGCTGATGGGTGTTCCTCTGGTAAAGTCACCTCCTCAAGCAATTATTTTCACAGATGCATCTCAGGAGGGTTGGGGAGCAGTCTGGGACTCCCTGTCAGTTTCCGGCCTTTGGTCCCCAGAGGAGTCGTCAGCCCACATCAACATTCTGGAGTTGTGGGCTGTCAAGAAGGCTCCTTTCCTGGTCAGATCAGGTGATAGGCCTCAAAGTCTCAATTCGGTCGGACAATTCGACGGTCGTAGCTTATATCAACAGGCAGGGAGGTACAAGGTCGTCTCTCCTTTGTCTGGAAGTATGGAATCTGCTATTGTGGTGCCGCAAGAGGCAGATTTTTCTAGTGTCATCCCATGTCCCAGGCAGTCTGAATTTTCTGGCGGATCAACTGTCACGTCCCAGCAAGTTCGCCCACACAGAGTGGCAGTTAAAGAAGTCGGTTGTGAGATCGATTTTCAATCTCATGGGTCGTCCTCTAGTGGATCTGTTTGCGACCTCTCTAAATGCCCAGATCTCCTCTTACATGTCTCCTTTTCCGGACAATCAAGCTCTGGCGGTAGATGCCCTGTCTCAGTCCTGGACAGGGATGTTCGCTTATGCCTTCCCTCCTACGATTCTGATCCCGTTAGTACTGCAGAAGGTCAGGGACCAAGTTTGCGAGATTCTTTTGATAGCTCCCTTTTGGCTCAAGAGGATTTGGTTTGTAGACCTTCTGGATCTTCTGGTAGACTTTCCTCGTCTTCTTCCAGTATCCCAGGACCTTCTATCTCAAGTAAGAGGTCGTTGTGTACATCCAAGTCCAGGAATCTTCAATCTATGCGTTTGGAGAATCTCGAGTCTGAAAGCTTCCAGGATACGGTTTCTTCAAGATCTCAGGAAATTATTGACTCGGCCAGAAGGGAATCGACCCGTCGAGTTTACAAGGGTCGTCTTAAAATCTTTGGGAAATGGTGTTCAGACCAAGGTTTCGTGCCCGATTCTGTTTCTATACCACAAGTTTTAGATTTTTTATCTTATCTGTTTGACTCTGAATTTGTCAGCTAACACGGTATGGGGATATAGATTTTCGCTGGCATCTTCCCTTCCCTGTTTTCTGAATGCCGAGGTCAAGGATACTAAGATTCTTAATAGCTTTATTAGAGGTCTAGGTAATATTCGTCCTCCGGTTGCTAAGCCTTTACCTTCCTGGAATCTGGCTTTGGTTCTTCAAGTCTTGGCAGGTCGACATTTTGAACCTATATCGTCTATCAGTCTTAAGCTTTTAACTCTTAAAGCGGTTTTTCTGGTAGCTGCTGCATCGGCTAGAAGGCGTTCAGAGATTCATGCTCTTTCTGCTGAAAGGGATAGATTTATAGTCTCAGGTGACGGTTTGGTTTTATATCCGAGAAGGGATTTTCTATCTAAAACCCAGTCTAACCGTTTTCCTGCTAGTCCTATTATTTTAAAATCTTTGTCGTCTTTTTCGCCTTCAGACAAATTTTGGTGTCTGGTTAGAGCGTTAAGAACCTATAAACAGCGAACCGATTTTAAAAGAACAGATCCTTCCCATTTATGGGTTTCCTATGCGGAAGAAGTATCTAAGCCGGTGTCAAAGGCTACAATTGCCAGATGGCTTTGCGAGACAATTAAGCTTTGCTATGAAATAGCGTCTCCGGATCAAATCGATCTCGCGCATATTAAAGCCCATGACGTTAGGGGCATGTCTACTTCTTTCGCTCTTTGTGCCGGTTCATCATTAAATGAGGTCATGCAGGTGGCAGGATGGAAATCTGAATCTACTTTTACCTCGTTTTATCAAAGACCAGAGTGCAGCAGCTTCATTCTTTCGTAATATTACGATTTTAACTTTAAAAAAAGCCGAAGACCATATACCCAGTACTTCCCACCATTTTCGTTAGGACGGTGCGTCTGTAAAATGGGTGAGAGTCTTCTTTGGTTTTTGTTTAGTTCTTTAAGTTCTACTTATCCTTATTTGTTAAATCACGGTGTGATTGAGTATATGCACTATTATGTTATGTTATTAACATTGGGGTAAGATTGGTGTGATTTTTATCCTGTGTTAATGATTCTCTAAATCTCCTCCCACCGTATGTGGACATGGGGCACTGACCAAATCTACGGGTTTAGCAAGTAGTGATTGAACGGTAATGGATGTTTTTGTGGTGTAATAACAACCCCCCCACAGACCCCCCATGCGGGTTGGTCTGTTGTTTTATTAACCACTATAAAAACATACTTACCGTTCAATCACTAAGACCCGGCCTCAACCACCCCGCGTGGTAAGATTTGAGAATCAGTTTGAAATATTTTGCACTTAAATTTAGAAAAGTGAATCTGTTTCCTATTTGGGCTCTAGTGCGCATGCGCAAGCGCGCCTAGCGACAAGCGTCACTATGAGGTGAGTATAGACTGGTGCCAGTCTATACTAGATGGCAGGCTGGAGAGGACAGTCAACCAGTAGCCTGGTTGAGGGTCCATAGGAATGGGATTAGGCATGGGGAGGTGGGTATGCGGGCATAAAAGTCTTATTCTGATAGCAAAATGCAGATAATTGATTTAGCAAGTAGTGATTGAACGGTAAGTATGTTTTTATAGTGGTTAATAAAACAACAGACCAACCCGCAAGGGGGGTCTGTGGGGGGATTTGTCATCTCAAGAAAAATAGTAGATCTGCGGTCAAGTTGTGATTATGCCATGGATTATGAGATGTTCATTTGCAGAATAAGATTATGATATTTCATGAAATATGCTGCCGGAGGGACAGGTTTCGTAAAACTTAAATTCTAATTTAAAAAACTGCTAGTAATTCATTGTATTTTATGGCTCTATACCAAACTTGGTTGGTAGGCACAGAATGCATGTATATATGAGTTATTTTCCCTAGGATCTTCTGGTCAATAGTTGGTCATGGTCAATTTTACTATTAATAGTAGTAGTATTAAATATCAAGTAATATTATCCCTTTAACCATAAATTAAAATTTTCTCATAGAAAATGTTCATTTGCAGACAAAAGAGAGGATTATTTTTAGGGCCCCCCCCACCACCCCAGAAGATGTGGAAGCCCTAGAGTAATCACCACGTCTGTCTGTCATGCAGAATCGCGTCAGATATTTTAATGAAACGTGATGTATGCCCCAGTTATGATACGCAGATATGCCTTTTGAAGAATTCACCTTTATAGGTCCAATATCTTGGGTGAAAAAGGGCTTTTGAATGCAAACACTAATGATTTTTCTCAATGTCCTCGTAAACACCATATCATACAGAATCGCTTAAGATAATATAATGAAACTTGGCAGATGGCTTCTTTATGATTGGTAGATATGCCTTGTAAGGATTCACCATTATAAGTTCAATATTTCGGATGAAAATTGGCTTTTTAATGCAAAAACTCATGATTTTTGTCAAATTTCCTCGTAAACAGCATATCATACAGAACCGCTTCAGATAGTTTATGGAAACATGGTGTGTGTTTCAGTTAGGATACACAGATGTGCCTTATGAAGATATACACCTTTATGGCTTTTTAATGCAAAAACTTGCGATTTTAGTCAATATTCTCGTAAACAGCATATCATATGGAATCACTTAATATAATCTAATGAAACTTAGAAAGAAAGTAGCTTCTCTGTGATGGGTAGAGTTGCCTTTTGCAGGATTCACATTTATAGGTCCCAAGATTTTGGGTGAAAATATATCTCCAAAAATATTGAAATTTGAGTACTGAAATTGTGCAGGATTTCATAAACCGTACTAATAATACAGTATACAGAGAATTATGGTAATCTGAATCGGTCATGCAACAAGATTTCAAAAAATTGGTTGTCTTGACACAGAATGACCCATCTGTAACTGTTTTATGCAAAATTTAGAATATCCATAATCAGATGTCATAAACACTCAAAATTGGACTGTATGCAAAATCTGATGTGGCTTGAAACTCTCTCTGTCAGCTAACTCTCAGTTGGATAATGGTTGCCATGACAATGTTTGAGTTTCTGAAACTAATCTGTATATTTAACCCTTTAACACTCGAAGTTATTCAAGAAAATTTCAATATTATCAAAGAAAATGTCTTTGCAGATCAAGAGAAGACTATTGTTGAAAATTTACCATTGGAATGACCAGCTCAGTTATCGAGCCAGTCATTGCAATGGTAAAATTTGAAAAATAGTCTGCTCTTCATCTGCAAATGGACATTTCTCAAGACCCTTGCAGAAGCCGTTTTTGGCTGTTATGAGTGTTAAAGGGTTAACAGCCTGACTGCTGAGTTTTTGCAGACAACTTGATAAATATTTTGAAAGCAATTTGACTGAAAGTTGTTGGTGGCTAATTGTTTTCAAAATATGCAGTACAGTCTTGCTCTTTAATAGTGGCTTGTGGCAGCTAAGACAGTTTAGCATTCATGTTTTAATGTACTACATCGTCATTCTTTCAGGAGTAAAAAGCTACGAGCATTTACCAATCAGTCAATCTCAGGATTCGGTCTCGGTGCAATTTCTGGCCATGCCGTTGAATTCGCCAAAGACATGAAAGGTTCCAAGTATGTATTCATAATTCACCTATCCAGAGTATCCATCTATCAATCTGATGTCATATGGGGTCATAATCAGCTAAGTGGTGTGTAGGATGATGTCAGAATCATTATGTTATAGACGATTCTATTTCAGCCCATCTTTAACTTTAATAGTCTGTCACGTACGAATTGTATGTCTCTACTATTTAATAAACACGCTGTTGAATATTTTGAAACTACTGGCGGAGTAGATGCGAGCACTATGCGAGGTCGGGAAAGGTTACCGGCTAGCTTTACCTATCTAATCTCTTAGCCAATGGCCTGCTTGCAAGTCAGTTTTTTGGGAAAATATATTTACGCAGAGGCCACAAAATTAAGACAGCACAATTTTGTGTCACATTTTCTGGGCTCTGGAAAGTTGGGGAGCCTGTGTAAATGCACTTGTTGTCCTGATAATCATATTGCCATAGGCAGCAACAGCACCCAGTCAAATTAGTTCCAAAATATTCAATAGCTTACCTGTATAGTTTTCTGGAAATTGATAGTCAGATAGTTCAGAGATCGAGCTAGGTGTGGGTGGAGCTTAGCTAGAAATGGGCGGGGAATGGCTAAAAATGGAAAGGTTAATTAACAGATAGTTTATTCATTCATGGTTAGATCTTTGATCCCTGAAATCTCAATATATCAATCTCAAGATAACTATGCAGAAAAGATGTTGAATATTTTGAAACTAATTGGACTGGTGGAGCCTGTCAACCCAGAAATTGGGTTTAAAATATTCAACAGACTGTTCCTGACATATTCCATCTCTAGCGGCATGCCCAGTATTGACACTGAGGGGTTTGGTCTTGCGGAACTTTCCCGCACAGATTTCAAGGCGGCAGCAAGGTAGCAGGTGAAAAGCATCGGAGATAGACCATCTCCCTGTGGGGAGCCGATTAATGTCTCAAACTCTACAGACTTCACTGACTTGACTCGTACTCTCAGCTTGGTGTCTGCAAGCAGTAGTCTCACTAGTCGTAGGTCATCTTCATTGCAACTGGCCTGGCGTAGCACATCTAGGATCTTTGAGCCGTTAATTGTGTCGAAGGCTCATAACATGTCAATGCCCACTTTGTCCCAGTGTTTGGACATGACTACCGACAAGCATGTGTTGAGCCTGTACAATGTCTGCGCGGCTGCGTCCACGTTTGAAGCCACTTTGACATGATCCGGTGAAGTAATCGATCTTGTCTCGGATGCGGCATAGAGTAACATTGGATAGGATTTTCCGTATGCTGTTGAGGAGCACAATGGGCCGCAGATTGGCTCAAACATATGTACAATAATATATAATAATATTGGTCAAGAGAATTTTAATGAATGGATCCTCTTCTAGCTATGCCCGACCTTTTTCTAGCTAAGCTCCTCCCACTTTTTTATGCACATTTGAATCAATTTTAACCCTTTGAACCCTTAATTGTCAGAATCCTAATTTCAAGGTATCTATTTATATGTACATGTAAGCTGTGGAATATGTTAAGACTAATTTGATATGAAGGTGTTGCTGTCTATGGGAAAATGGCCAGTTCTCAAGCCCAGTCAGTGCAGAGACTGGCTTTAGCCGGCATAGCCATTAAAGGAATACTGATCTTAAGAGCTAACACATTACTGAAGAGGTATAAAATATTCATTATTAGCCTTGCATTTTGAAAAGGAATTGGGAATATTAAAATCGCCTCCCTCTTTCTGTCAGTCCATCACGCTATCTCTTCCCGAACCATTGGACAGAATTTAAATTTGGTTTCTCCCCTGTATCTGGGTGGGGTCAAAAGGGCAAATATCCTAAAAACTGCCTGTCACTATCTCCTCCCAAAATGTTGTGTGGAATTCAACCAAATTTGGTCTATGGGTTACCCATATAATTGCGACGACATTTATGTTTGGCTCCACCCCCATGGAAGTTCAGAGGGTGTGGTCCAAAAGTAAAATATCCTAAAAACTGTCACACTATCTTCTCCCAAACCGTTGTGTGGAATTCAAACAAATTTGGTATTTGAGTTACCCATATAATTGTCTTGGGAGTTGGGAAGGGGTCAAAAGGTAAAAAAATTGTAATGCAACTCAGCCAAAACTAGTTGACAGAATTGAATCAAATTTGCTAGTTGAGTTAAACTTATGACTAGAGTGCAAGAGGACATTTACCAGGGGTGAGTGGTGAGGAGGTCAAAGTCGTGAGCATTGGAGTTGCGATGATGCATCATCGGCCGAGCAATCTAGTATCCTTATCAAATTATGGTTTATCTTTTGATCCTTTAATGGTCACACCAGCCATAACCGGCTTCTGCAGTTGTCTTAAGAAGTGTCCATTTGCAGGCCAAAAGAAGCCTTTTTTGAAAATTTGGTTATTGAGCCAGTCATTCCAGTGATAAATTTCCAAAAATACTCTTCTCTTTGCCTGCAAATGGACATTCAATAAACAAATATCTCGATTTTCTTGACCAAATTTGACAATTAAAGAGTTATAATTAAATTCAATAAGTTCCAGTATTTTTACCCTTACACTGTAAGGAGTAGAGTGGATTGCATTAGGGTTTGTCTGTGTGCGTGCATGTGTGTCCGGAACTGTATCTAGCTAATCGGATTTGATTAAAATTTTAACCTTTGTTATATGTTGATGGTCTGAAATCTCTAATTGCTCTTGTCAATTCACCTTTCCGGCGTACCCACCCATCATATGACGTCATAATGAACTGCGTGGTGTGTACAATGACATCATAATGAATGACGTCGATAAGTACGTCACGAACGCATATTTGATGACGGTCTATGGGCTGTTGTACAAATTGTTTGCTTTTATTATTTAATAAATATTCTGTTGAATATTTTGAAACTAATTTGACTGGGCGCTGTTGCTGCCTATGGCAGCAACAGCACCCAGTCTAATTAGTTACAAAATATTCAACAGCTTCCCTGTATAGTTTTCAGGAAATTGATAGCTAGGGCATTCGGGGATCGATCAATCCAAACACGAGCTTAGCTAGTGATGGGCGGGGCAGAGCTAAAAATGGAAATGTCCATTGTTCGTCTATAAACCAGCTAGCAAACATGTCCCATAACTTTCAGAGTTTCTTCTCCGATTCAGGTTCATTCTGGATCAAATGAAGACCACGTCGTCACGGAGTGAGGGAAAGTTTCAGGTATTTGCTGAACTCCTGCCAGAGATTGACGATATCATGGTCCACGTTTACGGTCGGCAAGTCGTGCAGAAGTACCTGGAAGTCGGTTTGACGTCGCAAAAGACGATGTTGGTACATTGTATGAAGGGAAGTATTGTTCGCCTGTCACTCCATGCGCTCGGTCATCAGGTCGTAATTACAGCCGTACAGAAACTAAGACAAGAGAAGGTATGTGATAGCGGGAAGCTAAGGTGTGTTAAAGTTTGCCTTGAATATAACAATGCTTTTACTAGGTACAAGTTGGATCAGTTTTGTATTAAAATTACTACCAATGTTCCGCTCAGTGTTTCTTCTGGCATATAAATTTTGGAGGTCCCAGGTACCCCACATCTGAAATCGGGTGTTCCCTAACTGAAATTTGTGATTCACATATAGTTTTTCTCATCCATCCTAAAATTAGAGTACACAGCTGTAAATTAAGAGGGTACAATCCAAGATTTTCTGGGTGTGTGTGAAAACACCTATAAAACTATTTGGTATTTAACAATCATACAAGATGTACAGGGGTCACAAGGGACCCACTGCCACAACTTTCTAGGGTCCCCAGTTGCATTTTGGGTTTATGTACTTTAGAAAGGACCCTTATGAGAATCGCTGGTTTCAATGAATACTTTTTGACAAATTTAGTAGATTAATTTTGTACTCAAAATCTAATGTTAATACTATTGTCTTGATAAAAAATTTCAGTGGCCAGGAAACTTGTACTCGGCTCTTTGCTTGTTTCATAATTTCTGCAGACTACATTTTCCATGGCATTTCATTCTGGATATACTGAAAATTTTAAAAATAATTCGACTGAAAGTTGTTGGTGGCTATGCCACCAACATCTTTCAGTCAAATAGTTTTTAAAATTGTCAGTATATCCAGAGTTATTGCCCATTGAAATTATTGTCTAGTGTCTTGGAGCAAGCAGTGAGATAGTTAATGGAAAACTCCCCTCATCTTATACTTACCATTCATGTGATACACTATGCCATACCATGATACATAGACTATGCCATTCGTGTCTCGCGAGATTGAGAAAAGAATCTTGTGTATTGAGTGGCCATTAACATAGTAATTTTTGCCAGAATTTGGCGATAAAGAGAATTTAATCTTGTAAGAACACAATACATACCAGGCAATACACTATACATACCAGACAAAATGCTGTACATGTCAGACAATACGCTGTACATACCAGACAATATGCTATACATACCAGACCATACGCTGTACATACCAGACAATGCGCTGTACATACCAGACAATATGCTATACATACCAATACGCTGTACATACCAGACAATACATTATACATACCAGACAGTACGCTATACATACCAGACAATGCGCTGTACATACCAGACAATGTGCTGTACATACCAGACTACGCTGTACATACCGGACGACAATACGCTATGCATACCGGATAATAAGCTATACATACCAGACAATACGCTATACATACCAGACAATACACTTTGCATACCAGACAATACGCTATTCATACCAGACAATGCGCTATACATACCAGACAATACGCTGTACATACCAGACAATATGTTATACATACCAGACAATACGCTATACATACCAGACAATGCGCTGTACATACCAGACAATGTGCTGTACATACCAGACAATACGCTGTACATACCGGATGACAATACACTATACATACCGGACAATACGCTATACATACCGGACGACAATACGCTATACATACCGGATAATACGCTATAAATACCGGACAATACGTTATACATACCAGATAATACGCTATACATACCAGACAATACGCTATGCATACCAGACAATACACTTCATACCAGACAATACGCTATACATACCAGACAATACGCTACACATACCAGACAATACGCTGTACATACCAGACAATACGCTATACATACCAGACAATGCCTGTACATACCAGACAATACACTGAACATACCAGACAATGCGCTATACATACCAGACAATACGCTATACATACCAGCCAATATGCTGTACATACCAGACAATATGTCATTCAAAACCTGATGATGTAAAGCTCCATCAAAGACATTCAATTCGTACACTTGACGACCTTTTAAATGTTCATGACTGTTAGATGCGTTATTCATTATGCATTTTGATTGTGATGTAAGCCTACCTGTGATGCAATCGATTCTGATGTCACATACTTGAGTGACAGATCAAATCTATCCATTGTGATTCAAATAAAGGAATGCGCCATTTAAGTGAATGAGACCAAGAAAAGACTAAATAATTCGCTGGAATGTCTGACTCAATTACTGAGCCAACCAGATATTCCATAGCCAAATTTGCAAAAATAGGTTTGTTGGCATGCAAATTGAGATTCATTAAGCAAGTGTTCTGATTTTCTTCACCAAATTTGACCTAATGGTCACTTTAACCCTCGAATTTTCCACAAAAAAAAAATCAATTTTCTCATGGAGAATGTCAATTTGCAGACCAAGTGAAAGCTATTTTTGACAATTTAACCACTGAGATGACTGGCTCGATTATCGAGCTAGTCATTTCAGTATATTCAATTAAAAAACCCAGCCTTCTCTTGTTATGTAACTGGACATTCTTCAAGACGTATGCAGAAGACGTTTTTGTTCAGCTTGACTATTAATCTGTTAATAGTCCAAAAATAGTACCTGACCTCTTGAAGTTCCACCACTCACCCTAGTTTCAAGTACTTGACCTCTTGAAGTTCCGCTCACCCTAGTTTCAAGTATTTAGCCTCAAGTTCCACTCTCCCTAGTTTCAAGTATTTAACCTCCAAGTTCCGCTCGCCGTAGTTTCAAGTACCTGACCTCTTGAAGTTCCACTCGCCCTAGTTCCAAGCACCTGACCTCTTGAAGTTCCGCTCACCCTAGTTTCAAGTACTTGTCTTCTTGAAGTTCCACTCGCCCTAGTTTCAAGTATTTGGCCTCAAGTTCCACTCACCCTAGTTTCAAGTATTTAACCTCCAAGTTCCGCTCACCGTAATTTCAAGTAGTTGACCTCTTGAAGTTCCACTCACCCTAGTTTCAAGCACCTTCCCTCTTGAAGTTCCGCTCACCCTAGTTTCATGCACCTGACCTCTTGAACTTCCGCTCACCCTAGTTTCAAGCACCAGACCGCTTGAAGTTCCGCTCACCCTGGTTTCAAGGACCTAACCTCTTGAAGTTCCGCTCACCCTAGGTTCAAGCACTTAACCTCTTGAAGTTCCGCTCACTAGAGTTTCAAGCACCTGACATGTTGAGGGTCCGCTCACCCTAGTTTCAAGTACTTGACCTCTTGAAGTTCCGCTCACCCTGGTTTCAAGTACTTGACCTCTTGAAGTTCCGCTCACCCTAGTTTCAAGTACCTGACCTCTTGAAGTTCCACTCACCCTAGTTTCAAGCACAACCTCTTGAAGTTACACTCACCCTAGTTCCAAGCACCTGATCTTCTGCTCACCCTAGTTTCAAGTACTTGTCCTCTTGAAGTTCTGCCCACCCTGGTTTCAAGTACTTGACCTCTTGAAGTTCCGCTCACCCTAGTTTCAAGTACTTGACCCCTTGAAGTTCTGCTCACCCTGGTTTCAAGCTCTACTTGATTAACTGATGGACATTGTGTTATTTCAGAATGTGATTATTGAAGAATTGCGTGGTCACGTTGTGGAGCTGGTACAACATGTTACTGGACACGCTGTCATTCATGCATGCTTTGAGAAGGTTGAGTCTACAGGACCTCTTCAGTTTATTCTTGATGAACTCATGCCAGAGGTAAGACACCGAGTGAGGGCTGGCAGGCATACGTGACTGTGTGTGTGCATGCGAGCAGGCAGAGATGATGAGTGTGAGTGTACACAGCGACACACATGTGCTAAATGTATTAGATGTATATATGCATGTTTATGCTTGTTTCTGCATGCCTATGCAGATGTTTTTGTTGTATGCCGTGCAGTGCGTGCGTACACACATATATCTGCAAGTCTAGAATTTAGTGGTTCTCTGTATATTACCAGCTGCATTTTAGGGTTGAAAGTTTGAGCAATCGGGGTAGCTAACATGTACATCCATCACCCCACTCTGCTGCATTACTCCACACCACTCGGATACCTCTCCAGTGTAGCAACATCGATATCCATCACCCCACCCTGCTACATCATGACTCCATGCCACTCGGATACATCTCCAGGGTAGCAACAAAGCATGTACATCCATCACCCCACACTGCTACATCATGACTCCATGCCACTCGGATACATCTCCCGGGTAGCAACATGTACATCCATTACCCCACACTGCTACATCATGACTCCATGCCACTCGGATTTATCTCCAGGTTAGCAACATGTACATCCATCAACTCACACTGCTACATCATGACTCCATGGTATTCGGATACATCTCCCGGGTAGCCAACATGTACAACCATCACCCCCACCCTGCTACATTGTGACTGCATGCCACTCGGATACATCTCCAGGGTAGCAACATGTACATACTACATCCATCACACCACCCTGCTACATCATGACTCCACATCACTCGGATGCGTCTCCAGAGTAGCAACATCTACATCCATCAGGCCACCCTGCTACATCATGACTCCACGCCACTCGGATACATCTCCAGGGTAGCCAACATGTACATCCATCACGCCATCCTGCTACATCATGACTCCACATCACTCGGATGCGTCTCCAGAGTAGCAACATCTACATCCATCATGCCACCCTGCTACATCATGACTCCACATCACTCGGATGCTTCTCCAGAGTAGCAACATCTACATCCATCACGCCACCCTGCTACATCATGACTCCACATCACTCAGATGCTTCTCCAGAGTAGCAACATCTACATCCATCAGGCCACCATGCTACATCATGACTCCACATTACTCGGATGCATCTCCAGGGTAGCAACATCTACATCCATCAGGCCACCATGCTACATCATGACTCCACATCACTCAGATGCTTCTCCAGAGTAGCAACATCTACATCCATCAGGCCACCATGCTACATCATGACTCCACATCACTCAGATGCTTCTCCAGAGTAGCAACATCTACATCCATCAGGCCACCATGCTACATCATGACTCCACATTACTCGGATGCATCTCCAGGGTAGCAACATCTACATACATCACTCTGTCCCGGTGTATCACCAAGAAATGATCATCATATCACCCTTGCTACAGCATCACTATGGTAGCTAGCACTGTCCACCCCTGCTACATCTGGGTAACCAACCCTCCCCACCCCTGCTACATCACCATGGTAGATATCACTGCCAACATGTCCCTGCTTGTGTAGATTTCACGCTACTGTCACCGCTACTCACATAACAAATTCAGTTGGCATTTCCCCCCCCCCCCCCCTCAGCCCCTTCCGACCCAAGCATTGTCACAGCCTAATGTATTAGGTTGTCTCGCATTCTACTACGACCATAGGACAATGATATGGTAAATCACCAGATTTGGTTATATTCCTTTAACTTGACAGTCTTCCATCGTCCCACCCCCAGGCTGTGGATGGAGCCTAGTGTAAACGGTGTCTCCCAATCCACAAGCATATCAGTAATTTACACAATAATTTTGATTGAATTCTACCAAAAGCTTTCTGAGGAGATGGATGGACAGACAGATGGATGGAGGTGATTGTAATATCCCTGCAGTTTTTTCAAAACGTGTGGGTATAATTAAGAGATTAAATGAAATTTATTGATGTTTAATTGAAATCCCAGCCAATCTGAAATGTTACATAGCGCTTATGTGAGATGTACATCAGCTAAGCCATCAGGAATACGGTTGATAACCATCGGCAGTTGATCCAGAACAGCCGCCGACATAGCTCGGTCAGCCATTGATGTGTGTAGTAGCTGATCATGTTTCATATGTACATCATCATGTTTTAGTTCAACTATGCTGTTTCCCTACAGAAATTAGATTATACACAGATCAGCAAATCTTTATTTTTATAAAATCCACGTTAGTGAATCCATTAGCCGTAACAGGAAAAACTAAGTCCATTTAGAAGCCATCGCCCAACAGTCACCTGCAAAAAATAGGAAGGATAAGTTAGAAATATCCAAATTATAAAGAGTTATATTAAGACATTAACACTCAAATTTGTTCATGAAAATTTCAAACTTCTCAGACAATGTCCATTTGCAGACCAATAGCCAGTTATTCCAGTGATACACTTCAAAAAATAATCTCTTGGTCTGCAAATGGATATTTTCCTATGCATCGGTCTCGCTTTAGTGCTAATTGGTTAACAATATACAGCGCAACATATAGCCGGTAATATGCTATATACTATTAGACCCTATGACCCGACGGCAGCTGTTATGGTCATACACCATCCTCAGACTTTGGCACAGAAATCAAACATAATACAGGATGGGAATATATCCTCCAAGGAGGGAGTACTACTATTGCATTAACACTTTCAACCGACCAGAGCAAATAATACATTTGATACGATTGTGTCAAAATTCTGTTGAATACTTTGAAACTAATTTGATTGGCAGCCAACTCAATAGCTAATTTAACCGAGAAAGTAAAAGATTATCTCAAGAGAGCCGCAGAAACAATAATATATATCCCTTTCGTTTATCTCTGGTCGTGAAATAGTAATAAGGTTGAAGATCAATAGTACTATAAGCTCAATCAATGATGCGTGTCTTTGTTTACAATTTTAGTAAAAAAATTAAACTCCAAGCACTCAGTAATCAGGCCGAGTTCAGATGTCGAAGAGGTCAAATATATCGCCATCATGCTTCCTAATTGGTGGTTTCGTTCATCTAGTCATCTGTCTACTTGTTAGTCTGTGGCGTACAAGAAATATGCATAGATTGACGTATTAGCACACAAAGTTTACTATTTTTTTGGCAAAACAGCTGATCGTTACGCCATTTTGCCGGAAAAAATTAATATGCGTTGATTCCCGACCAATCAGACGTGATACGGTATTGCCAATAACGCTTGGTACTCAGAAATTGGATACGAGTCAGACTGCAAATTCTTCTTGTTCTCTGACAATCTTTGATGATAAACTATTCGTATTGGAGACGCTGCGGTGAAAAAATTACCGATGCTATTGAATGTTAGTGTAAAACATTCACGTTGTTTAAATCAGTGTTTGAAGCCAGCAATGATACATAGCATAAAATGTGCCATTTATTCGCCGTCAATTCTGAGCAACTCTGGTATTTGTTCGGTTATGTATAAAGGAATTATTGAACATTGAATGAGGTCTCCCCCCAAAATCATGACTGTAATTTCTCGAAATTTTACAGTACCATGGCATAATATAATTGTCATTTTCACATCTTATCGGATGAAAACCTTGACGAAATATTGGTATCTGTTAGTTTTAATACTAATGTGATTAAATTTATCAATGGCATTTGTAAAATTAAAAAAAACTGATAAATTTTGCAAAAATAGACCAATGTACTTATCCTACAAGGTGTGTCCATTTTGACAGGTATGTTAACCAACTAAAATATATTTTATTCATACAAATTTTATGTGTACTAAAAGGAATTTTATTGCCCTTTCTAATGATATATAATTTTATATATGGTGGCCTGTTACTTTGCCAAAAATAGTTAATATAGTTGGCATGGTAGCGCTACACCTCTATCCCGCCGCTGCCGCTTATAGGCTAGGGTTCTAAGCAAGTTTTCTAGCTTTGGCTGTAGGGCTGTGACCATGTTTTTATAAAATCTTGATAGTGCCCCGAGGGTTAAGCATTTAAGACAGACTAAATCGAGTAATTCATCACATAATTGATTATGACGTCAGCCTACAGGTAACATAGTTGATTGATGTCATATGATTGACCGAGAAACTGGAATCCTCCATTGTCTCTGCTTTTTTTATTTCGTACTTCAGCAGCAACATAATATTAATGTTTATTTTTCAGACTGTTACATTAATGATGGACCCTCAGGCGACGCGTGTCTTTGAGGCGATCATTAAGAACACTCCGTCACAACAACTAAGGCCGATTGTCGCTAAAGCATGTGAAAAGCTGTTTGAGTTAGCGACGAATAGTCAGGGCCGACGCCGCCTGCTAGATATTATTGAGCGTAATGCGCCACAGTCAAGGGGAAAAATTTGTGTCGCTTTGAAAGACCACGTCTTGAGCCTGAGCAAGCATGAACACGGATGGTGGGTGTTAGAACTTATATCATCTTTGTCACACAGATAGTATGCCAGTCTGTCTGCTGGGTTGTATCTTTGTCATACAGATAGTATGCCAGTCTGTCTGCCAGGTTGTCAGTCACATTCGCTAAGCAAAAATCTGTATTTTTTGTACCAATCTTTATCATAGAATAGTGAAAGGGTTAGCCCTTAGCCCTTTACTGGTCAAATTTGTTCAAGAAATTCTAAATATTTCCTGATTGAATGTCCATTTGCAGGTAAAGAGAAGAGTATTTTTTGAAAATTTACTACTGGAATGACTGGCTCAATAATCGAGCCAGCCATTCCAGTAGTAAATTTTCAAAAATACTTCTCTTTACCTGCAGATGGGACATTACTCAAGCTTACTACAGAGGCTGGTTTTGGCTGATTTGATCAGTCAAGTGTTAAGTCAATTAATGTTCTGGTTTTTAATTCCAGTTTTAAACCCTTTTAAAAAAAACTATTTAAAAAAAATTTTTTATTTAAATTATCCCACACAATGTGGGAGTTTACAAATTAGTCTATAGACTCATAATTTGTTCCTCTCCACGGAAATCTTTAGTAAAAGGCGAAAGATTTATTCGTGGACTTTGAAGAGAAACCAGAGTTAACATGAAAGCGTGTTTAAATCAGGTTCACTGAGTTAATGGATTTCTTGTAATGGTAACCAAATTAAAATTTCTGTCAAATCTATATATGTGTCTAAATAATTTTGTGTTATGTTATGTGAAAATTTTGTCACGATTTTATGCACAAATGATTTTCTATTTTAAGTCGTGTAATTGTTTGTAAATATAAAGTAAATATTAAAATTTAAATAAAATCTGAAACGGTTACCTCCCTTGATAGCAATTAAATATAGCTAGTTGATGCAGTAGATATCGTATATACTGGCGAGATGCCTGATGCACATACCCTCACTATGGGGCTAGTTGTCATGACTGTGGATGCTGCTATTTCAGAAAATTGCAATTGCGAAAGACCGGGTCTTCACTGACTGGCTGATGCAAATGATCAGCTGCATGTAGAGCCATCATTATGTTTTGGTAATTTGAAGAGAAATAAAACAGACGCACATTTACATATTTTTATCAGAAATAAAATTGTATTGGCTATATTAATATGGCACTTTATTCGACTACGTAATGGGTTTCGTAACAAAAGTATATTATTTGGGAGACTATATATCCGGTGAGAATATACTGAATTCTGAAATGCCACTTTTGAGAGGGTCATGAGCAATCTAGCCAATATATATGATATCTGTGGTTGATGCCTTCAGGAAATCATTTTAGTGTAGTCTTGGGAATTGGTACTATTTTTGTGATCAATGATTGGTTTTACATACTAAGCAATGATCATTTAATGATCGATCATAACATTTTCTCACTTTTACCCATTCTGAAATTTTGAATGCAATAAATATTGCATGTTCATGGATAATGTTCATGTTTAAGAAATAATCTGTTGATTATTTTTAAACTAATTTGATTGGAAGCTGTTGCTGCCTTAGGCAGCAACAGCTTCCAGTCAAATAAGTTTAAAAATATTCAACAGGCTATTGGTATGGTGGTTTCAGTGTTGAGAGGGTTAATGTCTTAGAGTATGGACTCGTATGGAGTAATACTATGCTATTTAGATCTGTAAAAATGAAATTAAAATGGCATTGCCCAAAAAAAAGAATCATCTGCAGTTTTAATATCATAAATTTATAAGCAGTCAGAATCGATTTCTGAAATCATGATCGATCTGATGGTTGGACATGCAAACCAATCAATCATCGTTCAAATCGATTAATTGGAACAACACTATTCCAGTGATTGTAAATCTGCTGTATTTTCTTTCTTCACTTGTTTATTTTAGATTTCATAACAATGTGATTTTCTAAAATTGTGTAAGTCATAAACGGTAATTTGATCACTTGGCCCATAAAACTAAATAATTCCTAACTTCCAAAGAAAACGTATAAATAGAATTAAACTCTTCATGACTCGATACTTGGAAGACATAGATTTTGAAATTGAAATCTCCATATTTAAAATTCTGCTCAATATTTTGAAAATTATTTGACAGAATGTTGTTGCTCTATGAGAAAAATGACTATTCTTTGGAACTAAGGCCTAATATAAGAAATTCTGCTCAATATTTTAAAAATTAGATGACAGAAAGTTGAAAATTATTTGACAGAAAGTTGTTGCTCTATGAGAAAAATGAAAAATTTGATGGTTATCTCCTTAACACTCATATCAGCCAAAAATGGCTTCTGCAGTGTTCTTGAGAAATGTCCATTTGCAGACCAAGAGAAGACTATTTTTGAAAATTTACCACTGAAATGACTGGCTCGATAACCGTGACTGATTCGATAACAGAGCCAGTCATTCCAGTGTTAAATTGTCAAAAATAGTCTTCTCTTGGTCTGCAAGTGGACATTTTATGAGAAAATTGAATTTTAAAAAACAAATTCAAGATTTAACCCTTTCACGACGAAGCCCCTCTGTAGTGGGTCTTGGTGAATGTCCATTTACAGGCCAAGAGAAGCCTATTTCTGAAAATTTACCACTGGAATGACTGGCTCGATATTCGAGCCAGTCATTCCAGTGGTAGATTTTCAGAAATAGTCTTCTCTTCGCTTGTAAATGGACATTCAATAAGTAAATATTTAAATTTTTTGAATAAAATTAGTCATTAAAGGGTTAACTTGTCTGTTACATGAACATTATAGATACTACTATAACAGCTTCTGCAGTGGTCTTGAGAAATGTCCATTTGCAGGCCAAGAGAAGAGTATTTTTGAAAATTAACCACTCAAATAACTGGCTCGATAAGTGAGCCAGTCATTCGAGTGGTAAATTTTCAAAAATACAGTTCTCTTGGTCTGCAAATGGACCTTTTCTATGAGAAATGTATATGTGTATATATGTAATGAACAGCCAAGGGAAAATGATTATGATATATCTAGTTCTAAAGAGTGATAACTATTCTTTGGAACTAAGGGCTGATATAAGTACTGTAGCGTGTTTTCTACACTGAAGTTGTATTCTCATTTAACACAGGCATGTCGTGAATAAGTGTATCATCATTGCCAACCAATCTGAACGCTCCAAGATAATCAAAGAAGTGTTGGATGTCCCAGAGGCGTAAGTATTGCTTGCACGTCTAGGTACATGTGTGGGCGTGCATGTGATTGGACTAGGTATGGGAATGAGACATTATGAAAAAAATTCCTCGCCACTATAATATGAATGTATGTGTCAAATTTGGTGATCCTACATCATAGGATTTGGTGGATATGGCTCGCCTTTGGTGGCATGAATAATAATGACTGCATGATGTAATAATGAATGTATTATGACAAAAAATGACTGATTTCTTTAAATTAATCCTTTAGCACTTACATGTATATCAGCCAAAAACGGCTTCTGCAGTGGTCTTGAGAAATGTCCATTTGCAGGCCAAGAGAAGAGTATTTTTGAAAACTTACCACTGGAATAACTGGCTCGATAAGCGAGCCAGTCATTCCAGTGGTCAAATTATTTGGGTGGTCATCATGTTGAAATGCAAATGTTTCAAATACTAATTGTCCAGGTCCTCTTGTTAGTCATTCTGTTGAATATCTTGAAAACAATTTGTCTATAAGCAGCAACAATTAAGCTTTAAAATATTCATCAGCTTACCTACAGCATAGATACCTTGAAATTTAGTATCCATGAATTCAATTTTCAAAGTTTCAAATTGATTCCAACACTCATAAAGAAGTGGACGGAACTTAGCTAGAAATTGGAATCCTCTATCCTCAAAGTTGTTCAGGAAAATTTCAATTTTCTCAGAAAATATCAATTTGCAGAGCCAGTCATTCTAGTGGTAAATTTTCAAAAATAGTCTCTTGGTCTGAAAATGGACATTTTTCAAGACCTCTGCAGGAGCTGTTTTTGTCGGCCTGAGTGTTAAAGGGTTAACATTGTAGATTTATTCTTGACTTCCAGAGCGAATCAAATGAGAACTCATTCAAATGCCCACCACGTCATTCAGACGATGATTGATTTAGCTGACTCGGATCAACGACGGCGTCTAATGCCTAGCACGCAACCAACACCGGCCAAGCCAGCAGCTAAGCCAGCGGCACCATCACCTGTGAAGGATAAGCCGGTGACAGGGCCAGCACCGGTACCAGCGGCTATAGGAGTGAAGGATGAGTCCGCTGTACAATCACCAATGACAGACATGAAACAGAGGTATGACATGGTCAAGCATAGCGAGTATAAACAGAGGTATGTAAATTGGTCAGGCATAGTGAGTGTATGTGACATGGTCAAGCATAGTGAGTATAAACAGAGGTATGTGACATGGTCAAGCATAGTGAGTATAAACAGGTATGGTCAAGCATAGTGAGTATAAACAGAGGTATGTGACATGGTCAAGTATAGTGAGTATAAACAGAGGTATGACATAGTCAAGCATAGTGAGTATAAACCAAGGTATGTAACATGGTCAAGCATAGTGAGTATAAACAGAGGTGTGGTCAAGCATAGTGAGTATAAACAGAGGTATGTGACATGGTCAAGCATAGTGAGTATAGACAGAGGTATGTGACATGGTCAAGCATAGTGAGTATAAACAGGTATGGTCAAGTATAGTGAGTATAAACAGAGGTATGTGGCATGGTCAAGTATAGTGAGTATAAACAGAGGTATGTGACATGGTCAAGTATAGTGAGTGTAAACAGAGGTATGTGACATGGTCAAATATAGTGTGTATAAACAGAGGTATGTGACATGGTCAAGCATAGTGAGTATAAACAGAGGTATGTGGCATGGTCAAGTATAGTGAGTATAAACAGAGGTATGTGACATGGTCAAGTATAGTGAGTGTAAACAGAGGTATGTGACATGGTCAAATATAGTGTGTATAAACAGAGGTATGTGACATGGTCAAGCATAGTGAGTATAAACAGAGGTATGTAACATGGTCAAGCATAGTGAGTATAAACAGAGGTATGTGACATGGTCAAGCATAGTGAGTATAAACAGAGGTATGTGACATGGTCAAGTATAGTGAGTATAAACAGAGGTATGTGACATGGTCAGGCATAGTGAGTATAAACAGAGGTATGACATAGTCAAGCATAGTGAGTATAAACAGAGGTATGTGACATGGTCAAGTATAGTGAGTATAAACAGAGGTATGTGACATGGTCAAGCATAGTGAGTATAAACAGAGGTATGGTCAAGCATAGTGAGTATAAAGAGTGGTGTGACATGGTCAAGCATAGTGAGTATAAACAGAGGTATGTGACATGGTCAAGCATAGTGAGTATAAACAGGTATGTGACATGGTCAAGTATAGTGAGTATAAACAGAGGTATGACATAGTCAAGCATAGTGAGTATAAACCGAGGTATGTAACATGGTCAAGCATAGTGAGTATAAACAGAGGTGTGGTCAAGCATAGTGAGTATAAACAGAGGTATGTGACATGGTCAAGCATAGTGAGTATAGACAGAGGTATGTGACATGGTCAAGCATAGTGAGTATAAACAGAGGTATGGTCAAGTATAGTGAGTATAAACAGAGGTATGTGGCATGGTCAAGTATAGTGAGTATAAACAGAGGTATGTGACATGGTCAAGTATAGTGAGTATAAACAGAGGTATGACATAGTCAAGCATAGTGAGTATAAACCGAGGTATGTAACATGGTCAAGCATAGTGAGTATAAACAGAGGTGTGGTCAAGCATAGTGAGTATAAACAGAGGTATGTGACATGGTCAAGCATAGTGAGTATAGACAGAGGTATGTGACATGGTCAAGCATAGTGAGTATAAACAGAGGTATGGTCAAGTATAGTGAGTATAAACAGAGGTATGTGGCATGGTCAAGTATAGTGAGTATAAACAGAGGTATGTGACATGGTCAAATATAGTGTGTATAAACAGAGGTATGTGACATGGTCAAGCATAGTGAGTATAAACAGAGGTATGTAACATGGTCAAGCATAGTGAGTATAAACAGAGGTATGTGACATGGTCAAGTATAGTGAGTATAAACAGGTATGTAACATGGTCAAGCATAGTGAGTATAAACAGAGGTATGTGACATGGTCAGGCATAGTGAGTATAAACAGAGGTATGACATAGTCAAGCATAGTGAGTATAAACAGAGGTATGTGACATGGTCAAGTATAGTGAGTATAAACAGAGGTATGTGACATGGTCAAGCATAGTGAGTATAAACAGATGTATGGTCAAGCATAGTGAGTATAAAGAGTGGTGTGACATGGTCAAGCATAGTGAGTATAAACAGAGGTATGTGACATGGTCAAGCATAGTGAGTATAAACAGAGGTATGTGACATGGTCAAGCATAATGAGTATAAACAGAGGTATGTAACATGGTCAAGCATAGTGAGTATAAACAGAGGTATGTGACATGGTCAAGTATAGCGAGTATAAACAGGTATGTGACATGATCAAGCATAGTGAGTATAAACAGAGGTATGTGACATGATCAAGCATAGTGAGTATAAACAGACGTATGTGACATGGTCAAGCATAGTGAGTATAAACAGAGGTATGCGACATGGTCAGGCATAGTGAGTGAAGATTAACGGAGGCAGGGTTCGTATTGGTGATGGAAATCGCGGAACGTCTATGAATCTGAAATTTTGAAATCATGGTGTGGAAATCCTTGAAGAACAGTACTTTTTCTCATAAGTCATGAAAAAGTCATGCAAAATTCAGGCTTGGAACCTGGATATCACAGTATCTCAATTTCAAGACAACCATACACAAGTAGGCTGTTGAATATTTTGAAACTAAAAGCAACTAAAGCAGCAACAACTCCCTGTCAAATTAGTTTCAAATTATTCAAGAATGTTTATTAAATTGTAAATGACATTTCATAAAATTTAATATTTAACTTTGTTAGATTTCACAAACAGAATGTTGTAGGTACATCACAAAGTGTGTGAATTGTATGTCTGACGATTTACAATTTATTAAACATTCTATTGAATGTTTTGAAACTATTCTGACAACAGCCTGAAGATAAATTGCTTTCAAAATATTCAACAGCTTGCCCATATAGTTAAAATTTATTCAAATGCTCATAGCAAGTGGTGAGAGCGTCGCTAGATATGTGTGGGCATATAGTTCGAAATGGATCATGTAGGCTTGCGCAATTACGTGATTAAATTGAAAATCCTGATTATGTTTCAAATCGTGAATTTATATGATTAAAAATTAAATAATCAAATAATCATGGATATTTTCTATTACATAAAATATTTCAAAACCCAACTTTCAATTACGTTTTAATGCGATCGGTCATGAAAAATTACATTTTGCTTAGCGAATGTATGTCCATTTTTTTTTAATTCCCTAATTGGCTTAGAATAGGAGTTTTTCCAACAGTTTCCAACAAAGTTAAGCCACCAACAACTTTCAGTCAAATTATTTTCAAAATATTTAGCAGGTACAGAATTATTGCACATTGAAATTATTGTCTGTTGGCTTGCAGCAGAGGGACAGTTAATCAAATAACTATGCAGGGATGTGATAGTAACTGTGGTATTCAGATCGAACAAACTTAATTTTCATAATTCATATATTGGCTGTTGATAAGAACATTTTTGATATAAATCTGTCAAGCACTAGCAAAACGTGCCACAATGTTGATTCAGACAGACATCTGTCCGGCTGACCAAACTGATCAAACTCTTGACTAAATCTCAAACTCCCATCAAATCCTCACTGCCCTTGTATTTACTTTACATTTTTATCAACATTTCAATGCTTTAAGGCTTGCGTGATTACGTGATTAAATCGAAAATCACGATTATGTTTTAAATCGTGATTAAAAATGAAATAATCAAACAATCGTGAATATTTTCAATTGCATAAAATATTTCAAAACCTAACTTTAAATTACTTTTTACTGCGATCGGTCATGAGAAAGACATTTTACTTAGTGAATGTATGTCCATTTGCAGGGCAAGAGAAGACTATTTTTTTAATGTTTTACTGGAATGCGTGGCTCGAGAATCGAGCCAAGCATTCCAGTGATACATTTTCAAAAATAGTCTTCTCTTGCCCTGACTTTTCTAAATACCATTGCAATTTACATCATTGATATTCTTTTGTTGTTATGTCTTGGTAATTTGTATCCCAGCTGATTAATCGAGTAATCACGATTATTTTTTAATAATTGATCGCGATCACTCGGACGCCTTAATCGCACAAGCCTAGGATCATGCTTTTCATGTATGCGTCGCGCGTGTCAGGCAAGTCTTGGAATATCATGCAAATTGGCCTTTCCATTTTTAGCAATGCCCCGCCCATCACTAGCTAAGCTCCACCCACACCTCGCTGTGTTTGGGATTGATCGATCCCCAAGTGCTTTAGCTATCAATTTCCTGAAAACTATACAGGGAAGCTGTTGAATATTTTGAAATTAATTTGACTGGACAAATTAGTTTCAAAATATTCAACAGAATATTTATTAAATAGTAAAAGCAAACAATTTGTACAACAACGCATAGACCGTCTTCAAATATGCGTTCATGATGTACTTATCGACGTCATTCATGACATCATTCATTATGATGTCATTGTACACATCACGCAGTTCATTATGACGTCATATGATGGGTGGGTACTCGGGAAAGGTGAATTGACAAATCTAACCCTTTAATCCTTTAATGACAAGAATTTTCTCAAGAAGATCAAAATATTTACTTATCGAATGTCCATTTGCCGGCCAAGAGAAGACTCATTTTTTTAATTTATCACTAGAATGACTGGCGCGGTTACTGAGCCAGTCGTTCTAGTGGTAAATTAAAAAAAAGACAGTTGATCTGTAAGTGGCGATTGCTCAAGATCACTGCAGATGACGGTTTTGCCCGCGTTTTGACAGGAAAAGGTTAAATCCAATGCGTGAAAGACTCGCAATGTTTCCCATGGTTCATGGCATTTAAAGGAAATCTCACCTTATACTAACCAATCATTCAGGTGATAGAATTTGCCACCCGTAATCCATCCCTGACATTTTAACTTTTTATCATGCCGACAACGAAATATATTCAGGGTTTACTAGCTAAATGTTGCTACATTTCTACAGCCTATGATGGCTGTCATGATTTTCTTTTCAACTAATCAGAAAAAAGCCTAGCCGGTCTGCCTCGGGATATACTCTCAGTCATAGTTTGTCAATGTGGTATAAAAGCAATTATACAGGTAAGATGTTGAATACTTTGAAACTAATTTGACTAGAAGTTGTTGGTGCCATATGCAACAACAACTTTCAATCAAATTAGTTTCAAAATATTCAACGAAATGAGTATTACCTACTGAAGAATGTAATGCATTGGCACTTACATGACATCACACACTATCTTGAGGAGACAAAATTGTGGCGCTCACTGTTCAGTGTTTACGCGATATTCCAAAGCAGATAATTGTGATACAGAAATGGGAATGTGACAGGATATGAATGATATGGAGTCTATAAACCGTAATTTATCTGTACAATACAACATTTGAGATGAGTTTAGCATTCCTTTAAAACTGTCACAAAAATGCAGAGTCCTTATGAATATTTTGTTTTAACTTGTTCTTAACTTTTCAAAATAAATTTACATATATATGTAACATGGTACATGTACATTTGCTAGATAATGTCATAGGATCGTGAAAAGTTAAGGAATCTGCCAGATCAGGTCATGATAAGGTCATGGAATTTGTTAAATGGTCACGTTGAAATTCCTGCTTATGGAATGTTCATTTGAAGGCCAAGAGAAGACTAGTTTACAAATATTGAGCCAGTCATTCTAGTGGAAAAATTTCAAAAATCGTCATTTCTTGTCTTACAACTGGTCATTCCTTAAGGCCACTGCAAAAGCTGGTTTTGGCCGGCTTGGCCATTAAAACATTAAAAATATGATTTTTTTCAAATAAAGATTTGTGGCTTCCAATCAAATTAGTCCAAAATATACAACAGAACATTTCTTACATCATTTTCAAAATTGAACTAACTAGCATGTTTTTGTTTTGGAATCCTGTTAACTTATTTATATCTGTACTGTAGCTGAGGTAATGTTAACTTATTTATATCTGTACTGTAGCTGAGGTAATGTTAACTTATTTATATCTGTACTGTAGCTGAGGTAATGTTAACTTATTTATATCTGTACTGTAGCTGAGGTAATGTTAACTTATTTATATCTGTCCTGTAGCTGAGGTAATGTTAACTTATTTATATCTGTCCTGTAGCTGAGGTAATGTTAACTTATTTATATCTGTACTGTAGCGGAGGTAATGTTAACTTATTTATATCTGTACTGTAGCTGAGGTAATGTTAACATATTTATATCTGTACTGTAGCTGAGGTAATGTTAACTTATTTATATCTGTCCTGTAGCTGAGGTAATGTTAACTTATTTATATCTGTACTGTAGCTGAGGTAATGTTAACTTATTTATATCTGTACTGTAGCTGAGGTAATGTTAACTTATTTATATCTGTACTGTAGCTGAGGTAATGTTAACTTATTTATATCTGTACTGTAGCTGAGGTAATGTTAACTTATTTATATCTGTACTGTAGCTGAGGTAATGTTAACTTATTTATATCTGTACTGTAGCTGAGGTAATGTTAACTTATTTATATCTGTACTGTAGCTGAGGTAATGTTAACTTATTTATATCTGTACTGTAGCTGAGGTAATGTTAACTTATTTATATCTGTACTGTAGCTGAGGTAATGTTAACTTATTTATATCTGTACTGTAGCTGAGGTAATGTTAACTTATTTATATCTGTACTGTAGCTGAGGTAATGTTAACTTATTTATATCTGTACTGTAGCTGAGGTAATGTTAACTTATTTATATCTGTACTGTAGCTGAGGTAATGTTAACTTATTTATATCTGTACTGTAGCTGAGGTAATGTTAACTTATTTATATCTGTACTGTAGCTGAGGTAATGTTAACTTATTTATATCTGTACTGTAGCTGAGGTAATGTTAACTTATTTATATCTGTCCTGTAGCTGAGGTAATGTTAACTTATTTATATCTGTACTGTAGCTGAGGTAATGTTAACTTATTTATATCTGTACTGTAGCTGAGGTAATGTTAACTTATTTATATCTGTACTGTAGCTGAGGTAATGTTAACTTATTTATATCTGTACTGTAGCTGAGGTAATGTTAACTTATTTATATCTGTCCTGTAGCTGAGGTAATGTTAACTTATTTATATCTGTCCTGTAGCTGAGGTAATGTTAACTTATTTATATCTGTACTGTAGCTGAGGTAATGTTAACTTATTTATATCTGTACTGTAGCTGAGGTAATGTTAACTTATTTATATCTGTACTGTAGCTGAGGTAATGTTAACTTATTTATATCTGTACTGTAGCTGAGGTAATGTTAACTTATTTATATCTGTACTGTAGCTGAGGTAATGTTAACTTATTTATATCTGTACTGTAGCTGAGGTAATGTTAACTTATTTATATCTGTACTGTAGCTGAGGTAATGTTAACTTATTTATATCTGTACTGTAGCTGAGGTAATGTTAACTTATTTATATCTGTCCTGTAGCTGAGGTAATGTTAACTTATTTATATCTGTACTGTAGCTGAGGTAATGTTAACTTATTTATATCTGTACTGTAGCTGAGGTAATGTTAACTTATTTATATCTGTACTGTAGCTGAGGTAATGTTAACTTATTTATATCTGTACTGTAGCTGAGGTAATGTTAACTTATTTATATCTGTACTGTAGCTGAGGTAATGTTAACTTATTTATATCTGTACTGTAGCTGAGGTAATGTTAACTTATTTATATCTGTACTGTAGCTGAGGTAATGTTAACTTATTTATATCTGTACTGTAGCTGAGGTAATGTTAACTTATTTATATCTGTACTGTAGCTGAGGTAATGTTAACTTATTTATATCTGTACTGTAGCTGAGGTAATGTTAACTTATTTATATCTGTACTGTAGCTGAGGTAATGTTAACTTATTTATATCTGTACTGTAGCTGAGGTAATGTTAACTTATTTATATCTGTACTGTAGCTGAGGTAATGTTAACTTATTTATATCTGTACTGTAGCTGAGGTAATGTTAACTTATTTATATCTGTACTGTAGCTGAGGTAATGTTAACTTATTTATATCTGTACTGTAGCTGAGGTAATGTTAACTTATTTATATCTGTACTGTAGCTGAGGTAATGTTAACTTATTTATATCTGTACTGTAGCTGAGGTAATGTTAACTTATTTATATCTGTACTGTAGCTGAGGTAATGTTAACTTATTTATATCTGTACTGTAGCTGAGGTAATGTTAACTTATTTATATCTGTACTGTAGCTGAGGTAATGTTAACTTATTTATATCTGTACTGTAGCTGAGGTAATGTTAACTTATTTATATCTGTACTGTAGCTGAGGTAATGTTAACTTATTTATATCTGTACTGTAGCTGAGGTAATGTTAACTTATTTATATCTGTACTGTAGCTGAGGTAATGTTAACTTATTTATATCTGTACTGTAGCTGAGGTAATGTTAACTTATTTATATCTGTACTGTAGCTGAGGTAATGTTAACTTATTTATATCTGTACTGTAGCTGAGGTAATGTTAACTTATTTATATCTGTACTGTAGCTGAGGTAATGTTAACTTATTTATATCTGTACTGTAGCTGAGGTAATGTTAACTTATTTATATCTGTACTGTAGCTGAGGTAATGTTAACTTATTTATATCTGTACTGTAGCTGAGGTAATGTTAACTTATTTATATCTGTCCTGTAGCTGAGGTAATGTTAACTTATTTATATCTGTACTGTAGCTGAGGTAATGTTAACTTATTTATATCTGTACTGTAGCTGAGGTAATGTTAACTTATTTATATCTGTACTGTAGCTGAGGTAATGTTAACTTATTTATATCTGTACTGTAGCTGAGGTAATGTTAACTTATTTATATCTGTACTGTAGCTGAGGTAATGTTAACTTATTTATATCTGTACTGTAGCTGAGGTAATGTTAACTTATTTATATCTGTACTGTAGCTGAGGTAATGTTAACTTATTTATATCTGTACTGTAGCTGAGGTAATGTTAACTTATTTATATCTGTACTGTAGCTGAGGTAATGTTAACTTATTTATATCTGTACTGTAGCTGAGGTAATGTTAACTTATTTATATCTGTACTGTAGCTGAGGTAATGTTAACTTATTTATATCTGTACTGTAGCTGAGGTAATGTTAACTTATTTATATCTGTACTGTAGCTGAGGTAATGTTAACTTATTTATATCTGTCCTGTAGCTGAGGTAATGTTAACTTATTTATATCTGTACTGTAGCTGAGGTAATGTTAACTTATTTATATCTGTACTGTAGCTGAGGTAATGTTAACTTATTTATATCTGTACTGTAGCTGAGGTAATGTTAACTTATTTATATCTGTACTGTAGCTGAGGTAATGTTAACTTATTTATATCTGTACTGTAGCTGAGGTAATGTTAACTTATTTATATCTGTACTGTAGCTGAGGTAATGTTAACTTATTTATATCTGTACTGTAGCTGAGGTAATGTTAACTTATTTATATCTGTACTGTAGCTGAGGTAATGTTAACTTATTTATATCTGTACTGTAGCTGAGGTAATGTTAACTTATTTATATCTGTACTGTAGCTGAGGTAATGTTAACTTATTTATATCTGTACTGTAGCTGAGGTAATGTTAACTTATTTATATCTGTACTGTAGCTGAGGTAATGTTAACTTATTTATATCTGTACTGTAGCTGAGGTAATGTTAACTTATTTATATCTGTACTGTAGCTGAGGTAATGTTAACTTATTTATATCTGTCCTGTAGCTGAGGTAATGTTAACTTATTTATATCTGTACTGTAGCTGAGGTAATGTTAACTTATTTATATCTGTACTGTAGCTGAGGTAATGTTAACTTATTTATATCTGTACTGTAGCTGAGGTAATGTTAACTTATTTATATCTGTACTGTAGCTGAGGTAATGTTAACTTATTTATATCTGTACTGTAGCTGAGGTAATGTTAACTTATTTATATCTGTACTGTAGCTGAGGTAATGTTAACTTATTTATATCTGTACTGTAGCTGAGGTAATGTTAACTTATTTATATCTGTACTGTAGCTGAGGTAATGTTAACTTATTTATATCTGTACTGTAGCTGAGGTAATGTTAACTTATTTATATCTGTACTGTAGCTGAGGTAATGTTAACTTATTTATATCTGTACTGTAGCTGAGGTAATGTTAACTTATTTATATCTGTACTGTAGCTGAGGTAATGTTAACTTATTTATATCTGTACTGTAGCTGAGGTAATGTTAACTTATTTATATCTGTACTGTAGCTGAGGTAATGTTAACTTATTTATATCTGTACTGTAGCTGAGGTAATGTTAACTTATTTATATCTGTCCTGTAGCTGAGGTAATGTTAACTTATTTATATCTGTCCTGTAGCTGAGGTAATGTTAACTTATTTATATCTGTACTGTAGCTGAGGTAATGTTAACTTATTTATATCTGTACTGTAGCTGAGGTAATGTTAACTTATTTATATCTGTACTGTAGCTGAGGTAATGTTAACTTATTTATATCTGTACTGTAGCTGAGGTAATGTTAACTTATTTATATCTGTACTGTAGCTGAGGTAATGTTAACTTATTTATATCTGTACTGTAGCTGAGGTAATGTTAACTTATTTATATCTGTACTGTAGCTGAGGTAATGTTAACTTATTTATATCTGTACTGTAGCTGAGGTAATGTTAACTTATTTATATCTGTACTGTAGCTGAGGTAATGTTAACTTATTTATATCTGTACTGTAGCTGAGGTAATGTTAACTTATTTATATCTGTACTGTAGCTGAGGTAATGTTAACTTATTTATATCTGTCCTGTAGCTGAGGTAATGTTAACTTATTTATATCTGTACTGTAGCTGAGGTAATGTTAACTTATTTATATCTGTACTGTAGCTGAGGTAATGTTAACTTATTTATATCTGTACTGTAGCTGAGGTAATGTTAACTTATTTATATCTGTACTGTAGCTGAGGTAATGTTAACTTATTTATATCTGTACTGTAGCTGAGGTAATGTTAACTTATTTATATCTGTACTGTAGCTGAGGTAATGTTAACTTATTTATATCTGTACTGTAGCTGAGGTAATGTTAACTTATTTATATCTGTACTGTAGCTGAGGTAATGTTAACTTATTTATATCTGTACTGTAGCTGAGGTAATGTTAACTTATTTATATCTGTACTGTAGCTGAGGTAATGTTAACTTATTTATATCTGTACTGTAGCTGAGGTAATGTTAACTTATTTATATCTGTACTGTAGCTGAGGTAATGTTAACTTATTTATATCTGTACTGTAGCTGAGGTAATGTTAACTTATTTATATCTGTACTGTAGCTGAGGTAATGTTAACTTATTTATATCTGTACTGTAGCTGAGGTAATGTTAACTTATTTATATCTGTACTGTAGCTGAGGTAATGTTAACTTATTTATATCTGTACTGTAGCTGAGGTAATGTTAACTTATTTATATCTGTACTGTAGCTGAGGTAATGTTAACTTATTTATATCTGTACTGTAGCTGAGGTAATGTTAACTTATTTATATCTGTACTGTAGCTGAGGTAATGTTAACTTATTTATATCTGTACTGTAGCTGAGGTAATGTTAACTTATTTATATCTGTACTGTAGCTGAGGTAATGTTAACTTATTTATATCTGTACTGTAGCTGAGGTAATGTTAACTTATTTATATCTGTACTGTAGCTGAGGTAATGTTAACTTATTTATATCTGTACTGTAGCTGAGGTAATGTTAACTTATTTATATCTGTACTGTAGCTGAGGTAATGTTAACTTATTTATATCTGTACTGTAGCTGAGGTAATGTTAACTTATTTATATCTGTACTGTAGCTGAGGTAATGTTAACTTATTTATATCTGTACTGTAGCTGAGGTAATGTTAACTTATTTATATCTGTACTGTAGCTGAGGTAATGTTAACTTATTTATATCTGTACTGTAGCTGAGGTAATGTTAACTTATTTATATCTGTACTGTAGCTGAGGTAATGTTAACTTATTTATATCTGTACTGTAGCTGAGGTAATGTTAACTTATTTATATCTGTACTGTAGCTGAGGTAATGTTAACTTATTTATATCTGTACTGTAGCTGAGGTAATGTTAACTTATTTATATCTGTACTGTAGCTGAGGTAATGTTAACTTATTTATATCTGTACTGTAGCTGAGGTAATGTTAACTTATTTATATCTGTACTGTAGCTGAGGTAATGTTAACTTATTTATATCTGTACTGTAGCTGAGGTAATGTTAACTTATTTATATCTGTACTGTAGCTGAGGTAATGTTAACTTATTTATATCTGTACTGTAGCTGAGGTAATGTTAACTTATTTATATCTGTACTGTAGCTGAGGTAATGTTAACTTATTTATATCTGTACTGTAGCTGAGGTAATGTTAACTTATTTATATCTGTACTGTAGCTGAGGTAATGTTAACTTATTTATATCTGTACTGTAGCTGAGGTAATGTTAACTTATTTATATCTGTACTGTAGCTGAGGTAATGTTAACTTATTTATATCTGTACTGTAGCTGAGGTAATGTTAACTTATTTATATCTGTACTGTAGCTGAGGTAATGTTAACTTATTTATATCTGTACTGTAGCTGAGGTAATGTTAACTTATTTATATCTGTACTGTAGCTGAGGTAATGTTAACTTATTTATATCTGTCCTGTAGCTGAGGTAATGTTAACTTATTTATATCTGTACTGTAGCTGAGGTAATGTTAACTTATTTATATCTGTACTGTAGCTGAGGTAATGTTAACTTATTTATATCTGTACTGTAGCTGAGGTAATGTTAACTTATTTATATCTGTACTGTAGCTGAGGTAATGTTAACTTATTTATATCTGTACTGTAGCTGAGGTAATGTTAACTTATTTATATCTGTACTGTAGCTGAGGTAATGTTAACTTATTTATATCTGTACTGTAGCTGAGGTAATGTTAACTTATTTATATCTGTACTGTAGCTGAGGTAATGTTAACTTATTTATATCTGTACTGTAGCTGAGGTAATGTTAACTTATTTATATCTGTACTGTAGCTGAGGTAATGTTAACTTATTTATATCTGTACTGTAGCTGAGGTAATGTTAACTTATTTATATCTGTACTGTAGCTGAGGTAATGTTAACTTATTTATATCTGTACTGTAGCTGAGGTAATGTTAACTTATTTATATCTGTACTGTAGCTGAGGTAATGTTAACTTATTTATATCTGTACTGTAGCTGAGGTAATGTTAACTTATTTATATCTGTACTGTAGCTGAGGTAATGTTAACTTATTTATATCTGTACTGTAGCTGAGGTAATGTTAACTTATTTATATCTGTACTGTAGCTGAGGTAATGTTAACTTATTTATATCTGTCCTGTAGCTGAGGTAATGTTAACTTATTTATATCTGTACTGTAGCTGAGGTAATGTTAACTTATTTATATCTGTACTGTAGCTGAGGTAATGTTAACTTATTTATATCTGTCCTGTAGCTGAGGTAATGTTAACTTATTTATATCTGTACTGTAGCTGAGGTAATGTTAACTTATTTATATCTGTCCTGTAGCTGAGGTAATGTTAACTTATTTATATCTGTACTGTAGCTGAGGTAATGTTAACTTATTTATATCTGTACTGTAGCTGAGGTAATGTTAACTTATTTATATCTGTCCTGTAGCTGAGGTAATGTTAACTTATTTATATCTGTACTGTAGCTGAGGTAATGTTAACTTATTTATATCTGTCCTGTAGCTGAGGTAATGTTAACTTATTTATATCTGTACTGTAGCTGAGGTAATGTTAACTTATTTATATCTGTACTGTAGCTGAGGTAATGTTAACTTATTTATATCTGTACTGTAGCTGAGGTAATGTTAACTTATTTATATCTGTACTGTAGCTGAGGTAATGTTAACTTATTTATATCTGTACTGTAGCTGAGGTAATGTTAACTTATTTATATCTGTCCTGTAGCTGAGGTAATGTTAACTTATTTATATCTGTCCTGTAGCTGAGGTAATGTTAACTTATTTATATCTGTACTGTAGCTGAGGTAATGTTAACTTATTTATATCTGTACTGTAGCTGAGGTAATGTTAACTTATTTATATCTGTACTGTAGCTGAGGTAATGTTAACTTATTTATATCTGTACTGTAGCTGAGGTAATGTTAACTTATTTATATCTGTACTGTAGCTGAGGTAATGTTAACTTATTTATATCTGTCCTGTAGCTGAGGTAATGTTAACTTATTTATATCTGTCCTGTAGCTGAGGTAATGTTAACTTATTTATATCTGTACTGTAGCTGAGGTAATGTTAACTTATTTATATCTGTACTGTAGCTGAGGTAATGTTAACTTATTTATATCTGTACTGTAGCTGAGGTAATGTTAACTTATTTATATCTGTACTGTAGCTGAGGTAATGTTAACTTATTTATATCTGTACTGTAGCTGAGGTAATGTTAACTTATTTATATCTGTACTGTAGCTGAGGTAATGTTAACTTATTTATATCTGTACTGTAGCTGAGGTAATGTTAACATATTTATATCTGTACTGTAGCTGAGGTAATGTTAACTTATTTATATCTGTACTGTAGCTGAGGTAATGTTAACTTATTTATATCTGTACTGTAGCTGAGGTAATGTTAACTTATTTATATCTGTACTGTAGCTGAGGTAATGTTAACTTATTTATATCTGTACTGTAGCTGAGGTAATGTTAACTTATTTATATCTGTACTGTAGCTGAGGTAATGTTAACTTATTTATATCTGTACTGTAGCTGAGGTAATGTTAACTTATTTATATCTGTACTGTAGCTGAGGTAATGTTAACTTATTTATATCTGTACTGTAGCTGAGGTAATGTTAACTTATTTATATCTGTACTGTAGCTGAGGTAATGTTAACTTATTTATATCTGTACTGTAGCTGAGGTAATGTTAACTTATTTATATCTGTACTGTAGCTGAGGTAATGTTAACTTATTTATATCTGTACTGTAGCTGAGGTAATGTTAACTTATTTATATCTGTCCTGTAGCTGAGGTAATGTTAACATATTTATATCTGTCCTGTAGCTGAGGTAATGTTAACTTATTTATATCTGTACTGTAGCTGAGGTAATGTTAACTTATTTATATCTGTACTGTAGCTGAGGTAATGTTAACTTATTTATATCTGTACTGTAGCTGAGGTAATGTTAACTTATTTATATCTGTCCTGTAGCTGAGGTAATGTTAACTTATTTATATCTGTACTGTAGCTGAGGTAATGTTAACTTATTTATATCTGTACTGTAGCTGAGGTAATGTTAACTTATTTATATCTGTACTGTAGCTGAGGTAATGTTAACTTATTTATATCTGTACTGTAGCTGAGGTAATGTTAACATATTTATATCTGTCCTGTAGCTGAGGTAATGATAACATATTTATATCTGTCCTGTAGCTGAGGTAATGTTAACTTATTTATATCTGTACTGTAGCTGAGGTAATGTTAACTTATTTATATCTGTCCTGTAGCTGAGGTAATGTTAACTTATTTATATCTGTCCTGTAGCTGAGGTAATGTTAACTTATTTATATCTGTCCTGTAGCTGAGGTAATGTTAACTTATTTATATCTGTACTGTAGCTGAGGTAATGTTAACTTATTTATATCTGTACTGTAGCTGAGGTAATGTTAACATATTTATATCTGTACTGTAGCTGAGGTAATGTTAACTTATTTATATCTGTACTGTAGCTGAGGTAATGTTAACATATTTATATCTGTACTGTAGCTGAGGTAATGTTAACATATTTATATCTGTACTGTAGCTGAGGTAATGTTAACTTATTTATATCTGTACTGTAGCTGAGGTAATGTTAACTTATTTATATCTGTACTGTAGCTGAGGTAATGTTAACTTATTTATATCTGTACTGTAGCTGAGGTAATGTTAACTTATTTATATCTGTCCTGTAGCTGAGGTAATGTTAACTTATTTATATCTGTACTGTAGCTGAGGTAATGTTAACTTATTTATATCTGTACTGTAGCTGAGGTAATGTTAACTTATTTATATCTGTACTGTAGCTGAGGTAATGTTAACATATTTATATCTGTACTGTAGCTGAGGTAATGTTAACTTATTTATATCTGTCCTGTAGCTGAGGTAATGTTAACTTATTTATATCTGTACTGTAGCTGAGGTAATGTTAACTTATTTATATCTGTCCTGTAGCTGAGGTAATGTTAACTTATTTATATCTGTACTGTAGCTGAGGTAATGTTAACTTATTTATATCTGTCCTGTAGCTGAGGTAATGTTAACTTATTTATATCTGTACTGTAGCTGAGGTAATGTTAACTTATTTATATCTGTACTGTAGCTGAGGTAATGTTAACTTATTTATATCTGTACTGTAGCTGAGGTAATGTTAACTTATTTATATCTGTACTGTAGCTGAGGTAATGTTAACTTATTTATATCTGTACTGTAGCTGAGGTAATGTTAACTTATTTATATCTGTACTGTAGCTGAGGTAATGTTAACTTATTTATATCTGTCCTGTAGCTGAGGTAATGTTAACATATTTATATCTGTCCTGTAGCTGAGGTAATGTTAACATATTTATATCTGTACTGTAGCTGAGGTAATGTTAACTTATTTATATCTGTCCTGTAGCTGAGGTAATGTTAACTTATTTATATCTGTCCTGTAGCTGAGGTAATGTTAACTTATTTATATCTGTCCTGTAGGTGAGGTAATGTTAACATATTTATATCTGTACTGTAGCTGAGGTAATGTTAACATATTTATATCTGTACTGTAGCTGAGGTAATGTTAACTTATTTATATCTGTACTGTAGCTGAGGTAATGTTAACTTATTTATATCTGTACTGTAGCTGAGGTAATGTTAACTTATTTATATCTGTACTGTAGCTGAGGTAATGTTAACTTATTTATATCTGTACTGTAGCTGAGGTAATGTTAACTTATTTATATCTGTACTGTAGCTGAGGTAATGTTAACTTATTTATATCTGTACTGTAGCTGAGGTAATGTTAACATATTTATATCTGTACTGTAGCTGAGGTAATGTTAACTTATTTATATCTGTACTGTAGCTGAGGTAATGTTAACTTATTTATATCTGTACTGTAGCTGAGGTAATGTTAACTTATTTATATCTGTACTGTAGCTGAGGTAATGTTAACTTATTTATATCTGTCCTGTAGCTGAGGTAATGTTAACTTATTTATATCTGTACTGTAGCTGAGGTAATGTTAACTTATTTATATCTGTACTGTAGCTGAGGTAATGATAACTTATTTATATCTGTACTGTAGCTGAGGTAATGATAACATATTTATATCTGTCCTGTAGCTGAGGTAATGTTAACTTATTTATATCTGTACTGTAGCTGAGGTAATGTTAACTTATTTATATCTGTCCTGTAGCTGAGGTAATGTTAACTTATTTATATCTGTACTGTAGCTGAGGTAATGTTAACTTATTTATATCTGTACTGTAGCTGAGGTAATGTTAACTTATTTATATCTGTACTGTAGCTGAGGTAATGTTAACTTATTTATATCTGTACTGTAGCTGAGGTAATGTTAACATATTTATATCTGTCCTGTAGCTGAGGTAATGTTAACTTATTTATATCTGTCCTGTAGCTGAGGTAATGTTAACTTATTTATATCTGTACTGTAGCTGAGGTAATGTTAACTTATTTATATCTGTCCTGTAGCTGAGGTAATGTTAACTTATTTATATCTGTACTGTAGCTGAGGTAATGTTAACTTATTTATATCTGTCCTGTAGCTGAGGTAATGTTAACTTATTTATATCTGTACTGTAGCTGAGGTAATGTTAACATATTTATATCTGTACTGTAGCTGAGGTAATGTTAACTTATTTATATCTGTACTGTAGCTGAGGTAATGTTAACATATTTATATCTGTACTGTAGCTGAGGTAATGTTAACATATTTATATCTGTACTGTAGCTGAGGTAATGTTAACTTATTTATATCTGTACTGTAGCTGAGGTAATGTTAACTTATTTATATCTGTACTGTAGCTGAGGTAATGTTAACTTATTTATATCTGTACTGTAGCTGAGGTAATGTTAACTTATTTATATCTGTACTGTAGCTGAGGTAATGTTAACATATTTATATCTGTACTGTAGCTGAGGTAATGTTAACTTATTTATATCTGTACTGTAGCTGAGGTAATGTTAACTTATTTATATCTGTCCTGTAGCTGAGGTAATGTTAACTTATTTATATCTGTCCTGTAGCTGAGGTAATGTTAACTTATTTATATCTGTACTGTAGCTGAGGTAATGTTAACTTATTTATATCTGTACTGTAGCTGAGGTAATGTTAACTTATTTATATCTGTCCTGTAGCTGAGGTAATGTTAACTTATTTATATCTGTACTGTAGCTGAGGTAATGTTAACTTATTTATATCTGTACTGTAGCTGAGGTAATGTTAACTTATTTATATCTGTACTGTAGCTGAGGTAATGTTAACTTATTTATATCTGTACTGTAGCTGAGGTAATGTTAACTTATTTATATCTGTACTGTAGCTGAGGTAATGTTAACTTATTTATATCTGTACTGTAGCTGAGGTAATGTTAACTTATTTATATCTGTACTGTAGCTGAGGTAATGTTAACTTATTTATATCTGTCCTGTAGCTGAGGTAATGTTAACATATTTATATCTGTACTGTAGCTGAGGTAATGTTAACTTATTTATATCTGTCCTGTAGCTGAGGTAATGTTAACTTATTTATATCTGTCCTGTAGCTGAGGTAATGTTAACTTATTTATATCTGTCCTGTAGCTGAGGTAATGTTAACATATTTATATCTGTACTGTAGCTGAGGTAATGTTAACATATTTATATCTGTACTGTAGCTGAGGTAATGTTAACTTATTTATATCTGTACTGTAGCTGAGGTAATGTTAACTTATTTATATCTGTACTGTAGCTGAGGTAATGTTAACTTATTTATATCTGTACTGTAGCTGAGGTAATGTTAACTTATTTATATCTGTCCTGTAGCTGAGGTAATGTTAACTTATTTATATCTGTACTGTAGCTGAGGTAATGTTAACTTATTTATATCTGTACTGTAGATGAGGTAATGTTAACTTATTTATATCTGTCCTGTAGCTGAGGTAATGTTAACATATTTATATCTGTCCTGTAGCTGAGGTAATGTTAACTTATTTATATCTGTACTGTAGCTGAGGTAATGTTAACTTATTTATATCTGTCCTGTAGCTGAGGTAATGTTAACTTATTTATATCTGTACTGTAGCTGAGGTAATGTTAACATATTTATATCTGTCCTGTAGCTGAGGTAATGTTAACATATTTATATCTGTCCTGTAGCTGAGGTAATGTTAACTTATTTATATCTGTACTGTAGCTGAGGTAATGTTAACTTATATATATCTGTACTGTAGCTGAGGTAATGTTAACTTATTTATATCTGTCCTGTAGCTGAGGTAATGTTAACTTATTTATATCTGTACTGTAGCTGAGGTAATGTTAACTTATTTATATCTGTCCTGTAGCTGAGGTAATGTTAACATATTTATATCTGTCCTGTAGCTGAGGTAATGTTAACTTATTTATATCTGTACTGTAGCTGAGGTAATGTTAACTTATTTATATCTGTACTGTAGCTGAGGTAATGTTAACTTATTTATATCTGTACTGTAGCTGAGGAGGTAATGTTAACTTATTTATATCTGTACTGTAGCTGAGGAGGTAATGTTAACTTATTTATATCTGTCCTGTAGCTGAGGTAATGTTAACTTATTTATATCTGTACTGTAGCTGAGGTAATGTTAACTTATTTATATCTGTCCTGTAGCTGAGGTAATGTTAACATATTTATATCTGTACTGTAGCTGAGGTAATGTTAACTTATTTATATCTGTACTGTAGCTGAGGTAATGTTAACTTATTTATATCTGTCCTGTAGCTGAGGTAATGTTAACTTATTTATATCTGTACTGTAGCTGAGGTAATGTTAACTTATTTATATCTGTACTGTAGCTGAGGTAATGTTAACTTATTTATATCTGTACTATAGCTGAGGTAATGTTAACATATTTATATCTGTACTGTAGCTGAGGTAATGTTAACATATTTATATCTGTACTGTAGCTGAGGTAATGTTAACTTATTTATATCTGTACTGTAGCTGAGGTAATGTTAACTTATTTATATCTGTCCTGTAGCTGAGGTAATGTTAACTTATTTATATCTGTACTGTAGCTGAGGTAATGTTAACTTATTTATATCTGTACTGTAGCTGAGGTAATGTTAACTTATTTATATCTGTACTGTAGCTGAGGTAATGTTAACATATTTATATCTGTACTGTAGCTGAGGTAATGTTAACTTATTTATATCTGTCCTGTAGCTGAGGTAATGTTAACTTATTTATATCTGTACTGTAGCTGAGGATGTGATGTAATGTTTTATTCTACCCTCAATAAGATCCATATGAAAATCACTGGATGATACTGAATGGTGATTGGGCTTTTGAACCACGAAGATGAGGCTCAATAAGAACACGTGTGACGTGCTATAGTGGTGCCGTACACGGGCTGAAATGTCCAAAATGTGCACACATCAAATAGCTGACCTATTCAGTTACCTTGATATTGTGATATTTTAACTGCCCAATTTATTTTAGGACAAGCACGACGCGCTATAGTTAGGACTTAGGCAGCCTTATCAGAATGTAAAAAATTTGGCTGACAAACCGACTTTGAATATTAACTGTGAGTCACAATTAAATATCTAGTGTGTTCCTCGTGTGTGAAGTATCCAGTGTGTGTGTGCGTGCGTGTGCAGAGCGACGCTTTAGCCGCCAGAGCCTGACCAGTCTATCTTTATGTCAATTGACACTATTGATTGTCAAAAGGTAAAAAGAAGTAAATAGAATCTGATAGGCTTGCGAGATTATGTGATTAAATTGCAAATCGTGAGTATTTTTTAAATCGTGAACTTTTATGATCAAAAATTAAATAATTGACTAATCATGAACACTACAGCATAAAATATTTCAAAACCTACCTTTTAATTACTCTTTGATGCGATCGTACACAGAAATTTACATTTTGCTCAGCGAATGCATGTCCATTTACAGGTCAAGAGAAGACTATTTTTGAAAATGTATAACTGGAATGACTGGCTCAACAATCGAGCCAGGCATTTCAGTGACACCTTTTCAAAAATAGTCTTTTCTTGGCCTGTAAATAGACCTTTCTCAACATCATTGCAGCTTTCGCCATTGATATGCTTTTTTACTGTTATAACTGGATAATTTGTACTCAAGCTGATTAATCGAGTAATCGCGATTATTATTAAATAATCGATCGTGATTACTGAAAGCAATAATTGCGCAAGCCTAGAATCTGAAGGAATTCTTGATTTCTTTGCCTCATATTATTCTTATGTATTACTTTCAGCCTGGTAGAACTGTTTGAACTGGCTCAGAAGAAGTCACGTGATCGAGGTAATTATGACAGCATCAGTCAATCAATCAAAACTGAGTTATTATTGTCCTTATCCTGAGTTCTCGTTAGTAATTTGATGCCTTTCAATCTTGTTGGTCGACCTTTTGTTTCAGACCAAGATGTTGGTCTGAAACAAAAGGTTGACCGATAAGATTGAAAGGCATCAAATTGCTAATAAGCAAGTCATAAAACCTACATTAACTCAGTTTTGATTGCTTGATTCATATCTCAGCTAAATTCTCTTGTTTCCTTGTTTTCATATTTGGCTCTCCTGCAGCAGTAGGTCAACATTACAGGTTGCTTTGACCTCTTGTAATAAATGCTTTGAGCTCTTGTAATAAAAAGAGTGACTCCGTATCGTGGTGATTTAGGTAGCTTTGTCAGAAATTTGAGACATATCTGTTAGGGTCACCATAACCAGACAGACGGACAGACAAACTTATACTAGTTGCGAGTGGCAGCTAAGAATTGATGGATGTGATCTGTTGCTCAAGAATATGATGTCATAATCAATTACATCATATGTAAGCTGGTGTCACAATCAAAATGCGTAATGACTCATGTATGGAGGTCCGTCATGAACATTTAAAAGTCTGTCGAGTGTACGAATTTTATATCTACTATTTCATTTGTTAAATATTTTGAAACTAATGTGACTGGCCACTGTTGCTGCCAGCAACAGGACCCAGTCAAATTAGTTTCAAAATATTAGATGGCTTACCTGTATAGTTAGCTTGAATTTGGGATTCTGTGAATTTAGCATTCAAAGTATATAAATCGATCGCAACATGCTCAAAGCATGGGCAGAGCTAAGCTAGAAATGGGTGTGACAAAGCTAGAAATGGGTGGGGCATAGCTAGAAAGGGGTGTGACATAGCTAGAAATTGGTGGGGCATAGCTAGAAATGGTTGGGACATAGCTAGAAATGGTTGGGACATAGCTAGAAAGGGGTGGGGCATAGCTAGTAATGAGTGGGTCATAGCTCTAAATGGATCCGTTATTACATTGCTTGCTGATGTCATAATGAGGAACGACATACAATACACCTGTCCTACATTGACGTCATTTTGGCGGGATTCCCCTAAACGTTCAGAGCACAGCTGCTAGCAGGTAAAGTCAACAACAAGTAACTGATCCACATTGAGTTATTATTGCATTAAGAGACAATGATATTAGATCGTTCCTATAAACTAAAATCACAATATTATTGATGTCATGCATAAAATGCATCCAATTGTTTAAACATTAGCCCTTTGACACTTAAATTTGTTCAAGAAAATTAAAAAAATTTCATTCAAAATCTCCATTTACAGACCAAGTTAAGACTATTTTTGAAAATTTACCACGTGAATGACTGGCTTGGTTATCGAGCCAGTCATTCCAGTGGTAAATTTGTAAAAATAGTCTTCTCTTGGTCTGCAAATTGACATTTCTCGAGGCCACTGCAGAAGCCGCTTTTGGCCAAGATACACCATTATACCTAGATTCATTAAATAAAGTGGACAATAGCTGTGTATTTTAATATTACAATTAACTGTATAAAATTTTACAAAAATATGAAACTTAATAATTACATAACTCTATCGAAAGTTGACTTATCTTCTTGTGAGGTATAAGTATAACTTCAAGAATATTCTATGATTTTAGTTCTCTGTTCTCCATATAAGCTGCTTAAAATGCGTCGCATCTGACTATAATTGTACAGTAATACTGTTCATGCTGCACCTGGCACATTTATCAGCCAGAAATGTTGTGAGCAGTGCATTGTGGGAAGATAATTTCCCAAAATATGTCAAAACTGTGTTCAGATAGTGGTGTGTGTTTATTTGTAAGTGTGCACATGTGTTGGTCTGTGGATGCCTGTTTGTGTGGGGGTGGGGTGGTGGGGGGAGGGGCCGTGCATGTGTATTCACACATATGTTTGTGTACACACCACAGGCTGAAAACCACATTTTATCATCAGTGAGCAGTCTGCCTCTCCAGCGTGTTTAACAATCATTATCCTCTACCTTGCTTATTTTTCTTTAGAACCTAAAAATATGAAGTTCTGGATTTCCAAGATAGCCGAGGTAATTGGGCAACAACCGCTGGAGTTTGAGAATACACTAATGCAGAAACAGCTGAAAAATCCGATTTTCTCGTTTCTTTACCATGGTGATCCGAATTATAGTTTCTATAAGTTTCACTTGGCGCAGAATCGTAGTATTGCGATGCTGCTTGACTTTGGCCGAGAGCTGAAAGAGGTGTCCTCAAGAAGTTCAAAAGGTAAGTAGACCCCTGTAGACACTATGATATCTCAACTCTTTAATGGGCAATGCGGCCAGCAATGGCCTCTGTGGCTGTGATCATGCGAAATAATCATTTGCATGCCAAGAGAAGACTATTTTTCTAAGTTTGCCAGTGGAATGACTATCTCATTCATCGAGCCAGACATTCTAGTGGTAAATTTTCAAAAATAGTCTTCTCTTCTACCAGTTTTGGTCTGTAAAGACATTTCTCAAAACCAGCTTGATGCTTAAATGAGTAAAAAAATGATTAGAGGTCTGCCATGGCATATCACTTAAGCATTTCTAGTTATTTTGAAAGTAATTATGCTGCAAAAAGTTGTTGCTTCTTAAGACAGCAACAATTTTCATCTAGTTTAATCTCAAAATATTCTACAGTTTTCCAGCATGCTTGGATAGAATTGTCATGTTCTGAATTTATTTTTTAATTCAACGTGAAATTAACATACAATCTTGTTACAGCTATAAAGCTAGATGACTTTTCCATGCGATGAGAAACTAATTTAACTGGTCACTGTTGCTGCCATAGTTACCTGTATAGGTTTGGAGAAATTGATAGTCAGGGAGTTCAGGGATCGATCGATCCTAACATGGGCGAAGTATGGGTGGAGCTTAGCTAGAGACAGTGCTTATTGTTCACGTATGTCTTTGTGTATCACCTCTCCCTCAATAGATAGATATCGTAAAATTATTGCAGCGACAATGTTTGTTGATAGTAATATTGTCTATTCCTAGTAAGATATACTCGTCTTAATTATCCCGTTAATGAACAAGACAATGCACACTGCTCTCTTCCCTGCCATGCCCAGCACTCTGCCGTGTGATACCATACCATACCATACCATGACCTATCAATTGTCTGGAATCTGGTGTGTGGCAGATGATTGTTTCCATTCCCACCCCTCCTGCTCATAAAAAAAATATATATAAAAAGTCATCAAAACCGATATTCGTAGAGTCGAAACTGTGACTCTCCATACCATAATATTCCAGGCCATGGCATGCCATGCCAGAACCTATGCGATACCGTACCTTACCATAGCCATCCAAATTTCAGCACACCACCACATATGTTTTCTAATATGGTGGAAACAAAATGGCTTGACACGCAAGATGCAGTCTTTCTAGTTATACCACAAAAATCTTGAGTGCCAATAACAGGAACGGAAAAGGGAAATAACAAATGATGTTTATTGGTAGTCTCATACCATATTAAATAAACTACCATCGGTAAAAATGGAAATGAATCGGGATTATTTGCTCAAAGGCATTTACTAAATCTAGGAGCACATGGAGCCAATTAGTGACCACGCTGCTGCTTCTCACTCCGCTGTGTGTCAACTGTATTCTCTATAGGCGCCTGTGTAGAGTGTGTTTGTGTGGTGGTGGGGGGGGGGATGTTGTGGGGGGAACTATAGGTTTGCACTCCGCCTGTATATCGCAATTGGTTTCACGCACTTTTTTCGCAGTCCTTCAAGGTATTCAACTGAGAATTGGTACATTGCTTTATTATGAGAAATTACAGACCAAATTCCCCCTTTTGACTTAAGAAATACGAAAAATATCAGCCTTCCGTACTTTTTTTCGTACTCCAAGGTATTTACGAAAAAAATTGGTACATCGCTTTAATATATAGAGTTACAGAGCAAGTTCAAGTTTCAGACATTTTCCTAAATTTTCCATTGAGTTATGACCCCTTTCGTCTTATGAAATACGAAAAATATTAGTTTTCCGCAGTTTTTCGAAGTTCTTCAAGGTATTCAACTGATAATTGGTACATTACTTTATTATGAGAAGGTACAGACCAAGTTTGAGTTTCACGTGTATGCGTCAATTTTTCATTGGGTTATGCCCCCTTTCAACTTAAGAAATACGAAAAATATCAGCTTTCCGCCATTTTTTCCGCACTCCTTCAAGATATTTAAGGGAAAATGGGTACATCCCTTTATTATAAGGAGTTGCCGAGCAAGTTCGGGTTTCAGACATTTTTGTCAATTTTTCATGGCATTATGCCCCCCTTTTCATCTCATGAAATACAAAAAATATTAGTTTTCCGCACTTTCTCGTAGTCCTTCAAGGTATTCAACTGAGAATTGGTACATTGCATTATTATGAGAAGTTACAGACCAAGTTCAAGTTTCATGTGTATATGCTTACATTTTTCATTGGGTTATGCCCCCTTTCGACTTAAGAAATAAGAACATATCAGGTTTCCGCACGCCTTCAAGATATTTAACGAAAAATTGGTACATCGCTTTAAGGAGTTACAGAGCAAGTTTAAGTTTCAGACATTTTCGTCAATTTTCCACTGAGTTATGCCTCCTTTCAACTTATAAAATACAAAAAATATTAGTCTCACAATTTATTTTCGTAGCTATTCAAGATATTCAACTGAGAATTGGTACATTGCTTTGTTATGAGAAATTACAGAGCAAGTTGGAGTTTCACGCGTATGCGTATATTTTTGATCGAGTTATGTCCTCTTTAGACTTATGAAATACAAACATATCAGCTTTCAAGACTCGTTCTCCTTCACCATATATAACTGAAGCTTGGTATATTGCTTTGTTGTGTGAAGTTACAGATTAAGTTCAAGTTTCAGCTGCTTCTGGTAATTATTAATGGAATTTCTGACTGTCAATCTCTAAAGATTTATATCACCAGTTAGGGGACATGTATTGCAAAGCAATACTTACAGAATGCTTGTTATATAAAGCTGTCATTCAAGAGCATATGTTAGTTCCCTGTTACTTTCCTTTAATAATATTTCTGCCTAGAATAAACATTATTTATGGCAGGCGTATTAACATTTTTTGGCATGCTCTACACGAATTCGAGGATGACTTGAATTAGCGATCAACTAGCTTGCCATACGTGGGCCCAGGCCTCTCATATAGAAAATACTATAAAAGCATAATAAGGAAAAATTAGTTACCTCTCCGGGATGTAGAAATTGTTTGAGTGTGGCTTTCGTGACCATCTCGGTCACTTCTTCAGCACTAACTGACGGTCGCTGGCAACGTCACTCTGGTCAGTTCACATGACCGCATTGGCTGGTAGACTGTTGGTATACGGTAGCCCTCGTCTCTGTTCATGGTTGGTTGATGCTTGTAGATTTCTATGGCCTCTTTAACCTTCCGTTTGAATAAGTTGGTCTCAATGTTGAATCATCCTGGGATCGGGACCAACTTTTTCGGAAATACTATAAAATCATATCTCTTGTTTCCTTTTTATAGCAACAGTGGCTAAGGATGAGAAGGTTATTATCGACAAAGTCGCTGCCGTAATCGGGGCCAATCCGCCAGACTTTGAGGATATCATCAAGAAGAAAGAGGAGAATAATCCTTTGTTTGCATTCTTCTACCGTAGTGGCCAGAATAATGGCTTCTACCAGTTTCGTGTGGCCAAACATCGTAAAGAAGGTACTTAGTTACAACAGTGGAGACATTATCACTGTTAACCCGTAGCACTCTGATGTTAAAATTTTTATTTTTATACGCCTGCACAAAGCGGGGTCGGGTCGTATTATGTGATGGCGCTCGCCATCGTCCGTCTGATTCTTGTCCGGAGCAGATCTCGAAGAGTTTTGAACCTACACTCACAAATATTTTTCAGCAGATATATTACCTATAGACGAAGTGTCATGATTTCGATTCGACAAAATCCTCCCATATTCGCTAGAGTTATCACCCTTGAAAGCTTAAAATTTGTCAAAATTTTCTTGTCCGGGACAGACCTCGAAGAGTTTTGAACCTACAGTCACAATTTTTTTTTTCAGCAGATATATTACCCACAGATGAAGTGTCATGATTTTGATTCGGCAAAATCCTCCCGTATTCACTAGAGTTATCTCCATTGAAAGCTTAAAATTTGTCAAAATTTTCTTGTCCGGGAAAGATCTCGAAGAGTTTTTAACCTACACTCACAATTTTTTTCTTCACATGTGTGATATATAGGCGAAGTGTCATGATTTCGGTTCGGCAATATCTGCCCATATTTGCCAGAATTATCTCCCTTGAAAGATTAAAATTCGTCAAAATTGTCTTGTCCAGGCCAAATCTCGAAGAGTTTTTAACCCACTCTCACAAATTTCTTTCCAAAAGATGTACATATAGGCGAAGTGTCATGATTTTGTTTTGGCATGATCTGCCCATATTCGCGGGAGTCATGATCCAAATCTCGAAGTTTTGAACCCACAATTTTTTTTTCAAAAGATGTGGTACGTATAGCCGAAGTGTCATGATTTTGTTTTGGCATGATCCGCCCATATTCGTGGGAGTCATGATTTCATTTCGGCAAAATCCTCGTATATTCTCCCTTGAATGATTAGAATTTGTCAAAATTTTCTTGTCCCGATCCAGATCTCGAAGAGTTTTGAACCTACAGTACACTCACAATTTTTTGTTCAGCATAAGTTTTAGGGATAGACGAAGTGTCATTTATAAAAAACAAACTTCACATTAAGCATTCCTCAAACAAGTATGCCTGCGGACATATGTTGAGTCACTAAAACTTGTTCAAATTGAATTAAAAGATAAACTGGTGTTCATTTTTCAAGAAATTTGGTATGACAGCAACATCGTCCACCAAAATTGTTCAGAAATGTACACCAGTTTCTTTGCAATTGACACGGTAAAAGATAGAATATTGACATCAGAGTGTTGAGGGTTAATTGAACTTAAAATCTACTTCGAATAATACTTACCAGATGTACTATTATGATAATGCCTATTATCTAGTGTAGCTCAAAATAAACAATTACAACTCCGTACTTTCCATGTTCCTGCCCATACTGTGTCCGGGAATTACCATAGCCCCAGATACCGAGTCAATTTCCAACAACAGTCACATTCGTCTATTTTGCTCGACCTTTCTTTTATATAATGTACTTAAATTTAAATTTAAAAAGGGGGAAATAGCATTGTGCTGAAGTCCACGTAAAAGTGCCATATTTAATAACATCTCTAAAAGATGCGAGGTGATGACAATGGGTATGATGTCAATGTGTGACGTCTATGGCGAAAGTGATGACGTTGCCAAAAGATGTGTAGAAACATAATATCTGACTGGAAAGATGAAAACCACCCCATGAAGAAACCAGAAGATATGTCAATGGATACATCAGCTCCACACAATGGAGCCTATAGGCATAAACCTAGCAGGATAAGGGACGCCTCTCCCCTGGACCAACACGCCCACCACGGGCGGAAACGCCCAGTACGTTGTTATTAACCTTTTAACTCTAAGGTATCTTAGAATCCATCTTTATAGCCTCCCTTTGTAGGACGAGTTTAGGCCATTACCCAAGGAGCGCGAAGACGCTAATATTAGTACCCATGGAGATACTGGGCAATCCACGTACATAGGACGGTAGCTGTCTAAAAATACAGGCGTGGCTTTTCCGAGAATACATTTTTCTCGATCTCGTATCGAAGGAGATCTCGTGAGATACGAATGAGGACAGTAGCTTCGAGTAGCTAAACTCGTCCTATAGTGCAGTTTATAGTTGCTTTCAGAATGTACGATTTACATTTAAGAGTAATCAACAGAACGCACAGTTCAAAATACAACAATCTGGAATGCTGTTGCTTTATTTTCTTTAATTAGACATCACAACGCGAATCAAAAAGGAAAAATTATTACACCGCCTGACCTTGTTATTAATTGAAAGTGCTAACTCTAGAATTAAAAGGAATTGCGTTCACTGATTATTTCCTAACACTGTGCAACTAAGTATATACTTTGTATTTCATGACAGACTCAGGGTCTGCAGCGAAAGAAAGAAAATTTTATGTGTATATACGGCGTAACTAGCTGGTTTTCTCAATGCTAAAGGTGTTACCTCACTATTTTTAGCTTGTTTATCGTAGCGCTTTGTTGTGATTAGTAATTATTCGACACGTGCATGGCTTGGCGGGATATAAACACAATGAACACAGGCGTGAATCGATTATAATTGTACTCATGTACTGCTAAAGTTTGACTGATACACACTTCAGATTTTAAACAAACACAACATTTTTGACAATTATTTGATCTTTCCTCAGTTACATCGTACAAATCACGATTTAAAAAATAAATCGAACTTCAAGATTAAATCAAAAAGTCGTGCAAGCCTACCTGTGCCAATGTCACTTCATTGGGCCTGACAAGGGAAAGGCTGAAATAATCAAGGTATGGTTCAAAGATCAGGTCACTGACACAGAAAACGAACTTCTACCCACGTTTGAAGGCCAGCCACGGCCCTTGTAAAAGCTAATAACAGAAACAGAAGTTCGAAAAGCTTTAACATCTAGTGACTGGCCATGCAAGTGAGCATGACAGCATTAATAACGAACTTAAATATGCAGATAATACCATCTTGACACAATTGCACACTTATCACCTCTGCCACTGAACAAACCGCCCTATCAATGCTGCGGGAGAAGGCGACTAATAGTGCTTTTGAACAGCATCCAAAAAATGATCAAATGTGACATTATCTCTTATCAGAGATAAGATTGGCAAATTCACTGGAGAGAGGCAGAGCGGTTTTAAGGGAAGACGTAGCTGTGCTGACATAGTCTGGGCACAACAAATGGTGACATCAGTAGTACCATCAAAACATTGGGATGTCAACAAGATGGGAATCAACGTCACATGCATTTGATGCCAACAAGAGACCACAAATCCTTCTATTTCTCTACGCAAGCTGGCTGCAGTGATGACAAACTATGCCTAATGAGACGCTTATCGGCAATCACAAAACTAAATGTTAGCATTAAATCAACGCTTTCTGCATAGTTTGAAGCATCAATATAATCACCACAAGGTTCATCACCACAAGGTCACTACCTCTACACAGCACTATCATCTGTTCAAGAACACACTACAAGACCAAACCTCCCCAAATGAATGATAGGTCTGTAACTAGAGACGGGGTATGCAGATAATGTTGAGTTTATCAATGAGAAAACGAGTCCTTTTAATACTTTACTTTCAAAGCCGCAGAACAGGAGTGAGTTCAGGAAGGAAAATATCCGGCGAACGGTCGCCTATTTATGTTCGCTGTTCATGGCGAACTATATTCTCCTTCCTGAACGAGTTGTCACGCGTAACTTCGATAAGCATTCTTTTATGATGTCACATGATAATTATAAGTTTACTTTTTGTCAGATCCGATGCGTTATGATGTCATATTTATTATGTCATAATGAATATCAGGGTCTCAGAAACAATCTACAAGCATGCACATATTTGTTGAAGACTAACATAACACTACGATCACTAAGAGCGCATTGGTATGCATTATTTATGGCTACATAGACAATCAATGTGAGGGTCTCAATTGACGGTGCTGTATATTTTGCCGCCATCTTTCTTTTCACGGCAAATCATGGCGAGTCACCTATAAAATTGTTCGCCTAGCCACAAAATATTTGCCGCGAACGTTCAGCGAACAATCTGTTCAGGAGGCCGAACGTAGCACGTGACATAACAATTGTTCAGCGAACGGAAAATATTCGCTCTCCTGAACGGACCCCAGCACAAGGCTTCAGACCTTTGTGAATGAAGCCAAAACAGAGTTCACTCATGTGTACCTATCCGACACCACAGTAGTGAATGATGACACGGCACCCCCATTGTGGCTCTGAGAAGTGGAGGAAGAGCAGAATCTTTGGTTACCTCCTGCAGATCTGCTGACATTGCAACTCACTGTGTAACAGGAAATATCACCTTCCAGTCCTTTTGGAAGTTGTGGATTCGTGGCTCTAAAATAACATGACAGTTAAGGTCACCTATATGATGCTACATGTGTTTCCATAGTGCTGTAACATTGCTTTAATACTTCTCAGTGCCCCGATGAAATCTTACACTCGTCATTTCGTATCAAATTCATTACACTCGATTAGTAAATTGTCATTTGTAAATCGCCAAAGCTTGTTCTAAAGGAGAACTTATTAAACGTATGTGATAAATTTGATAGGATATGGTAACTCATGTGAGATCCTCAACAGTACAGATAGGAAATAACTTAACATGTTTCAAAGCAAAATAAAATGTACTGTTAAATATCTTGAACATAATTGAATTGGAAGACATTGCTGCCTATGGCCAATCCATTTATGTTCAAAATATTCAACAGAACATTTCTTACTAAATAACTTTACTTATTAACTTTCTGTTTTTGTTTTGCAAACTCTAACCTCATTTAGGTTAGAGTTGTACTATATGTCTTGGTATTGAAATTGAAACCTTCTTTGTGCTCAAACATCGTCAAACATACAATTAAATTTCTCACGAAAGTAAACAATAATAAAAATTGGCTAATGATAATATGTTGTCTTTGTATTTTACAGTAGACCAAAAAATGCTGATTGAGACCTCCAAATATCATACTGTACCAGAACTTGGTCACCAAGCTAGCACCGCTTCGGGTCCTCACAGAGTCGGTGGTGAAGATAGCTTTGCTAGCGTTAAAGGTGCGGCACAATCACCTCAGCAATTTGGAAGACAAGCACCACGTGATGCTGACATTGTAGCTGGCAATAAGCCACCGCCGCTATTTCCATCTGCTTCTCTCATGCAAGATCGGAATCGTGCTAGTGAGCAGTCCCGTGGTCCTACTCCGGGAACTGGCATGGCAGAGCTGAAACAGTACTTTAATGCGGAGAAAGGAGCTTTGACAATGCCAGATAATGCTAATAAGAGTCCAAATTTACGTGGTGGTCAGAGGGGATGGGGTGGTCCGAGAGCAGACAATCAGAAACCAGGAATAGTTCAGCCAGAAATAAGTCAATCACACGGGAGGGGGGACAGAGATTTACCTAGTATGCGAGACAAGAATGCACCTGCTGTGGGTGGAAGAAATGAGCCAGGTATGGGTGGAAGAAATGAGCCAGGTATGGGTGGAAGAAATGAGCCGGGTATGGGTGGAAGAAATGAACCGGGTATGGGCAGAAGAAATGATCCAGGTATGGGTGGGAGAAGTGATCCTGGTATGGGTGGAAGAAATGAGCCACGTATGGGTGAGAAAAATGAGCCGGGTATGGGCGGAAGACATGATCCAGGGATGCGCGATCCAGGTATGCTTAGAAGAAATGATCCAGGTATGGGTGGAAGAAATGATCCGGGTATGCGTGGAAGAAATGATCTGGGTATGGGTGGAAGAAATGAGCTGGGTATGGGTGGAAGAAATGATCCCGATATGGGCAAAAGAAATGATCCGGGTATGAGTGGAAGAAATGATCCAGGTATCAGTGGAAGAAATGATCCTGGTATTGGTAGAAGGAATGATGCAGATATGGGTGGATTGACTGATCCAGATATGGGTGGAAGGAATGATACAGATATGGGCAGAGGAAAGGATCCGGGTGTGGGTGGAAGGAATGTTCCCGGTAGAGGTGGAAGGAATGATCCCGGTAGAGGTAGAAGGAATGATCCCGGTAGGGGTGGAAGAAATGATGTGGACAGGGGTGGAATGGATGATCCAGGTAGGGATGGAAGGGATTATCCGGGTAGAAGTGGAAGGGGTTATCCGGTTAGAGGTGAAAGAGATGATTCTAGTAGAGGTGGATTGGATGATCCGGTTAGAGGTGGAAGGGGTGATCCGGTTAGAGGTGAAAGGGATGATTCTAGTAGAGGTAGTAAAAATAATCTGGGTGTTGGAGGACGAAATGATCCGGGTATAGGTGGAAGGAATGCTCCAGCTATGGGCAGAAGAAATGAACCGGGTATGGGTGGAAGAAATGATCCGGGTCTGGGTGGAAGAAATGATCCAGCTATTGACAGAAGTGATCCAGCTATGGGTGAAAGGAATGATCCCGATAGGGGTGGAAGGAATTATCCAGGTAGGGGTGGAAGGAATTACGCAGGTAGGGGTGGTAGAAATGTTCAGGGTATAGGAGGGCGAAATGATCCAGGTTTGGAAGGACAAAATGATCTGGGTATTGGCAGAAGGGATGATCCTGGTATGGAAGATTTGAATGATCCAGGTAGGGAAGAGTGGAATGAATCGGGTATGGGTGGAGGGAATGATCCGGGTATGGAAGAATGGAATGATCCGGGTATGGGTAGAAGAAATGATCCAGGTATAAGAGAAAGAAATGATCCAGGTATTGGAGGAAGGAATGTGGCAGGACGGAATGATCCAAGTGTGAGGGGAGGTATTGCTCCTAACATGCGTGGAAGGAATGTTCCGAGTCTGATGGAAATGGATGATCAGGATATGGAAGAGTGGAATGAATCTGAAAGCAATATGCCGGGTATGGGTGGAAGGAAGGATCCTGATATGGGTGGAAAGGGTGTGTCAGGTAGAGGTGGAAGGGGTGGTTTGCCAGGAAGGGGTGGTTTGCCAAGTAGGGGTGTGTCAGGAAGGGGTGCTTTGCCAGGTAGGGGTGCTTTGCCAGGTAGGGGTAAAGGGAATGATCCAGGTATGGGTGGAAGGGGTGTGCCCAGTATGAGAGCAAGGAATGCGGCTAGTATGGAAGAAGAGAATGCCTCTGAGGAATGGAATCAGAACATAAATAGACCTGGTTTTGTTGATCAAAATAGGGATTACGAGCAGGAGTTGGGGGAGTATGAAACAGAAAATGAAGCATGGCCAGGAGGTCAAGATACGAGTCCAAGAATTGCGGCACCAGGAGACAAAAACAAAAGCAATGCATGGATTAGAAAAGTTACATCGCCCAAAAAACAACCCGGCGTTAGGGGTCTGCGAGGTCAAAGAGGTGAGTACAGTCAACAAGAAGCTAGAGGTCATCAAAGTCAGAGAGGTCAACAGGAACTTAGAGGTCTGCAGGAAGGGCATTATGACATAGGACAGCATGGTCTAAGAGGTCAGCAAGGTGAACATTTTGAGCAGCATAATGAGGGTGGTATGGCAGATACTGAGGGACAAGATTATTCAGAATGGGGCAATAATAATACGGGGTGGAATCAAGAGGGGAACTTTAGTGGTCAAGCTGAAAGGACAGCTGGTCAAAGGGCAGTTAGAAATGATGGAACACGACATACAGAAATGAGGGGGCAGAATGTAAACCGTCAGACATCATCAGGTGATATGAGTACAAGTGGCAGAGGTGGTGGGGAGAACATGGGTGATGCCGGGTGGCAAGGCAGTGCAAGGGAGCGTGCTCCTACATGGGGTCAGCGACGGTCAATCCAGGCTGGTCAAAGCAGAAATCGTGGTCAAGATGCTCAGTATAAGGATATGTCTCTCTCAGATCCTGTTGAGCAGGATGAGGGCCAGGACTTTGTCGTCAGTTCTGAAGGCTGGTCAACACGGCCTTACAAGCAGTCCAATCAGGATATGAGCTTGCAAGATGAAACTAATAATTCTGAGTTGTCTGCAAACACTTCGGACGGAAGAAGCGACAACAGAGGAAATAATCGTAATCGGAATACTAATGAACCATGGCATAAGGACAGAAGACATGGTGGGCAAGATACGGGTCAAGAGAATACATCGGGACAGTTTCCTGATCAGACAGAAATGAGGGAATCCACATGGGGTATGAATCGTGGAGCAGCAGTGAATCAGAGACAACAAATACAAGGTAATCAGCAGAGGTTTGACGATTCCGCAGAGATGAACACTAGCAACTGGCAGCAACATGCTGGTCATACCCAGAATGCATCTGGCATGGATCCAGGAAGGGCAAATGTTGGTCGAGGAAGGGGTGATGGACAACTGGGCCAGCAGAGAAATGAGCAAGCCGATAATAATCGTGGTATGTCGGAGGGTCGTGGTTTTGGTCGTCGTGGCTGGGGTGGTGGTACTAGTTCTGGTGGTGGTGGTGATGGTAGTGGTCATGGTGGATTTAGTGGTGGTTTTGGCATTAACCCAGTACAGACTCAATTTGATCAGCAAGCAGGATTTACACCAGAAGAGCCTACTGGAGCTGCTGTTCAGAATATGAACTGGGAAGCCGGAAGTCAACAGAATATATCACAGGACCAGTATAGTAGCCAGACTGGAGGCAATGATAACAGCTCAGGCCAGCAGGCTAACTGGCAATACAACACGGGCAACCAGTGGCCTCAGCAGAACTTTAACCCAGCAGGACAATGGGCAAATCAAGGGCAAATAGGAGGAGCACAAGGAGGAGGTGTCAATCAAGGACAAATGGGAGGAGCACAAGGTTTCAATCAAGGACAAATGGGAGGAGCACAAGGAGGTTTCAATCAAGGACAAATGGCAGGAGCACAAGCAGGTGAAGGTTTCAATCAAGAACAAATGGGAACACAAGGAGGTGTCAATCAAGGACAAATGGGAACACAAGGTGTCAATCAAGGACAAATGGGAACCCAAGGAGGTGTCAATCAAGGACAAATTGGAACACAAGGTGTCAATCAAGGACAAATGGGAGCCCAGGGAGGTTTCAATCAAGAACAAATAGGAGGAGCACAACAAGGAGGTTTCAATCAAGGACAAATGGGAACCCAGGGAGGTTTCAATCAAGGGCAAATGGGAACACAAGGAGGAGGTTTCAATCAGGGACAAATGGGAACACAAGGTGTCAATCAAGGACAAATGGGAACACCAGGAGGTGTCAATCAAGGACAAATAGCAGGAGCACAACAAGGAGGTTTCAATCAAGGACAGATGGGAGGACCACAAGGAGGAGGTTTCAATCAAGGACAAATAGCAGGAGCACAAGCAGGAGGATGTTTCAATCCAGGACAAATGGGAGGAGTACAACAAGGAGGAGGTTCGAATCAGGGACAAATGGGAGGAGCACAAGGTGTCAATCAGCAGAATATGGCCAATCAGAACTCACAGCAGGCTTCAGAGAGTACCGCTAACATTAATAATGTCATCAAGGATTTGATGTCTCGGACATTCTGAACAGAATAATGTTACAGACATGGATAACTGTTTAACCGTCTGCCTGCAGAATTTCTGCAGACTACATTTACCATGGGGTTTAACTCGGGATGGGATGAGTATTTTGAAGACAATCTCATTGAAAGTTGTTGGTGGCTAAGCCACCCACAACATTCAATCAAATGGTTTTCAAAATATTTAGCATATTGAGAGTTATTGGCCATTGAAATTATTTTCTGGTGACTTGTAGCAGGCAAACGGTTAAAGATCTTTGTTGCTAATGACCATATCCACATGTTATTTGTGTTATCTGTCTGATGATAAAATCTTAAAACGTGAAGCGAGCAGGTTCATCAAACCTCCCTGGTCGGTTCTTGTCTTAGGTCCACGTATGCACCTGGATCGTGAGATGTAGTTATCGTTCACCTTTTCTAAGTGATGTTCATTTTGAAAATGCTGTCACTAATACTTGGAGTATTCAATTTTAGTTTTATTTTCAAAATGTTCTTACTGAATCAATACAAATAGAGGGCGTCATGTCTAGCTCTAACTCAGTTCCATCCACTTTGTAATGGCATTTGCATAGATTTTAGCGCTTTGAACCCAGCATTCACGGGATTTCAATCTCACGGTAACTACAGTTGAACGGTTGAATATTTGGAATCTGATTTGGCTGGGAGCAGTTTATTAAATTGTAACGTCCCCATAGACATACGATAAATGATTCCAATTTATCCATCAATATGCCCTGTAGGCTGACATCATAATTAATTATGTCATGAATGATGTAGCTAAATTCGTCATGAACACTTAATTGATAACGAACTACCGGTCAGCATTGGTGTATGAATTTTGTGTCTTTATAATTTAATAAACATGTTGCTGCCACAGGCAGCCTCCATTCAAATTAGTTTTCAAAATAGTCAACAGGTTTCACGTAGTCAACCCTGAAGATGGGAATTCAGGGTTCAATGTATGTAAATTGATTCCACGGTGCATACAAAGTGGGTGGACCTTAGGTAGAAATGGGCGTCATAATCATGACATCATGAGTGATTCAAAATAGTCCGTGTTTAGCGCTTAATAGTCTGACACGTACGAATTTCTCTAGACAACCACAGAAGCTGTTTTTGGCTGGCATGAGTGTTAGAGTTAATTTAATGGTCAAGGTGTCCAAAACTGGCATGTGTAGCGCTTCTGCTTCAATGCACATTTGTAGGCCAAGAGAAGACGATTGTTGAAATTTTAGCACTGAAACGACTGGCTCGATAATCGAGCCAGTCATTGCAGTGGTAAAATTTTGTAAATAGTCTTTCTTTTGGCCTGCAAATGAACATTCGATAAGCAAATATTTAGATTTTCTAGAGTAAATTTCACCATTAAACCCTTAGCACTCTGATGTCAAAATAATAATTTTTATTGGTTCGACAGCGAAGAATCTGGTGTACATTTTTCAACAATTTTCAGTTCATCTTTTAATTTAATTTGAAAATTTAAAAGTTTGACATCAGAGTGGTAAGAATTAAAGGCTTAAGATACAACAAATTGTGTTTGATGATTAATTGCTATGTATAGTTTGTTATGGCTCTTATAGCTGTGCTCTATGGTGAGTCTGGTTGGATTACAAAGTCTGAATATTCTGAGGTCATATTAACTCACAATATTTAGTTTCAGCTGGTAGGACAGCTATCACGAATGAGTGTTTCTGGTGTTCGGACACTTAATTCCGATACTCGGGCTCCCAACTTCCTAAAGTATTTGTATCATTCAAAGTCTTGGTTTGAAGGCCGCACTGTAAATTGCTTCACGTTAGTGCTTTTAATTAATTTGAGTAATTTTAATTTTTATACAGCGAGAGATATGCATCACCTTTGCGATACCAATGGATTGAGACATTAACTTTCTTGCTTCCTGATTAACCCCATTGAGCGGAACTTCGTTTCTTCATTCTATCAAGTCCTATGCATACTCTGGCTAAGCCACCCACAACTTTCAGTCAAATGGTTTTCAAAATATTTAGCAAAGATATTTGCTGCTAATGATATTGAACTTGATCAAATCTGCAGACGCTGAGCGATCATTTGTAGTGAGCAATGGACCGTTCCAGTTTATCCATCCATCATCCGACGTCATATGGCATCATAATTAGCTAAATGGCATGTAGGATGATGTCATAATTAATTATGGCATGCATGACTCGATGTAGTCCGTCTTTAACGCTTAATAGTCCGTCATGTATAAATTGTATGTTTTTCCAATTTAGATGGAAGATGATGTGTCCTTAGGATTTTGTGGTCACATGGTCAATGTTCAAGGTCACAGTGACATTGTAGCAAGAATCGATCACAAGAGCTTTATATATAATAGATTTATATTGTCTTAGAATGTAATCTTGCTACATCGTAAGACAATTCATTTACTAATATAAACTAACTGGTTGCGATCAATTCTGTAATGCAAGGTGATGGTGCCAATACATAACGCTTTCACCATTGAAATACTACAGTCTCTCTTTGAAGATAATTATACATGAAAGCTGTTGAATATTTTGAAAGCAATTTGACAAAAACCTGTTGGTGCCATATGCAGCTATGTTAGCAACAGCTCCCAGTCAAATTAGTTTCAAAATATTCAACAGAATATTTCTTGCATCATAATTTCTGGTCTGCCAGGGTTAACCCGCTAACACTCAAATTTGTTCAAGAAAATTTAAATTTTCTGATAAAAGAAATGTCCATTTGCAGACCAAGAGAAGACTGTTTTTGAAAATTTACCACAGGAATGACTGGCTCGGTTATCGAGCCAGTCATTCCTGTGGTAAATTTTCAAAAATAGTATTCTCTAGGTCTGTATATAGACATTTCTCAGGATCACTGCAGAAGCCGTTTTTTGCTGATATGAGGGTTAGAGGGTTAAATTCTGTTTGTTGTTGACTTTTATCTTAGAAATTAGGCGTGACATTTAATTCTGCGGAATGGTTGTTTTTCTGTGTACAGCAATGGACAAGTATCATGTATAATTTAGCGGCGTCCAATGTTTTGTTTGTAAATATTCATATCAGTCGTTTGTCATCACATACGCTGTTTGGACATACATCAGAATTATGTACCAAATCATGTTTTAGCCACAGTACAGTTAAACCTGTCGATACGGACCACCTGAGGGAGAACCATTTGGTGGGTGCTAAGGACTAAACTTAGTATTTAGTGACTCTTGACCTTTTAACACTCAAATTTGTAAAAGAAAATTAAAATTTTCTCATGGAAAATGTCCATTTGTAGTCCAAGAGAAGACGGTTTTTGACAATTTACCACTGGAATGACTGGCTCAGTTATCGAGCCAGTCATTCCAGTAGTAAATATTAAAAAATAGTCTGCTTGGTCTGCAAGTGGACATTTCTCAAGACCACTGCTGAAGCCGTTTTTGGCTTGTAATGAGTATTAAAGGGTGAGTATCAGGTGGACATTATGGACAGATTTAATGTGTATTAATTTGTATTATTTGTCTCGTTTAGCAGAAAATGTACAATAAAATTGTAAATGTATCGAATGCGATTTTGGTTTTTTATGTCAGTCACTTACGTAAAGCTATCATGAAACAGGATGAACAGTGATGCCAATGTTACTCCCATCTGTCAGCTGAAAACCTTTACTTAATCAATGTCCCTTTGATAGACAAGAGGATATTAAAAAAAAATTACCAATAGAATAACTGGCTGTTATCGAGGCAGGCATTCCAATGCTACATTTTTAGATATGGCGTCTATCTCTTGGCCCGCATGTTGACATTTCTCAAGCCCACTGCAGAAGCATTTAAAGTTCTAACATAAAGGAAGGGGCCAGGGAACTAACAAATGCTCTTGAATATAAAGTTTAGATAGTAATCAACCTATAGTCACCAGTAAAAAAACAAATAAATCGAAATAATTTGGGAAAAAATTGAATAAATACCATTTATGTCACTCTGGTGGGAACCAATTAGTCATGCATGTGGTGCTGTGCACTCTGATGTATGCCGAGCAAATAAACAATACCCGCTACAGCCAGTCATATAATCTGTCATATTCGCGCTAAACTGATTAGCCACTACTTCCTGCGGGTAAGATACTGTCTAATCTTAAAACAATTTGACGGAAAGCCATTGCTTCCAGAGACAGAATCTAAATTCAGTTACACTAATTCAAAATTTTAAAATCTTCAGTAGGCATCATGTTGTGACCATGGAAACCAGCCATGTATTTTGAAATCATTTTGACCGAAATTTGTTGCTTCCACCAGAAACAGTGACTTTCAAATATTAAAGTTTTCAAAAGGATCAAAAGTGAATTAACAGTAGTGAGTTAATCGCGCTACATCGGCGCCTATAGAGAATACTATTCATACCGCTTACGAAAAAATATTCACTCTTGTGTTTGTTATATTTGAGTACATGGTATACCACACACAGTTGACACATGGTGGAGTGTGACGCTCCAGCTTCGTCACTAATCAGTTCCAGTTTAAGCGCTCCTAGATTTAGTAAATACTTTCTCAAATAATCCTGATTCATTTCCATTTTTACAGGTTGTAGTTTATTTAATATTGTATCAAATTACCAATAAACATCATTTGTTATTTCCCTTTCCCTTCCTTTAATGAATTGACCAATCAAATTTTCAACCCTTGGCCTAGGTTAAGTTTCTTGAGTTTCAAATGAATCAACTGAGTAGTTTCAGAGATGTTTAAAGGTGTTTCTAAAAATAGCACAATATCGAAGATGGCCACGGCCCAAATCTACCTATCAGCTTCATTTGAGCAATCTTACATCTCTGCTCTAAGGATACTGCCTGACAAATTTTGTTGTAATTGGCCCAGTGGTTACTGATTACTTGTCTGCTCTAAGGATACTTCCTGACAAATTTGGTTGAAATTGGCCCAGCAGTTCCTGATTACATCTCTATATCGTAAGGATGATTCCTGATAAATTTGTTTGAAATTCTCCCAGCCGTTCCTGAGCAGTTGTTTAACCCACCCTGATGTCAGTATTCTATCTTTTATTGTGTCAATAGCAAATAAACTATGATAGGACCATCTCCCACCAAATTTGTTGAAAAATTAACACCAGTTCATATTTTAATTTAATTTGAAGATTCAACATTTTACACCAGGTTCCAAGGGTTAAAGGAAGAGTTGATGATTGATGGACAGACGATTGAAAGGACTCTCATGATGGCATAAACTCACACTTGGCCCATCATGCCAGGTGAGATAATGATGCCTGCAAATAAAAAAATAAAATGGAGGCTTCGAAAGAGATGATCGCCACTGAACTTTTATCAACGTTTCCTTATAGTTGTAATGCTTCAGGATAACATGACTGTCATCGAGCAATCAAAATTGAGTATCTAGTAATTAATTGATGGATTTTGATAGACAAATGCAGATATATAGGTTTTGCTGGCTACTGAAAACGAATTTGACACTCAAATCTTTGAAAATTAGCAGGCCATCAGTTAATTAAATACTACTCATTGACTAATGGAATGATTCCATCCAAATATTTGCCTGGAAGTACCCTGGCTTAGTTGGTTTCAGAAATCTTACACAATGTTCTGCATTAAACGTTGGGACAATGTCCGTCCCTCAAATCGCATCTCTATGGTTTGACCAAGTTCAACCAAATTTGGGTGGAAGGATCCTATAGTGGCAGAACTTCTATAGAACTTCTATTCAGAATTTTGATTGGTAAATTTTTTGGGGTCAAAATATTAGATTTTATGCAAAATTTACCTGAAATTATCAAAATCCATCTCCTTAGCCGCTTGCTAGAACCCTATGGTGGTAGACTTCATAAAAATTATACAGAATTGTGATTGGTCAATTTTTCGCTGGCCATCTTGGATTTTCAAAAATGGTCTTATGTTGGTAAGCTTCAGAAAAATCTATGCAGAAATTTTATTAGTAAAAAATATCCAGAAAACTAAAATATAACTAGTACTGCTAAAAGTTCCAACCACAATTTGTAATTAACACTATTTATCTAACTAATCGGAGCAGCCATTTTGCCAATTTTGGAACCAATCAGTGACGGCAGTTGACCAAAGCGCTTGTCAGCGTTAGTGTCTCATAAATGTTTGAAAAAAACAGTATACAACTTATCGCCACATGTTTTGAAAAAACAGAAGGGATATTGCAATCACGCACCACCACCACCCATCTGTCTTCCCTCCATCCGGCTATCTCCTCCAAAACTATTGGGTGGAATTCAAACAAATTTGTTAAGTGAGTTACCTATACGATTGTGGCCTGCATTCACTGTAAGACACCATTTACATTAGACTCTGTCTCCAGGGTGGGGCAGGATGGTGGTTGAGGCAGAAAGGGAAAGTTGGCGGAATTCAACCAACTTCGTTATGTTAGTTATTTGTAAAACTTCAAAGCCTCACGCTTACCGTGTTTCAGTAGAGTCTGGATGCCTGTTTCTGGTTATGAAATTGGCTTATATACCCTCGTCGTGTGGTTAAGTTTTGCTGCCGCTGATTAACGTTCCAGGGTAAGCTGTTAACAGTTAGTTAGCCACATTTACCCACAATTTCCTGTGGTGTCCCGCATGTTAACCACATTGGCTGCCATGATGGATGCTGGTTAACCGGCGTTAACCACCATTACCCGCAGGCAACCGCTGTGTCCGCCATGGTTCAAAACTGGAAAAATACCAAATGTGTGGCGATAATGTTTGCTGGCCATTTAGCATTAAGTTTATGCTATCCGATGGGTTTAAATGGGATACACACGGAAGCCTGCATTACTCATCAGCCCACCCAGACTCCACTAAGGACGCTAGTCCTTATGAACAGTTCTTATGATTATGCAGCATCTGTAGCAACACAGCCAGCTTCCAGAAACACGCACAGAACTCAATACTCAATTTTAAATCTAGTCTATCAACTCAAAAAACTTATCGAGAGCTATAACAGAGCACCCACACAAAAAAGAGAAAATCTGAAACCACAGGTGACAAAAGCAAAAAAACACCCGCATAGCTTTCATAACTGATTTTCATCCTAAAAGCTTAAAAGCAAAAAAAAATTAAGACAGGTCTCCTCAACACCAGCCTGAAATACAGAGACACTCTCTGACACCAATCTTTGGCTATAGGATGAACAGGACATTTAAAGACCAACTAGTCGGGTCAGATTTCTCTTACCCCAACACTAAGGATTTTCAAGGCAGTGCCGTAGGCAACAGAATAGAACATGTCCTCGAGCTACTAACAATTTCTGGAAAATCCAAGACAAATGCCACTTCAAAGCTCACAGACGCACGCACGCGCACACGCCCAATACAGAAGCAAAGTAAAAACTTAGTGAACCTCTCGCAATGTAATTTACCTACTCACTATGCAAAAAATAATATGTAGGCGAAACTAAGCGTTTTTTCCAAATTAGGATCAAGGAACACAACAGAGATGTCAAAAACAACAGAGGCACATGTAGCTAGCCATTTAAACCAATCAGAACACAATGCAACCTGTATCCAATACAGAACAGTCGAAGTAATTTGTCACGATCCCGACCGATGAAGCAGCCACTTCATGCAAGGATCGTGAATCTTATTGGATCCATCAACTATGGATTCCATTGGCATCAATCATGCAAACTGGCACACCCACAAACCATTCTGGCGGTCCAGAACTGTTATGTTAGTTGCCTATATGATTGCCAGACAATCTACATTAGTCTCCTCCCACAGGGTGCGGTGGTGTGGTGTGAAGAACGTCAAAGTTAGCGAAGGCGTGGGAATTTGCGATGGTGTGCAATCGACTGCAAATTCTAGTTTACTGCTTGCTACTGGTGAAATATGGCTAATTATTTTGAAACCAATGTGGCTGGATGTCGTCGTCAGCAACAACAATGACTCAGTCAAAATGTTTTCCAAACAATCAAGTGGTATTATTTTGACTGATTCTTTGTATTGTCACAAAATGATAGCCAAATATTTTAAAACCATTTGAACTGAAATGTGCCACAACATACCTTGGAGTTGCTTTGCCTTTGGATCGGAATCAACTGCAGAAAAATCAGATGAAAACAAAGATAAGAATGGATCTGTTGAAGAAACTCAGGTACACAGTAGGTTGCTGACGAGTTTATCCTCAAGAAATTGTATGTGGGAAGAATTCAACGAAGTGTTTGACTGAAATGGTGTTGCGGTATTTTACGTTTCTGTATATAATGGGTAGACTAGTCAATCGCTCATATAGCAATAATTGACCTAGTAGTGCGGTTGTTGCCTATGCAAATATTAGAAACTAATTTGACTGGGGGCTGCTGGTGCGGTTTCTTTATATTTAGATCTGACTTCTTTGGGCAAAAGCTACCACTGACATAAGGATCATTTTGACCAGACTTGGTATAAATCGCTTGAAAGATGACAAAAAAGAACTGACTAGATAATTGTCTATCGGTTCTAATTGCAAAATTCACCGTGGACCTATATTGCCCAGAAACTAGGTCAAACTGACATAGTTCTTATATTGGTGGTAGCCTTTGCCTAAAGAAGTTATTAGCTCTAAATATGACGAAACCGCAGTCAAATTAGTCAAACACTCAACAGACTATTTACTAAGTTGTGAATTCATCAAAGAATACAATTCGTATACTACTGACAGCTTTTCGATATTTATGACGGAGCTATACATCGTTATGATTGTGACGTAGTTGATTATGACATTGGGGTCAAGCCATGGTGTGTGCGTGAGACAGACAAGAAACAATAGTACATGTATAAAAATTATTCTACATTTATTATTTACACCGACATTTACAGATAGGTGTGATAATGGCCTGACTCTACAAATGCCATAAGGAAAGTTTATCACATACAGACCTCCTGGAAGCGACAACGACAAATTTATGAAATCATTCGAAAAAATTATAAATACCATACAAAATGAAAGGAAATCCGCTTATATATTAGGTGTCTTTAATATTGATTTGTTAAAACAACATAGCTTCTACACTCAAGACCTATTAAATTTATTAAAAATATCTGGCTTTTATCCATTTATAACGAAACCAACAAGAATTACAGAATGCTCGGCTACTGTTATTGACAACATCATCTCGAATAATACTGTAAGTGCCAAGAATCAAACAAGTATCTTTGTTGTAGATATTTCAGACCATTTACCTATATTCTATATAGAAAAAGGAAAATCATTTGTAAAAGAAGCAGTAACTTGTAGAGACTTCAAAAAGGAAAATATAGAAATGTTCAAAAACAATATGGCTAACATAAACTGGAACCAGGTAATTGAATCACAGTCATGTGAAGATGCCTACAACACATTCCACACTATATGCTCTAACATCTATGAATCTGCCTTTCCACTTAAAAATATTAAGAAATTTAAACAAAATCCTACTAAACCCTGGATTACAAGAGGAGTGATAGCTGCCTGTCACAAGAAAAACAAGTTATATCTGAATTTTATTAAATATCTGACAAAGTATAATGACTCACAGTTCAAGAAATATAGAAACAGGCTAAATCAGATAATTAGGACAGCAAAAATAAATTATTTTCATAATAAATTTGATGAACAAAAAGATAATATAAAGGAAACATGGAAACTGATTAAATCATTACTAAATAAGAAAAAACCCAATACTGAAACATCACGGTCTATTTATAATAATAGAGTCATTAACGACAAAAAAGAAATAGCAGACAAATTTAATGAGTATTTTACTAACATTGGTCCTAATTTATCACAAAAAATTCAACCCAGCTCGAACATACATATAAAGGACTTTCTAACAGGTAGTTATCAACACTATTTTCCTAAATCCAACAGATACTCACGAAATCTACAAAATACTAATGCAAATTAACACAGCTAAAAGTGCTGGAATCGATAATTTCAAATGGAAATTTTTTAAACACTAACAGAAATACTAACACCATTGGACCACATCTGTAATCTCTCACTTACACAGGGAGTATTTCCATCAAGATTAAAGGTTGCACGTGTGACCCCCATATACAAAGCTAAAGATGTATCTGACTTTACTAATTATCGGCCAGTCTCGGTACTTCCACTTTTCTCAAAACTCTTAGAAAAGCTGTATTTTAGTAGAATTACTAAATATCTAAACAAAAACTCAATCATATATCCTTCTCAATATGGTTTCAGAGAAAAACACTACTATGCTTGCCATTGTGGATATGATAGAAAAATCATCAACCTCCCGTGAGAATAGTGAACATACGCTAGGTGTATTCTTGGATCTTTCCAAAGCCTTCGATACAATTGATCATACAATTTTACTGCAAAAGCTCGCATACTATGGAATAAGAGGTACTGAATTGAACTGGATACAGAGTTACCTGTCAAACAGGGAACAGTGTGTACAATTCAATGGGGCTATCTCTGAATACAAAAATATAGTTTGTGGTGTTCCCCAAGGTTCAGTTCTTGGGGCCCCTGCTGTTTCTCCTATATATGAATGACATATCCAAAGTCTGCAAGCATCTCTCACTAATACTTTTTGCAGCCACAAGGATATAGAAATTCTATACAAAAATGTCAATAATGAAATGACGAAATTAATAGACTGGTTTAAGGTAAACAAATTGTCCTTAAATGTATCAAAAACTAATTATATACTATTCACAAAATCTAAGAAACTAAAAGAAATAGCTCTCCCAAACCTCTATATCGACAACCAGATAATTCAAGAAGCACAATATGCTAAGTTTTTAGGAGTATATCTGGACAAAAATTTAACATGGGAGAAGCATATTGAAATTATTACTATCAGGGTAGCAAAAAGCATTGGCATCATTCGCAGACTGAAACCCTATCTAACACCTAATATTATTAAAAACCTGTACTGCACAATGATACTTCCTCACATCACCTACTGCAATGTTATCTGGACTAATACATCTCAAGCTAGACTAAAAAAACAAATCTGCGAAAGCAATCTATTAAACTATTTTCAAAAACAGCAGGTGGCCAGGATATCTTTAAATCAGAAAAGGTCTTAAAACTTGAGGACATTGGAGGGCTCCAACTATACACAATCTTAAGGGACTTCCACAATGGCAACTTACCCTCATCCTTATCTAACATTTTTATGCTCAATACACAATTGCATCCTCACAACACACAAGAACAAGAAATAACCTCCATTCAACACACCACCAAACAAAAGCAGCACAACAAAAACCCTCATACAAAGCAATTCAGTTATGGAATAATACAGACACAAGCACACGCAGAGACATCATAAAGCTACAGTACTTTAAGCAGAATATCAAAAAGACGATTATAGAAACCTACTAGACTCTGGAAAACACTCACCATCATGGCATGCTATTCTCATACTTGCACCCAGTCACCAGAACAAATAATAATAATAATAATAATATCTGTCATAATGGTAACCACCAAACAACTACCTCTACCATCACAGCCTAAAAAAAATAAAAAATTAATACTTTGTCATTGATAATAAGAATATGTAATATAGAATTATTAACTTAAGCAAGATAAGCACACATCCCTCTGTCATGTCTTTCCCTGTAAAAATGTAAATTGTCATACGTCTATTAACTGTTGGACTGCTGGAAGCCAGCGGACAATAATTCCAATTGGCAATGATTCTGGATTGGCTGAGTATTTTAGAAAAAATTTCACTGAAAGTTGCTTGTGGCTTAGCCACCGACAACGTTCGGTCAAATTGTTTTAGAGGTACTCAGCATACCCTGAGTTAGGCTCCATGGAAAATGTAGACTGCAGAGGCTTGGCAGCGAGACAGTCAACTATATGTATATATATAGGACTATAACATGTTAACCTTATGTATTCAGTATTCTCATGCCCTATATTGTTGTTATATGTTATATGTAGGGGTCCACCGCCACATAGGCTCTGCCTTTGGTGGACTACCTGTTGTGAAACTGTAAATGTGTATTCTATATCAAAATAAAAAATCTTGAACTTGAACCTATCAAAATGACATTTTGAACAATCAATTTGTACAATTTCACTAGATGTTAAGTATTTTGAAACTAATTTGAATGGGAGCTGTTGCTGCACATTTTAGTATCAAATTCGTTAAAGACTATTCAATAGAATGTTTAGTAAATTGTAAATTAATCAAAAATATACAATTCATTGAGACGTTTAGTTTAGTGCCGGACCTTTTCCTTTTTCGTCTTTCTAGATCACAAAACCAAGATGCTAAAATATTGGACCTTTCCTGTTTATCCATCCATCATATGATAATCAACTATGTGACATGTAGGATGACGGTTATAATCATTACGTCATGAATGATTCGATTTAGTCCGTCTTAAATGCTTAATAGGCTGTCAAGTATGAATTGTATGTCTTTACTATGTAATAAACATGCTGTTGAATATTTTGAAACCAATTTGTTTCAAAATATTCAACAGCTTACCTGTATAAACTTTTCTTCTCACAACACGTAATCTCACATGGGAACTCGCTACCTGAAAACATTGTGCTAACCCAAAACATAGATATTTTCAAAACCAGACTAGACAAACATTTCAACGAGATAACTTATTACTATGACTAATTAAACTTAATAAACTCAATAACTCAAACTTGGGACTCACAAGCTACTTCATGCTTGTCCGTCACTATGATGATGATTGATGATGTATATTTTTGTGGAAATTGATAGTCAGGGAGTTCAGGGATCGATTTATCCCAACACGGGCGAAGCGTGGGTGAAGCTTAACTAGAGATGGAAAGGGCATAGCCAAACCAGGAAAGGACGATTACAACAGATTAACTAGTTCTTCATGGTATGTAGATCACAGTTAGGTGCTCCTTTATAAAGCCATGAAACGGGAACAACCGATGACTAATCTTTCATTAGAATGTGTACTCATTACGAAATTAAATGACTCCATAATTAGAATTGCAAGATTTCATAACCTTGTGGACTAAATAACAGTATGCATACATCTATAGAGCGATCCATTTGTGAATTGAAACTTGAATTCCCAGAGGCTGTTTATTTTGAAACTAAGTGTACTGCAGGCTGTTGATGCCATAAGCACCATAAATAGATCCCAGTCAAATTGGCTTCAAAATATACAACAGCCTAAATATTCAACGGCTTACCTGTATATGTTTATTAAATTGTAAATTCATCAAAGACATACAATTCGTACACCTAACTTAGTGACAGACTTCCATTTCCATGACAGAGTTGTACGTCATTTTGATTGTGACATCAGCTAACATGTGACATATTTTCACTTCAAGAGTAACTGGCTCAATTCAACACGAAATTAAAATTACCTCATATGCAGATATCCTAGCTGTCAAATTGGTGCATGTGCAAGCCGAGCCGCATGCGCCGGATGACAAAACATAATGCTTCTGAATTGACTCCAATTCGGGCATGTTATGATAGAGCTGGGTAAAATTTGAAATGTTTTCAAAGATTTACTCATATTTGGAGTGATAGAGCTAGGTGTTATTGCTAATTTTGGATTCACTACCCTCGACGAGTGACGCGGTGTGGGGGGGGGGGGGGGGTAACATTACGCACCAGGCATAGTCTATTATTATTATTTAGGCGTCATGCATGGATTCCTAAATAAAGTATGCATTTCACACCGGCGGCTTTCTCATGTACACTCGGCTCTTTTCCAGTACAGTGTTAGATAGGGAGGCTGCAGGAGGGCTTCTCTAAATTTACTTTTAAAAGTGCCAACGGCTAACCTCTAATGACTAAAAACTAATTGTCAGTATGTATGTCATTTCAAAAAAATCCTGAGAACTGTCGTGTCTGTCACCGATATGTGAAGCAATGTGTGGCCTTGATTTCAGGTGTAGCACATGTGATCAATGGCCACATGAGCTGTTCTTGGAGTTTATCCAAATCCACGAGCATAAAACATTTGCCAAAAATTTGAAGAAGAAAGAGGGTCTATGTCGGAAGCTAAAGGCTCCCATGGCCAGCTTTGCCTAACACGGACGCCTTCAAATCCGAGATGAGCGAAATGAAGTCCTTGATGAATTGGATGCCAGATATGCTGAAAAACAGGTTGACTGCTTCCAATCCACCAGCAACTTCTTCATTTACGCGCAAGCAAGGCTTTCCCGCCTCCATTTCTGGTCCTTCCTGTAGGAGTGTACCAGTTTTCTTAGAACCGGAGGTGACCCAGCCCTGGCCTGTCTTTTAAACAGACCACTGATTCCGCGATCGGGTCTGGGAGCTCGGCCATGCACTTACTTTTTGGTTTTGAGTCACCAGCCCTAGGTGCCGCTTCCTCTAGCAGTACCACCCTTCCTCAGGCCAAGTTTCTTGACTTGGACAACTAGGCACACTTTACCAAGGATGGTGAAGAGGAAGCTTTACCCAGTTATGGACAACCAGATGAGCTGGAGACCATGGATGTGGATTCCCGTAGGCCTATAGTCCGACCTATGGGAAGGAATCTCGATGGAGTAACCCAGGGACGGGTAACATTCATAGCTCAGTGGGTTGGCCTGGTAGGCGTGGATGGCATACAAAATCCCTTATTTAAACAGATTTTGTATGGACGGTACGGACTGCGGTTCCATGTTGGTCACCCCGTATGGTTCCGGCTCATAGCTCAATCCATGCCATCCCTCGTCGGTCGGTATGGCATGCCTGGCTCTTCCAATAGGGCGATGGAGTTTTCCTGAAGCAATATGGTCGCACCAACATTCCAGTTGAATTAGTTTCAAAATATTCAACAGAATGTTTATAATATTAGATAGTAAGAAATATACAATTAGTACAACTTTCGAGCTATTGCATCATCATCCAATAAGTCCAAGAATAATATCAAAGAAACATGGAAAATTTTGGAATCATTGATTAGCAATAAATCTAAATCTACACATTACCCTACTGAATTGAAAAGTTACAAGTACACGTTGATGTGAAAGATGACACCTTCACGCCGGTCTCCTCCGTAAGTACCAACTTTGTTGGGAAACTAAGTCATCAAGGATTGCGGGCTGACATCCGCATACAGAGGCAACTCTGATTATGTCTACCCTTCTTCAAACAAGAAACTGTGCTCGACATCCTCGGACGACGCAATCTTCCCAGGAGCTACGTGGAATGTACGTGGTCTGAGTGCAACATCAAAGAGGAAAACCTTAGGTGCAGACTGAACACTATAACACATCGATATTGCATGCATTCAAGAGACTAAAGTAGCTAAACACTCAGACCAGCAACTACAGACAGGCCATAAGCTAGTGCTCATGGAGCAAAAACAGGCCACATACTGGGGCTTAGGCTTCGTAATCGGACCAAGGGTCTTGGATCATGTCATTAGTTTTGGATACGTCAGTGATCGCGTTGCATTCATTGACCTGGCTATACATACGCGAAAACACACCACCACTAAGTGTCGAATTGTCAACGCATACGGCCCAACTACCGAAAAAGCCAAAGAGAATCCAGCAATATTAGATTCCTTCTATACAGAACTGAGCTCCGCCATTACAATCCCAGCTAGATGGTAACTGTTCGTGTGTGGAGATTTCAACTCCAAGCTGGGTAAACTCGGCCTTGGCTTATGCATGGGATCCTATGGAGGACACACGCAACAGCAATGGAGATGCACTGGTGGCATTCCTTAGTTCCAATGGCCTATTTGTCACAAATACGGCTTTCAAACACCCATGCCGTCACTGGACAACATGGACTGGACACATCACTGATCGCAAAGCCCCAAAAGGTTATAAGGCTACAAAAGCTGTCTTCGACCAAATAGACTTCATACTATGCAAGACAGAAGCAAACCCCTTACTCCGGAACGCTCGTTCGTATGGCGGCACAGACCTCAATTCTGACCATAAGCTAGTCATTACACGCCTTCAGAGGAACGATCTCTACCTAATATATAAAGACCATACCTGGCAAGAGGGTAGAGTCACCTACAACCTACCCAAGCTCATCAGCGACACTGACACTCAAATGTCATACAATAAAGCCCTCGGGGAGCAGATAGCTAACATCGATGTCAGCTCCGATTCAAACGAAGCCCTAACCAAAATACTGAAATCTATGGAATCACCCGCTACCAGCACCATAGGTGTTCTTAAAAACAACCAAACTAGGTATACTGACGACCCTGTAGTAGTAAAACTGTCAGCAGAGCAGAGAGCATTATGGCTGTGCATCTATCAAAGTGGCCAAATTGAAGAACGCACCAAACTATGCTGGGAGCGCAATATTATTCTGCATCACATTAGCGAACACTTAAAAGATCTTGCTGTTCAACAGGCAGACTCCCTAGCAGATGAAATCACTGCCACGGATGACCGTCACAAAATGTTTCGGGCAGCCCAAGCCATGAGAGTTACTGACTACACACCACCCCTCACTGTACACAACTCTGAATGACACTATCGGGACTGACCAGGGAAAAGGCGAGGCGATCCGAGAATGGTTCAAGGAACAGTTCACTGACAATGATGATGAGCCCTTGCACCCGTTCTCAGGAGACCACAGGCCATTACTAACACCAATTAAAACAGCAGAAGTTGAGAAGGCACTTAAAGCCCTGAAAAATGGACGTACATTTGGACCTGATGGCATGAGCAATGAACTATTCAAATATGCCAATGACATTATCTCAAAATCGATCATGCACCTACTCAATTCAGCTTTTATACACCACCTTCCCATCGACGCTGTAGGTCAAGGCACCCTTATCGCACTACCTAAGCCCAAGAAGCCACCTGGGCCCCCAGCCAATCTGTGGCCCATTGTGCTCCTCGACAGCTTACGGAAAATCCTATCCAATGTTACTCTATGCCGCATCCGAGACAAGATCAATTACTTCACCGGATCATGTCAAAGTGGCTTCAAACATGGACGCCGCTGCGCAGACATTGTATGGGCTCAACGCATGCTTGTCTTGGTAGTCATGTCAAAACACTGGGACTTCCACAAAATGGGCATTGACATGTCACGAGCCTTCGACACAATTAAATGCTAAAAAATCCTAGATGTACTACACCAGGCCAGTTGCAATGAAGATGAGCTACGACTAGTGAGAATACTGCTTGCAGACACCAAGCTGAGAGTACGAGTCAAGTCAGTGAAGTTCGTAGAGTTTGAGACATCAATCGGCTCCCCACAGGGAGATGGTCTATCTCTGGTGCTTTTCGCCTGCTACTTTGCTGCCGCATTGAAATCTGTGCGGGAAAGTTCCACAAGACCAAACCCTCCAGTGTCAATACTGGGCATGCCGCTAGAGATGGAATATGCCGATGATGTGGACATCATAGACAAGGAAAAGAAACCCCTTGCCGAACTTCTCCCAATAGCTGCAAGCAAACTAAAAATTGAGAATCTCTATGGATGAATCCAAAGCAGAGTTCACCCACATACCTATCGACTAAGGATGAAACTATAGAAAATGATGACCCACTTCGTGGTGGCGAACTGTAGTTCGGATCGACCGGTCAGGTGCCGGCCGTACCAGTTAAATTGGGTACGCGCCGCCCATCCTGGATTCATTCCCTGAACACGCCTTCCCCCCTCCCCCCCCCCCCCCCCCCCCCCCCCCGGGTAGAGCTATAAGTGTATATGAGCCTATGGAGGAGATCGCGTCGTAAAAACGACTAAGTTCGTTAAAGCGTGTAGCGCGCATGCGCGCGCTTAACACTATTTTGACAGAGCACGTATTTCACGACTAAGATAGGATGGCACTTTTAGTGTACCGAGTAGGTACATTGTAATTCTTTATAATTGCTTGTTCCCGCCTTATCTGGCAGCAATCAAGACCAGAATTCGACGGGCTTTCCGAACCTGTAAACCATTTCAAAATCGGTTAAGAAATGGCTGAGTTATCCACGGAAAACCCCTTTGATTATCTGCAAAATATTGCCGTGACGTCGTAACCACGTGTACGCAGAAATTCTAGAATGTTCTAGAACATTCGACTGCGTCATTATTAACTACAGCGCTGATTGGCTATTGCTCGACCGATGACTGGTTGAAGCCTGCGCCTATGACGTCACGAGTAGTATAAAAGGAGATGAAATCCAGAACTCGAGAGCATCCTCGGCCAGGGGCCGAATAGGTTGGATCTGTATCAGCTACTATCAGCGAGACAGGCATTAAGCATATTACTTCTGTCTCCGGAAGTTTCTCTCCCGTAGCCGGCAGCAGCAACCCAACCCACCGCACCTAAAGCAATTTTGTATCTCCCGATTGTTCTGGAGCATTTTTTTGGAACTTTTGAATATTGTTCACGACTAAATCAAGAACTAACTCGGAACACAAACTTGCGGTGAGGCCTTTCCTGGCCTAAATATGTGAGTCTACAGATGTAGAGGCAGCGATGTTCTTTGGTGGATGATTCGCCGGATCTGCCAGCCACGCCAAAAAGTGGTTATCCAACCTTCCCAGCACTGATGTCGTGCAGGTTTATTTAAACCTTTTGACCGCAGCAAGTAAACTGTGCCTGGTATGTCTTTAGAGCTAATTGACGTACACCGCACCGTAAGCTTAGTTATGTATCTTCAGCCGTATTCAACAACCCCCGCTTATGAACAGGTTGTTCTTAACTTCCATCCGTACCATCGGTGTACGGGAACTTTCTTCCTAGCAGTAATGTTATTGTACCTCTTACTGACTGCTCGTTAGACATTCTTATATTGTGATTACCGTCCTGAGTTCGATCCGCTCCCGTCCTGGACTGCATACAGGAATCTTGTTTGCGGGAACCAACATGCGGGAACTTTCCATCTTCCAGAGAACGCGTCAACCCACGTCACACCAAGGATGACGTATCAATTTCAGTAACACGATAGCCCGTCATTAAGAATGGCTACCGACTATTCAAGTAACTATACTTACCCTGATAATGCAGGATGCTGGGCCAATACCGGGCAGATACTGAAAGTATCGGCCCGGTATTGGCCCAGTAAGCTGCGTTATCTGGGTAACATCTTAATTATTCCGTTAGTTACATTTGTAGTTATTATATTTTATTTGTGTAAACGGTCCAGATGACTAAAAGGAACCGTAACGGTCTTAGGACCGCTAGTTATAATTTCTTTATTTGTTTATAGGTATTCTTATTTTACTGTAAGGTGTTTTTCTACTAATCGCACCGCAGTAGGTCTGCCAACCTGTACTTTATATATTATTCTTATACTCATTTCACACTGTGTATTATTTGTACCGGTTAGTCTTATATATGGCGAGTAGCCATTCGTTCATATGTTTTGTTTATTTGTAGAAAATGTAGGACTGCAGTGCACGTAGGAAACACTATACAGCAACATTTATATATGCATCACGTTCTCCAGCCACCAACAATATTTCACTGAGGTCCCTGTCCGTGCTATAACTCTGTTTAGCCCGGCATGCTACCGACTAAAAAGCCTTTCTATTTAGCTCGATAGGTTAGGTTTAATATGATTAGAGACAATTTCTTCGTCAAGAGACACATAGTGTACGCCTCTTTCCCTCCAGTTGCAATAATCTAGCACCGCACTCCGGCAAGGTTGTGTAAAATTGGCCAACATACCTATTGGGCCTCATATTTATAAGTTATTGTCTCTCTTCATGTTCCACTAAGCCTTATGGCTTCTTAATTGTTTGGATGTCCCTATCTGCACCATGGACTGACCCTGGGAAACTATTGGGGTTTCCGAGCGGTGATGGCCAGGGTGTGGTGTCACATACATTTCCCATGTATCTTCGGATACCTAGTAGTTAGATAACCCTGCCAATGTAGGAAGCACTGCGAAAACATATTTTTATTATTATTAGCTCACCTGGCCAGAATGGCCAAGTGAGCTTTTGCCATGGCGACCGTCCGGCGTCAGTCCGGCGTCCATCCGTCTTTCCTTTAAACGACTTCTTCTCAAGAACCACTACGCCAATATAAGTTATCAGTGGCAGGAAGTATCCTTAGGGCATAGGGATCCAAGTTTGTTCAAACGAAGCCGATCGGCCAATTTGGCCGGTGGCCAATTTGGATTTCGGCCGATTTTAGGAAATGTCTTTAAAAATCTTCTTCTCCGAAACCGCTTGGTGGATCGAAGCAAATCCCATGAAATATGATCTAGGGCAAGAGCTGAACCAAGTTTGTTCAAGGGAACTTGATTGGCCAAATGGTTCAGCGGCCATTTTGGTTGACCTAGTTTTAGCCAAAACGAGTTCTTCTCCAGAACCGCTGAAGGGATCAGGCCGAAATTTGGCAGATATGATTAGGGACTAAAGGCCATTAAAGTTTGTTCAAGGGAAGTTAATCCGTCAAAAACATGGTGCAGTCGGTCAATCAAAATACAGCATGTTTTTCGGCCATATTGGATTTTTTTATTTGATGGATTTTGAGGCTGAATTTGGTTTTATTATAGGTTTTTTGGGTATTCTGATCACAAATTTGCAATTTTCAAAGCTGCCGGATAAACGGTTTGGTGGCCATCTTGGATCATTTTCCCGCCAAAAGCTCCCATACTAAAGCAATGGGAAATTTAAAATGTCTACTTTTCAAGTATATTTGGCAGGAAGCATCCTTAGGTTGTAGCGATTCAAATTTGTTCAAACGAAGCCGATCGACCAATTTGGCCGGTGGCCATCTTGATTTTTGGCCGATTTTTTTAAACGTCTTTAAAAATCTCCGAAACCGCTTGGTGGATTGAAACAAACCCCATGAAATATGATCTAGGGCGAGAGCTGAACCAAGTTTGTTCAAGGGAACTTAAACTGTTGAAACTGAAAAACAATCAGAAAATTCACAGCTCCTGGTCCTATGATGGCAATATATTTTACAAGCTGACTGAGGGAGGTGAAAAGAAAATGTGTACTGAATCCAGCGAAATTGACAATTTATAACACTTTTTCCGGATCTGTAATTATTGTCAGAGAAAGCGCCCCATTCTCATTTAACACATAATGTCGGCGACGTAATGGATGCAGTAGACTGCACGAGGATGCTGCATATACGCGCACATGCACACACATAAACATAGATGCAGATATAGTGATATGACATGACATTTATTATTCACAATTCAGTACGCGTGCCCTCAAGGAGCTAAATGTTAATCAAATATACAACTTATTTAATACCCAACAGTTTGCTATTTCAAAATGTTCACTTGCACGCCCATATGTACATATTTATCGTATTGTGATCTAGGTACTCGCAGCCGCGGCCGAACCACCTGTTTTTGGGACCGGTATGGTGGTGGCTCTTTAGGACGAGAGGTTGTAGGACCACACGTCTTGGGGGCCGCCGTTTTGCGGCCTCAAACACGACGAACTACATGTGTTTCGATTATAGCTAATGAACAAAATTAAAGCCGCCAGTGACCTCATTTTAATTGTGAAAAATGTGTTGTTATGGACAGGTTTCACGCAGCGTGGTGCAAAACAATGCCACAAGTATGCGTACAGCCGAATGCACGCGTATCTATGTATGTTAAGCATTTAGTCGAACAAGTAAGGAAAAGGTGTCCGCTTGCAGGCCGGGATTTACGTGACTGACAGATGTTTCCGACTCTGCGTCATATACCAAATTTTGGAAATATTTTGACGATTTATTAAATAAATGGCGTGTGGTCATATTTTGACATGTAACTGCCATATAAAACGTCCAGTTTTCCAAATAATTTGGTAAACTGGATGTTTTATATGACATTTAAACATTAAAGTACAGCCTACTTATTTAAAGCCATGTACATATCAGAAATGGTAGATATATTTTCATAAATTGTAGGCCTACATGCATATCAGTGATATGTCTACATGGCTTCGGTGCTATTAACGTGTCATTTAGAAGCCTTCTAAATGACACGTTAATAGCACCGAAGCCAGATAGACATATCACTGATATGCATGTAGGCCTACAATTAATTCAGCAGATAATTCAGCAGATATCATTCAATGTTCGACAAACAAATATTTTGAAAACTTTTAACTGGATTGGCTGGCTCCATAACCGACTCTTTCAAAATACATTTTCAAAAATATGTCTCATACTGACCGTTAAAGGTCTAAGTCAACACCATTGAATCACTTTCAAAAATGCAGTCCAACACCAAAATCTGATTTCATTTTATATTACACGATCATTTAAGTATGAAAAGAAAGCAATATCATTTCAAAAGAAAAAACTTAAAGGTATCTTAAATGACTCGAACTAATTCACTGCCTAAATCAACATTTAGCTTTTTCGAAAAATCTAAAATTCAGTGTTAGTTTAGCATAATTTTTCAGTAAAATATTGTGCAAAGAATTGGAAATTGTTCTTTCAGCGTTATACTGTTACTGCTTAGTCAAAATACATTCGCATTTCATTTAACTATAGTTATAATACAGAAGTCTTCCATTGATATTTTTATTAAATGAAACTTTGTCGTTTTCCTGACACTGACAACATCAATGAAACACTTATGTATTACTACTAAAGCCTATAGTTAAATGAACTGTAAATAATACATTTTGTTATTCAAGTAAGATATATACATTCTTATCTATTGATGTAACTGTGCTGACTATTTTGATTTACATATATGTATATGGAAATTACAGGGGCACCAATATCTTTTCAGTGCTTAGGGGCTCTAAATGTCTTAATGCATCCCTCCTGTTATAATGCTATATTATAAAGGCCTAATTCATGATTTAAGAATCTAGTATGTTGCTCATCTGCAATCTCCGTGGGTGTTGCAATACAAAAATATCCAAAATTCTGTTGAAGTTCAATTGCATAGAATAGTGACAATGGAGCAGTGCTAGCCCATTGAGTCGTAGATTCGTCATGGTACTCCTCATGTATGTCTTTAGCCGACGGAGCGCAGAGACAGATCGTTCACATTCACATGAAGTAACTGGTGTTGTTAAGGAGAGAATGAGACACGTAGTTATATTGGGAAACATCACTGGATCTGTGCATGACAATGTTTCCAAAGCTGTATCTGGTAGTTTCTCAGCACCGACCCACTTTGTCTCCCAAAGATCCAGCTCTGCACTCAATGATGTTGGAGTTGGCATGTCATCCATATAATTCCTGGCGAATAACAGTATCTCTTCTTTCCAGTGACTAGCAGAACGCATTTGGGATGGGAGCAGGAATGTGGACTTTGGTACAATGTCTTCTTGCCCTTCCATAAACCGGGTATGTAGTTCTTGGACTAGGTGATCAAGAAATGGCACCGTTATTGCACATCTGAAATAGTCTTCTGCTGTTTCAGCAACGATGTTAGTACGGTGAATTTGCCTGCCACACACTCTTTGAGCCCTTATGGTACCCTGTATGCTTGATGCTAGATTGCTAGCGTTTTCAAAATACGCATGGTGTTTAGCAGTAATATCAGCGCGTACACCTTCCAATGTTGAGATCACAGCACGTACATCGTTATATGCCATGAACATTTCCAGTGACCTGCTCTGTAGCTTGGTTGTCAGCCCTCGGGTATACGCCAACAATTCTTTACATATGCAGACGGAAATAATGAACTCGCCATTCTGTATCCTATGATATAAACCATTTGCTTTTGTAACAGTTTCAGTGCAGTATTTCCCAAGTCGCATTTGGTCCAAAGCAGCAGTCACCGGTTCCAACAGTTCAACGATGCAATCCAAAGCATCTAACCGCTCAAGCCACCGGGTGCGGCATACATCTATCAACTTTTGTGTTTTTGATTCTGGACACAGTTCTGAAATCTTAGCTTTGAGAATTTCATTCCTTTGAGGATGAACATCAAAAAATCTGGCCACTTCACCGAGCGTATCCATCATATTGCGAATAAATTGATTGCTACATGATTTAACAACACATAAATTTAAAACATGTGAACGACAATGGATATAATGTGCGTTTGGATAATCTCTCTTGATCACAGAGGCAGCACCTTTAATTTTACCGGCCATATTACCCGCACCATCGTAGCATTGCCCTCTACACATTGGCATGTCAAGCCCGATCGCCCTAACAGTGTTCTTTATAGCATTAGCAACCACCTCTCCTGATGTCCCTTCCTCCAAATGAATAAATGACACAAAATCCTCCCGTATCTCCTCCTGCTCAACGTCATAATATCGAATAACAATGGGAAGCTGTGACTTATTGCTGATATCTGTGCCCTCATCTGCCATTACGGCAAAGTACTTGGCTTTCTTTACGCGATTCACTATTTCCTCTGTTATATGCTGTCTGCAGGCATCTATAAGTTCGTTTTGTATTGTCTTTGAACGGTATCTTGTATTTTTTCCAGCATTGTCGAAATGTTCTTTAAGCACTACACCACCAGCATCAACGCGAAATTGCAACAGCGCTTGAAAATTTCCACAATTCACGGTGTCAATATTATCCAAATCTGTGTCATCATCCCTGTGTCCACGTAGAGGAATGTTTTGTTTTCCACAGAAAACAATCGCAGATAAAATTGAATGTAGCTTCTGTCTATTTGTTTGGATGGTTTTGGCAATGCCTATGTTAGCTAACTCGATAACTGATGGTGTTTTCTCGTCAATCCGTTTCTTAAAGTTATCTGCAAACACCACAGCCGATTTGTGCACATCACTACACGACTCGTGTTCCCGAAATCTTTTCAGAGATGATGACCAATCTGTTAATGGGCTTGTGTAAAGCCGTGTTAATTTTGTGGAATTCTTGCCACATACCTTGCCAAACAAAACACATGGAGCACAAAAGGCGCCATCAAACTTCGGGGAGTACGCAAGCCAGGGAAATTTGTCAAGCCAATTATAGACAAAAGATCTAGATTTGCCACGCATAAGAGTCTTTGGAAAGTTATATTTTGCCGTCGGTTTCCAGTGATTCAGTAGATATTCATGTATCTCATAGTCAGTCAAACCGCTCTTGTCAACTATTTTCCCTATGTCAGATGGATTTGACAACTGTTCTGTTTGACAACTCATTCCCGACGCAGCACAGTCTCCTGAAACAGACTCTGGTGTACATTCCGTGGCCTCTGGTACTTGGTGAGATTCGTCGGAAATTTTCTGTTGCCTGGGAATAAAATGAGTGTCATGATTTTAAAGATATAAAAAGCACCCCAGTCGTGAATGTGAAAAGAAATTATGCGGCATAGTTTTCTCTTTGCTTTCGGCCTGGCCATGTAGGCCCTACACAGCCTAGGTCGAAAGCAAAGATAAAACTAAAAAAAAAACCTAAAAAATCACAAGTGTGACATGTTATCCGCTTGTTAAGTGGTGACGTCATTTCTGGGTCCTACAAATGTAAACAAACATAATAATTTACCGATGTCGTCAGTTATTCAATAAGAATTACATATTACCAAATGCCTTTCCGTAATAAAAATGTCATTTTAACCATTCTGAAACCATGTATTAAAATATACAATGGCTGTATATTGTTGTAACGCTGCATTACAACAATATACAGCCATTGTATATTATAATACATGGTTTCAGAATGATTAAAATGACAGTCTAGAGTAGACAAAATTCTTGTGAATGAAAACTCAATTGTGGTGTCACAACAATCATGACTTCACAAGTATTGGCGTAGGCAGAATTCGCGTGTTGTGTTGACGTCACAATACGTTAATGCCACAGCATTTTGGGTAAATTCCATTGTCTCTTTCATTTCCGGGTCGTACAAATCTGCATGATGTCACACTTAACAAGCGGATAGCTGGGATCGTGGGGGCGTTTGTGAATTTTGTCAAAGATTTGACCAACAGACATACAGACAGACACACATGCTGTCATGTTAACTCATACTAACTCATTACCAAGTTGGGTATCCACATTCAGTGACATTTCGGTTGATGCCCAAAATTTTAACAGATTGATGGAAGGACAGACAGACAAACCGACCGACATGCAGGACGACAAACCAAATTACACTAGCTGCTGGTCGCAGCAAAAATGACAATTTAACATAACCACTACTTTGCGGCCATGGATATTCTAAAATTAAAAATCACAGACTATTTGTGATATGATACGGTATCATATATACATTCTCAAAAGGATTCTGAAATTTTTAGAGAACGTATTCATTCGCAAACCAAGAAATTTATGTAGGTATGACTGAAACACTGCCATCGAGCCAGTCATTCCAGTGATATTTTTTTCAAAAATAGTTTTGGAATGCGAACGAACTCTTTCGAATAGCAAGACGGGTGGGTGTGGTGGTGGACTGGTGGTGGTAACTATGGAGCTTAAAGGGTTTAATGGGTGATTTCCTGTGATCAACCTGAATTTTAGTCCCTATAGAAGACTCCTTGTAATGCACTACTGATGGATAATTTATTATACTCATAATTATAAATTCATGATAGTAACTATATAGCCAACATGTCTAAAAATGATATTACGTCATTCCCACCACTTAAAGGTGGTTGTTACACTTACTTTGAACATGCACTAGCGTTAGTTAAACAGATACTTTTCATTTTCTACCCTTGTTGACATATTGCCACGTACTGATTTATACAGATGCAGTGTCCGTTATAGACAGGTATGATTTTATATATTGACATTTGTTATAATACATACTTTGGAGGTGGCTCTTTGAAGAATGACCGTATATCCATCAGAGAAATCGAATGAGGCCTTTCTAATCAACTAGTCAATGACTTACTAGATGTATAATTTAAATAACGACGAAGATAGGTCTACCATGTATTTGAAACACAATACAATCAAAGGTTATTCACTTAAATAAATTAATTATTAGCAGCAATTTAAATCATTTTATATCATCAATTTCTAATTAATAATTACACACGACACACTTAACTTTCAAACTTTTTTTAAATTGAAGATAATTGTCTAGAACAAACGTAACAACTGTCTCAGTTTCGTTAATTCAGCGTTCGATGGCACGATGCACGCGCAGCTGAGGCAGGACACACATTCCCGGGTACGACAGGCAAATCTACATAGTATAAATATCTTGGATTATAATAGGATTGGAATGACTAGGCCTAATTATAACAAATTAATGCCGTCGTGTAACTTTCTAAAAAAATCAGAAAATTGTAGCGAAATTCGCTTTCTCTGCTTTGATATATTATCTTTCATCAACCACTCGCACTTGTCGTAGGTGATGGAAGGGTCATCTGGTGCATACGGCACGCCCACCTCTCCACACCACGTGTAGGCTATATCATAAATGTTCAGTCAGTTACGTAAACTGTGCTGGAGCAGGGTTCAACGAACCCGTCATCGATAAGGCTATGTGACTCTACAGTGTCACATAGCCTTATCGATGGAGATACCATATCCAAGTGCATTTTATTACTTTCTTAAAGGTGTGGGGGGGGGGGGGGGGAATCCGACAGTAATGGTAATAAACAGGGATAATAGGGGCTGCTGGGGTGGTGTATGGATGCGTTGAGCAACAGGATGCCGCCAATGGGAGTCTAAACATCATAAATAATATATAGTTAGTGGAATGGATAGTCTACAAAGTAGATATTTTATGGGTTAAAGTTCTGATTTTTTTCCAAAGTCTGACTACCGCACGTGCGTAGGTGTGCGTATGTCTGGATCCGCGCCTGGAAATGACTGGCCCTATTATTGAGACAGTCATTCCAGTGGTAGGGCTTTGAGAGTGGTCTTCTCTCGGCCTGCGAGTGGACATTATGCACCACCACTGCAGAGGCAGTTTTTGGCCAGCTACGACATGCAAGGACTGATGTGCTGTTTTATTGTCCGTCGTACTGCCGTCGCTAAGGTCGTGCTGTATTCCTCTTGGCAGATCTATGGGTAAGCTCTGTGATGATGACGACGATGATGATGATGATGATGATACCTGGAGTTGGTGGTGGGTGGGGGGGGGGGGGATGGGGACGCAATAAAGGCTAGCTACACCAGTAACCTCCTCAAACTTTTCGTTACAAGTTATGAGGAGGTTAACAGCTAAAATCCACTTAAATGCATTATAATGGAGCCACAAACTGGGCGTGTGGGTGTCGGGAGGAGGTGGGTGGGGCGGGGTTGGGGGTGTGGGTGGGGTACGACTTGGTCACAGTTCTCGTTTCGCTTTCGTTTCTATTTCGTATAAGAACGAGAAGTAAAGACCTGGGAGTACTGGGGTTCAGAGAAAGGTTGGGGGTGTGGGTGGGGCCCGACTTGGTCACACTTCTCGTTTCGCTTTCGTTTCTATTTCGTATAACAAACGAGAAGTAAAGACCTGGGAGTACTGGGGTTGAGAGAAAGATCGTGGAGGGAGGGGTGGGGTAAATCATGATGATGAAGATGATGAGGAGTTATTCGAAATTGGGATTCTGGGAATCCAGATCCCAGAGCATATAAATCGACCCCAACACGTCGAGAAAGTGGTAGAGTTCTACTAAAATTATATATTATATATGTACTGTTGAGTATTTGGCCATAGTTGGATTGGTGGATGTGGCTGCCTAAGGCAGTGGTGCCCTCCAGTCCATTTGTGTTCAATGCATTTAACAGAACATTTCTTAATAACAGTTCTCTACTTTTGCTTTGTAGACGTGTTGACTTATCTATGAGCTGTACTGTAGTTTTATGCTCGTGCTAACTTAAATAATATGATCAAGCTTTTCCCGAGCGACTACCTTGAAAACTGATATAAATAATACTGTAGGAACTTTTTGTCTTCAACCGCCGGTCTTAGCGAACCAACACCTACCTTAGTTTACAGTACACCAATTGAGAATTATGAGTACCACGTACAATCTGTTATTATTTCTTACAATGTCACATAAGGAATCACTAATGTATTCATTCATGAGCTGCTGCTATGTTAATGTTAGGGCTTAGAAACGCACTGACCCCAACTCACCTCGTCCTGAATTATATTCATGTATGTTAGCAATTGCTTCCTTAAACACCGCTCAAAATGCTCCAAGCACTTAACCCCTGAGCCAAAAGACCAAATGAGATGTAAGCAATGTAAGTAATATTACGTGGGATATTTTTGAACTGATTTGACTGGAACCTGCTGCTTCTTATGGCAGTCCCGGCCCCCTGTCAAATTCGTTTCAAAATGTTCAACACCTTACCTGTATCGTTTCCTTGAAATTATATTATTCTGGGCCTAGGTTAGGCCGCCGCCCAAAATCCACCTTAGTTCACAGAATGCTACCTCAGAATTCTGGATGTTAGCTACAAACTGTTCTTATTTAATACCCAAAACGCTAAGCCATCTCACACGAACATTTTAATGTCTTGTTTATCTTTATTTTTTCTGTTTCCTGTTCTTCTCCTTTTCTCTTCTGACTCTCACTCTTACCTTACTTTAGGAGCTCTATCTGTCTGTCGTTCACGTATGTCTCTACGATACCACCGCACGTGCACATGGCCGTCTGTGATTTATCTAATTGACAATGGATAATGATATAACTAGTTACCGTGCGGCTATTGGGCTGTTTCATTGCTACTCTACTAAATTCACAGGTTACAGAGTTACATCCCCTTCCTTCCGTGAAATATTTAGGAACTTTCGAGGACTCTACGCAGCCCAGCTACCACACTTTCATATCAACTATCAAAATAATGTATCAGCCGTGTTAATAATCTACATGCTCCTTTCTCAGGCCGGTGATATAGAAACTAATCCAGGCCCCACCAATAGTAGTGATATTTCTATCGCTCACCTCAATGTATGTGGCCTTAAAGATAAAATCCATCATATTGAAGCTAATTTGTCCCAGTTTGATATTATTGCTGTTACTGAAAGTCACCTCACGCCAAATATCAACTCTAATACCATAAAACTGCCAGGCTTCCAGGAGCCGTATCGGAGGGACCGTCAGCAGGCGTGCGGAGGAGTATGTGTCTACATATCTGAAAACCTTGCTACCGCCCGTCGTTTTGAATACGAATGTCCTAGCATTGAGATGATATGGATAGAGATTCACGACCGGCCTGAATTGCTAATGTGTGTCATTTATCGTCCACCCAACACGAATGTCGATAAATGGCAAACTCTTTCTGATAATATAGAGAATGTTCGTGACTTAAATCCAAATAAAACTCTTGTCCTACTTGGGGATCTTAATGATGATCTGCTCAATACATCCAAGCACCAATTACAAGATATTATTTTTACACTAGGCTTCCATCAGTTAATAACAGAACCGACTCGGCCTGTTACAAACACATTACTCGATCCAATTATTATCAACAGTGCTAGAGTAGTAAAACACAGTGGAATACTTGCACCCTTTTGCAGTGATCACACTCCTGTATATATGATTGTAACATCTTCCATACACAAGCGTAAATCCTACAAACGCCGTATATGGGACTATGCAAACGCTGATTGGGACTTATTCAGGGATCAGCTATCCAACGCGAATAACATTTCCGATGTTAATGGTGTTGACATCTGGTGCCAGACAATCAACACAAATATTATTGATGCTGCTAATGCTAGTATTCCAAATAAAACTATTACTATAAATCCTAATGACAAAGCATGGATGTCCAATAAAATAAAACATGAGATGCGAATTAGAGAAAAGTTATTTAGGAAGTCAAGGAAAACTAAACAAGAGCAAGATGTGGCCAACCTTAAGAAACAGAGAAACCTGGTCAACACATTAGTTCGGACAGCTAAACAAAACTTTAAAGATAAATTAGCTGAAAAAATTAAAAACGGACGCACAGGCTCCAGACAGTGGTGGAAAATATTACGTCCTTCTTAGCTGACACTAACCCCAATGTTAATGAACTGCCCCCTTTAAAACGTGAAGATGGCTCATTTACTTACGATTCTTCTGAAAAGGCAGATCTACTTAACCTTTACTATTCTAATATCACCACAATTGACGACACTAATGCCCACCTACCTCCTCTATCTCTGTATACGGAGAATACTTTAAACTCAATCACAATAACAAATTTCGATGTCTCAGATGTACTGTCTAATCTGGATACTTCTAAAGCCGTTGGCCCAGACAGATTAAGCCCGAAACTGTTATATGAGAGTAAGACGGTCTTGGTCCCAATACTAGCGCAGTTCTTTAATCATTCCATTATTAGCGCACATTTTTCGACCCCATGGAAAATTGCTAATGTAACTCCTATTTTTAAAAAAGGGGAAAAGAACCAATGTTCAAATTACCGACCAATATCTCTCTTGAGCTGCCTAAGCAAAGTTATGGAGAGAACTGTTTTTAAACATATTTACAACTACATTAAACACGATATAACCCCATACCAATCTGGATTTCTTCCGTCAAATTCTACAGTAAACCAACTGTTAGACATCCACACTGATATCGCTCAGGCTCTCGATGATCAAAAGGAAATACTGTTCTTGTTCTTTGATATTTCTAAAGCATTCGATCGAGTGTGGCATCGTGGTCTTCTACAAAAATTGAGAAATTTCGGTATCTGTGGAAATTTACTGGCATGGTTTGAAAGCTATCTCGAAAACCGTTATCAGCGAGTAGTTATAAACGGCAATGAATCTACCTTACTTCGCTTGCACGCTGGAGTGCCACAGGGTTCAGTCCTTGGTCCCTTGCTATTTTTAGTCTTTATTAATGACATGCCCAGCGATATTTTAAACAATATTAGACTATTTGCTGATGATACCTGCCTATATGTAATGTCTGAAAACTTAGAAGCACACTCTGCAACAATAGACCATGATATCCTGATCATGACGCAATGGGCTAACACATGGCTTGTCGAATTTAATGCCTCCAAAACTACTAGTCTGTTTCTTTCTCTGCGTAATGAGCCCACTGTCTTTCCAGTTAAATTCAAAAATTCTGAAATACTCCCGTCAAACAACCATAAACATCTTGGCATTACCTTCAATAACAAAGGCACTTGGCTTATTCACGTGGGAAACTTAATAACAAATGCTCAACACAAACTTTCTTTACTCAAGGGCCTAAAATATATCCTAGACCGGAAATGTCTTGAAATTATGTACAAAAGCTTTATTAGGCCATCTCTAGAATACGCAGACGTTGTCTGGGATAACATACCACAGTATCTTGTAACACGACTGGAGGACATCCAAAAAGACGCTCTCAGAACAGTATGTGGAATGACACGTAGTGCTCATACGGAAGACTTGTACACCGAAACTGGAATAGAAACGCTTTCACATAGACGGGAATCTCACAGACTAGTTATGCTATATAAAATTATCAATGGGATAATGTGTGAAATTCTGAATAATCACCTTCCCGGATTATCCCAGGCACGAAACCCCTACAACATTCATCACGCAAACCTATTTACTCCATTTCGTTGCCAAACTGAGCTCTTCCGAGGATCCTTTTTTCCAGCAACAGTCCGCGCATGGAATACTCTCCCAGCGCCGGTCACGTGTTCCGTTACTCTCACAGAATTCAAGAGCAAACTTAAAGCCATGTCGCCTATACGACCGCCTCCTCCCTGGTATTATGTCGGCCAAAGGTTAGCTAATGTAATCCTATGTAGGCTTCACAATGGCTGTAGTAATTTAAATCGACACCTGTTTGAAAATTTTCTGTCAGATTCAGCTAGCTGCCCATGTGGATTCACTGATGAATCCACAAATCACTATCTCCTCCACTGCCCTCTTTTTAACGACCAAAGAGTCTCTCTCCAAAATCAGCTCGACCTAAAGAATATCTCTCTTGCCACACTGACAGCTAGTCAACTTCTATACGGCATTAACAATGTCGACTTGGAAAAGAATATTACAATATGTAACGCCGTATGCCAATACATAGTCAATACCAACCGCTTTAAGTAATTTCCTATTTGTTAAATTCGCAACTATAAGAGCGAAATGCAAACAGCCCAACATATACAAGCATGGTGAACGCAGCATTAAGAGATCCTCTCTCTCTCTCCCTCCCACTCTCTCTCTCTCTCTCTCTCTCTCTCTCTCTCTCTCTCTCTCTCTCTCTCTCTCTCTCGCATTATGCACACACGCACGCCAATACGTACGCACACACGCACATATTCACGTACATATACGTAAGCATGCGAACTACCTAGACAATTGTAACCAGTGGTTGATATAAATTATCATTTAATTAGTTATACATACGTTACTATTTAATTATGTTTTATTATACCCCATCTTGATGTATTTATTAATGTGTTGTATTTGTATGTATGGGAGACACGTTGAAGATTTTCTGTCTTCCGATCTAATTTAGAAATATATCTACTACACTTCTGATAAGAATATGATGTACCGGTTGCTGCGACAACCTCTTATCAAAGATGCAGTAGTACGATTATCTGCTCGCCTCGTCTAAGGTAATGGTGACGATATTTATATTCGATAATCTGGGCCTGATCTGACTCGGGTAAAAGATGGTGGCTCGGGACGGTGGTCTTCCGTCGCTTCCAGACTGGACAATACACAACCCAAACTCTTGCTTCGAGAATATCGAAGTGATAATTTATTCTCTTAAGTTTGACTGTCTAATATGGCTACGGATATGTGTGACTTATGCTGTCACGATAGAAAACAAACTGTTAAATAAAACTCTAAGTAAATATGAGTGGCTTATACTACCACCAATCTCTATCAATTATGGGTGGCTTATACTACCACCAGATACTTTGAGTAACTTTTACAGTCACTCGCGTCTATAGAAATAACTGATTTTCATACAATGCGAATACTGGTTATTCTATCATTACAAAGTTGCGTTTCACGATTCTCTAAATCATTTTCGTCAAAAACCGTTCTTGGCTACTTAAAACCATTCACCAAGAACTTGTTTGAATTTCGACAAATTCAGTTCCACAGAACTATACGGACCGAGGCTAGGCTTTCTTAAGACTAATATTTTCAGAACCAAGATTTTTCTAAAAAGTTAAAGTCCACTTTTTATACTTCTCTGGAGCCCTCTACCATGTTCGTTTGGGTTCCTCTTTCCAGAGTTTGATTCGATGCTCATTGATTGTGACGGCATCCTGACTAATCAAACTCCGATTTTCTCTCTTAGGAAAAGAACACCGAACAAGTTAAAGCGGCCTAATTGACTCATGAGTGTGGAATTCTATCCGATAACCTCCCCCAAACTTGACAGTGATAGATATTGTTTCGACAATTTTTGTCTGGTTTTCTAATCTTCTTGGCGCCAGACGCTACTACGTCCTCGTCCGGCCCCTTGCTTATTAGGCTTGCGCCTGCATTTTACAAGGGTGCCATGACGTAGTGACCATGTGGCCCATCTGATTCACCAACATCTGGTGTCGTATCTGGTGTCGTGGGTCGCCTCTATAGAAATATAGAAACTCGGTCACATTATCACGGTCCTATGGTAAGTCGGTCGTCGCCACGTTACTACGTCATTCTATGAGTCATTCAGTCTGTGCTACGTACACTCTGTCCGTAGCACCCTACCGACCTCTTGCTTGAATATTTAGAAAACTATTGGTCGTAACTTCTGCTGAATACTATAAAAGGTTATGCCGCGACTGCAGCAACAACTTTCATCTTTCAACCACCGACAGACTCCATCAGCTCACTGCCCTAAGTCTTAGTCTATTCTATTCCAATTTCACTTATTGTATCAGCTACATTTTCGTGTCAGTTTTGCATCGACTTGACTTGATGCACACACTAGATCGCGCTATTACATCCCTGCCCAATGTGTTATCCGTTCCTTAGCTCGCCTGGTATTCAAATAGAGTAATCCACTCAGGTCTTAGACTGCAAATATAAGATGTCCCCGGGGTCATGACCCCCCAGAAGACAATCCGATATCTACATACGCCCCTTAACCAAAGTTAATTGACCATCTCTCTTAAGGCCTTAAGAGAGTGTCAACTAACTCGTTGTGGACTATCAACAACCCAAACCTATACCAGCAGCCTGAACGGATACCACCCGATAGTCGTCCAATCATCAACAACTTAACATTATAGGTCAATATACTATACACCAATACTTGTCCGAGTAGCGGAATGCTCGGAAATACATTAGTAGTATTCGTTAGTGTATGGTTGATAATTATGCAAACATACATGTCCGGGTAGCAAAAGACTTCCCCCGGAAACACATTAATAGCATCATTAAACCGTGGTCGATAACCTCGATCCACGCGTAACTTAACAAAGAAAACAATACGATCAATCAAGCAATACAATAATATAATACACCACAATCAATTATTTTAATGACGTCATCTGATCGTGACGACGTCACCATAAATGCCAGTCCTTAATCCTACAATGCAAATATCATTACAGATCATGTGAATTTTTCCTATTAAATAATACATTACCAACATGGCACCATACTAATGTTCGTGCTACAACATTCAATGTTCACCAATTACTATAATGTTAGTGCCAAAACGTCATGGTGATACTCCCAAGCGGTTTATGCTCACGTTAGGATCCACCACGTTAACGTACGTCTCCATCTCTATCCAGTCGGCAGCCGTCGGGTCGATCTCAGTCCTGGCGTCAGCATTAGGCGACGACCCAGTTGCCCTCCGCAGCGGCTCCGGTAGAGCTGCAGGTCTCCGGGGCTTCTGGGTCTGAATAGTTGGTGCAATGATATGCGGTTCACTACTATGGGCCACACGTGGCTTGCATTTAAGCGCATTCCACATGCGTGATAACACGCCACATTTGTATAATATAAGCACAACTACTAACACAACTACGAAAGAACCTGTTGAATATGATATGAAAGAATGTACCCCAATGCCATCGACCATCACTGGGTCGATCATGGATAACGGTGCTAGCGGCACGTACTTAGACTTTTGTAAATGGTTCCACGGTTGTGGCTTTAAATGGTCAACTATCATGGATTGATTTAGAACGCCGGACACATCCAAATGGGGCATTTCAATGGCTAGGCCTATCCGAGTGTACGTCCGACTATAAGATGCTACAGGCTCGAATCGCCAGCCCCTCCCACTATACCCGCATTCTCCAGACATCAATGCATACACACCATTACTCACCCTACATCGGTCCGTCAGTCGTCCGTCACAATGGATTTCCACCGTCTCGCCGAACGTTTGCAACACTACTCCGATTTTCTCATTGGCAAATAATTTACTAATGGTTACGTTTGACTTCGTTAGTTGAATATTACAGTTGCTATCAGTCGCATTTGTCAGTACACTCACAATACAGGGCACGTGGGTCTTGTCGACCCATAGTTGTCCTTGGCACACCCTAGGGTCGGCACCACGACACGCCGACGCAGTAAAGTACCACCCAGTCTTGGTATCTAGACCAATGCTGGTACGCGCCAGCATCACTTGCATGTAATACCCCGTCCTGGCCAGTGGTTCAGGCCATGAGTGTAGTCCATATTCGATATATTGTCCTCCGTCAATCAACGGTAGCGTCGCCACATAATGAAGTTTCGATTCGTCCTGCCACGATGGATATACCACTACATTTCTGTAATACCACTGATACGGTCTTATCAGCCTATATTCCGCACTAACCTGTTTCGATACGGATGTCCGATCATCGGGACTAAAAAGTTCCTCCGTTAGACGACCCAACTCCAAGGATGCCGTTTGCCTATGGAATCGTTCGGCTGCCTTCTGGTAGTCATAGACCACATGTTCAGCCGAGTCTATAACATGTCCTAACCATACAACGCATAGAGTTCCAACAATCGAATCCCCTGCTGCCTGAGCGCTCGGCTCATGTTGCCCGTTGCACTGGCCAAGTTGTCGCCTAACTCGTTAATACGGTCCGTGTTCATACCAATATCTCGGAAAGCTAATTTGACGTGCGATGTCAACTGGTTGGTAAAATGCACCACTTTGTTCATCCTCGTCATCGTCCTCCTTACCACATCTCGTATGGCGTTTATATCCCCAGATGTAGCGGTACCGAACAGCGATGATGCGATGTCGCCCACAAAGTTAAATAACCCTCGCTTCTGCCTAGCGCCACTTCGACTACTCATGGTTTGCTGTGTTTGGCTTGCCATCTTTCTTACCCCCCGTATTCGATGCTGTAATCCGTATATATCGTTCCCACTCAAAAACGATGTTTTGGTACCCATGCTAGCGGCGAGACTGGCCATTTGGGCCAACCGTCCCAGGAACTCTGCGGGTAGGTAAGGATGGTCGATGGATACTATCACGGTCCATTCGGCCCGTATCACTGACACAGTCTCCGGCTTAGTTATCATGACGCCGTTCGGCAGGCGGTCTATACTCGAGTCCTTGCATATACTTGATACCATGCTAAACCACAACGCCATTATACACAATTTAAACGAATACATTTTAGTATCTTGCGAACAAATTTAGTCTTAATTGTTATGATATTTTACGTACTGGCTATTTGCGATGTTAAAGTATAGCGATACAATACACACTATCGGCGGTTGTGCCGCTGAATAACGGCATTTATACGACTGACGAAATCAGCATATAGCACGTCATCGTAAGAGGCGGAGTCTATCACGCCAATCCGGAGTCGCTTGTTACCGGATTCGTCCTCCCGCCTATACCCTTGCTTTCGCTTCAAGTCTAACCGGAGTTGCTTGCTGTCAAAATCGTCATCCGGTATATGTTTGCGCTTGCGCAGCATATAAGGATGCGATGGAAGCGTCTCCATTGGTTCAGAGGCAGGCTCTGGTGCCGCCTCCGGAGTGTCAGTCATCATAGGCCTAGGAGTGTCGATGATATCACCCAGTGACTCATGGTTTTGATTGCGACTCGTATTGGGTTGAACCTTTTTCCGGTCAACCCTCTTACCCCCTTGTGCGCACCTCTGGTTCCATATCCGAAGCTGGCCGCTTCTTACGAACCTGGGGTGTCGTATCTGCGTCGGTGACCATAGGTTCTGGCTCGGGCAACATCGCCCTGGGGTGATGGCTAGCCTTCGTCCCCCTGGTAGGGTTACGAATGGGACATGGTCGTACCGCGTCCCAGCACATTTCTGAGTCGACTACGCGCAACTTACATATATTAAGTACACGCACCTTACCAGACCTCTGATGGCGGACGTGCGCCACAGGTCCGTTGATCTTAAAGATCTCATATTCGGGGTCACTGCGAGAGGTCAACTTCATCCTCTCTTCAGCTTTTACGACCACCGAATCCCCCACTTTAAACTCACCAGCGTTCGCACGCTTATTAATTTGTTCCCGGTGAACCTCTCGAGATCTAGCTGTCCCCTCACGAGCACGCAGCAAGGCGTTGTTGAGATACGTCAATCTCTCATAAGGTCCTGCGACGCATCGATTGTAACGGCTTTCGGCAATCTCGCCCGTCGCCCATACGTCAAATAAAATGGCGTATACCCGGTCGTTGAATGACGAGTACTGCGGTACGCTGTCAAAGCCGCACCCACTCGTCCTCCCACGCCCTCGAGGCATTGTTCACCCCTTTCTGGATCAACTCTTTAAGGGTGCGGTTGAATCTTTCAGTACGTCCATTGGTCTGCGGATGGTATGGGCTAGACCATCTATGGTCGATACCGTGTTCTTTAAACCGCTCCTCCAGAGAATTGGAACAAAATTCCCTACCCTGGTCGGTTATTACAATCTCAGGGACGCCATGACGCGCGACATACTCGTTGAAGAACTTTTCTTCCACATTTTGAGATGTCTTCGCTGCAATCGGATATGCTTCTGCCCAAGCAGAGCAGTGATCGATCACCGTCATGATATACACGTTACCCTTATTCGATTCTAATAATGGACCGATCAAATCCATTCCAATTATCTGACTCGGATAATTGGCCATGGGCATTTCACTATACCTGGGTCGGGTAGTGACAGGTCGGTTGACCTGGCACTTCGTACATGTTTCAAGCATACGAATTACGTCTTTTCTTAAAGACGTCCATACAAAAGAATCTCTTACCATACCGATGGTCTTCTGTATACCTTGGTGACCAGCTCGTTCATGAGCCATCCGGAGCACCTTCTCACGGAACAGGGTAGGTAAGACAATTCTGGGGTACTCAGCGTCCAACGCTGAAGGCGTAATTAAAGAATACAAAATGCCATTCTTGACCATATACTCCTCCGGTGTGTTCTTGAACAACTCCGGGTATTCCTTGGTCTGCTCGGCACACAATTCGTCATATGGTATGTCGAATGCTTCCAGAGGGACGTGAGGTAACACTCCCTCGTCGACGTCTGGTATTACAAAGTCGCCCGTGTCTAACGTCGCGACTTCCACTGGACGACATAACCTGGACAACATGTCCGCTCGAATATTCTTCGAGCCTTGGCTGTATTCAATCTTACTGCCGTACTCGGCAATCAGTACCGCCCAGCGCTGCACCTTTGTGTTTTTAACTTCGCCCACAAACAAACTCTTTAGGGGTTTGTGGTCGGTATACACGGTAAACTGCGCGCCAAATAGATAAGGTCTTAGCTTCTTTAGCGCGTATATCACCGCATAAGCTTCCTTTTCTATCACAGGCCAATTCAACTGACTGTCTTTAAGAGTAGAGCTGACATACTGAATCACCCGCTCAATACCCTTGTCATCTACCTGTACCAGTATCGCACCTATCGCATAGCTAGACGCATCAGTATACAATCTATACGGAGCATTCAAATTCGGATATGTGAGAACCGTCTCACTACACAGCAAGTTTTGTAATTTCTTAAACGCTTGCTGTTCTTCCTGACCCCACTCAAAACGTTTATATTTCTTAGTCAATTCTATCAAAGGCTTAGCAATTTCGGCATAGCCTTGCACACAAGAGCGGTAATACCCTGTAGCGCCCAGGAAACTTCTCACCTCACCCACGTCGCGTGGCGGTGACATTTCTCTTATGACCTTGACCTTCTGGACCTGAGGAGCCACTCCCTGTGCTGAAACACGATATCCTAACAAATCAACTGATGGTTGGGCGAAATCGCATTTCGATTTTTTAACTTGCAAATTATATTCTTGAATTCTACGCATAACTGTACGCAAATGCTGTGCATGTTCAGCCGGGTTTCTTGAATATATGACTATATCGTCGACAAAAACATGCAGACATTTTCCCACGAATTCTCGGAAAATATCGTTCATTGCCCTCTGAAATACGGCACCTGAGTTCGCAAAACCGAACGGCATCCGAACAAATTCAAACAAACCTTGACTGCAAACGAACGCTGTTTTCGCTATGGTTTGGCTGTCCATTGGTATCTGCCAATAGCCAGACTTCAAGTCCATAGTCGAAAAGATCGTAGCGCCGCCCATAGAATCAAAAATGTCCTATATATTCGGCAAAGGATAGCTATCCTTACGACAAACGGAGTTCAATTTCCTATAGTCAATACAAAATCTCGTCCCCCCATCCTTCTTAGGAACCAACGTAATGGGTGATGCCCATGGGGACGACGACGGTCTTATGACGCCCGCTGCCAGCATTTCAGCCACTTGATTCTTGACTATATATTGCTTGGCTAGCGGTAGACAGTACGCTTTCTGCCTAATAGGATAGGCATCCCCTGTCGGTACCGTACACTTGACTTTGGGAACCAATCCTAGTGTTTGGACGAGCCGTATCAAAAATATCTGCAAAGTCCGCCATGACTTTGTCGATATCTTTATATCCGGTCATTTCCTTACAGCTTGCATAGACATAATTTGTCTGTTCTCTATGCGGATATTCAAAGGGATATATCTGGCCAAACCATACTACAATTTTGGCCCGATAGTCAATCTTTGCATTTCCGAGGTGCAAAGCATCCACTCCAAGTAAACATTCATGCCTCATTCTGGCCACAATCGTACTAGGGATGGGTCGGGCGTTCTCGAATTTTACTTGTGTTTCCCCCAACAACTTTATCGGGAAACCATTTACAGCTAAGAGCGTTCTTGCTCTTTTCAATGGCCTGGCATTCAACATGCTACGCCATATATCCTTACGAATCAAGGATGTGCTAGCACCAGTATCCACTAAGGCATGCAGGTACTTACCCTGATCCGATGGACCGTCTTTATCCATTTTCAGACGGATTAAGAACCGCTCGGTCGGTGATCTCACCAACGGCTCCCTCCGTCGTCGTTTCCCGGGTTCCTTCGTCCATTAACCACTTCGGCATAACTGTGCCTATCATCCGATGCATCATTTCCGCTACCATTTGAATGACGGCCATATGTATCGGTATTTTCACTTGTTAAAATAAAACCATCACGATCAATATATTCGTAATGGTTACGTCGAGCATTGTTCATGTCCATTCGATTGTTCCTTGAACATTCTCGTGGCGTCGTTCGTATGTCCGTCTGTCGGTCGTTTACCGCGTCGATTTCCATGTCCCAATTGTCTTCTTCACGTGGACGCTTCAACGCTCGTTGTACCAGCGGTCGATCTGTTTGTCCGGTTGGTTGCTCTCGGCGCTGGTCACGCGCACCACGCGGACAATCTCTAACAAAGTGACCATACTGACCACATCCAAAACATTCCGTCCTTACGACAGGAGTCGTCTGCCATTTCATAAATGTCCCAAAACAATTCTGGGTCAAGTGTCCCTCTCTCCCGCACTGGGAACAGGTCATGGGTGGCCATTGTGGTCGGGGCTGTGGTCGCGGTTGTGGTCTCGGTTGTGGTCGTCATGCGGTTGGTTGCACTGCCTGATGGCAGTCACTTTTATAATGACCGACCTGTCCACAATTGTAGCAGGTTACGCTTGCGGCGTTTCTCGGCGACCTGCGTCCCGCTCCCGGATTAAGTTGCTTGGGTGGCGGGGTTGCTGCTTTCCGCGCGGGTGCGGCTCGTTGGGCTGCCAGTTTAGGTTGTTCTTGTGCTGTTTGCAAATCCTGCACCAACCCGCACAGCTGCTCTATCATTTTAGCCTGCTGCGCCATTTGGCTTTTTAACCCCTTCACTGCTTTCCATACCTCTTTTTCCTCCGCTGGCTCCAACATATCGATCTCCATCCGTTCCTCTCGATTATGATCACTATCGATCTTCATCGCCCGTAACAGATCGTTACAGGTCTCTTCCTCCTCGGCGATCTCTATTGCCCGGCCCAACGTTGTCGTTCGCTTTCGGATTATCCTCTTACTCAACCCTTGGTCACCGAGCGCTCGGAGGTAGATACCGAGAATAGTTCGCTGGTTATCGGCGTTGCTTCAGGGTACGCTCGTCGGCTGGCTTCTAGATACCTTCGGTTGAAGGAGATGACGGTCTCATTTCTCCGCTGACGGGTGCCCTCAAGGTCATATTTGACCCGTTCGTCCTCGTTGGAGGAGACGAAGTTCTTTGTAATGTAGGCACGGAAGTTGTCGTATACTATCTCCTCCCGTACTTTGCCCTCCAAGAAACCGTCCAGAGCTCGGGCTAACGGTCCCCGTGCCGCCCTGACTACCACATAGGCAGGTATTCCGGCCAGTCGCCCCTCGTTGACGACACAGGCACGTTTTGTCTCGTCCAAAAACGTCCTTACCTCCTCCGGTACTACCCCATCACAGGGTTGGATGCGGGATACCGTGTCCCTGATTTCTTCACGATACACCCGTTCTGTCTCCCGATGATTGCTACTTTCAACAATGGCCCCCGCCATAGCCGCGCCCATCGTTTGCATGGCCGCCACTGTCTCAGGGCGTAGTTGTTGTTCCCCAGTGGGTAGTTGTGGGTCGGTCGGTGGGCCTCTTGGCGTCGCCATTGCTCCTATTGGTATTCTAATGTTATGCTGACCCTAGTTAGCCTTGGTCGTTCTGGGCAGTCTATCTCAGTCGTTACTTTGATTTATTGTACTCACGGTTCACACAGTGTCCAATCCTGGAATATATAAATCCTGGCAGACGCTCGCCACTGAAGATTTTCTGTCTTCCGATCTAATTTAGAAATATATCTACTACACTTCTGATAAGAATATGATGTACCGGTTGCTGCGACAACCTCTTATCAAAGATGCAGTAGTACGATTATCTGCTCGCCTCGTCTAAGGTAATGGTGACGATATTTATATTCGATAATCTGGGCCTGATCTGACTCGGGTAAAAGATGGTGACTCGGGACGGTGGTCTTCCGTCGCTTCCAGACTGGACAATACACAACCCAAACTCTTGCTTCGAGAATATCGAAGTGATAATTTATTCTCTTAAGTTTGACTGTCTAATATGGCTACGGATATGTGTGACTTATGCTGTCACAATAGAAAACAAACTGTTAAATAAAACTCTAAGTAAATATGAGTGGCTTATACTACCACCAATCTCTATCAATTATGGGTGGTTTATACTATCACCAGATACTTTGAGTAACTTTTACTGTCACTCGCGTCTATAGAAATAACTGATTTTCATACAATACGAATACTGGTTATTCTATCATTACAAAGTTGCGTTTCACGATTCTCTAAATCATTTTCGTCAAAAACCGTTCTTGGCTACTTAAAACCATTCACCAAGAACTTGTTTGAATTTCGACAAATTCAGTTCCACAGAACTATACGGACCGAGGCTAGGCTTTCTTAAGACTAATATTTTCAGAACCAAGATTTTTCTAAAAAGTTAAAGTCCACTTTTTATACTTCTCTGGAGCCCTCTACCATGTTCGTTTGGGTTCCTCTTTCCATAGTTTGATTCGATGCTCATTGATTGTGACGTCATCCTGACTAATCAAACTCTGACTTTCTCTCTTAGGAAAAGAACACCGAACAAGTTAAAGCGGCCTAATTGACTCATGAGTGTGGAATTCTATCCGATAACCTCCCCCAAACTTGACAGTGATAGACATTGTTTCGACAATTTTTGTCTGGTTTTCTAATCTTCTTGGCGCCAGACGCTACTACGTCCTCGTCCGGCCCCTTGCTTATTAGGCTTGCGCCTGCATTTTACAAGGGTGCCATGACGTAGTGACCATGTGGCCCATCTGATTCGCCAACATCTGGTGTCGTATCTGGTGTCGTGGGTCGCCTCTATAGAAATATAGAAACTCGGTCACATTATCACGGTCCTATGGTAAGTCGGTCGTCGCCACGTTACTACATCATTCTATGAGTCATTCAGTCTGTGCTACGTACACTCTGTCCGTAGCACCCTACCGACCTCTTGCTTGAATATTTAGAAAACTATTGGTCGTAACTTCTGCTGAATACTATAAAAGGTTATGCCGCGACTGCAGCAACAACTTTCATCTTTCAACCACCGACACACTCCATCAGCTCACTGCCCTAAGTCTTAGTCTATTCTATTCCAATTTCACTTATTGTATCAGCTACATTTTCGTGTCAGTTTTGCATCGACTTGACTTGATGCACACACTAGATCGTGCTATTACATCCCTGCCCAATGTGTTATCCGTTCCTTAGCTCGCCTGGTATTCAAATATAGTAATCCACTGAGGTCTTAGACTGCAAATATAAGATGTCCCCGGGGTCATGACCCCCCAGAAGACAATCCGATATCTACAACGTGTATAAGGCTTATGTCTTACTGTGCTCCCATTGAACAAAACTGTTTAAAACAAGGGAACTTAATTGGTCAAATGGTTCAGCGGTCATTTTGGTTGACCTAGTTTTAGCCAAAACAGCTTCTCCAGAACCTCTGAAGGGATCGAAATTTGGCAGATCTAATTAGGGATTAAGGGCCATTAAAGTTTATTCAAGGGAAGTTGATCCATTAAAAAAACATGGCCGCAGTGGGCCAATCAAAATACAGCATGTTTGGCGGCCATATTGGATTTTTTTATTTGACGGATTTTGAAGCAAAAATTTGTTTAGTACAGGGTTATGAGTATGCTGATTTCAACCATGCCATTTCTGAATCTATCAGATAAATGGCTTGGCGGCATGTAGTACAATTGGCATTTAGTACAGGTGGTCTTTATAGCATGTTTAACTGCATTCTAAAACCCTTGTAATCATTTGACAGAGTGACCAAACTCACTTAGCAGCAGTTGTTCACTAGTTCAAAATAATAATTTGACTGAAAGTCATTGCTGCCTTAGAATGCAACAACTTTCTGTCAAATAAATATCAAAATATTCAAAGTCATATATGTCAGCATACACAATACATATCTTAGATATTTAGCCAGCATACGAAATCATTTATTCTTGTAATTTAAAACCACAACTCTAATTCTCAGGATTGAAATGAAATTAATACCCTGTGAGATAGTGAGCTGATGAAGTGTACCATAATCACATACTGATTCTAAAAGATTTATTTAATTAATTCATCATTAACCCTTTAACACTCATATCAGCCAAAAATGGCTTCTGCAGTGGTCGTGAGAAATGTCCATTTGCCGACTAAAAGAAGACGGTTTTTGAAAATTTATCACTGGAATGACTGGCTCGATAACCGAGCCAGTCATTCCAGTGATAAATTTTCAAAAATAGTCTTCTCTTGGTCTGCAAGTGGACATTTTCTTTGAGAAAACTTAAATTGTCTTGAATAGATTTGAGGGTTAAAGGGTTAAAGCCAATTAATTCTAGCAATGAATTTAGTTGAGTATTGCGTTATTCACAAGTTTTGTTGGATAGCATGTAGCATGGTGACAGACATTTTGAAAATGGTTTTGCTGATGATGTCTGTTACTGTCAAGTGCAGCAACAGTTTTCAGCATGACTATTCAACCCTTGACACACCAATGTCTAGAGATTAATTGTTAGCTCACATGGCCAGAATGGCCAAGTGAGCTTATGCCATGGCGACCGTCCGTTGTCTGTCCGTCCGCCTGTCCATCCGTCAACTTTTTCCTTTAAGCAACTTCTTCTCAATAACCACTGGGCCGATTTCAATTATATTTGGCAGGAAGTATCCTTAGGGCATAGGGATACAAGTTTGTTCAAACAAAGCCGATCGGCCGATTTGGCCGGTGGTCATCTTGGATTTTGGCCGATTTTAGGAAATGACTTTAAAAATCTTCTTCTCCGAAACCGCTTGTTGGATTGATTCAAAACTCACGAAATATCATATAGGGCAAGAGCTGAACCAAGTTTGTTCGAAGGAACTTGATTGGCCAAATGGTTCGGCGGCCATCTTGGATGACCTAGTTTTCATGAAAATGACTTATTCTGCAGATCCGCCAAACGGACCGGGCTGAAATTTTGGGGATATGATTATGGACTAAGGGCCATTAAAGTTTGTTCATGGGAAGTTGATAGGTAAAAAACATGGCCGCCGTGGACCAATCAAATTTTAGCGTGTTTGGCTGCCATATTCAATTTTTTTATTTGATGGAGTTTGAAGCCGAAATTGGTTTTCTTAACTCCGCTTACTTGTCAGTCAGTTGTCGTATAGCGATGACCCCATCCGTCTTCTGTATGTCCATCCATCCATCCATCTGTCTGTCCATCGGCGGCTCATTTTGTTATTTCTTGACGGATTGACAACAAACTTGGTCACAATGTTAATGACGGCATCTAATATCTGTGTTGTGAAAATGAAACTGATAGAATGCCAAATGCCAGAGTTATCACTCCTTAAATATTTGCAGTCTCACTTAGAGCAAATAATGGTTTGTTCCCACCCTCCATTGATTTATCACCATGTCAAATTTTATTGCCAAACTAGATATTAAATTCCAATTAACAGATTAACCTTTCCAATACTGGCGATATATTTAAGATATGTATTATGTGCTCTGACATCTATGCTCTTAAAAATATTTGAAATGTATTTGATTGAAAGTTGTTGCTGCCTTAGGCAGCAATGAAAGTTGTTGCTGCCTAAGGCAGAAATGACTCGGTCAAATTATTTTCTAAATCAACTCCAGCCCACCCTACCCCTGCCGCTAACTCGGTGATTCAGCCAGATGTGCATGTGTTAAATGGCTTGTGTGGTGGTGGGGAATAACCTGCTATAAAGACTACCTACCTGCCTTTAGAGACCACTTTCTTCAAATTGTATTTAAACCTCTAGTAACCGTCTGACTGAGTTTTTGCAGACGACATATTCCAAAGGTTATATCTCTGAACCTGATAAATAGTTTGAAAACAATTGGACTGAAAGTTGTTGGTGGCTAAGCCGCCAACAACTTTCAGTCGAATTGTTTTCAAAATATTTAACAAGTCAAGAGCTTTTGAAAATTGAAATTATTGGCTGCACTGGCTTGCAGCAGTGAGACAGTTAAGAAACCAGCTGTAGTTAGCACTGATATCATCTATTTTCACTTAAACATTGTTCAAAATCACTAATGCAAAAAAAACAGTCCAGAGATTGTTGTCAATATCTCGAAAACTAAATCATTTGACTGAAAGTCATTGGAAGTGACACTGATGGATGTAAAACTTAAGTAAGATTAGTTGAAATGCCAATGTTCCAGGTGAGCGATACAGGCCCATTGGGCCTCTTGTTTTCTTTTTCTAGACAATTCCCCCGCACTGCAGTGCATAACTGGGCAACTTGCGTTTAAACCTAACATCAGGTTAAAAAGATTAGCTCCATAGGACCTGGTGACGGGCGAGATGCGCATCCCCACCGAATTCTGTAAGAATTTCTGGGCATGATGTTAGGATCTGCCACGCCCTCACGGGAAGGACATTCACGGTGGGTATTCGTCTCTCTTACCCCCACTGTAACATTTCCCTGATAGATCAGTTGCCTAAACTTGCTTTTCTGAAAAGTAACCAATGTCCTGTGACGTTTTATGTGGTTATGGAGCAAGATGTCCGGATTCTCAGCCAGCTCGGAGATCATGCAAAATAACATGTATGCACGCCGTCTCCAGTATTGATGTTTTAGGACATCTGTTCTCAATGACAGCCGTATCTAAAGCTAGGCCTAAAATAGTTCTTGTCTCTAAAAACTAAATGTTAGGTTAGGCATAGAAGAACGCCTGCATAAATAAAAGCGGCAACTACTAATTCAGCATACTTGAAACTACATAAGACGGTGGCATGGGAATCCCTCGGGAATCGCTCGTCCCGTCGTCACGTAAAACAGCACGCAACCTTATAAATTTTAATTTCACTAGGTATTGTCTTTTCTTTATAGCATTTTTGGTTGAATATTAGAGTAGGCCCTTTTTGGCCAATGCTCTTCTCCCGCTTTAAGCGACGGCAACATTTTCCTGTGATGGAGGCCCGCGCGAGGCACCTAATTTTTAGGTCACCAATCAAATATTGTAAGTCCATAGATCATGATATTGCTATGGACAGGCATACCGGTGACACAAACTCTTGGGATGAGACTGTTGTGTTTAATGTTCGCGACGATGGTCGCACAGCCCCCACCGGAATGATTGAGTTCCACCGGCCTTAGGAGCCGGTCTTTGTTACCCGTAGGGCAGCATCGAACGGGATCCGTAACCCCGAGACCAGAATCTAACCAGTGTCATCACTCGTCGTGCACATGCAATGCGGCGAGTCGACACCAGACAGCAGAATGGCCCGACACTACCCCGCGAGCTACAGAACCATGGAGGAAAAGTACAATCCTGGGCTGACTGCTTTGCAGTACTGCTGACATTTCTGCATGCTGCGTCATGGGGAACATAGCTTCCCAGTCCTTCTGGAAGCTATGGATTCATAGATCAAAAATGCCCTTGAAAAAGAGGCTACTGTGGCAACTGGGCAGCTTCAAATGAAACTCTAGACAAACTCGATGCCTGTCACTGAAAACACCTATGCACCATCACTGGACACCGATGGCAGAAGCACTTGGCATTCCTCCTTCCTGATTTTCTGTAGACTTTTTGGAATCAGGATTGCTGGAGGGAATGGAACATTCACCCCGCTCAGATCTGGAATCGGAGAGATGTACGTTGGCATCGCATTCTTCTTCATTGCGAATAAATCTATGTTGGGTTTCCCCCAGTGGTTGAACGGACGGTCCGCCACACATTGATTTAGTTACCATTCCGTGGGAAGAATGCTCATTCTGTATAACTGTAACAGCTGGGCAGCTCCAAAGGTAGCTCTAGATAAACTCGATACCTGCCACCGCAAACACTTATGCACCATCACTGGACACCGATGACCAGACAGCATAATTTCCAACGATGCACTATACAAGATATGTAATACATCGCCGCTGTCTGTAAAAGTCGCCAAGCAAAGATGGCCCATGTTTGGCCATGTGCTAAGGATGCCAGAAGAGACACCAGCACAGAGAGCCTTGGAATTCGCCCTACTCGGAGCCAGCAAATACAAAGTCAGGAGAGGACATCATTGCATATATCTGCTAAGCGTGCTACGAGGTGACCTCAAGAAAGCAGGCCTCGGTACACTCAAGTCAAGAATGGACCTGAGGAAGCTAAGGATTTCAGCTGAGGACAAGACACAGTGAGCAAAAGTGAAGGACTGATTGCAGCTGTATGATGTTTCTATTACTACAGCCGCAGAATAGAGTAATCATACACACGTTGATGCAATGCATCAAAGAAGAGCCTGGTTCCACTTTATTTATAAGTTCAGAAGCAAAACTTATATACTGATATATAACATAAACACATGTGTAGTATATACTACTTATTCAACATGGGTGGTTCTATTATATTTAGTCAATGAGGATAACAAGCCTATTCTATATCTATACTATTCTCCATGTATATTTGTGAAACTGTGTTGATATACAATAAAACCTGACTATGAATGGTTTTAGGTGAGCCGTGCTCGTCAAGTTGATTGTCTGTACGGAAATTAGTAACATGTGTAAACGTAGAATAGCTATTTGTGATAATTCAGTTCCAGGAACTTTCCAGACGCTATAGCACCATGGTTACCGATTTGTTAAATTTATTTTATTTAAACCAGATTTGTTGTATTTATTTTATTTTTTCAAATTGTGAAAAGCGAATTTCCGCAACAGGTAATTATGAAATGGTGTATTGAATGATTGCTTCACTAAATAGGCTTCCCAACTTAAATTTAATTAACTAAGTAGTGGGACTAATAACTGTATTACAATTTTAAGCATTTTCTAATTGCACTTAAGTAGTCTTGCACGATTTTTGCTTCGATACATCGCGATCGATTTCGTATTAAAAAAGTGCGTTTTCAATTTAACCGTAGGTCCGATTTTCCCAAAAGCATAAACCGGTGTACTGTGACAAGTCATGAAAACTGAGGCTAGGAATTGTCAAAGATGATGAAACGGCCACCATCGGTTGGGTTTGGTATACAATTACATACATACTAATATTAGGGATGTTCGATTATGGAAATAAATAATCGATTATGATGTCTGGAAAATAATCAATTTAATCAGATAATCGATTATTTATTCTTGGAACTGTGGTGGTAGCAACTGCACTGTGCAGTGAGGTATGGTGAGAGTATAGCTTTCTTAAATTTAATAATAATAATAATAATATTAATAATAATAATAATAATAATAATAATAATAATAATAATAATAATAATAAATAAATAAATTGCTAAAAAACTGATTTTCTAGAAAAATAACAGAATACGCAATTTCGTAAACTGGTTCCTAGTTAGGTTTAGATGACCTCAACTAAGTAAGCCTATAAAATGACAGCAAGAGGCTCAATAGAACGAACTATATCAACCAGTCCTCTAAGTGGCTGAACGTGAGGAACAACCCTGCCCAGTATAATGAAGTCAATTTGGAATCTACTGTTCATCATTTCCATTGGCTAATGATTTTAAGATTGTGGCGCGTATGCCCGGATTTTCAAGCCAGTAAGAAGATTAACCTTTAATTATATAGAGCTCGTCCTATCTACAATGTTTCCCTATTTTACAGCATCGGAAAAGCTGAATATTTTTAAAATCATTTGACTGCTGGTTCTTGCAGCCTTAGACACCGACAGCTGTAAGTCAAATTAGTTCCAAAACAAGCGCCAGAGATTTTTGAAAATTTTTCGAAAATTTGTGAATTCACTACGAAAAACAGTAAGTCAATTTTGTGCACCTTTTTGCGAAATGGCCATATTATTTTAATTTTTATGACGATATAGATTTCGCCCATAGTGCCTATATCTGTGATGTTTCCCTATTTTTCCAGCATTAGAAAGGTCGAATATTTTGAGAACCATTTGACTACGTCAAACTAGTTCCAAAACATTTTGGCAGAATTTGTGAAAATTTACATCAAAATTTTGTGAATTTACTATGAATAAACAGTAATTCATTTTTTTTATTTTTTCGCAGAATGGCATCAACACCAGTCTATAGCCTTCAGAGGCGGATATTGTTCCATAAACAGTAGCAGTCAGATGTTTCCGATCACTGACATATAACATAATTACTAATTTAAACATTCACTGCATAGATTATGACTCAGGAGATGTGGGATTGAATGTCAGGGATAGATGTTTATACAACTACCTTGCTATAGCAATCAATCCACCAATGCATTAGCGATATTACAAAGCTAAACACTAAATCATGCCTGATTAAAATAAATAATCGATTTTTGCTCCATTAAGTCGATTTTTCAATTATTTTATTTTACACTTGATTATATAATAGGCAGGAAAAATAATCGACTATCGATGAAATATCGATTAACCGAAGAGGCCTAGGTACTATATTGATTAAATAAAGGCATTCACATTCATATCTGCGTCGCTGTTGGGGTGCTTAAAATTATAACATTTGAGCTGTAATTCAAAAGTTTACTTGACGATAGATTTAGTAATGATGGTCACAACGGAATACAGTGTCGTTCAACATGCGAACAGTGATTTACTATAGTTGACTAATGACTATCTGCCGGCCAAACACACCTACAATTGCCTAATCCAAAAATGGTGTGCTCGACTGACAAATACTCGACTATTGGTCACTATATTTGGCAGATCGAACCTGTGCCGAGAAATGATTATTGTATGAGCATGCAGTTTAAGTTATAAAATAAAACAATTTTTTTTTAAAGAATGATTTGACTGAATCATCTGTCAAAGAAGTCATCATTGTACTGTTACTGTTATCACTTTGTTGATAAGACCCGAGGCAACCATGCTGTTTATAATGGTGTACCTAAATGATTAGCAAACACTTTTATCAAACTTAATGTGAAAACTTAATTGATTTTTAAAATATTATTTGATTTAAATCACGATTTAAATCAGTGATTTAAATCGGTCAACCCTGTATAGCACAGCTAAATCTGACGCAGATGTTAATCAATTATTTAATATATAATTTTGTTTATTTTCATGAAACAAATGTCTAAATTTATAAAGAGATATTTCAAATGATGAGCTGATAAGTGAACTACCTGTCATAAAGAAGCTGTCAAGCAAAGGTGTGATGGTTGCCCACCGATTTTTGCCAATCAACCAGCATTTGATTGGCTGGTTCTTCATGGCAGAAAATATATTTCTGGCTCAAAGTTTGGAATATATTTGCGGAATATTTGCAAAAATCAATTCCATTTATATTGGAAACATCTGTACTTACAGACTCACTCTAATTCCAGGAAATAGTGTGAGTAGACATTCTGAGTGTTACTAGCCTCCATCCAGACAATCGACTCGATGAACGACGCTCAACTAACATTTAGAACCTGCCTACTCCCTCATGTACGGGCAAATTTGACCCCCACCCCATGATACGCCGTGCAGGATTGAAGTAAAATCTTTTTTAAATATTGAAGACGCCCGCTTTCTTGGAGAGAAACAACTTAGAGTAACATAATTTGCAAAATATATACTATGGTGTCTTTTATAGGATTCCTGAAGAAAAATTAACAATTGGTGAGTTAAAGGATAACTTAAATATTTAAATCAAGACCTTCCATAACTTATGAAACAATTATATATTTAGATAAATGTGAAGATAATGTTTCTTGATTAAATTTTATGATAATATATTGTAACCATTAGATGACGGACGGAGGACGGATGGTCGCCATGACATAAGTTCACTTGGCCATTCTGGCCAGGTGAGCTAACAATGTGTAACACAACTCCTTGTAAAGTTATCCAGGAAAACAATTTTTTTTTGTTTTCAGAGAAAATAATTTACCTTAATTAGGATATCTTTGACTTTGACCTTTTGTTCTAAGATGAAAAGGGTTCTTAACCCTTTAACCCTCGATTTTGTTCATGAAAATTTTAATTTTCTCATAGAAAATGTTCATTTGTAGACCAAGAGAATACTATTTTTGAAATTTTACCACTGGAATGACTGGCTCGGTTGTCGAGCCAGTCATTCCAGTGGTAAATTGTCAAAAATAGTCTTCTCTTGGTCTGGAAATGGACATTTATCAAGACCACTGCAGAAGCGGTTTTTGGCTGATATGAGGGTTAAAGGGTTAAGACACGCCAAGAGACAATCTCTGACTCAAGTTTGTTGACAACACATTCTGTATAAGATTTTATTATAGGCTGGATCCATTATAGAGGAGGGTCTGGGAGGGGGTCCTTTCCACAGCGGATGATCATTCCCCATTGAAGATTAGAAAATGAGATGTTCTGAGAAGCATAGCATTCTGTTTCCTACCTTCTGAGGGATAATTTACTAGGAAATATAGAGTTTTTACCCTAATATAGAAATAGTAAAAGAAATTAGGAAAATACTGGAAATGCTTTACTTGGAAGCTTGCTAATAAGTTTAAGTGTGTTCAGCCATCAAGTTACTCAATAGCTATAAATATGATGGAATGTGCCACTTAGTTAATATCTTCTCACGTTGGTACAATACTGCAGAAAAGTTGCATGTGGCATAACTCTGCTCTTTGTCATCGAATCATCCCCTTCATCCCCTTTGCATAATGCAAATAATAGCTGCTTATATGAACATTGTGACACGATTTGGTATAGATTGCATAAAATATGCGTGACCACATTGACAATAATTTACCATTGATTTCAATAGCAAATTTGACCATTGGCCTATATTATCTGGAACGTAGGTCAGACTGACCAGGCGCATTCTTTAGTGATTTCCCGAGAAATTTTGGAAATCCAAAATGACCACCGAAAATGTTACAAATAGCAAAATAAGACCCAAATTTGGTTAAAATCAGATGATTGATAAGAAGTAACTAGCATAGTAAGGCAAAAGTTGAGGGACAACTGATGGACGGTTAGCATGCCATAAGACCACATCTAGCCTTTCAGACCATGTGGGCTAAATTTCTGCTGTAGCAACCCACCAAGTTACGACTTAATAGCTCTAAATATGAAGAAAAGTGCACTGAAGAAATATCTTTCCCATTGTATCCCATACTGTGAAAAATCTCAAAGGGTGATAACTCTGGAGTTTGAGATCGAATCAGTTTCATTTTTACAATGCATATATTAGATGTTAATATGACCATTTTTACACAACGTTTGTTTCAATCCATCCAGAAATAACAAAACATGCCACTTGTTTATGATGGACGAACAGATGGCTTGGTGCCAGATGGCGTGTGATCGCTATAGCTGTCACCTGACATGGCTGAGCTACTAATGCATATCAGTAACCTGATGGATACTCGCCGAAGGCATACCTCGCAGGGAAAGGCATACAATTATGGCCCGGACAAACGTATAGAGGGTAACCAGACACATGGCCAGACTACCTTAGTTTTAATATCTGCACACCTCTCTAAGATGTATGCACATACCAAGTTTCATGATCATACACATAAGTCTTGAAACTACGGTCCAAACAAACCTGTAGAGAATAAATAGGCATACGGATGAAGGGGTGGATTGGCTAACCTAGTTGCCATACTGGTAAACCACTAGCAAAACTGTGTACATGGAAAGCTCTTCCATACGCTATAGACGAGCTCATGCGTCATCATAATGATATGTCATCATTCACTGTAGTGAGCAGCACGAGGACAGTTTCATTTCGACCCCACTATGACATATGGAGTTTTACCATGGATATTGTTGACAACTTCGATCATGATGAGGCCAATCTATCTGGAATGTATGTAGTCATGACGCAGGAAAAGTTTTGTTTCAGGAGTATGTAGGTTCTACAACCAGTAAGCCAAAACTTTGCAAGACCAATATCCAACATGGGCCAACAACATTCAATACGACTGACAATACCAAGTTAAAGTGTCAACATTTGAAGCATTTTTTTAAACCTAAAAAGTTTTGATTTGCACCCTGAATACGAGGTTACTACATTTTCTCATTCAGTGAAGGATGCTCTTTTGAATGGCATTTTGTCTACGGGTATAGCTTGGTTATTGTTGGATGCAAACATCGATAGGGTTCTTCGGACCACAGAGGACAAGCTGCCACACCAGATTCGTAACGATCCATTTAATAGAACTCGAGTTATCATCCAGAAACGCAATATTATGAAATTAATTAGGTCACCGTGACCTTGACCATTGACACCAAAATCGATAATGTTCTTCGGACCAGCTTGATCTGTCTGAAAGTTGTTAGAAAGACTCTAATAGTAAAATTACAAATTGATTAGATTGAGAAGTTAGATCCAAGGCCAACCATGGCGCCTTAAAAGTTACTGTAGAGATCACTGCCCATATAGCTAAATAATGCTTTGACCTGCGCAAATGAGTATTTTGGATAGTGAAGGTTCTTGAATGAGATCCACAAACTGGTCAGAGACCTGTGTACTATCATTATCAGGGTTGTTTTGATTTAATCAAATCAATTAAATCAACGATTAAATCAAGCTGAAAAAATCAATTTTTTTTATATATTTAATTTTTTTCCGATTTTTTCCTCAACTCATTTGCACTATGAAACTTCTAAAGGTTTTTTTTATTTATTAAAAGTGATTGTGGCTATTGTTTCAGATAGTTAATAGGCCTGGTTATAGAATATTATGCTAATATAAGAACTAAGAAGGATTATTTCTATCAGTACATTTAGTGGAAACTTTCCTTGGTTGTTATTTGATGCGTAAACACATCACAGACCAATACTATTCATAACAGTTCTGTAGATATTATTTGTAACTGACTTGACTTTGACTGCTGCCAGCCACTAGACAATAATTTCGCTAGACAATAATAACTCTAGATCAGCTGAATATTTTCAAACTAATTTGACCAACAGTTATTGCCGACTACATTCAGTTAAATTGTATTCAAAATATTTTATACCATGTTCAGAGTTATACAGCCTTATACAAATTTTATGCACAAACTATTAAGACAGATAAAATGACGCCCATCAAGTGAAGACAAAACATTGTTACGGTAGTGTAGGCATGTTTATTAGAATTTTGGTCAATGGTCATAACCCGTCCAGTAGAACTGCAGTTATTTAAAAATGTGACAACAAATTCAAAAATATCTTAACGGTACATAGTCAGGCAAATACACTATCTCAGATTGGTCTCTAATCTATATAACTCGTTTCACTATTTAAATACAAGACCATCTGAGCATTTAACAACCAGTGAAATGATGTACTATCACCGTTCCAGCGATCGTAAAATACCGCATTTCAGCTTTGTCAATCGATGATTTAGCCATTCTGTTCTGTTTTGTTGTTCTGGGAGTTTCCGCCAATGTCTGGCCTTTCGGTGTATTAGCCGGGAATCTCTAGAATCCGCAAATTACTGGAGTTTCCCATTAATTATATATTATATTATATACACACACGAAAACGATCATTAAATCTGATATTTATGTAGACGCGTGCACACACGCAAGTGATTTTCATGGACGAGTAAATTTATGTTCACCAGACGCGTAAATGAGTTCATTGTTATTGAAATACATGTAGGAGCATCCAGAAAGCACAAAGTATTTTTCTATGTGCAATTGACTTTAATTATACCAACTTGAAATTTTATAATGCAAGTTTTGTTAGGTAATTCGTTTCATTTAAGAGATGATTACGTCTGATATGAAGTTTATAGCAGAGTTTCCTGGAGATGGATTCAATTTTCGACATTGAATCGCTTCCAATCAGGCCAAACAAGAGAGTTGTGTCAAGTAACATCTGGAAAATAAGATTCTCATCCTTGCTTATTAATTTCCAGCTATCTGCCGCAACTAGATGCTCGATTTCCGCTATATAAATGCAAATTTGGGACACTGAACTAGGAAATGCATACGGTCTTCTACAGCGTTCTTACAAAAAGGACAAATTTCATTCTCATATTGATTAAATATAAATATTTGATTGCAGATAGTATGTACCGGTTAGTAACCTTGCCTTGATGACGGCACGTTTTACATCATATGTATTTGCTGTCACTGTTGACCAGATTGGATGTGTCCTTCCGATATCAAGGATGTCAACATTCACAAACCGGGCTGATGATTTCTGCTTAATGTCTTCCTTTAGCATCTTTAAGACTACCGTGTTTACAGCCTTTTGGACATGACGCTTCCATACACATTTGGGTGGTGGTCTTGTAGCAACAGGTGGACTGATGGTAATTGACATTTTCGTAAAATCAATTCGACATCTTGAAACCAACTGTGTCTGCCTTCCCTTTTCATACCGAGCTGCCGAAATGCTAACTGTTGTTCGACAGAGCTTTCACTCTTTAGTATTGCACCAAGTAATGTCAGCTTCTTCTTTGCTATTTGCGCCTCTATCGGCAGTGCACCGATGAGTAAATATGCCAGTGAATTTGCACAACTATTTGGCAGTGCATTAAGGTTTTCCTTTCATGTGTAGTGATCTGACTCATTTCCTTCTTTGGTATAATTAAGGCCTCCAGTCCATACGTACATCGTGGTATTACATATGTTGGCCATAGTTTTATACTGACAATTGGGCGTAGTCCATTAATTCCATGAAAGCCAGCACCCATCAATGAATAAGCTGTTGCACGAGCTTTTCTTATAATTTCTTTGCCTAGGCCACTTTTGTCGTCTGTTCTTGTTAGTCCCAGATGTTTATATTCCTTTACCACGTCCATCTATTCTTCGTTTAGTGTCCCCTCATATTCTGTTTCTTTGCCTTGATTGAAAACCATCACTTGGCTTTTGGAAATGCCATTAACATACCGTTCTTTATTTGCACGCATTATTGCAGCATTCAGTCCCACCTGTAACCCATCTGTGGGTGTATCTAGGACTGTCTTATCACCACATAGTGTTATGTCCCTCCCACTTGACTTGTGCTGATATGTTTCTGTACATTTCATTCGCAATCAACCATAGCTTCCCTGTTATACCGAGGAGGTAAAGACGACGCAATAATGAAGAATGCCAGATAACATCAAAGGCTTTCTGTGTATCCATAAAGCCAACATAGCAGGGCATTTTATTTTCTCTGCATTCCGCTATAACTTCAGTCATTAGTACTGCTGCAACTGAGTGTTTTTCCAGGTGTGAAAACAAATTGTAGATTACTTTGGCTTTCTGAAATCAATGGTCTAATGCATTTAAGGTAAAGCTTCGCAAAGACTTTTCCCACTATGGATGTCACTGTGATTTTCCGGTATTTATCTGGGATTGTCACTGGCTTTCCTGCCTTCTTATGGATTGATGTAATCAGACCAGTTTTAAATGCATCTGGATATATGCCTTCAGCTATGATCTTATTATACAGTATCAGAAGCGTGGATTAATAAGACACCACCATGTTTCAGGTGCTCTGATGAGAGTCCATCATAATCTGGGGCTTCCCACGCGAGGGGATCTGGATTGGACCGATCACCACAGATAGATATAATGTTGGTTATATCATCTTCAACCTGTTCTTTATATGCCTTATTAAATGTGGGGCTTTCGTTTGGCGTTCCTAGCTCTTCAAAGTAAGTTGCCCATCCTTCTATTATATCGTTTCCATAATACTCCTTATCATTCACATGCAATGCTTCTGTTGACAGAAATTTCTGTGATGTTTTCCTCTGAGTTCGTATTAGCTGTGCAAACAGTGACTGATCTGAGGGTAGTGTCTTGCTATGCTCGTGTTACAGCCTGTTGTTGCTCTCTCTGATACTCCTTTTTAGCTTCTCTTAATTTGATCGTTGATGGATGTTTTGGATTTGAAGGTCTACCAGCACGAACCCATTGATGATGTATTGTTTTGGATCTGTTTGATGTTTCCGCAAGTTTATAATTCCAGAGTCGACCCTTCTTTGAAATCTGGTTTCCTCTCTGGCATTGCCCCTTTGGTACTGGGCTGCATACATATGGTGACAGTAGTGATAAGTTAGTCTACCGATGTGTTTGATGAGCAGAGATCTTTTTGATGCAACATTCTTTCCACATTTTCTTTATATTGAACCAGATCACCTTTTCCCCACTGAAGTTTTCTTTCTTGTACTGGCTTCAGCACATTGTTACTCGTGCTGCTTTCCTTAACTGCAATGACAGCTGTAATTGGTATATGATCTGAGCAGTTGTCGTATTCCTTTGATACAGGCTGAACTTGTTTTATGAGACCTATGTTTGATGCAATGATATAATCAATCTGGGAAGAGCCAGTTGCACATTCAAAGGTTTTTCTAAATGGACAATTTGGAACTAATTCTAACTGGTTCTTGGTGCAGAAATCTTTTAATAGTTTGTCTCTTGCATCTGGATATTCTGAATGCAATGATGCATTTAAATCGCCGCATATCAAGACATTATTGGAGTCTTTATATTTGTTCAGTAGTTCCTGCCATTCTGCTAAGACTTCTAAACTCCTCATTATATTTGCTACACCCTTTACATGGGCATATGTTGCTATAATGACGACTGAAGGTGAGGTGTTTATCTTTATGCATACTGTTCTATTTGAACCATCAGGTAGACTTTCAATTATACTATTTAGCTCGTCTCTCCAGCTTATACTTGATCCGCCGTATCCACGTGGTAACTGTAGGGAGGGGGGGGGGTAATGGATTGCCTTCATCCACAGATCTGGAATGATGCTGGAAACCAGGAAGTATTTAATTCATCCAGTATTTTTCACAGTCATATAGCCAATGTTCTTGCAGGGCTATAATGCCTATTTGATCTCTCTCACACAATTTCTGGGTATACATAAAGTTACTCTTTAAGTTTTGATATTGAAAGATGCTATCTTGAGATCTTTGTAACTCGGCCTTGCCCTAAAAAGACTGGTCATGATCACAAGGCTGCTGGACTGACTGGTTATCATGTTGCTGTCGGATTGAGTAGATACCATGCTCCTGCTGGTTGGACTGATAGCCACACTTCTGGTTGGGTTTGGTCGCCATACTTCTGGTTTGACCGATTATTTGACTGCTGGTCTGCATATGTACACTTATCTTGCAGATGGATTGACTGATCGCCATGCTGTTGCTGCACTGACTGGTCCACCTGCTGATGTTAGACTGACTGGTCACCATACTCGATTGACAGGTCACCACATTGCTGCTGGACTGAATGGTCACCATACTGGACAGACGGGTCTCCGTGGGGATGCTGGACTAACTGAATGTCATGTTGTTGCTGGACTGACTGGTCATCATGCTGGACTGACTGGTCTCCATACTGGACTGACTGGTCACCATACTTTATTGATTGGTCGCCATGCTGGACTGAATGGTTACCATGCTGATGATGGACTGACTGGTCACCATGCTGTTGTTGAACTGACTGGTCACCATGCTGCTGTGGGACTGTCTGGCTGGTCATCATACTGGACTGACCGGTTAACATACTGGACTGACTTGTTACCACACTGGACTGACTCGTCACCATACTGGATTGATTGGTCATCATCCTGGATTGACAGGTCACCTTGATGTTGTTGGACTGACTGGTCACCATGTGGTTGCTGGTCTGACTGCACACCATGCTGTTGCTGGACTGACTGGTTATGACACTGGAATGACTGGTCACCATACTGGACTGACTGGTCACCATATTTGATTGATTGAACATCATACTGCTGCTGGACTGAATGGTTACAATGCTGCTGCTGGACTGACTGGTCACCATGCTGTTGTTGAACTGACTGACCACTATGCTGCTGTGGGACTGTCTGACTGGTCATCATACTGGACTGACCCGTTAAAATACTGGACTGACTTGGTACCACACTGGACTGACTGGTCACCATACTGGACTGATTGGTCACCATCCTGGATTGACAGGTCACCTTGATGTTGTTGGACTGACTGGTCACCATGTGGTTGCTGGACTGACTGCTCACCATGCTGTTGCTGGACTGACTGGTCGTGACACTGGACATCATACTGCTGCTGGACTGAATGGTTACCATGATGCTGCTGGACTGACTGGTCACCATACATGGCTGATTGGTCACCATATTTTACTGACAGGTCACCATAATATTGTTGGACTGACTGGTCACCATGCTGTTGCTGGACTGACTGTTCACCATGCCACCGTTGAACTGACAAGTCACTATGCTGCTCTTGGACTGTCTGATTTACTGTTTGTTTGTCTTTCCAAAAAACGGAAACGGACCGCTTGTATTTCCTCATTTACTTTCGGTTTCGGTTTAGCTTTTGTTAACGACTGATACGCCTGCTGCAAAATTATGTAATCGACTGTATTTAACAGTCACAACTAGAAATCCTCAAAAACCTTTCAATAATTTTCTATTCCTAGAAATAACAATTGATTCGTGAATTGGTCCACATATGCTACTTATCGCGCCAGTAAGCCGATGTCACGAAAACTGATAACTCTTGACAAATTGAAATTCTGCACACGCAATTCCTACAAACGTTTAGCAATTTCTTTAGTTCCTGTAATTTAATGAAATAATGGCACATGGGGGGGGGGGGGGGAGGGCGGAGCCAAATGTAAATGCCCTCTTACACTCCGCAAACATATGGGTGACTCACATATCAAATTTGGTTGAGTTTCTTCTAACGGTTTTAGAAGAGTTGCGTTGCAAGTGATTTGACCTTTTGACCCCTGTCCGGCCGGTCCCTGGGGGCGGGGCTAAATCTAAATATCGTCTTGGAAAGCGGAATCATATGGTAATCCACATACCGGTACCAAATTTGGTTGAATTCCGCCCAATTGTTTCAGAATGAGGTTCATTACGTGTACAATCAATTTTGTGACCTTTCGACCGACCACATTTCCCACCCATCTTTGGGGGCGGAGTCAAATGTAAATGGGCTCTTGTACTCCAGATTGATATGGGTAACACACATACCAAATTTGGTTGTATTCTGTCGCACAATTTCGGATGAGATGCATTACAATGAATTTCCACAGTTTAAAAATTGACCTTTTGACCCCAGATCCTATGGGCAGAGCCAAATGTAAATGGCCTCTTGCACTCCGCAATCATATTGGTAAGTGACATATCAAATTTGGTTGAGTTCCGTGTAACCATTTCAAAGGTGTTGCGTTACAAGTGATTTGACTGTTTGGCACCTGCCCTGCCCCCCCTCCCTCCGGGTATGGGGGGGGGGGGCTGAAGTGGGAGGAGGGGGTGGGGGGATGTACCGAGCCAAATCTAAATATTGTCTTGCAAAGCAGAATCACATGGTAACTCACATAACAAATTTGGTTTAATTCCACCCGTTTTGCGAGAAGATAGCGTGACGGACAGAAGGACGGAGGCGATTACAACATCCCGACGTTTTTTTTAATGTGGGGATAATAACTACCCCATCCTCCGAAGCCTTTATTTTGAAATTACAAATGCAAACTATGTCCACTGTGCCTGCATCGCCCACCTGGAAATAGATGCATTTGTCCAACAAACAGACAAACTAATAGATCCCATTGATATATTGTCGAAAATTATAATGTCCGCCAATAATACGAGAAAGCGAACGCATGATATGTCTCGCCCCTGGATGGCTTTTAGTATTATTGATCCAGTTAATACCGGTACTTAAGTTCCTATTGAATAATACTTGAAAAAATATTATCTGATGACATTGCACAAAATCAACTTTTTAATGATAAATATCGCATCCCTACATGAGAGCTACTAATGTTAGTAAGGTTTCAAAGTAAAAGGGAATTTCATGATTATATTTTAGGCCTGCAGAAATTGCGCAACCCATTTTTTTATTCGCGCAAAGGTTATGCAAATATTTTTAGCGGAACACTTTTGCTAGAATACATAAGGATTAGAGTACGGGAAAATCGATGGATATGCACCAGAGCATAAGCTCAGATGGAGAAATGGCGGATGTACACCATAGCATAAGCTCAGATGGAGAAATGGCGGATGTACACCATAGTATAAGCTCAGATTGAGAAATGACGGATGTGCACCATACCATAAGCTCAGATTGAGAAATGACGGATGTTCACCACAGCATAAGCTCAGATTGAGAAATGACGGATGTGCACCATAGCATAAGCTCAGATTGAGAAATGGCGGATGTACACCATAGCATAAGCTCAGATGGGGAAATGGCGGATGTGCACCAGAGCATAAGCTCAGATTGAGAAATGACGGATGTGCACCATAGCATAAGCTCAGATTGAGAAATGGCGGATGTACACCATAGCATAAGCTCAGATTGAGAAATGGCGGATGTACACCATACCATAAGCTCAGATTGAGAAATGACGGATGTGCACCATAGCATAAGCTCAGATTGAGAAATGGCGGATGTACACCATAGCATAAGCTAAGATTGAGAAACGGCGGATGTGCACCATAGCATAAGCTCAGGTGGAGAAATGACGGGTGTGCACCATAGCATAAGCTCAGATTGAGAAATGATGGATGTGCACCATAGCATAAGCTCAGATTGAGAAATGACGGATGTGCACCATAGCATAAGCTCAGGTGGAGAAATGACGGATGTGCACCATAGCATAAGCTCAGGTGGAGAAATGACGGGTGTGCACCATAGCATAAGCTCAGATTGAGAGATGACGGATGTGCACCATAGCATAAAGTCAGATGGAGAAATGAAAAACACGTGAAATTTCCTTAGCAATGATGAGCAATTGCATCTCTATCTTGCATAGAATACGTCTGTGAAGTTTCCCTGAAATCTGATGACCCATTGTTGAATAACAAGTCTGATGAAAAACATTAACGCAAATATTTGCCAAAATATTCTAAGTCCAAAAACCACGAAAACCATAGAAAAACAGGTGAAATAAAAAATAAATCTTAGCAATGATGAGCAATTGCATCTCTACCTTGCATAGAATAAGTCTGTGAAGTTTACTTGAAATCTGATGACCCATTTTTTAATAATAAGGCTGATTAAAAACTTTAACGCAAATGACAAGCCACTGGGGACGATGACACCAAAGGTAACCCCATTGTCTCGCTTTCCCTACGGGGTGAGACTAAAACTTTAACATTTACCTGATTTTTGTTGGAAAATAGGCCAAGTTCAAAGTTGGAAAAAATTTGAAAATCTTTTTGCTGATGGTGGAGACTAGATGCCATGATGGTATAGATCATATCTGTAAAGTTTCATCAAGATCGGATAAGTCTTTGATGAATTATATGTTGATGGACAACTTTAAGGTATACCTGATTTTTGTTGGAAAATAGGCTAAGCTCAAACGCCGAAAAAACTTTGGAAAAAATTTGAAAATCATTTTGCTGATGATGGAGACTAGATGCCATGATGGTATAGATCATATCTGTATACTTTCTTCAAGATTGGATAAGTCTTTGATGAATTAAATGTACATTCAAAAACTTTAACACAAATGACACACCGCCGCGGACGACAACGATGACGACTCGGACGCCGCCACCTAAAGTAACCCCATTGTCTCGCTTTCCCTACGGGGCGAGACAAAAACCAATTGTGGCTTCAAAATCCATCATATATTTCAATATGTCCGCCAACATGATAAATTCTGATCTTTTTTTTTATCGTACTAACCTTCCTTGGACAAACTTGAATGACCATTAGTTCCTAATTATACTTCCAAAATTTCACCCTGATCCATTCCGCCATTCGGGAGGTCATTTCCAGGAAAATTAGGTCATTCATGATGGCTGCCGAAACATTTGACCAAATTCATGAGTTTCAATCGCCCCAGTAGTCTTAGGGATTTTTAATGAAATTTCTAAGAATCGACCAAAATCCAAGATGGGCACCGGCTACATTGGTCAATCTGCTTAGTTTGAACAAACTTGGATCCCGATGGCCCAGGATGCTTTATACCAAATTTGGTTAAATTCGGTCTGGTGGTTCTCGAGAACTTTTATATTTCTCACTGATTCAGTATAGATTTTCGTGGGGGGAAATGCAAGATGGCTGGCAAACAGTTAAATTCCAATATCATGAATATGGCCACCAACATGCTGAAATCTGATTGGTTGATGGTGGCCAGGTTTTAATGCACTGACTTAGCTTTGAACAAACTAAGGGCCCTTAATCCCTAGTCATACTTCCCAGATTTCAGCCCTATCCTTTCAGCGATTCAGTAGAATCTTCACGAAAATTAGATGATCCAAGATGGCCGCGAAGCATTTGGCTCATCAAGCTCTCTTACACTTTGTTCAGCTGGTGCCCTAGATGTCGTTTTTTGAATTTCGAATCAATCTCCCAAGCGGCTTCGGGGAGGCGATTTTTATCCCTTTAATTACCAAATTTGGTCAAGATAATCTGAATATTTGCTTATTGAATATCCATTTGCAGGCCAAGATAAGACTTTTTGGAAATTTACCAATGGAATGACTGGCCTGGTTATCGATCCAGTCATTCCAGTGATAAATTTAAAAAAAAAATTTCTTGGCCTGTGAATGGGTATTCCTCAAGAACATTGCATAGGCCGGCTTTGGCATGACAGTTCTAAAAATTGGCCAAAATCCAAGATGGCTGCTCGTCATATTGGTAGATGGGCTTTGTTTGAACAACCTAGTATTTCTATGGTCCAAGGATGGGCCCTATTAAATTTGTTTAAAATTGGCCAACTGTTTCTTGAGAAGACATTTAAAATTTGATATTCATATTCAAGATAGCCACTGGTTGCATGCGGCCATATTGGATTTGGGTGATCGTAGATTTTGATAGGTTTCTTTCTCAGCTAGATATCCTATGAACTTTAGTGGTCTGAAGAACAATAGCAAAGGTATCATCAGTAAACCCATTTTCAAGATGCTGCTGATGGCTGGTGGCCATATTGGATTTTGGATCAGCGCCGATTTCGATCGGTTTCTTCTGCAGATCCAGCCCAGTCAACATTTGAAGTTTTAAAGCGATCCAACAAACAGTAGCACAGTTATCGTCCGGAAACCAATTTTAAAGATGACACCCCCCCCCCCACCCCCACCCCGATGGCGGGCGGATCACAGTCGATTTCAAAAGTTTTATTGCACAGACGGGTCATTCCATATAAGGACCAAAATTTTTGAAATCCGTCAAGTCATAGTTTCAGATTTCCTTCAAACTTTGTCAGAGTAAGCATATGTATGTATTAACATGAAATTCCAAGTATTATAGTGAAAGGTCAAATACTTTTTGAAAACTGGCCTATCCAATACCCCCTGCCTAAAATTGACAAAAATGTGTAACAAAATTTCTATGTTTGAGGCTTCATATCTCACCGGCTACAGTGCTCACAATACTAGGTCTTTTTATTTTAACAGTCTGGTCACCATAGTTCGAGAAAATCACAAGCATTTTGTGCTGACCTGTTTTAGGCATGTATTAGGGGTCGTCAAAAATGCCAAAAAATGTGATTTTTCATATTTTAATCCAAATTTGGTGATGCCGTAAAATGTATTTGTATTTGGTTTACACAAATGATTTCTATCCTGTTAACTAGAGCTACTGCTACTTTAGTGATATTTATTACCTAATGGCAAGATATGCTCCGCAAAAATTTTGTGGTAGCCATACCCCCACCCCTGTTCGCCAAAATGGGGTGACTTCATAACATGTTTTTTCAAAATAACCCCTTTCAATTTTTTAAATATTTTGGTGAATGTTATATATATGGTCAATGGTTACAGGGCCAAAAGGTTCACTCTTACATTTGTTTCCTTTTAGAGCTATGGCAAATACAAAATCTGATATTTTTTCAAAAACTTGTATGATATTCGATTTTGGGGGGTTAATAATTTTAAAAGTATACACTCTAGAAGTATGAAACAAGAGATGTAGCGCATTTCCCTGCCTTATTAAAAGAAACAACCAGCATTTCCCTTTTACAAAATAGATAAACATGGATTTTAGAGATGTCAAAACCTTACTTTGTTAAAATTTGACATTTTTGTGGGTAAACTACAAGTCATTATTCAACAACATTTTCAATGGGAATAACATATTGCCTGGAGAATATTAAAAAAAAAATTTGACTATAAGTTGTTGCTGACTTAGCCATCAATAATTTTCAGTCAAATCATTTTCAAAATATACACCAGGTACAGAGTTTGTCCTGTAAGCTGGTCGAGCTGCAACAGCTCATCACTCAGTCTTGAGTTATCCAGTGTTAATAAAGACTGAGAGATTTCATATCTAGAGAAAATAACTCAACCTTCAGAACTTTGTATATAATTAGGTCAATTGCTGTAATAGACATAGGTAGTGAGGTGATATTGATTAGTCACATGGTCTCAGTTTTTCTCAGAGATCTGCATGCAAGTATTGCTATCAACAAGAGTTCAGTCAAGCATTTTAAGTGATCAAGATTAGGCAGCATGACCAGTGAAAGTGTTTAATAATTACTGCTTTGAAACATTGACATTGTTGCTGATACACAAATGTTTAGATATTTACTTTAGAAATTTAATAATTCACTATACATTTTAATGATAAATTAGGCCTTTTAATTTGAAAAGTGTAAACTTTGACTAGGACACGTTGCACAATGGCTGAATTACCAGAGACATTTTGTTCAGTTGGACGTCTCACTAATGATAAATGTCATAAGTTTACGGATAAATGCTCTGTAAATGATGTTGTACAATTGACGGCTACAGATAAAACACTTGTTGCAATGAGAAGCGGCCAGAGTGAGGATAGTTTAGAAACAGTGTGCTGTTGCCACAAGAAACACTATCTGCATATATTCCCGATGATGAAGCAGAACACTTCATGTTGTGATCCCCTAAAAGTTTACAAAAAGCTTATTAAAAAGGGACTAGTTAATATAGATCAAGAAATTGTGGCATTAATACAGTCGAAAACTAGAGAGAGAGAACAACCTGGCCAAAAGATTTGCCATCATTGTTTGCAGAAAATTAATAACCTGACAGATTGTAGTGACAGTGAACCGGAATCAATGGCCATAGCAGATACTTTGTACAGTAATGCTGAATGCCTCAACTCTAGTTTCTCAGCAGTTGGAGTTTCTCCCCTAAAGAGTGTCCATTCAGAAAGGAAAGTATCATATGGTAAACGAAAAATCAAACAAATGGCAGAAGCAACAACAAGTCACGTGGCATCCCACCTAGGTTTTCCACCTAATAAATTAGTTGCTGACACTTCACAAACTGAATGTACATGTGATTCTAATTAGATGTGGACTACTTGGTATCGAACATGAATGAAAAACTGTCTGTGTCATCACGAAATCAAAAGATACAAGTATTGACTATTACACCTAAATCATGGTCGATAGATAAAACTGTTCAGGTTTTTCAGGCATGTGGTGTTACGCGTTATATGGTGAAACAAGCCAGACAACTTGCGCAGAATGATGGAATACTCGCTGATCGTGAAACCTTTAAAAGAAATAAGCTTGATCAGCATACACTAGATAGTGTTATTAACTACTACCAAGATGATACTGTATCTAGACTATTACCCGGGAAAAATGGTTTTGTTACTATAAGAATTTGTGGTACCAAAGAACATAAGCAAAAACGGCTAATCCTGACAAATTTGAAGGAAGTACATGCTAATTTCAAAACAGAAACTGGACTTAAAATTGGTTTCTCTAAATTTGTTGAGTTAAGACCCAAATGGTGTGTAACTGTTTCTTCTAGCGGCAGCCACAAAGTTTGTGTATGCGAAAAACACCAAAATGTTAAGTTTATGGTGGATGTTATCTCTGAAGACTATCATAACCTAATTGACAAATCTGTATGTGACAGTAGTTCTAGAAATTGCATGCTGCAACGATGTGAAAAGTGTCCAGGAACTGCATTTCTCAAAACTTACTTAGAGCAAGACCTTTACGAGCACATGGATGAGGATGACATCATTAAATTCAATGAATGGGTATCCACAGACCGAATTGAAATCATGCGCCGAGAAGTATCAGTTGAAGATTTTATTTCTATATTATGTCAACGGATCCAAGAATTAACACCATATTCCTTCATAGCGAAATCTCAAAGTGAATTCTTGAAAGCGTGCAAACATGATTTAGATGACACTACTGCCATTGTTGTTCTCGACTTTGCTGAAAATTACAGCATTATTGTGCAAGATTGTGTACAGGGATTTTATTGGAACAATTCTCAAGTCATGATACATCCTTTGGCATTTTATGTTAAGGCTTATGGAAAGTTGAATGAAGAAAATGTATGCTTCATCTCTGAGTGTCTGAAACACGAAACAAATACTGTGTACTGTTTTCAGGAGATTTTTACAAGATATTTGAAGGAAAAGTATCCCAATATTCATATAATTAAATACTTTAGTGATGGGTGTGCAGGACAATACAAGAACTTCAAAAACTTTATTAATGTCTGCCATCATTATTCAGATTTTGATATTAAGGCAGAATGGCATTTCTTTGCTACCAGCCATGGTAAAGGTGTTTGCGACGGTATTGGTGGCACAGTGAAGCGCTTAGCCGCTAGGGCTAGTCTGCAAACAGCGCTTATATGAAATGCTAGTGAATTGTATGAATTCAGCCAACAGAACATAAGCAAGATCAAGTTCTTCTTAGTTAGTAAAGATGAGATCCAGAGCCATCATACAATGTTGGAAGAGCGGTATCTCCTTGCCAAAACAGTGCAAGGAACCAGGTCATTCCATTCGTTTGTTCCAAATGACACTAACTCTATCACAGTAAAGCGAATTTCAACTGATGATGTTTCATACACTCAGTCATTTTCTAACACACAACCTGGTATGTCATCAGAGATTCAGAATTTAAATATCCCTATGGAACTGTCTTTGAGTGACTATGTTGGTGCATTGTATGACAAAAATTGGTGGTTTGGCATAGTGTTAGAAATTAGTCTAGAAAATGAGGACTGTCTCATTTCGTTTATGAAGCCGCATGGACCAGCTCGATCCTTTAGTTGGCCAAGGCGCACAGACCAGTGCTGGGTTCCTTTTTGTGACATTCTAAGTAAGGTGTCAACACCATTGACAGCAACTGGCCGGCAGTACACTTTTCCACAAACTGATATCGACTTTATAAATGGACTATTTAAATAATTTGGAGGAGCGGTATATGCTGGATCATGTACCGTATCATCAATTATTGCTGAGGTATGTAATATTATGTACTATCTCTTAACACTTTTATATTATATCATGTGTATTAACCAATGCCTGTCTCAGTTTATTAAATAATTCCATGAAATGGGTGACATTTAGGCATACTTTAGTATGAGAGATTACACATATTGGCCTGGTCGCAGTGTGTCAAAATTGTCTATAAATGGCCATAGAAGTCCATGTAGCTGTACTAATATGACCATAATATACCATTCAATGTCCACCTATGATGAAAAAGTATCTAAAATGCTAAAGTGGAGATATTTTAAACTTTTTAAAACAAATTAGATTGTCGCCAAAAATGTAAAATTTTAACAGAGTCAGGTCTTTGGGTCTAGAAAATCGATGTTTATGTATTATATAACCAGGGAATGCTGATAGGTTCTTCTAATATAGCAGGAGAACTGGTTGTATCGCTTGTTTCATGCCTCTAGGCCCTATAATTTTAAAATTATTAACCCCCAAAAATGGAATATCGTACAAGTTTTACAAAAATATCACATTTCTAATATGCCATAGCTCCAAAAGGGAACAAATGTAAGAGTGCAACATTTAACCATGTAACTATTGACCATATATCTACCATTCACCAAAATAAAATAAAAATTGAAAGGGGTTATTTTGACTTAATAGGCGATGAAGTTGGCCCTCTTTTGTGAACAGGGGTGGTGCATTGGGCCCCCAAAATTTTTTGATGAGCAAACCTTGCTGTTAGTCAGTAAATATTACTAAGCTAATATTAGCTCTAGTGAACTGGGTAGAAATCATTTAGTTACAGCAACTATAATATACATTTTACTGTATCACCAAATTTTGTTGAAACAGGAAAATTAGCTGTTTTTAACATTTTTGGTGACCCCTAAAACACACCCAAAACAAGTCAACACATATTGCTTGTTATTTTCCTCAAGTATGCTGACCAGAGCATTAGAATGAAAAGATCTAGTATTGTAAACAGTATATTGGATGAGATATGATGTCTCAAACATTGGATTTGTACTTGAAACTTTTGTCAATTTTAGCATAGGGGTCTTTGAGAGCGCATTTTTCAAAAAGTATTTCACATATCAGTTAAAAAATTGTCATGCTCAACTAAAACATCCATATGCTCACATTGAGAAAGTTTGAAGGAAATCCGTGACTATGAGTTGACGGGCATTGGTCCATCTTATACGGAATGACCCAGACATAAACAAGTCATCATTTTAGGGTTTAAAGCAATCCAAACAAGAGCTCGGCGCATAATTCCTCAGACCCAGACCAGTCATCCTTATGTAGTGTCAAAGCGATCCGTTAAATGGTCAAGGAGTTATTGTCCAGAAACTAATTTTCAAGATGGCCATATTGGATTTCGAATTATCATACCTTTCGATAAGTTTCTTTACCAGACATGTTCCAACGACCCAAATGAAGTGATCTGATAAATGGTAATGGAGATATCATCCAGAAACCCACTTTCAAGATGGCAGCCCGTGGCTGGCAGCCATCTTAGAGTTCGGATCATCGTCAATTTTGATGGGGTTCTTCTCCAGACCTAGTCCAACCACTCTATGAAGTTTCAAAGCAATCCGATAAATGGTAACAGAGTTATCATCTGGAAACCAGTTTTCAATATGGCCACCGGTGGCTGGTGGCCTTCTTGAATTTTGGATCATTGTCAATTTCAATAGGTTTCTTCCCCAGAGATAGTCGAACTACCCTATGAAGTTTCATAGCGATCCGATAAACGATAACAGTTATCATCTGGAAACCAATTTTCACGATGGCCACCGGTGGCTGGCGGCCATCTTGGATTTTGGATCATTGTCGATTTTGATAGGTTTCTTGCCCCGAATTAGTCCAACCACAATAAATGGTAATGGAGTTATCATCTGGAAACCAATTTTTGGATTTCAGATCATTGTCAATTACGATAGGTTTCTTCCCCAGAGGTAGTCCAACCACTCCATGAAGTTTCAAAGCAAACCGATAAACGGTAACAGAGTTATCATCCGGAAACCAATTTTCAAGATGGCCGCTGGTGGCTAGTTGCCATCTTGGATTTCGGATCATCGTCTATTTCGATAGGTTTCTTCCCAAGACCTAATCCAACCACCCTATGAAGTTTCAATGCGATCCGACAAACAGTAACGGAGTTATCATCTGGAAACCAATTTTCAAGATGGCCGCCGGTGGCTGGCAGCCATCTTGGATTTTGGATCATTGCCAATTTCGATAGGTTTCTTCCGCAGACTTAGTCCAACCACTCCATGAAGTTTCAAAGCAAACCGATAAACGGTAACAGAGTTATCATCCGGAAACCAATTTTCAAGATGGCCACTGGTGTCTGACGGCCATCTTGGACTTCAGATCATTGTCGATTTCGATAGGTTTCTTCCCCAGACCTAGTCCAACCACCCTATGAAGGTTCAAAGCGATCCAATAAACTGTAACGGAGTTATCATCCGGAAACCAATTTTCAAGATGGCTGCTGCTGGCTGGCGACCATCTTGGATTTCGGATCATCGTCTATTTCAATAGGTTTCTTCCCAAGACCTAGTCCAACCACCCTATGAAATTTCAATGCGATCCGACAAACGGTAACAGAGTTATCATCTGGAAACCAATTTTCAAGATGGCCACTGGTGGCTGGCAGCCATCTTGGATTTCGGATCAACGTCGATTTTGATACCCTAGGACGTTTCAATGTGATCCGCCAAAAGACAATGGAGTTATCAACCGGAAACCCATTTTCAAGATGACCATTGATGGCTTGCAGCCATATTGGATTTTTGATCGACGTCGATTTCGATAACCTTTTTTATCAGACCTAATTCAGTATATCAGCATCCACCCACCCACCAACACATCTCCCTGAGACACATCGCAAAATGTGATTCCCCTTTAGACGCTGCATTCTGGCTACATCACTGTTCCAGTCTATGGAGGCGCCAAACCCTCTGACATGTCTGAGAGCCATTTCTAAATGGTATGGACACAGGCGCTAAAAAAGGGAAAATCAGCTATTTTAAGCTACTGGTTTTGGAAAGATTATGGAAATTTGAAGCATTAGAAATCTTACACGTCATATGTAAACAATAACTGAAATATCAAATACAATGATGGCCTCTAAAGATTTGCTTTAAATGTACAGTGATTGTACATATCATAAATAGGAATGGAAATTCCTAAACGAAGTTCGGAAAGTCAGAAAAAGTATGAAATTATTATTCTTGAAAACATTATGAAATATGAAAGAATAGAATTCAATGGCCAGTATATGTGCACCCCCACCAACTCTATACCTGGATTTGGTGTAAGCCAAAAACATTTTATTGTATACCCACTTGTCATATTCTGCTGAATGACATATGAGAGGTTGCTGCTTCTCTGCTGACCTTCAATTGATGCCAATAATGTAAATTATATGTACTTAGTCTACGCTTGCTGATTTGACGTCTAACATGTCTAACGTATATTATTTATTATTTCAGGTAATCACTGATTTACCAACACTTAATTCTATATTCACGACTCCAGTTACACAAATTTCCTTAACATCAGTCCACATCGATGATGATGATGATCAACAGACTATGATCGGTGGGTGGACAACAGTGATAATGAGCTTTCCAATACCAGTACATATGACTTCCTGTTGTAAAGCTATCCAAGTTGATCTAAGTGATAAGCAGCTCTAGTGTGATTTAAATCCATTATTATTTGGTCTAAAATACCTGCTGCCTCTTCCGTAACATCAACAGCACTGATATGACAAATAAAACTGATGACAATAACCCTCATGATAGATACTGGATAAGCAAAGTGATACATATTACTCATCTAATGACAGTATCGTAACGAGTTTTCGTCCGGATGTACTTAGCTCTAACTGTGGGTCAGCAGATGGAACACCTGACCAACAGGCTGGTATAAATGTTTATCTTATTATGACTCTGATGGACTGGCTGATTGACTGTTGGCGCAATTAACAGTCTAGTAAGCGAGTTGATTGACTGGCTGGCTCAGTCACTGACAGATTGATTGATTGATTGGTTGGCTGAGTACTACTTGTTGGCTGATTGATTGACAGCCCAACAGCTGCCTAACTACTTCTTATATAAGAACAACAACGTAGACTAAATGTTAAATAACTTGTTTTTTTAGTAAAATTTCCTCCTTCAATAATCATCAGTTGTACTTATACATTCAGCAGTTACAATTTTTATTCAGTCTTTCTAGTGTGTTTCAGCTAGACCCCCACACTCTATCTTCTGTCTATCGCTCTCCCTGCATACAACTTTCACTTCACATTCACATGAATTTACCCATTCATCGTCATGTCAATAAACAGAAATAGCTTTTACATAACAGCCGGTAGAGAGCCATAATAGAAATAATTAATTATCCCTTTCATTTCCAAGTTACAGAATCTGTTTATTACTCAAGTAATACCCTGTAAATTTGGATGATTATTTCGAAAATAATTTAATCACAAGTGGTTGCTATTTAGACAGCCACAACCCTGAGTCAAATTACTTTAGCAATTAATCATCAGAGTCCACATGGATACCAATATGGTCAGTATATATTGTTTGTGTTACTTAGAGAATGAAAGGGTTAATAGCAGTTGGTCAAACATTACATAAATTATAACATAAGGCATACAGGAAAATTTCACCTGTGACATGTTTACATCTAATTCTGTAAGTATTCTTTTATCACGGTATAAACTTTTCGAAACTAACTTGTGTCCTGCTAATTGCACACCTGCCTCACCATTTATAGTCTATTCTTGTTGATTGGGCAGATTACTGGACAATGGGTATAATTATGGCACAAGGCTGGCCTTTAGTGGACAATAAGTAGGCTGTATACCTTTTAATGCTGAATGGTCATTCTTGTCTTGTTTGTCGACTAGCTGGTATCAATTTTAAACTGTGTTGCATTCAGCTGTTGCTGGTATGCAGCTCTTTTAGCAACACCTTTAAAATTGACACCAGAAGTAGTATAAGACATACATAATAGGCCTACTTTTAATTGCTTGATTGAATGTAGAAATTTATGAAACTAATTTTCATAAATTTCAGCACAATAATTCAAGTACCATAACAGCTTTAAAGAGAATTCAGAAGAGGACAGCGAAGTGGTCAGTGAGCCAAACTATATGGGTAGAAACTTTCCAGACAGACAGTTTCTTGTTTAATCATGTCTATTGCAATCATTTTCATTTTGTCCGATTAACAAGTGGTTCGGTTTGCTACATTTCCACACATGTGATAGACGCGATCCTGCTTGTGAAAGGAGTACATGTATGCATGGCGCAATTTGTTATCAACAGATGCCTACATTTGTAAAGACGATCACCATCAACTGCTTTTCATGTGCATAGTTTCATGGACATTTATATCAAATATACATTTCCTTAACTATCAGAAATTCTACTGCCATGGCATACTTAGATCTGTATTGCTAAAACTGGACTCAAAGGAGTAACATTCTCTCCTGGACCTGCAAAATTTGGTGACTTCTTGTACTCTGATATATTGCATGGATAAACAGACAAACAGACAGCACCAACCGCAAAACCTACACCCGCCTTCGGTAGCATAAATAACAAGATTTAAGTTTTTAATGAATTCGCCACAGCTACAGAGAGTTATGTCACAGAAACTGCTTTTTGAAGACAGCTTCATATTAGCCATTTGGAACAATTTCTATAGATAATTCACATATTAGATCCATTTTACATGCAGATTTCCATAGTTTTACGATCAATGTTGCAGAAACTGATATACAACCTGACTGCCTAGTAGGCTATTACATGTAGCTATTTTACATGTATTGTAAATCCAAGCTAATTACTCACGGCACCAACTGCCAGTGTGAGTATTGCTGGTGGAGCTGCCTGTTCGTTTGTCTGTTTTCCAAGGCATATCTCCTGAACCCTTTGATATAGAATAACCAAATTTGGCACATGAATTCATATTATAAGTGGCTAGAAGGAATTTTAGTTTGAGGTCAAACATAAAGGTCACGGGCATCAGTTAGTGCATACCGGAATACATATTTTCCTCGATCATGTCGATATCTCTGCAATGCAAGAAGATAGAATCGCCATATCTGTAACAAACATTCATATATTGTGGTTGGATAGAAGCAACATTTAGTTTTAGGTCAAATGCCAAGGCACATGGTTATTTAGTGCACATTGGAAAACACATTTTCGTCGATAATTCTGCAATGCAAGAAGATAGAATCACCAAATCCATAACATACATGTATGTTCATATTGTGGTTGGTTAAAAGCAAAATTTAGTCTGAGGCCATAAGTTCAAATATTGAGGTCATATGGTCAGTTAGTGCATTGTCTAAACCGAGTGCAACTTTGGCATGAGTCAGCATCTCCATTGAGTGCATTCTAGTTTTATTTTACATAACATCGAACCACAATCAAAAGTCACTAGTGACAGATGGTCTCTTACAATTGGTAAATTTCCATAATTAATGCTATTTTGGTTCAGAAGTTGGTGATTCATCAAAACAAGCAGGTGTTACATGTAGATGTCTTGAGGAAACAAGTTCTAATGCAAAGGACAGATATAGTCTTTATATTGCTGATGCAAAAGACAGATGTGGTCTATACAGTTAGATTTGACTGGAATTCATACGAGACATATTATTGTTGGGATAGATGATAATACTAAACTAGTGAAAACCTGATACTTTATCTGGCTGATGTACCTTTATTTACATTTAAAATATATAAACAGTAATGATAATTGACAATAAGTTGTAGTCACCAAAGATAGATTGTCTCTTGCTCCACTTACATTGGAATGATGAAATAATCTTTTATTCACAAGACTAGATTGCTCGGTCGATGACTCGTCATCGCAAAATTACGCATGCACGCACGCACACACATGTACCAAATTTGTTTTAATTCCATCTCATGGTTTCGTAGGAGTTGCTTTGCAATCGATTTGACCGTTTGACCTCTCCTGTATACACTCTCCCCCTCCCCACCCCACTGGGGACAGAGCCAAAAGTACATGTAAATGTGTTGTTGCACCTCCGCACCCATATGGGTAACACGCATATGTACCAAATGTGTTTGAATTCCATCTATTGGTTTCCTAGGAGTTGTGTTGCAATAGATTTGACCCTTGACCTCTCTTGTACACACTCCCCCCCCACCCCCAACTCCGGACGGAGTCAAAAGTACATGTCAATGTACTCTTGTATGCCACACTCATCTGGGTAAGATACATACCAAAGTTGGTTGAATACATGGTATCTTGCATGCCACAATCATATGGGCAACTCACATACCAAATTGCATCCAACAGTTTCACAGAAATTGCATTACAATCAATTTATTGACCTTCTGACCCCACCCCCTCCAACGACAGGGGTGGGGGGAGGGAGGGCGAGCCGAATATAAATGTTGCCTTGCATGCCACAGTCATGTGGATAACTGCTGCAATCATATGGGCAATGCACATACCAAATTTTGTTTAATTTCATCCAACGGTTTCAGAGAAGTTGCATTACAATAAATTTCTTGCCATTTTGATCCCTACGCCCCACACCCATGGGGTCGGAGCCTAATGTAAATGACTTCTTGCACTTCACAATCACATGGATAACTCACAAACTAAATTTGGTTGAATTATGAAAAACACTTTCGGACGAGACACATTTCAATCAATTTCTGCCTGCCCTGTAGGTGGGGCTTAGAATACACCTTCCGTATCCTCTGCGTGTCGTAAGAGGCGACTAAAGGAGGTACGGGTGAGGTAACCCTGACAGAAACCTCGAGTGCTGAAGACGGAGGTTCCAGGCCGCACGGCGCACTATAATAAACCATGGATCCACGCACTTAACGCTTATGATCATGTCGATAGTCACTTACAGGACTGGCAGTATGATCAGCGAACGAAAAGAAGAAGAAGAAGAATCAATTTCTGCATATTAAAATATCACCTTTTGACTAAAATGTAAACAGACTCTTGCATTCCAATTTGCATACCAAATTTGGCTGAATTCCATCAAATGGCCTCGGAGATCTGACGTTACAATAGATTTTTCTTCTAAAACGTGGGGATAATGATGAGTACCATAGGTCACCTATGATACATGTGTGATGATAAGGTATTGACATATATATGCATATTTTATCAACCTTATAATGTGACCCAGTATCCTATCCCTACATGTAGTAAACTCGCTAACTCCAGTACATGTATTACTACTACATGTATGCCTCGAACCTAGAGTAGCTATAGCACAATATATATATATATATATATATATATATATATATATATATATATATATATATATATATATATTACAATCCGCATCGTATGGTAACTCACATAATAAAGTTGGTTGACATCCACAAGATGTTATGAATAAAATGGAACTATTATCCCTTCCATTCCAAAACCGGCCTTTGCAATGGTCTTAAGGAATGTCCATTTGCAGTCCAAAAAATAGTATTTTTGAAAATTTTCCCCTGGAATGACTGACTCAATAACCGAGCCAGTCATTCCAGTGGTAAATTTTCAAAAAACAGTCTTCTCTTGGACTACAAATTGATTTTCTTGACCAAAATTACCCATTAAAGGGCTAAAGACAAGCCACTTCCCATATTACACACTCTCTCAGTCTACAAGTTGCTGTTCTTTAAAACAGGTGTCTTGAGTGACCGGTTTGATGGCCTCTGTGACAGATGATGCCATGAAAACTGAAATTCTTGAAAATTTTAAACTGTGATATTTCCCGCTGAGAAATCTGTCGCGAATTGCAGCGGTTACACACACTATGTCGAAATTCTCTGCGACTATCTGTAGCACACTTGTGGTATATCCATCTGACAAACTGACATCCATATTTCCTAAAAAACATAAACAACAAAAGCAATTAGAGATTGCAACCCTCCTCATTTTTTGCCACAGTTTTCATATCATCATCAAAGTTATGGAATCACACCCTTTCTTGTGTTAAAATTGTATCCAAATTAGAAAATTTGATCCATCCATTTATCGAAGTATATTCAAAGGAATATTCATAGGCCAATTTGGACACCATGGCATGACGAACAGACGGACCCCATGGCATAAGCTCACTGGCCAGGTTAGCTAACAATGGGAAATTTAAAGGTTACCTAACCTCATCTCTTGATAGCTATTCAAGTGATCTAATATGCCACTCATAAACTATACAGGTAATTCTAAGCTTTTTATCATGTGGTTAAAGAGATATATTCAGGCTTTAGTAGCTACACTCTATGATGGCTGTCAGGATTATCTACACATTTTAAAAAACCGGGATATTGTAATCGCCTCCATCCATCTGTCCGTCAATCTCGCTATCTCCTCCCAAACCATTGGGTGGAATTCAACTAAATTTGTTATGTGGGTTACCCATATGATTCCGCTTTGCAAGACAATATTTAGATTAGGCTCCACCACCAGGGGCAGGGGTCAAAAGGCTGAATCGCTTGTAGCGCAACTCTGAAATCGTTAGACGGAACTCAAGCAAATTTGATATGTGAGTTACCCATATGATTGCAGAGTGCAAGAGGCCAATTACATTTGGATCCGCCTCCAGGGCTCAAAAGGTCAAATTTTAACCTGCAGAAATTGATTATAACGCATCTTCTCTGAACCCATTGGTCAGAATTCAACCAAATTTGGTATGTGAATTACCCATATCAATGTGGAGTACATGAGCACATTTACATTTGGGTAGGTGGATGATGGGGGGGGGGGGGGTTAAAAGGTAAAAAATTGATTGTAATGCAACTCCTCCGAAACCATTGGACAGAATTCAAGCACATTTGGTAGGTGAGGAACCCATATCAATTTGAAGTGGGTGAGCACATTTACATTTGGCCCCGCCCATAGGGGTGGGTTTGGGGGTCAAAAAGGTCAAGAAATTAATTGTAATGCAACTCCTCCGAAACTGTTTGACGGAATGTAACCAAATTTGGTATGTAAGTTACCCATATCAATGTGGAGAGGATGAGCACATTTACATTTGGCCATGCCCCCAGGGGTCGGTGGGGGATCGGGGTCAAAAGGTAAAAAAATTGATTGTAATGCAACTCCTTCGAAACCATTAGACGGAAGTCAACCAAATTTGGTATGTGAGTAACCCATATCAATGTGCAGTACATGAGCACATTTACATTTGGACCCGCCCCCAGGGGTAGGTGGGGTGGGGGGTCAAAAGGTGAAAAATTGATTGTAATGCAACTCCTCTGACACTGTTGGACGAAGTTACACCAAATTTGGTATGTAAGTTAGCCATATCAATGTCGAGTGCATGAGCACATTTACATTTGGTCCCGTCCATAGGGGCGAGTGTGGGGATGGAGGTCAAAAGGTAAAAATATTGATTGTAAAGCAACTCCTCCGAAACCATTAGACGGAATTCAACCAAATTTAGTATGTGAGTAACCCATATCAATGTGGAGTACATGAGCACATTTACATTTGGACGCGTCCCCACAGGTAGGTGGAGGGTGGGGGTCAAAAGGTAAAAAGGTGATTGTAATGCAACTCCTTCGAAACCGTTGGACGGAATTCAAGAAAATTTAGTATGCGTTTAAGACCTCTTAATAGACATGACCTCCCGTGCTTGTCTCATACGGATACTCGATGTTCTGGACACTGCTACTGACACAGGCCCTCTGCGTTACCTTCTCAGCTGTTGTTGGGATTTCATGCTCGACACCTCCATCACATCATTTGTCTCGGCTGGCGGTACAACGATGCCGGTCCTGCAGGCAATAGAGCTCATACAGGAAGTGCTTCCATTTAAACTCCCAGATATATACGAGGCTACAGCCAAACAGGTGCTGGCCATTCTTCATGTGCACGTGCAACATGTCAGTACCATACAGCAGTAGACCGGCCGATGCTGTGCAGGTGGTATTGATCATTGCACTATCCGGACATGGAAAAAACATCTTGTTGCGCGCCTTGCTGGCAGAACATCTGTATGAGCGCTACATACTCCTGGTGTCCGACTCTGCCACTGACGCTGTCGACAACAACAACCAGTGGTATAAGGGCCCAATAGCCAAAATGTGCAACCTACACGCACTAATGGAGAAGCTGCTAGCATGTCTACTGACAGACCCACTAGTTCTAGTGATCGATGACCCTGCAATGGACCATCACACCAAGATCACTCTCTTCATCCTCTTTCAGAAGTACACCTGTGAGATCTCGCCAGATATTCGCTACACTGCTCGGTTGCTGTACTTCAGCTCCAAGTGTGGGCGTGCCCTGCTGGAAACCATATATGACATCCTGACCCTCAATGAGACCAAACGGGACTTTGTCGCGGGAGTACAGAGGGTTGGTCAATGGTACTAATTCATCTTCAGCAACAAGGAGACAGGTGAGCTGTCCGCCTTCAAGTCTTCTCTGCAGAAAGCAGAAAACTTCAGCTACAAGCTGGATCCTGCCAGGAAGCTAAAGCGAAAGCATTAGCCCAAGAAGCTGAGCCGCGACAGCAGTAGTAGCAGCGGGGGCACTGTTTCAGAGTCGAGGAACTTCATGAGAAGCTTGAGGAACTTCATGAGAAGCTTGAGGAACTTCTTCAGAAGCTTGAGGAACTTCTTCAGAAGCTTCGTCCATAGACTCCGCTGCCCCAGAGGGTTTGGGTAGGTGTTTCTGAAACTTTATCCACTGAGGATCAGATGCTATGATTCTCTTCTTCTGAAACTTCTCGAGTAAGACCCACTTCATCCATGCCCTCTTAGCATCTGACTCGAGAGTATGTTTGATGAGGTAGTCTTGGTAGTTCTCGGCGGGGAACTTTAGAAATACCTCCAGATTACTCGCCAGCCGCTCGCGCCCTCTTTCATTGAAGATGTGATCAACGGCCTCCTTCCGACCCTCGGTCCACCCCTCCTGATTACCAGTGGCATGCCCAGCCTCATGGGCCTCGGTCAACCCTCCTCTCTATCTTCGGTGTGACCAGTGGCAGGCCCAGCCTCATGGCCCTCAGTCACAGCGGTACTGATCTCCGCTCGGAAGTAATCTGTGGCCCCACACTGTATATCATTCAACATCCGGAGTTCATCATCAGTGTGGATATCGAATATACCAGCCCACTTCCCTACCATTAGGAGATCTTTGGGATCAACCCTAGCCTCCTGGAGCGCTAGAATTACAGGACTCTTAGTGGGTGGCCTGGTGAGATCTAGTGTTCTGCCCTCGGCACTGTCAAACTTCCGGTAGAGAATCCGAGTCAATAATTCCTTCGTACTATGGGCCGGTGTGGTCTCCTCTATGGCAGTCAGTATCTCCGCATCAGACAGAGGTGGGACCTTGGCTCGCTCGTGGATATTGTTGACGTCATGAAGTAGTCGCCGGACCCTGTCAATCGGCAGCTGTACTGGGTTTTCTTAGAGGGTGATACAGGTTTCTTCTGCCAACCAAAGATGAACTCGTGAAGTAGTGCTTTATACATCGCCATTTAAAAACGTGTATATACCTAGACGTTAAACATGCAGCAGTATGTACATTAACCACGGCATGTTTTCACTTAATCGCAGTGGGGAGATTGATGTAGGACCCACCACGTAGTGGTTGATATCTGGCGATGTTGATGTACAATGCATCAACCTGGTAGACTGCCCAGCCAGACCCCTCATGAGTGTAGTTCTCAAGACCTTGCAACACCTTGGCTTTGGCCTCGTTCACAGCCTTGCTAATATCGCTTTCCTTCAGGATGGCATGCTGCTTAGACCAGAACGGAATTTGTGGTGATCTCTGCCCTATCATTCTTCTCCTTGTGGAGGGTGATCTTGAGAGCAAGGAGGAACTTCACCCCCTTCAGGTCAAGGACATCTTCCACCAACTTCCTCTCGATCTTGTCCAGGTTTTTATCCAGGAAAGCTGTTGGATCCTTTTCCCATGTCCAGGAAGTTCCCATCTGTGCAGATAGTTCTTGATTGCATGTGAGACCTTCACAAATCCTGGGGGTATGTCCCTCATTTCCTGGATTGTAACATCAAGAAACCTGTCAATCTCATCTGTTAATTTGGGTGGGGTTTCTAGCTCTGGGTGGGGGGGGGGGAGGGCTTCTCGGAATGAAGAGCTGGGGTTGGCTTCTCAGGAGTGGTTGGTAGCTTCCTGCATGGGGCTGGGGTTGGCTTCTCAGGAGTGGTTGGTAGCGCTTCCAGTGTGGGGCTGGGGTTGGCTTCTCGGGAGTGGTTGGTAGCTTCCTGCGTGGGGCTGGGCTTGGCTTCTTGAGAGGGAGAGCTGCCAGGTTCTCGGCATAAGTGGTATGGCTAATAAGCCCCTGCTGCAACAATCATGCCAAATTTTGAAGTACTTCATCAATGTCCGTAACAGATGTGTGTACCTATCCAGTTGCATTTCTCTAATATGGGGATTTGATGGTATCACATGCTAGTGGGGGCCGGCCTGGAGGGGGGGGGGGGGGGCACACAGACAGACAGAACACTGACAGACTGCTTGCAAAACAAGTTGTCCAGCGTGCTCTACTATCTGGCAATACTGTTTACATTTACTACAGCCTATTAAATATATAGCGAGATTTGAACCAGCGATTTTAAAGTGTAATTTGACATATAACGAATAACACATTAGCCATCTCGGCCATACATGCATTAGCAAAAATTACCTAGATTTAGCTGATAACCTGTTATGCGTTATCTATGATATGAAATTAATATCCTGTTAGGAAAGAATCTGTACACATATTATAGACTGCTGTAATATCCTTGTCTAGGTCTATATCTTTTGTAACAGTATTGTTGTTTGTAGGTGTTTTCTGAGGATAGTATTAATTCGGTAAGAACTGTAGTGTGTAATTTTTGTATGTGATTGGGAGTAATATTTGACGAATTCTCACCGGTTTCACAGAGCAGAGGGAATATATGCCTACAGATTGCCATCAGTAACGCTAGTAAGCATACATGTATACATATTATAGACCACTGTAGACTGTTGTCAATAATTTCAAAAATTTAGTCATCAGTGCATTATCAGTCCGATTGATCTGTTTGCTATTATTGCACAACAATATTCATAAAAGATAAATGTCATTATTTGTGGGCTAGTTATCGGTTCCCCGTTATCTCAATTAAAACCGGCGCCAAAATAAACCATGGTTCAAATCTCTCTAAAGACCTCAGCTAGATGGTACCCAGTTTAGAACAAAAAAAATGTGTACACACTAGTGTAGGGGTACAATGACAGAAATAGGAGCAATGGGAACCACATAAAAACCACCGCAGGAAAGAGAGAAGAGAGAGAGGCCGGTCAGAGGCTGGCGATAATGCGGGAATTCTCCCGGACAGTGGGGTACCGGAGTTTTTTAGTTTTTTATTTGTTTGCTACAACGTTATCACGCCTCTGTTCTGACATCCCACCTCCCTCCTGTAGTCACCGATCGGCGATCCTCTGTTCTGACAGCGCTCTGTTCTGGCAGCCTTAATTTTACTACTAATTACACCAAGAAGACTATTTTTTTTAATTTACCACTGGAATCACTGGTTCTGTTATCGAGCCAGTCATTCCAGTGGTAAATTTTCAAAAATAGTCTTCTCTTGGTTTGCAAATGGACATTTCTCAGGATCATTGCAGAAGCTGATATGAGTGGTAAAGGGTTAATATCATATTTGGCGACGTTGAAGAGTACTAAGTACTCACTAACTAAGTACTCGCTAATCTCTAACATTAAATTTGTATTCATAATTTTTCTGCAATCGAGCAAAGATTCTCTACAGACATATTTACGTAATTAAAATAATTTAAAAACATCATCTTTAGACGATAAAACATGGTCAGTAATACAACAATTCTGTGTGTGTTGTGTGCGTGCGTGCGTGCGCGCGTGTGTGTGTGGGCGTGTGTGTTGGTCCAGAGTTGTATCTAAAAATTTAGTGATGCAGTTTGGCTCAAATCGCAACACGACAAGGAAATGTACAGTACACGAGGATTTCCAGACATTGTCTCGGATCCGGATAAAAAATGATTCAGATCGGATACAATTTTGGATCTTTGGATATCTCGGAAACTGCTGGTCCAATTTGGTCCAAAATTTTAGCACAAGAAAAGCTGTGGCTGGCTGGACACCAGGGTTTTATAATATTGGGTGTGATTCGAAAAAATATGGGAAATTCAAAATCTGGAAAATTGCAACAAATCTTTACAATGTCACAAAAAACGAGATGGCAAGGGTCTTGTTTAAATATATAATTATTTCATGACATACCCTCCAAGATTACGTAACATACTTGACTGGCAAATTAGGTTATGACATCATATATACTAGAGTGATAGCAGGAATTATGGTGTAATATGCTTGAGAAACATATTGGATTATGACGTCTGATTATGATGTCATATACATGAATGTTTGGATTATATACTTGACTGATTAGATTCCTCTGATTATTACACTAAGTATCCTTCAAGTGGTTATGATGTCATATACGAATGTAACAATTGTACTGTTGAATATTTTGAAACTAATTTGGCTGAGTGTTCTGTTGAAAATTTTGAAACTAATTTGACAGGGTATTGTTGTTGACTAGAATTGTATTGTATTACTATACTTCTACAAACTCTATTGCACATTGACATTGTATTAATCATCTATTTACAAGTAAATTATTTTCTTGTTATCTGTTCATGATAGGTGGAAATTAAAGGTTGCAGCCTGCCCTAACAGACAGAAGTTGGATGCCCCACCCACCTCGCACCCTGCCCTAACAGACAGAAGTTGGATGCCCCACCCACCTCGCACCCTGCCCTAACAGACAGAGGGTGGATGGCTCAGAGTAAAAATACCAATCAAACAATGTGGTTTCAATCACTTCCCCTTTTTTCTCTCATTAATTGTAGAACATTATCAATAAATTACTGTTCCTCCACTGTTTAAACATCATGTGCAGGTCTGCCCCTACAACAATCATTATAAGCAGGTCAAATCACCACCACCCCTGCATAACCCATTATAAGCAGGTCCGCCCCTGCAACCACCATCATAAGCAAGTCCACCCCTGTATAAATCATTATAAGCAAGTCCACTCTTACTTCATTATTGTTGAGCAGGTCCAGAAGTGGCGATCATTGAGCACGTCCGACCTGAACAATTGCACTGACCACACACTGTGCCCATTCTTCATGTTCTGATCGATTCAACAAAACAAGGTTGTGAAAAATCCAATGATCTGTGTTTTAAGTAAAAAACATCATCTTGGATACCGGTTCTCCCGCATAACTTACATTACGGGCCAAAATTCAATGTGATAGTAAAAATTAAAAACATCAAGTTATTAAAAATCAGTGACATTCAACCTCTGACACTAAAACTCTGCCACCAAATTTTAAATATGTCTCCATCATTGTCATGTCATCAGATAGACGCAATTTAAAATTGTATGACATGTTTTAGCAACTAGGCTTGTTAGGCGTTATCGAGAAATTTTGAAATAGCAGTTGTAATTGTGTCTAAAAATACATCATTGCCCAAGTCGGACAGATGGACACCATCAGGGTGAAATAAATTTGTGGAATTGTCTTCTGGTTTGTGTGATATAATTCTTCCAACTCCGCTTTTCAACACTGCTTCCCTGCCTTTCCTGTTAACACGTTGTCTTTTCAAATGCAACATCTTATTCTGATGAAATGGGACTCCTCTCCAGGATAATCTTGGGAGAATGTCAGACCACACCAACATAGTTTTTATTAAAACTGAGTATATGAATTTTATGTCTTTAGTTATTCTCTTCATTAACGGTGACAATCGTGATTCGGCCAAGTCATTGCCTCCCACATGTGTAACTATCATACAAGGAACTGTCCTCTGCATCATTTCGAACTGGATATTCTTGCGAAGGTCATTCCAAACCATGCCACAGGCGCCCATCCAGCAGACTTTATAATAGGTAATATTAAGCCCAATGTTCAAGAGGTCATGACTTAATGCTCGGTCCTGGGCCCAATGAATAATAGATGATCCCACAATCCATATTTCTGAAAGCACAAGCACATTATTCAATGTCTAATATAGGTCATTTATTCATTAGACTGCCATGTGCCTAACTTCTTGATAACCTCCGAGGGGACACTTTGTGCTGCTAGGCTTGTGGCCCTATCAATGCGAAAATAGTTTCTCTTATACCTGTTAATGGGCAGTCCAATACGATTGAGTGCTTTTTCTAATATAGCCGAAAATTGGTTACTAGTGAGGGTAGATCTATCCACATGGGTGAAATAATATTGATAATTACACAGCCTCATGGTTCCATAGCGCACAATAGCCCAGACACAGCATATAGCACTATCCATATCGGCCAGGATTCGCAAAATTACAGGCTTTCCTGACTGATTGTTTTTTGAGAACATAATACAGATTTTAACAACTGTTCTATTACTTTCTACCGTCATGTCCTCAAACAGTAGGGGCCGATTAGCATATATATGTGATATAAAGACCATCTCGCTAACTCGCATCATACCAAAATATGACAACCAGAATCCTGTTTTAAAGAGGACTGCCTAGAATTCTAAATAGCATAGCTCTGGTAACACTTGCCAAATCTCATGTAAAATGGTTGCTGTTATTGGTGCTCTGGTATTGACATTTTTCATCAAACTTTTATAGCCTTCCAGTAACTTAGTAATCACAAATTCATCTGTAGGGTCAACTAAGCAATGCATCTTATGTAAACAAGAGCCCCAAGGGCCTGTGGCGATCACCTGGAGCATTGGCATTTAAACTATTTGCATTTAAATACACATGGGTGATTTTTATAAATCCTAGATGGCCATAAAAAAAATTGACCAATCAAGATTCTCATTTAATCTGTTGAAGCCTACCGTCATAGGATCGTTCCACCAAGGTTTTGCTGAAATCTACTATCAAAATCAAGCTGTTAAAATTCTGTATACATGTTCCGAAATGTACTGGCCTAGGGTTCCTTCAGCTGAGTTTGGTTGAAATCGGGCAAGTGGTTAATGAGAAGTAGCCGGTTAACCAATTTCCCAAAATATTCAGAAAATCCAAGATGGACAAGTTCAGAACCATACCAGCGTATTGTCCTCCCAGCTAAGTCTGGTTGAAATTGTTTTAAACGATTTCCAACCATTTTTCGGATATTTAAAGACTGTCGAAAAAAATGACCCAATCTCCTGTCTGTATAAAAGTTCTGAAGCATACTACACTAGGGTTCTTCCATCCGAGTTTAATTGAAATCGGCCAAGTAGTTTTCGAGGAGTAGGCTTTTAAGTGATTTGCAGAAATTTTCAGAAAATCCAAGATAGCAGCGGGAAAAATTGACCAATTAAAATTCTGTATACAAGTTCTGAACCATACCAGCGTACTATCCTCCCAGCAAAGTCTGGTGTCTAGTTGAAATTGCAGTAGCGGTTAATGAGGAGCAGCGTTTTAAATGATTTCCCACCATTTTTCGAAAATTTGAAGATGGCCGCCAAAAAAATAGCCCAATAAAAATTCCTACCCCTATAGGGTCCTTCCAGCCAAATTAGGTTGAAATCTGCCAAGTGGTTAATGAGTAGCGTTTTAAGCAAAAGTTGACAGATGGACAGACGACGGATAGTCGCCATGGCATACGCTTACTTGGTCATGTGAACTAACAACTAATACCAGACATATAGGTCGATATTGTAGCTGGTGAATAACCTTGATCAAAACAGTAAGCTATGAAGGCAGTGATTTAAGGAATTGTATTGGCCATAAATGGGCTAATTTATAAGTGGAACGAAAATGACTAAAAGCTCAAATTGAATTTTCGCAAACCATTTTAGTTTTTGTGGCTAAACTAGCATTTAGGATTTCTTGTGTTTTAAGCTGAATATGTTCCATAGATGGACCGGGATAGAATATGGCTGCTTGTCTGCCTCTAGAGCCAATCTGTGGAAACGGGCCAGCTTTAAACGTGAAATAGCTTCAGTTAGTACATTACGATAGCCATCAATATGTTCAGTCCTCACAATTACATTTAATTCCAATGCTTTCAACGTCAATGCTCGTAGAATGACCATGACATCCTCTGATCGTGATGACATGGTATTTACAATATGAACCACACCGAGATTGTATTTTCTTTATTTCGGAAGCTTTCACCACAAATGTGAAGACTAAAAGAGTAAAAACTTCTAATGCAGTAATATTGTCCGTTACCCCGATTTTGTACCAATACTCTGGTCATGTTCCACAGGCCCACTTCCCCGCAAAATATATACCAAAACCCATTCCATGTCCCGCAGCGCTGTCTGTAAACAATTGGACATCTTCATTACTAGTCCAAAAATGAAACACAGAAACTCCATTTGAAATTTGTTTAAATGATTTCTATAATGCTAGATCATTTCTAATGCCTTCAGTAATGAGCAAAAGATGGTATGGCTTTGAAAAAACACAAATTGAATTTATTAACCTGCGACAAAATGGTCTACCAGGGATAACAGCCTTCCACGCAAAATTAAGATCTCCGATCAGTGACTGTATAGTCAGCAATGTTATTTTCTCTTTGCACAAAACAGCCTCAATTTTTTCAATGACTTCGACGATCTTCGGCATAGGAATTCTTACGGACATATTGTTGGAGTCAATCTCTAAACCCAAAAAACAAATCAGTTTGGGGCCCTATGGTTTTATCTTCGGCCAATGGGACACCCAACTCGTCCATACATTTTTTAAAGTTTCCAGCGCATGCTGACATTGGTCTGTACCACCTTTACCACTGAACAAATAATCATCCAGATAATGAATAACCTGTCCATGATTCATGTATCTTTTAACATAATGTTCCAAAAGGCATGCACATTTTTCGAACGTGCAACAACTGATAGAACAGCCAAAAGGCATACATTTATCAAAATAGTATTGGCCTTCGATCTGTAAACCTAACAATCCGAAATCATATGGGGAAACTGGTAATAATCTGAAGGCAGGTTTCACGTCATCTTTCGCAAGCAACGCACCAGGTCCTAAATCCTGTACCATATAGACAGCCTGATCTTCTTCTTCTGCATTCCATGGCTGTGTTTATACTTCCAGTCTGGTGGTGCTGACAAAGAGGGTGGTCAGCCTCAGGTCATCTCCAGATCCCCCGAGTTTGGTTTCAATGCTTTTGCCACTGAGCCACACCTCTTCACGTGCTGAAGTACGTGTTTAGGTGTTTGATCTGACTTCCACATGGGCAAAGAGCAGAGTCAACTCTTCCGATTCTCTTTAGATGTGCTCTGAGGCGACAATGTCCATTCCTGAGCCTAGAGGTCTGTCTGTGTCTGTTGTTTTCTGTCGAGCGTGTTGATGGAATCTTTCAATGGATCATAGCCTTGGTTTCTTTGTCTCCATGTGGAATTGAAGGAGGACTTCAAAAGGGTTTTAATTTCCTGGTATGAAGTGGCAGTGGTTGGCTGTGGGAGTTTGCTGCCATTTTTGGCTAGTATGTCAGCTTGTTCATTGCCAGATACGGCGCAGTGGGCTGGAATCCATTGAAGTTTCAGATTTGTTTGTTTGCTCAAGGTACAAAGAGAATGTTTTAGATCCTTGATAATATTTTTGGGCTTTTCAGAGTCCAGTGCTTGAAGAGTAGAAAAGGAATCAGTCAGCAACACAACATTAGCTGGACAGCTTTGCATGGACTTGATGTTTTGGCTAGCTGCTAGCAGAGCTCGTACTTCAGCACAAAGTTAGTGCACTTGTCTTGTCTCCTGCACGGATAGATACTGTGTCTGTGCTGCCATCTATGTGTTTGATGAAAACACCACTTCCTCCATTTCATATCGCTTTGTCGGAGGAACCATCAGTGTAGACTTGGGTCCAAATACTGTCTGGATACTGGTCATCAAGCATCTCTAATGTCAGGATCTTCATCTCACCAGGGCTTTGTTCTTTGGATGAGATACCATGCACCTTTGTGCGTATGTCGAGATTTGCTTGTTCTTGTAGCCAGTCTTCCAGTGAGATTAGTTCAACTGCTTCACAAGAAGATCCAATGGTGGAGCTATGAATCTTTTGTAGGTCTCTAATCAGATGATTCAGACTTTTCCTTTTGAGCCGGTTCTTGGTTTTTTCTTGGAGGATCTGATGGAGTGGATGATTCGTTAATCTTTTAGACTTTTCACCTTCTGTGAGAATCTTAAAGCATCTTCTCTCCTCCAGTGGTTGCAAATCAGCAGTCTTTTCCATTTCTTCAATGGGTGTGCTTTTGGTTGCTCCAAGGATCATCCTCATTCCCATATTCTGTACTTTGTCTAGTTTTCCCTTGTTGGTTTTGGCTGCGGTACTCCATGAGCTTGAGGCATATTCTAGGATTGGTCGCACAGCATCTGTGTAAACCTGTTTCAGGATCTTTTTGTTGGCTCCCCACATGGTTCCCGAAAGCTTTTTCATTACAGAAAGTTTCTTGACTGCTCCTGACAAGATCTTCTCAATATGGGGTTTCCAAGATAGCCGTGAGTCCAGTTTTACTTCAAGAAAGATTGGGGAGTTATCCTGGGGTAATGTCTGATCTCCAAGTTTTATTTTGGCTGCTTCTTTGGTTGGTGACAGAGAAAACAGAGTTGCTGATGTTTTTGCTTTGTTGATCTGGAGGCCCCAGTCTGCAGTCCACGTATTAATCCTAGCTACTGCATTTTGGATTCAATAGGAGGCTGTTGCTACATATTCTGAGCTGGTCATATTGCCAGGTCATCTGCATACAGCGTATTCGTAACATGATTTGGAATGGTGTTAGAGATGTCATTAATGTAAACTAGAAATAGTGTAGGAGAAATGACCCCTCCTTGAGGTACTCCTTCTCTCGGTTTTACCTGTTTGCTGATGGTTCCGTCTAGCTTGACATGTGCACTTCTGTTGAAAAGGAAGTCTTGAATCCAGATGTACATCTTTCTGGAGATTCCAGCATTGATAAGTTTGAACAGGAGGCCCTCTTTCCAGACCTTGTCAAACGCCTGGGAAAGACCAAAGAAGACGGACAGAGCTTTCTTCTTCTCTTGAAAAGCATTCTCGATGTCTTGGGTCAGATATAATAACTGGTCTTCTGTACTTTGGTGGCACCGGTAACCGGATTGTGTTGTTGTAAGCAGAGTTGCTTTCCAAATACCATAGTAATCTTCTATTGATCACTCTTTCCATAAACTTTCCTGGGCAGCTTAACAGGCTGATCGGTCTGTAGCTTTTTGCTTCTAGTATGTCTTTGTTCTTCTTTGTGATAGGCGTGATCTGAGCTTCCTTCCAAATGGATGGGACAATCCCAGCAGTCCAGCTTTGATTGAAAATCTGGAGGAGAGTTGATTGAGCGATGGATCCCATATGTCTTAGCATGTCATTTGTTAGACCATCAGCTCCAGGAGCTTTCTTTGGCTTGAGCTTTTTGATGGAAGCCTTTAGTTCTTCGATGGATAGCTCATTGCTCATGATGTCCTTTGACAGTTGATTTTGCAGCTTTACCTTTGTCTCTTTGCGAACTTGTTTTATTCTAGTTCTTGGCAAGTCAACAATACTTTCTTTAAGGCAATGGTCCGCAAAAGCATTGGCAGCATGTTTGCCTGTGGTTAGTCCACCTTTTACCTTTAGTACTGTTTTGCTTCTGCTGCAGTTGTCTTCATTAAGTGTCTTAGCGAGGTTCCACAGTTTTGTGGTGTCTTTCTCAAAGTTTAACGATGAGGTCTTCTCTTTCCAGCCTGTTCTCATTTCCTTAAGTTTCTCTCTGAAGAATTCAGCCTTTAGTTTATTGTGAATGATGATGTTGTCATTGGTTGGTTGATTTTCCATATCATCCCATGCTTTAGAGAGCTGATCATGGAGATGCTGGAGTTGCTCTGTCCAGTAAGGCTTGTAGTGTTTTCTTCTTCCTCTTGGTATGGATCTCTTTGCAGCGTTTAGAATGGCGTCATTAAACGTCTTGGCATTGGCATTCACATTGTTGGTAAAGGATAAGTTGCTACAATTCGTGTTAGTCAGTTCTTTAAAGCGTTCCCACTTTGCCTTTTTGTAATTCCAGCTCAGTGCAGTTGTAAAGGTTGTAGAGCAGGATGGTGCACTGATTTGTAGTACTATAGGCCTGTGGTCGCTTCCTCCTAGCTGACCGCATACTGTTCTTGTAGTGATTTTCTCTACGTCTTCTGATGCTATTGCCAAATCAGGTGTACTGGTGGTTTTCCATGCTCTTGAGTAGCAAGGAGGATCATCAGGTGAGTTAGTGAGAATGAGTCTGTGATCAATTAGCCAATGTTCTACCTCATCTCCTTTCCCGTCAAGTTTATCGTAACCCTGACTATGTGAATGGCTGTTGAAGTCGCCTACTATCATCCAATTATTGTCATTGGTCATGTGCTTGTCAGGGAGTATCAGCTTAACTGATAGGTACTCTGTGTCAAGAGCACCTGAATTCTGAAGCTCCACTGAAGGTATGTTGTTCTTTACCAGTATGATGATGCCTCCATTTGGTCTATTTGCTCTGTCATGTCGGTATGCTTCATAACCACGTATGAAGAAATGATGGGCATCGCTTAAGCATGTTTCTTGAATGCAGCAAACATCTATTTTGTTGGTACTCAGAAATTGCTGAAGTTCACCCTTTTTGTTGCGAAGTCCTTCAGCATTCCACGGCATGATTTTGATGATCTGCCATGTTTTGAGGTCAGTAGCATTACTCTACCCTTCCCTGACCATAACAGTCAGCTCAGAGTCGCCAGTCATTTGGGTTGGACCTCTTCGAGGCTGGGGGTCCGGCGCCGTCCTTACCTGGCCACAACTCATAAAGACGACACCACAACGATCAAGAGTAGTCTGCACAGCCATATTTATCGGTAAAAGCATAGACATCCGGTTTCTATTTCCACGCCACATGGGCCGATGCCTTCCGTCTTCGGTGGAGATGGTTTTACTTCAGAGTGGTCCTTCTCTTAGAACTGTTGTTGTCCAAAATTGTCAAGCAAGATCTACCCGGGTTTGGAGTCGGAGTTGTCCCTCTCTTATGCTGACTGTCTGTCAAGACTAACGAGCTCAGCCTGCCCGGGTGTGAAATCAGAGTTGTCCTTCTCCTAGGTAAGTTGTCTTTCAAGGCTGATGAGTCCTACCCACCCAAAGCTGCTGGTTATAAGGTGCCAGCTTCTCGACTTTCGTACCCTCACTTTCAGTAAAAACACCTCTGCCACGGGAAGGCAAGTGATAAGAACTCAGTTATCAGAGGCTATTTGAGACGCTCACTGTATGGGGCTTTTCGAGGAGGTAGGAGCCTGTCACTACATTCCACCCCAGCTATGACAACTCTTTTGGAGGCACAGCCTGATCAAAGTTTGTATATGTCATGGAGTAGTTTTGGGTCAATATAATCATCGCCTAGTGGATAAGATGATAAAGAAATCTGAATTCATCTGGTGTCTTTTTAGACACCAATCCAATAGGCGATATGTGTAGTCGTGGAATACAGGCTTATATTAAATGGCCCGGCCATGCGACCAGCAGACAATTCTTTGTTAATTGTTCCCCTTACTAGGTCTGGATGTAACCTACCCGACTTCAAATTTTTGGCTTCATAACTTTTCCCTGGACTGGTATACTGTAAAGAAAATTTTTTTTGGAAGCCATCGAAAATTATGGGAGCATCAGAACCAGGGCTGGGGTCAAATACTTTCAAAAGTATTTAAATACAAATACAAATACTTTGGAATTCTTCAAATACAAATACTTTTTTTTTGCAAAGTATTTAAACACCAATACAAATACTTAGGGTAAGTGTTTGAAATACTTCTCAAATACTTCTTACATGGCTTATAGAAGACCAAAGTATGGTGCTGATGTAACTCTACTGATGGACAGCTAGACACTAAAATTTACATGAGCACAGACAATCATAAATACCAAATTAAGGGTGCAAAAAGAAAAATATTGACATCATTATGATAAGGCATAATGAACAGTGGCATCTAAATGAATGCTATGAACATAAAATTCATGATGAAAATGGTTAAAGCTGGGGTATAGAGTCATGCAAGATAGTACAATGGAGGTGTTGTTAATACCTGACCAGCTCTACCTAGGTTGCTTTGAAAGGAAATAATTGCCCAATCTACTACTGTTAAGAGGTGTGTTATTTAGACTCACTCACTTATCAGCTTTATGCAGTTAACCCTTTCATACCTTTAATGGTCAAGCCACCCCAAACTGGTCTCTGAATTGATCTTGAGTATTGCCCATTTACAGGCCATGAGAAAACAATTTTAGAAAGTTTAAAACTGGAATGACTGGCTTGGTAAACTTTCAAAAATAGTCTTCCCTTGGCCTCTAAATGGAGATTCACATAGCAGAAATCTGAAATTTTTACCACTAAAGGTATAGCAAATAGTACCAAACATTTACAGAGGATAATTGTTAGTCTTATGTTTATTACCTTTGAAAAGGATTTTTTTAATTTCGGTATGAATGCGATGGTAGGGTTTATTTATTTATTTTGTTTATTTATTTATTTAGATGTGGTAAAACTATCGGACTCAAAGTAGTTTTTGGGAAAAACTTATATTCAAATTTCACCCAAAAATATTCAGATCTTTCATTTAAATTTCAGATTCCTAAGTTTCATTCCTTTTCACATGATAACTGTTCTTCATACTGCTTGTAAGCATTCTGTCTACGAAAGCAACACTATTTCCAACATGAGCCTTCTACAAATTTTAATCATTTGACATAAGTGCAAGAAAGGCTAATTAACCCCACCCCACCACCCCATCTAAATGAATGATTTGAATATAAAATTCATGGTGAAAATGGTTAGAGTCTCTGGTATGAGTCCTGCAAGCTAGTATAATGGAGGTGTTGTTCCAGCTTGACCAGCTCTACCTAGCTTGCTTTGAAAGGTGATAATTGCCCATTCTACTACAGATACGAATTTGAGGATTAAACCAGCTATACAAGACTCAGACAGTAGGATTCAGTTAGAGCTGTACAGTAGTAGAAATTGAGAAGGATTCTATATATGCACTGATGTGCCTTATATAAAACAGAGAATATTTTGAAAACCATTTGACTGAAAGTTGTTGCTGGCTAAGACCACAATACTTTCAGTTAAATTTAAAAAAATATTCTAAAGATTTCATTTCCATCTTTAAAACCACTGATTAAAATTGAGGATGACATTTGTCAAGTGTATGAAAAAGAATTTAAAAAATAATTTCAAGGCACTTTTGTAACTATTTATACAAGGATTAGCTCTATTCTTAATGGGATGTAGTCTGTGTTTTTATAATAAAAATATCATTATACAATGATTGGCTCATAATTTTAGCACTGAAGCCCTAGCAACTATGCTGAAAGACATCCTGTTGATTATTTTGACAAAATTAACTCGAGATTGTTGCTTCTTGAGGCAACAACTGCATTCAGTCAAATTAATTTTTAAACATTCAACAGTATGTCATGCAAAGAGTAATAATGAGAAATCTGTATACAATTTTAATTTGCAATATGCGTGTAAGAATTTATCAGAAATAGACAGAAGTATTTTGAAAAGTATTTGAAAATACTCAAATACATTGACAATGTATTTAAATACAAATACTTTTGCCGTAAATACTTTTCAAATACAAATACTTTCAAATACCTGAAAAATGTATTTAAATTACTTCAAATACAAATACTTTTGTATTTGACCCCAGCCCTGATCAGAACACGGGTAGCTATGAGTTCCTCACTAAGTTTGACAATGCTAATGGATGATTTGGCCAGTTTAAACATAGAGTAATCAAACTTATCACCTGTTGAATGGCCTACCAAATGATCTCCTCTAAAATTGTTCCTGTTTGGGTACCCTCTGAATGTACGAAATCTGGGCTTATGTTGTGCGTGACGAAGTTTCTGGGCATTTCAAGGCATTGTGGTACTTAGACCCACATCCTGCACACATATGAGGCTATTTGCATGGGTTCCACCTACAGGTGACACTGTTAAAGTGAAAACATGAAGTTTTTGAAGAAAATGAAGAAAATTTAATATTATCCCCCTAGGCTCCTGTGATGATATGATGTGCATCCATAAATCAGGATTTATTTCCCCCCATGGCTGGGCGGATGTGGTCTGGTGCAACCGAAACTGTTTGTAGTAGGTATGCCAAGAAAAAGGTACATTGCGATTTGATGCCTCTCTTATAATAGACATGTACTGGAGCAATTCAAAAACTTTGCCTGGGCGCCTTTTCAGATATAATAACATAAAAATTAACAAGAGCTCCACAAACAGTGCATAATACCCCGCCATGATGACATCAATGACTGAGAGCTATCAGAAAAGAGGTTTCAACGTGATCCACTAAACAGTCATGGAGTCATCGTCCGGAAAGCAATTGATAAGACGGCGGCCTGTGACTGGCAGCCATATTCGATTTCAGATCATCTACAAATTCGATATGTTTATTCCTCTTGTCCAAGAATCCTGAAGTTTCAAAGCGATCCACTAAACAAAATTGGAGTTATAGTTCGGAAACAGATTTTCAAGATGGCCGCCAGTGGTTCGATCGATAAACAATAGCGGCGTTATCGTGCAGAACCCAATTTTCAAGATGGCCACTGGTGGCCATCTTGGATTTCAGATCATCGTCGATTTCGATAGGTTTGTCCCTCAGACCTAGTCAAATCATTCTATGGCATTTTAAAGTGATCCGATAAACGATAGGGGAGTTATTATGTGGAAACCAAGTATAAGATGGCTATCTTAGATTTTGGAGCATCGTAGACTTTGATGTGTTTCTTCCTCAAACCCAGTCCAATCATCACATGAAGTGATTCGATAAACGACAGCGGAGTTATCGTGCGGAAATCAATTTTCAAGATGGCTACCGGTAGTTGGTGGCCATCTTTGATTTTGGATCATCGTCGATTTTGATAGGTTTCTTCCTCAGACCTAGTCCAATCATCATCCTATGAAGATTCAAAACGGTCCGATAAACAGTAGTGGTTATCATGCGTAAAGCAATTTTCAAGATCGCTGCCAGTGGCTGGTGGCCATCTTGGATTTTGGAACATCATCGATTTCAATAGGGTTCTTCCTCAGACCTAGTCCACTCATACTATGAAGTTTCAAAGCAATCCGATAACTGATAGCTGAGTTATCATGCAGAAACCAATTTTCAAGATGGCCAATGGTGGCTGGTGGCCATCTTGGATTTCAGATCATCGTCAATTTCGATAGCTTTCTGCCTCAGACCTAGTCCAATCATTCTATGAAGTTTCAAAGCGATCCGATAAACGATAGTAGAGTTATCGTTCTGAAACCGATTTTCAAGATGGCCACCAGTGGTTGGCGGCCATCTTGGATTTCGGATCATCATAAATTTGTATAGGTTTCTTCCTCAGACCTAGTCCAATCATCCACTGAAGTTTCAAAGCAATCCGATAAACAGTAGTGGAGTTAAGATGGCCGTCGGTGGCTGGTGGCCATTTTGGATTTTGGATCATCGTCGATTTTGATAGGTTCCTTTCTCAGTCATAATCCAATCATCCTATGAAGTTTCAAAGCGATCAGATAAACAGTAGCGGAGCTATCATGCGGAAACCAATTTTCAAGATGGCCACCGGTGGCTGGTGCTCATCTTGGATTTTGGATCATCGTCGATTTCGATAGGTTCCCTGCTCAGACCTAGTCCAATCATCCTATGAAGTGTCAAAGTGATCGGATAACCAGTAGCGGAGTTACCGTCGCCTGCCTGCCCGTAAACACCATCACATAATAGCCCGATAATTCTTCTTGGTGGGCTATGAAAAGGCATCTGTTAATATTAGGAACTTTATCGGAAATTGTCTTTGGTCTAGACTCAATGGAACCCATGTCCACGATATGCAGGGCCGCCACTGCGTATATTTAATGGATCATGTGCAGCCATGTCTTCAGTCCCCAGGCTCATTGCTTCGACACCATTACCAAAATCAACAGCTGAATGTGAAACACTCACCATTGGGTCATTGGTTGCCATATAAGTATGAGCAGCAGATCTTTGAGCACCTAAAATCCCGGCTCCTACAAGTGCTTGCTGGAAGTCAACAAACTCACCGGGTCTATTTTAGGATTGCCTGTCTCCAGGCTGTGTTTCGTCCGCTGGGAACAGAACCACCCTCTCAACTTCGTCGGGTGAATCGACATCCACACCATGCCGAGCTGGGTTCGAAGGATCAGCCTCGCCGTGTTCCATATGACTGCTTGAATCCAAAGGACTAGTCAGATTACAGCCCTGTATGCATATCAATTTTCGATTACTGGTGCTCGAAGACTTTGCCGACCTCTTCCCTTTGCCATGGGAAGATATTTGAATAAATAGAATGGATACGATTAATTTTCATATGAAACAAATATCTTTGCAGAATCTCTCTTAACAGTGACAGGATGTAAAAGACTGTATCAGTAGATATTTCCAGTAACTTCGGATTCATATAAAAGTCGGACTCTAACCTCGGGTTCGCATAAGATTCAGATTTTATTCCACAGAATGTGGAAAAATCTGAAAAGCTTGATAGTATGCGGAAATAAAATGGTTTATCGCTATCACAATAAACCTGATTATATCCACAGCACATAAAACAAGAGGTCCAATGGGACTGTATCGCTCACCAGGAATTATTGGCCACTGGCACAAACGAATGAAGCTATATGACCACTGGAAAGATTTACCAATCTAATTTCAGTGAAGAAGGCGTAGCCAAATTTTATTAAAATTGGTGCAGTGATTAATAAGCAGTCTGTTATATATGATTTTCACAGAAATTTTCAGAAAATCCTAGATGGCCTCCAAACACGATACATTTTGATTAATCCTGGGCTGACAGTGACATGTTTCCTGATGCATCAACTTTCCATGGACAAACTTTAATGACCCTTAGTCCCTCATCATATCTCCCAAATTTCAGGAATGATCTGTTTAGTGGTACTAGAAATTATTTTCGTGAAAACTAGGTCATACAAGATGGCCGCCAAAACATTTGGCCAATCAAATTCGCTTGAACAAACTTGGTTTAAATTTAATTAAATTAAATTTAGATTAGATTTAGACCCTAGATGATATTTCATGAGTTTTCAATCGATCACCGAAATGGTTTCAGAAAGTTTTAAAGATGTTTCTAGAAATCTGACAAAATCCAGCTGCCGGTCAAATTGGTTGCATGCCCTCAGGATGTTTCCTGCCAAATGTAATTTAAATCAGCCCAGTAGTTTTTGAGACAAAGTCATTTAAAGCAAAAATTTATTGATGGACGGACAGATGATGGACGGATGGCACAGCATAAGCTTACTTGGCCTGAAAGGCTTTCAGGCTGGGTGAGCTAAAAATAGGAACAGGAAAGCGATTTCATCCTGTATTTTGCTTTTGACATATACCTTGTATCTTGTATGTTGTATCTTGAGAACAGTTTGAGAGAAAATCATTGAAACCAATGGCAGCATTAACAGTCTTCAATCAAATTGATCTCAAGACAGATTGATGGTATATTTATTTTCACTGAAGCCGGGTTTGAAACTGGAAATCAAGATGAAAAGGGCTGTGGAGTAAGATTATCTTAACTTAAAGGGAAACACCACACCCTCTATACTACTTTGTATAAAATGAATATACAGACCGTAACGTTTTCAAAAATATAATTGTAAGCTCTGTGCTCCAATTAGAAATATATGTCTTCATTATTTAAATGTGTGATACATTAGTTAAATTTCTATTCCTGGGTGAGGCGTATGATGTCATAAGTTGAACGTTTTTCTCGCTGCCATTAAATAGTATCGCAATAAAATTGCGAATTTCGTTTTATAAGGGGGTTCTCTTCAGCGGTGTTAGGAATATATAAACTATATTTGCAGAAATGTTAAAGAATATATAATAACAGCCCTTTGTCTGATTTCTCTGAAGGTGCCAGTTGTGACATCAAGTTTTGATCTTGAGATAAATGAATGAAGCGATGGTATAGGTATATCAATATGATTGCCACTTTTGAATAAACACTCTCACTGGCGCTATGGCAGATACTGTTATTAATGTTTCATCTATTAATATGAGAGTTTAAATAGTTCTTATATACATCCAGTCCATCTTTAGGTACTTATGATCTCATACTAGCCTCAAAACTTCCTGAGATATTGTAATATTCAAGTAATTGGCAGGCATCTTCATAGAAAATGGCTATCTTAAGATGGCCAAATGTTAAGATTCGGCAACTAATGTATGAAAATAACAAATATATTCCATAAATTTGTGATAGCATGATAAACGTCTTAATCTCTTCAATCTGTGCATATAAATGATGCCAATAGCACTATCACCGATAGAGATATCACCATCCAAATGCATACACGCTTGTCTTCAGAGTGCCGTTATCATATGGTTCTTGTTGGATAGGATTCAACCTATGATGTCATAGGTTTAATTAACTCGCAGAAAATTATAGCAACATAGCGTTCTTTAACACTATTTTAATTGGATTTATATATAAATGTCGCAGGAAATTTTTACACACTAGCTTAAGTGTGGGCTCTACGATAGAACTGCGTGATTTATGCAAACCATGGTGACCCTTCTTGTGTTCCCTTTAAACATTGCCAATTTTAAACACTTATGACGTCATTTTCAAAATACATCAACACTTATGACATCATCACCTTCGTCATTGGCTATTGTTACATCATAATTAATCCTCGCATTAAGACTAAAACACGATGTTCGCGCAGGGGATACCGTGTAGTATTGTCGTTGCGTGAGGGAAATACCAGGTCATACATCACTGATCTTAACCAATCAAATAACAGCATATGGTCACGTGACACTACTGAGGGGTAATATGGTCAGATGACTGCTCACAAAGGCTTATTTGCAAAATATTTACTTTACGACGCCCACTGTCAACATTATGACGCCCATTGTCGGCATTGTAATGCCCACTGTCCGCATTATGATGCCCAGTCGGCATTACAACATCCAGTCGGCATAACGCCCTCCCCCCGTCGGCCAATATATTGAGATGAACCTTGTCGCTCAGTTAATGTTAGCAGGTGTTCAGATGCAACATAAATTCACCTTTCCAGTTTTAGCTATATCTAGCTAACCTCCATCCACACCTCGTCCGTGTTGGCATCTATGGCAGCAACAGCGGCCAGTTAAATTAGTTTCGAGATTATTCAACAGAATGTTTATTAAATAGCCAAAATATACAATTCGTACAACGTGTCAGACTATTAAGCGTTAAAGACAGGCTTAATCGAATCATTCATGACGTCATGATTGTGACGTCAGCATACATGTCCCGTAGTTGATTATGACATCATATGATTGAGTGAGCAAATGGATTCATGAATTGCACATAACTTGATGTGTTGCTAACAGTCGCACTCCTCAATACACATCATTGTCTACGGGCAAGCTGTTGAATATTTTTTAAACTAATTTTACTGAGGGCTGTTGCTGCCAGAATATTTAGTATTGTACATTTGCCAGACATACAATTTGTACACTTTATTGAGTGACAGACTTTCATGACAGGGATACCTTATCTCGATACATACATTTGTATACGGGTAAGATGTTGAATAATTTGAAACTAATTCTATTGAAGATATATAATTGTATAATGATGGGCTGTTGAATATTTTGAAACTAATTCTTGAGGGCTGTTATCATAATTTATGAGTGACTGACTTTCATGACAGGGCGAGCTCATTTCATCCCTGCAATACTACTGGAAGAATTAAATTAAATAACCTCACCAATCTAGAACAGAAGGCATTGGCTGACTTACAGTCCGATTTTTCTGTCGCTATCAAAAAAGCCGACAAAGGCCAGACCACGGTTGTGCAGTCCCGAGAGAACTACATAACTGAGGCAACCAGACAGCTTTCTGAAGCCAAATTCTACATGAAACTGGCATAGCCTAACCGCCAAAGACCGCCAGGTTCTATCTCCTTCCAAAAGTACATAAGGAGAAGAAAAATGGCATAACCCCAGGCAGGCCCATAATCAGTGGTAATGGATGCCCAATGGAGCTCATCAGCAGCTTCGTAGACGAATACATCAAAGTGCACGTCACACATATCAAATCATACGTAAGGGAAACCACTGACTTCATCAACAGAGTGGAAGACTTTGGAGCAACCAAAAAACAGCCACTATTAGTAACCATGGACGTCACCTCCTTATACACCATTATACCCAACAATGAAGGGTACGGGCAGTGGCAAAACATTTCATGAAACATGGCATCCCAGGCACACTCTCCACGAGAAACCTGTTGAACCTACTCAAACGTGTCCTTGAATGCAACAACACTACACCTCTGCACATCCATCAACATGTAAGGATGCCAGTCTCTATGGACAATTCTTCAGACTCAGGGGGATATGCACGGACACCACAGACTATGACAAACATAGCCTCGCACTGGAACAGTATTTCCTGGCCAGAGGGTATCCCTCTTCCCTCCTGGCCACTTCAAAATTAAAGGCCAGGGGTAAAGAATGGGCATCCCTCCTCAAACCGCCAACACCACACAGAACAAACACATCAGACCCATCTTTGTCTGCGAATTCACCTGCACGGGTACGCTTCGCAAAAAAGTGATAAACAAATACTGGCCCATCCTCCAAGCCAGCCAGAGATGCAGGGATGCATTTCCAGAGAAACCATTATTCAGCTATCAGAGGAACAAAACTATCAAGGATCACATAGTCCGGGCCAGACTTCCAGACCCCTCCAATGCTGTACGCCCATACCGCAACCCATTCATAGAATGCACTACCAAAATTGCATCATCTGCAACAATATGGAGAAAACGAGGTTCTTCAAAAGCAAAATCATAGGCAACTGTCAGACTCACAACGTAGTCTAGCTGCTAAATTTCCAACTATGCCACAAACAATATGTGGGAGACTTTGTGACCATTCAAAACCAAGACACAAGAACACCTCAAGTCATAACCAATCTCCACAAAAAAGCAAGTTATGACACACCTGTCTCACGTCACTTCAATAAAAGCAATCACACAAGAGCCCACATGAGTTACCGCATTATACAGGTACTCTCCTCGGACCCCGCAGACCCAGAATCAACACCATGGAGGCGATCCAGAGTCCCATTGGATTCACCAACTCCACACCATGGAACCAACAGGAATTAATCTAGCAGGGTGAGGAGACACCTTTTCATGTGGGTCTCGGGTCCCAACCCGACACCCACATATGTTGTTATTATCCTCATTACAATTTACAGTAGGATTACTGGGGTCTGTGGGACCAAGTACCCCACCAAACCAACAACCACCCTAACGCAGAAATCCACCAACACGTACCACCATAAGTTGATACATGGGTGATTCACAACTGTAACAGACAAACATCCTAGCCACTTAACAACTGTAACCTGAGCTAGTCATTCCAGTGGTAAATTTTCAAAAATATTCTTCCCTTTATCATGGACATTTTCTGAGAAAAAATTAGAATCTTTTTGAAGAAATTTGAGGGTTAAAGGGTTAATAGGAGGACACAGCTATACTCAAGACAAGAGGCCCAAGGGCCTGTGATGCTCACCTGGACCATTAGCATTTGAAACATTTGCATTTAAATATACATGAATCTTTACATTAAACAGATAGGCACCGGAAAAATCGACCAATCAAAATTATAAATGGAAAGTCCAGATTCTAGCACTGTAGGATCATCAAAGTCAAATTTGGTTAAAATCCGCCAAGCTGTTAAGATGTGTTTAGACAATTTCCAGTAAATATTTCAATAAAAAATCATGATTTTCACCCAAAAGATTGACCAATCAAAATTCTGAATACAGCATCTGGAGCCTACTCACATAGGACCATTCCAACACAATTTTGTTGAAATCCTTGAAGCGGTTAAGAAAGCGAAACATTTTAACAATTTCCGGTAGATTTTTCATAAAATCTCAGATTTTCACCCCAAAAATTGATAAATCAAAATTCTGAATAAAATTTCTAGAGCCTACCACCATACAATGCATCTAGTCAAATTTGGTTGAACTATGTCAAGCAGCTAAGGAGGAGTAGCATTTGGACCATTTCCGGTAGATTTTTCATAAAATCTGATTTTCAGCCAAAGAATTGTTAAATCTAAATTCCGAAAAGAGAGCCTACCACCATAGAATGCATCTAGTAAAATTCGGTTGAAATATGTCAAGTAGCTAAGGAGGAGTAGCATTTTAACCATTTCCGGTAGATTCTTCATAAAATCTAAGATTTTCACCCAAAAAATTGATCAATCAAAATTCTGAAAAAAACGTCTGGAGGTTACCAGCTTAGAATCATTCCAGCCAAATTTGGGTGAAATCAGTCAGATGGACAGACGACGGATGGATGCCGGACGGACGTCATGGCATAAGCTCACTTGGCCTTTCAAGCCAGGTGAGCTAATAAGACAGACAAACAGATTCTCCTGTTTTCATCCATATGTATATATTTGAAGCATCATTGTTAACAGTTACAGAAGACATTCAGTTGTTAGACAACTACAATAACAACAATCACCCTTTAAAGGATAAATTTGGTCAAGAATCTCAGAACATTTGCTTGTTAAAGGTCCATTTGCAGGAAGACTTTTTGAAAATTCACCACTGGAATGACTGGCTCGGTAACCGAGCCAGTCATTCCAGTGGTAAATTTTCAGAAATCATTTTCAATTGTCCTGCAAATTGACAATCCTCACGACCGCTGCAGAGGCCGGTTTCCCCATGAAAGGGATAACGCTTACCACTCTGATGTCAATACTCTATCTTTCACTGTGTCAATAGCAAAGAAACTTGTGTACATTTTTCAACAATTTTGGTGGACGGTGTTGCACCATCTTCCACCAAATTTGTTGAAAAATAAACACCAGTTCATCTTTTAATTTAATTTGGAAATTTTAATTTTCGACATAAGAGTGGTGAGGGTTAAACACTAATAACTTCATATACAGTGCAGAGAACTATAATGTAATAGATTGATAAAACAAGATATAAGCTAAATTAAATCGCATCTGAAAAAAGACCGCACGCATTCTAAGAAAAATGTCTACTTGCCTAAACCCTGTCAATATGGGAAAAATACTCTGACATGACAAAGTCCCTAGATACTAAAATTATATGACGGAACAAACTACATGCACTGTTGAATTGACATGATTATATATGTGAAATAACAGTGTTTATCCGTTTAATGGTTAAATTTTATTAAGAAAATCGAAGTAGTTGCCTATTAAAGGTTCATTTGCAGGCCAAGAACTCTTTTTTTTAAATTTACAACTGGAATAACTGGCTCGATAATATGTGCGGAGGCTGGTTTTAGCCTGCTTCGTCATGAAAGGGGATATATAAACCCTGACACCCTAGTGATAAGAGAGGTAAATGCAAAACCATACCTGTGTTGTACTATTAGTCCAGCTAAATGCAACACTTAACGTATTACTTGGGGACTCTCTCAGCTGTTTCTCGTTGTTCATATCTAAAGAGTTTGCGCCAATAATCCTTGTAAAGCACTATTTTATCCCAAGTAATATGTACTTATCCTAAGTACATCATTGTTTTCCAGATCTTTCAATGTATTATATCTTGTCATCAAGCCCTTTCAATTTCAAACTTACAGCTTACGCTATGTCTGATGTTTCTATGCGAGTCATTTTTCTACTCGATCTAGTTAGTTCCACAACGTCGACAACTCACGTTGTGGCAGTACACTTACGGGTACTGGGGACATCTGCTTACGTAGATGTTTCAGCTCAGCTGGAGTAGACAAACTTTGCAAAGGATTTTTGTTATATAGATTAGTTTTTCGCTGAGATCAGCTGAGTCAGTCTTCAAGCCACATACTTAGGATTTTAAAAATTTGTGTTAGGAACTTGTATTTTTGGAGTTGAATAATAAGTAAAATTCAAATCATTGAGTTTCTTGTATTGTTGGTATAAACATGAAATGACAAAGGCCCTTATTGTAATGATATAGATGCAGTGGTAAGGCTATAAAAGGCTTTGTCGCTATGGGTCTGATAGCTTAGCAGTAGCAGAACTAAAAGCAAATATTTCCAAAAATGTTGTTCCCGAACCCAGGATGATTCATAATAAAGAAATATTAATTACAAGTGTAGATTTTGTGACAATCTCAGCCACTACTTCAGCACTAATTGATAATCGCTGGCAACATCACTCTGGTCAGTTCTTGTGGAGTCATGTGACAGCATTGACTGGTAGACTGCTGGTATACAGTAGCCCTCGTCTCGGTTCATTATCAGTGTTTGTAGAATTTGACGGCCTCTTGACTTTCCTTTTAAACAAGTTGGTCAAAATGTTGATGGTCGAGGCACTGCTGGCGGGGAGGGTATGGCCAGTGGTGTCTGTGTGTTCTGCCACAGCTGAGTTGGAGTTAATTTTAAGTTGTTCTTTTACTCTGGTGCTGAGAGGCCTTTTTTATTCGCCTATATATGTCCCCTCAGATTCGATCTTGTAGATGACTCCAGAGCGTTCATCTGTGGTCAGCATGTCTTTGGGTCTTACTAATTGTGATCTTAAGGTGTTGACGGGCTTGTCGTAAGTTTTGATGTCGTGTTGTCTGAAGGGTCTGGCTAGGTGTTCTGATCGAGCTTGGATGTCTGGAAGTCCGACGAGTGGAAGTTTTTTGTCATCCGATTGTTTCTTATGAGATAGGGGAGGTGGTTTTCTCATCCACAAAGTGTAACCGTTAACTATGAGTGATTGCTGGATGCGATGATGCTTCTTTTGTGTGTGTTGTTTCTGTGATGAGGAAGTCTGCGCGGTGAAATAAAGTTCTGATGACTGACATATTGTGTTCCAAATGTTGGTTAGAGTGAAAATTTAGAGATTGGTCTGTGATAGCGATCACTGGTGACACTGATGAGCCTAGAGCTACTCCATGAATTTGGTGGTAGAAGTAGCCATTCTGAACGAAATAAGTGGTGTCAAACACGATCTTTAAGTGACTGATAATCTGGTTTGGCGAGAGCCTAGTTCGCTCTTTCAAGGTAGGGTCTTGGTCCAGAACTATCTGGATGACTGAAGAGCCTTGTCCACTGGGATGTTGGTGAAGAGTGAAGACACGTCAAAAGAAACTAGTTTGTGTGTGTTTATGTGTGTGTGGTGGTGGTGGTGGTGGTGGTGGGGACGTCAAGTGATTGGATTTTGGTGGTGAAATCTTTGCTGTTTTTGATGTGGTGCTCTGAATGGCCAACTAGTGATTTCAGGATCTGTGTGAGGTATTTTGAGGCTTGAGATGTGATGCATCCAACACTGGCAATGATGGGTCTAAGAGTTTATGGGACAGTGGCATTTTCTGGGTAGAGTTTGAAGTATAAGGATTGGTCGATGATATTCTGGCTTTTCCAGTCTTTGAGCAGCTTTAGCCAGCGTTTTTTTATTTGTTGGTTGATTCAGAAGATAATTTGGAGTATGTGTGGTGGACAGAAGGGCACTGATTTAGTCTTGGTAGTCATCATTATCCATGATCACTGTCCATCTCCCCTTGTTGTCTGGCAATATTTGGTTGGAATCATTTTGTTTCAGATGTTGTAGAGTCCTGCGTTCTTCAACTGTGATGTTGCTTCTCCTATTTGCTCTTTTGTTGAATTTGTTGACGGTTTTTCTCAATTCTTTTCTAATGCCTGTGAATTTACAAGAAGTTGACAAGTGCTCTCAGTGCAGCCAATAATTTCATCCTCGACAGGGATGGAATTTGAGGAAACGACGAAATTAAAACATCTGGACAGAATATTGCGCTCATTTTCAGTGATATTATGGCTACTGAGGTTAAGAATCCACCTGTCTGTGTCTATCTTGACAAGATATTCATCTTCACGCATTTCTTCTAGCTTTTTACGGGCGCAGAACTTCTCAAAATTATTGATTTGCGTAGTTTTTGTTTTGTCAAAAGTGAAGTCATACGCACACGCGAGAACCGCTTCCACTTCCGGTTGTTCCCCTGGCAAATTTTCGTATCCAGGGACTAATGTTGTACCGTTTTTTTCACAATAAAACAGATACAGGGTGTAATCGCATTGTCTAATTCTAATATCTAACAATTGACGTTGTGCTTTAACGAGGATGCAACAGCAAGATCAATGTGTTTAAACGTAAAGTCAGAGGCCATCAAAATCTACAAACACCAACCAACCATGAACCGAGCTGAGGGCTAGTGTATACCAGCAGTCTACCAGTCAATGCTGTCATGTGACCCCACATGAACTGACCAGAGTGCCATTGCCAGTGACCGTCATTTAGTGCTGAAGAAGTGACCAAGATGGTCACAAAAGCTACACTCAAACAATTTCTACGTCATGGAGATGTAACTAATATTTCTTTATTATAAAAGCAAATAGATTAGCAGTAGGTTAACAGGAGCAGAACTAAGGGCAAAACTTACAGCCAGTACAGGGTGATAACGCAGCAGACCTTGAAATAACACTTGAGACACATGGCTGCTAGAAGCCATGGGTAGAACTGGACATTATAATTTGCAGCAATTCGGGCATCCAATTCGTCAACTATTTCTTGACATCCGATGCTATATCATCAGCGAAACAAGCAATGCTCATAGAGTACATGGCTGTTTTCCTCTTTATAATCCCACAGAAACCCTCCTGTCTGCACACTTTATCTGTGGCTAAATCATTCCTCTGTTTTAAATTCCAAAAGTAAATCATTCAACGGGTCAAGCAAGACAAAAAGTACCACCATAGCTTTGACCGCAAACACTATAATCAAGACCCTAAAATGTATTTTATATGAATGGCACTTATAATCTATAATTCTAGCATGAGTCTTATTTAGTACTAGACACTCCGTCTCACAGACATGCAACATGAACAATACAAAGAGGTCTATATTATTTATCAGGAGCATTGACATGAACAATACAAAGAAGCCTATAGCATTCATCAGGAGCATTGACATGAACAATACAAAGAAGCCTATATCTTTCACCAGGAGCATTGACATGAACATTACAAAGAAGCCTATATCATTCACCAGGAGCATTGACATGAACAATACAAAGAAGCCTATATCTTTCACCAGGAGCATTGACATGAACAATACAAAGAAGCCTATATCTTTCACCAGGAGCATTGACATGAACAATACAAAGAAGCCTATATCGTTCACCAGGATCATTGACATGAACAATACAAAGAAGCCTATATCGTTCACCAGGAGCATTGACATGAACAATACAAAGAGGCCTATATCTTTCATCAGGAGCATTGACATGAACAATACAAAGAAGCCTATATCTTTCACCAGGAGCATTGACATGAACAATACAAAGAAGCCTATATCTTTCACCAGGAGCATTGACATGAACAATACAAAGAAGCCTATATCTTTCACCAGGAGCATTGACATGAACAATACAAAGAAGCCTATATCTTTCACCAGGAGCATTGACATGAACAATAGAAAGAAGCCTGTATCATTCACCAGGAGCATTGACATGAACAATACAAAGAGGCCTATATCTTTCATCAGGAGCATTGACATGAACAATACAAAGAAGCCTATATCTTTCATCAGGAGCATTGACATGAACAATACAAAGAAGCCTATATCATTCACCAGGAGCATTGACATGAACAATACAAAGAAGCCTATATCATTCACCAGGAGCATTGACATGAACAATACAGACGCCTATATCTTTCACCAGGAGCATTGACATGAACAATACAAAGAAGCCTATATCATTCATCAAGAGCATTGACATGAACAATACAAAGAAGCCTATAACTTTCACCAGGAGCATTGACATGAACAATACAAAGAAGCCTATATCGTTCACCAGGAGCATTGACATGAACAATACAAAGAAGCCTATATCGTTCACCAGGAGCATTGACATGAACAATACAAAGAGGCCTATATCTTTCATCAGGAGCATTGACATGAACAATACCAAGAAGCCTATATCTTTCATCAAGAGCATTGACATGAACAATACAAAGAAGCCTATATCATTCACCAGGAGCATTGACATGAACAATACAAAGAAGCCTATATCATTCACCAGGAGAATTGATATGAACAATACAAAGAAGCCTATATTGTTCACCAGGAGCATTGTCATGAACAATACAAAGAAGCCTATATCATTCACCAGGAGCATTGACATGAACATTACAAAGAAGCCTATATCTTTCACCAGGAGCATCGACATGAACAATCTATAAACATATATTAAAGCAATTTTTATCATTAAAATTCACCAACTAAAAAGTTCTAATATGTCCGGTAAATGCCATTTTTTCCTACCTATTGACTCCCTTGAACTAATTTTAATGGCCCGCAGTCACTAATTTCAGCCAAATACATTCAGCGGTTCTGGAATTCTTTTTTTGTAAAAGCTAGATCAACCAAGATGGATACCAGGCAAATCCACAAATCAGATGCGCTCAAACTTTTCAATCCACGGCCTAGATGAAGTTTCTTGAGATTCAAATCAACCGGCAAAGCGATTTCGAAAAATGATGAAAGGCGTTTCTAAAAATAGTGCAAAATTCAAAATGACTACTGCCCAAATTCAAAAAAGCATCCGCTTTTGTTTCTACGAGAATTCTTAATACTTACCAGATGTACTATTATGATAATGTCTATTATCTAGTCTAGCTCAAAATAAACAATTAAAACTCCGCACTCTCCTGGTCCTGCCCATACTGTGTCCGGGAATACCATAGCCGCAGGTACCGAGTCAATTCCCAATCACAGTCAGATTCGTCTTATGTTTGCCTTGGCAAACTGCGAAGCAGCTCAGCCTCACCTCAGCGGGGCGGCTGAGGTAGGGCCATAGTACATCTGGTAAGTATTAAGAATTCTCGTAGAAACAAAAGCGGATGCTTTTTTGATTATACTTCGAATAATACTTACCAGATGTACTATTATGATAAACTCCGGATTTCGACAGCCAGAAAATACCGGTGGGAGGAGGTGAGGCTCAAACTAGCACTCAACTACCATCCAACAGAGAAGGTTGTGAAGAGACTAGAACCCTGGCATACGCTTGGGTTCTGCTATCTGACTCATAGTGCTAAACTTCCATGGTCTAGACCGCGCTCCCCCCTCTTTTGTCCGCACAAAATTCAGAGGGCTGTCACTGGGGATACAACACCCACCAGACCCGTGTCAGCCCCAAGCCTCAGCTAGGACAGTCCAGTAGAGTGCAAAGAAGCTACTACAACTTCTAACTTTGAAAAAATATCAGTATATCGACTAGATTTTCAAATTGGAATGAGTCTAATGTCTGGTTGATAGGATAAGAATACTCTTGTACCAGACTATTTACCTAAGCAGTCTGGTATTTCGACTGTAAGTAAACATATTTATAGTCACTTAATTAATGTAAACACTCACCATTTTGAGTGCTTGATCTTTTCTTGATCATCACAGGAGCTCGGCCCAATCCACGGTCGTACTCAGTCATGTGCATAGCGTTTGTTCAGTGTAGGCGGAAGACTTTAGTGATGTGTGCGAAGTAGTGGTCGGAAGTGGCTTAGTTTAGATTCGACAGATTGGCGACGGCTACCGGATTAAGTGAGCTGGAGATGTCGCGAAGGTAGAAATCAGTGAATGACGACTCGGCATGCCATTGTGCTACAGACATCACCTCCTCTAATGAGACACCCTTATAAAGGGCCGATGATGCTGCTAGTGCTCGGACCTGATGGGCATTCGCACGATCAATCTGCTTTCCTGTAGCGATTTAGTGCAACATCTTAATAGCGTCAACTATCCAACGAGAAATAGTATCTTTCGAGGCACGGAAATGGGGAGCTTTGAGACATAACCACAGAGATTTTGTGTCGTCTCTCCACTCATTAGTACGTTTCTTATACATTTTAAGACATCTGACAGGACACCAAACAGAAGAGTTTGGGTCATGTCTAGTTAAACTTGGCAAATTGATCGGCTGTCCTGGATATTTAAGTGACTGATTCTTTGCCAGGAAACAAAGACGTGGAAGTAGTCTTAAACCTTCACCCGTGACGACAAAACGGTCTTGTTCGGCAGAAAGCGCATGAATTTCGCTTCTCCTTCTCGCCGACGCTGCTGCAACCAAGAAAACTGATTTAATAGTCAACAGTTTAATATCAATAGATCTAATCGGTTCAAAAGGAGCCTGTCCTAAAACCTGTAGAACAAGATATAGATTCCAAGATGGGATAGGAATTGGCTGTCTAGGTCGCAGATTGCTCATTCCTTTGATAACTTCATTCAAGGTGTCATTCTCCACTCCTCCAATAGTGAGACTGGGAATGACTGAAGCTAATACAGACTTATATGCTGCTAGGGTAGAAGGTACAAGTTTGTCAACTTCGTATAAATGACAGATAAAATCTGCCACGTGTTGAACAGATGCAGAAAAGGGATCAATATCTCCTCTCTCACACCACTGTGCAAATTTGTTGATTCTATAATTATATGTTTTTGTGGTTGAAACTCTTCTGGCTGAAGCAACAAACTTCGCTGCTTGCTCAGAAAAGCCACCCTCAATTGTACGCTGCTTGATAACATCCATGCAGTCAATCTGAACATTTCTGGTCTGTCGTGACGGTACAGACCCTTGTTCTGAGAGATTAGATCTCTTGCGTCTGGAAGAGAGATTGGATTGCAGACCAGAAGGTCCAGCAGATCCGTAAACCATGATCGGCCTGGCCAATACGGGGCGATCAGTAGTACTTGGCACATCCCTTCTCTTATCTTTGCCAGAACTTTCGGGATGAGAATTGTTGGAGGGTACGCATACGCGTACATTCCCTCCCAACTTATCGCCAGTGCGTCTACTGCTAAGGCTAGCGGGTCCGGGATCGGTGACACGTAAGTGACCATCTTTGCGTTTTGATTCATCGCAAACAGGTCGACATTTGGCTTGCCCCATTGTTTGAATAGAACCTCCGCTACCGATTGGTTGAGCTGCCATTCTGTCGGACGACAAACCGTCCTTCGACTGAGAGCATCCGCTAGGATGTTCAATCTTCCTGGAATGTGTGCTGCCCGAAGAATAATATTCCTCTCTTGGCACCACAGCAGAAGGTTCCAAACCATCATACACAACTCTGGTGATCTCGTCCCGCCCTGGCGGTTCAAATAAGACACCGCTGTTGAGTTGTCTGTCCTTATTAGGACAACTTTGTCTTGAATTAGACTCTCGAACTTTCGAAGTGCAAATACCACCGCTAATAGTTCGAGCACATTGATATGTTTCTGCGCATTGGTCCGATCCCATTCCCCTGACACTGACTGATTGTCCAATACCGCTCCCCAACCCGTCAACGATGCATCCGTGAAGATGGACATCTGAGGCTGAGGGGGTTGTAAAGGAACACCTCGCAGGAGATTCTGTTCCGATAACCACCACTGAAGGTGGAATATCAATGGTTCTTTTACTGGTATCCTCAGAGATAACGAATGCGTTTTCTGAGACCAGAATGACATTAGATACATCTGAATTGGCCTGCGCCTGAGTGCCGCATATGGAACCACCTTCTCTAAAGATACTAGTAACCCCAGTATCCTGAGAAACTGGCGCGCCATCAGATAGGCTCCTAGAGAAACCGACTCCAAAACTGCAATCAGGCTTTTGACTCTGCTCTCCGCCGGAAAAGCTACGCCGTCCCTGAGATTGAAAAAGATTCCCAGATAAACAAACTCCTGGGATGGAGTCAGTTCTGATTTCTCTAGATTCACAATCCACCCTAGATCCTTTAATAAGGCTAGGACTACCTGCAGATTGCTGCGCAGAGTGACTGGATTCCCCGCCTTTAGCAGCCAGTCGTCTATGTACGTGTGAACAGCTATGTTTCTCCTGCGAAGTAAAGAAGTCATGGCGAGAACCACCTTGGTGAAGACCCTCGGAGCTGTGGTCAGGCCGAACGGGAGAGCATTGAATTCCCAAACATTGTCTTGGAATGCAAAACAAAGGTACTTCTGAAAAGGAATTGACATTGGAATATGAAAATATGCATCCTTCAGATCTATCGACACTCCCCACATGCCTTTCCTCAGCCCTGTCATTACCGCTGCTACCATCTCCATCTGAAATTTGGGAGAAAGAATAAATTTGTTCAACGGTTTGAGATTGAGAATTGGTCTCCATCCTCCGGTACGCTTCGGAACGAGGAACATGATCGAATAGAAGCCCAGTGAAGACTGATCTTTGACTAGATGAATCGCCTTCTTCTGATGAAGAGATTTTATTTCTGACCGAATGGCGTCTAGACGATCTGATTCCCTTGGAACAGGAGTCCATATTGGAGTCGAGGTTAACGGAACTAACGATTGATGGATGAGCCAGTCCGGATCGTAGCCGTTTCTTATCCACTGACAAACTAAACAGTCGCGCACGACCTGTTCCCATTGGCTTAGGAATAACTGAAGTCTGCCTCCGACGGAAGGAATCTGCACACAGCTGTCGGTCAAGATTGGCCGATAAGATGCTAAATCGCTTGGGTGAAGATTCTCGACTCCATTCGCCTCCAAAGCCACCGGTACTGGTTCCGCCGGAAACCCGTCAGGAACGAGCCCCACGGCCGCCCAGCGGCTTCTTGTAGTACGACGGTCCGGAACCGCCGCCACGGCTATCCTAACGGTAGCCGCCGTGGCCCGAACCGCCACCCTTCCTGTCTTCCTGATACGGCCTCTTATTAGAGGACTTGTATGAGGATGAACGGCCAGGTCCTTGTGATCCGGATGGCCTATGGGCATCACGGCCAGAAGGACGGAAGGGCGATCTAGGACGCTGTCGTTGCTGCTCCTGGCGATGTTGCCTGTAGGACTGCTGCGGCTGTGTCCTCTTAGTCGACTTCCACGACTTGCCGACTACCTCCTGCTCTGCAACAATTGAAGCGACCTTGGAGAGAGCTTGTCGTGTCGAGCCGCCGAACAAGCCTGGACCTATGAAAGGCGCAGAAGACAATGCAGCCCTCATCTCTGGTCCTGGTTCTACACAATCGAGAACCATTCTCGACCGCTCTGCCAATGTCCTAGTGATCACCCTGGCCAGGCAATCCTGAGACAGGCGCATGGTGTCCCGAACAACGCTGGGAGCAGCCTCTGGCACCTGCAGGACGGTACACCCGTGCGACAGCGCAGCCATGGCTGACCTCGCCGCATCTTCAATGAGCGTGAGCTCATTGAACAGGTCTTTGTTGGTCTGGGAAACCAAAGGACGCGACCGCCCCTTAGCCTTCCCAGCCAACGGCCTATTCAGAGCCTCTCGTTCCGCAAAGGAAAGCTGTGGAACACAGGCGTACTGATGATAGGCCAGCTCCGGAAAACGGACCCTACTCCTTATCCCCTTCGGGGCCTTTGGCAATGCATAGTCTGGCTGAACCAGACGGTATGCCGCAACTTCCAGCATGTCGGAAGTCTGCGTGTCCAACGGGGGTGTCGGCATGGCAGAAGAGCCACTTGACAGAGCGCTAGCCGCTCGCTCTGACATCCGCTCCATCGCCGGATCGCGCTGAGATCCCAGATCAGATGCCAACCCGAGACGATTGGTCATCCATCCGAGGACCTGCACCCATTCAGCTTCGGTGCAGAAAACGGACTCGTCCATCAACGAACTCCCGTTTTCATCCTCCCTCTCTCCCTTAGATGAGAGGGCCACCGACGATCCATGCTGAGCGCTATGAGACACGTCTCTGCCAAGACAGAGCGCATCCATAGCGCGACTACCAGCGACACCGGTGTCTAACGAATCGCCAGACCCGGATTCTCCACAGTCCATCAGCTCCAGCACGGGAGTCGGGACCACGACCGCTTTACCTATGGCAGGCGACGGCATTCCGATAGGAGCCGCACCTAACGCCGCCGGGATACCAGCAGGAACCGCAAAACACGGCTCTGCTGACCTCTCCGGTTGCACAAATAGCGGATGGAAAATGCCCGAAGGAACGTCGACATCACCGTCCGCCTGGCAAACCCGTACTAATCCCGAGAGCGACCCCTGGGACGTACCGGGCATTGCCGTCTTAGAAATATCCGGCATGCCGGAATCTTCCATCAGCAACAAATCTTCCTCCTCTATCGTCGGCTCTTGAGCCAAGGACAGAGAAGGGGCAGGTGCATGACCCTCAGCAGAACTAGCCGGACCACCTAATGGTTGTCCTGCACCAGCTTGCGTCACCGGGACCGTGGACAGCAATGATTCAAACATTGCCTTGAACTGGGCTGCCCATACGCCCAGAGCTGAATCCATCCTGTCATTCAGCCGACCTTCCAGTCCCATCAACGACGCCTGCTGCAACTTCGCTGCCTTATCCTTCACGATCCTCTCCAGTCTCGCACGCCGATCCCTGTCGAACTCTGCCACCATTGCCGACGACCACTTCATACACACATCACAAGGGCTCCCGACCTTACACTGGGCGCACGCCACGCAGTGATGTCCCAAATACTTCCGTTTCATGAACCGGTTGCACTTTTGGCACAACGTATCCGGATTCTTAGGTTTCTGCGAACAGAGAGAAAAATTAAAACACTGCACATGACAAATGATGACGAGCAATACGCACAATCGACTTGATAGTTAAGATTTCTTAAACACATTAACTTTCTCTTAAATTAATGATAATCAAGTTCTTAGGCAGGAGATATTTGAAACTTTTTTGAGTGAAAATGTTTTAAAACACACAACTCAGCCTTTAACTAACGTTAAATCACCAAGGCTACATCGCTGATCGCTACAAACACCCTCGACAATGAAGCGAAAGCTAATATCGGCGATAACAGAGTGCATAGACACACCAAGCCAAGAACGACATAATTCATGGGCGCCGCCATCTTGGCTAAGGGCGCATCCATATTTAGAGGAAGCGAGTCGCAAGAGAAAATTAACCGAGTACCCGAATTAAACTAAAAGTTAACGGGTACAGAAGCGACTCCAACAATGGCTAACATTTTAAAACAATGTGCCAATTTAAGGAAATTTCAAACAGTCATTATGGCACGAATGTATAAATTCTAGATTGATACAACCTGCCCCTGTGATGATTTTCCCAATTCCTCCATGAGTCCACCGATAACAACGTAAAATACCCTCGCTAAACTCCTTAATTGCTCAATTAACTAGCTCTAGAAAAACGCGACTTTTCAAAAGCGCAAAATAGACGAATCTGACTGTGATTGGGAATTGACTCGGTACCTGCGGCTATGGTATTCCCGGACACAGTATGGGCAGGACCAGGAGAGTGCGGAGTTTTAATTGTTTATTTTGAGCTAGACTAGATAATAGACATTATCATAATAGTACATCTGGTAAGTATTATTCGAAGTAGAAAGACCAATCAACTTCATTTGGACAATCTTGGATCTCTAAGCTGCAAGGATGCTTTATGACAAATTGGTTTAAATCAGCCCATAGATTCTTGAGAAAGACAATGTGACAACGGACGAAAGATAAAAAGATGACAGTCAGACAACAGATGGTCACCATGGCACCATGGCAAAACTTCACCTGTCCTATCAGACAAGCTGACCTAAAAATAATTTATGTAAAAATGTGTAAATCAGCCAAAATATCTGGATGGTGCTAATGTGTGACTTCTTTAAAAGCCATACAAAGACAGCTATCTAACTGTCAGACTTGAAAGAAGAGAGCTATATGCATATAACATAACACTAGTAAATGCATGAATGAGGTCTTTAGTAGACAGTAGTACATGTATGAGAGAGATGAAGACGAAGAAAGGGATGTAATGTTATTGTTGCATTCTAACTCCTGGAACACGTTTCTATACCTTGAAATAACTAAAAGCTTGGACACTAGTACAATACCTTGCAATCCCAGACAGAAATGCTTGGACACTAGTACAATACCTTGCAATCCCAGACAGAAATGCTTGGACACTAGTACAATACCTTGCAATCCCAGACAGAAATGCTTGGACACTAGTACAATACCTTGCAATCACAGACAGAAAAGCTTGGACACTAGTACAATACCTTGCAATCCCAGACAGAAATGCTTGGACACTAGTACAATACCTTGCAATCCCAGACAGAAATGCTTGGACACTAGTACAATACCTTGCAATCCCAGACAGAAATGCTTGGACACTAGTACAATACCTTGCAATCCCAGACAGAAATGCTTGGACACTAGTACAATACCTTGCAATCACAGACAGAAATGCTTGGACACTAGTACAATACCTTGCAATCCCAGACAGAAATGCTTGGACACTAGTACAATACCTTGCAATCACAGACAGAAAAGCTTGGACACTAGTACAATACCTTGCAATCCCAGACAGAAATGCTTGGACACTAGTACAATACCTTGCAATCCCAGACAGAAATGCTTGGACACTAGTACAATACCTTGCAATCCCAGACAGAAATGCTTGGACACTAGTACAATACCTTGCAATCCCAGACAGAAATGCTTGGACACTAGTACAATACCTTGCAATCCCAGACAGAAATGCTTGGACACTAGTACAATACCTTGCAATCACAGACAGAAAAGCTTGGACACTAGTACAATACCTTGCAATCACAGACAGAAAAGCTTGGACACTAGTACAATACCTTGCAATCCCAGACAGAAATGCTTGGACACTAGTACAATACCTTGCAATCCCAGACAGAAATGCTTGGACACTAGTACAATACCTTGCAATCACAGACAGAAAAGCTTGGACACTAGTACAATACCTTGCAATCCCAGACAGAAATGCTTGGACACTAGTACAATACCTTGCAATCCCAGACAGAAATGCTTGGACACTAGTACAATACCTTGCAATCCCAGACAGAAATGCTTGGACACTAGTACAATACCTTGCAATCCCAGACAGAAATGCTTGGACACTAGTACAATACCTTGCAATCACAGACAGAAAAGCTTGGACACTAGTACAATACCTTGCAATCCCAGACAGAAATGCTTGGACACTAGTACAATACCTTGCAATCCCAGACAGAAATGCTTGGACACTAGTACAATACCTTGCAATCCCAGACAGAAATGCTTGGACACTAGTACAATACCTTGCAATCCCAGACAGAAATGCTTGGACACTAGTACAATACCTTGCAATCACAGACAGAAATGCTTGGACACTAGTACAATACCTTGCAATCCCAGACAGAAATGCTTGGACACTAGTACAATACCTTGCAATCACAGACAGAAAAGCTTGGACACTAGTACAATACCTTGCAATCCCAGACAGAAATGCTTGGACACTAGTACAATACCTTGCAATCCCAGACAGAAATGCTTGGACACTAGTACAATACCTTGCAATCCCAGACAGAAATGATTGGACACTAGTACAATACCTTGCAATCCCAGACAGAAATGCTTGGACACTAGTACAATACCTTGCAATCCCAGACAGAAATGCTTGGACACTAGTACAATACCTTGCAATCACAGACAGAAAAGCTTGGACACTAGTACAATACCTTGCAATCACAGACAGAAAAGCTTGGACACTAGTACAATACCTTGCAATCCCAGACAGAAATGCTTGGACACTAGTACAATACCTTGCAATCCCAGACAGAAATGCTTGGACACTAGTACAATACCTTGCAATCACAGACAGAAAAGCTTGGACACTAGTACAATACCTTGCAATCCCAGACAGAAATGCTTGGACACTAGTACAATACCTTGCAATCACAGACAGAAATGCTTGGACACTAGTACAATACCTTGCAATCACAGACAGAAATGCTTGGACACTAGTACAATACCTTGCAATCACAGACAGAAATGCTTGGACACTAGTACAATACCTTGCAATCACAGACAGAAAAGCTTGGACACTAGTACAATACCTTGCAATCCCAGACAGAAATGCTTGGACACTAGTACAATACCTTGCAATCCCAGACAGAAATGCTTGGACACTAGTACAATACCTTGCAATCCCAGACAGAAATGCTTGGACACTAGTACAATACCTTGCAATCCCAGACAGAAATGCTTGGACACTAGTACAATACCTTGCAATCCCAGACAGAAATGCTTGGACACTAGTACAATACCTTGCAATCCCAGACAGAAATGCTTGGACACTAGTACAATACCTTGCAATCCCAGACAGAAATGCTTGGACACTAGTACAATACCTTGCAATCCCAGACAGAAATGCTTGGACACTAGTACAATACCTTGCAATCCCAGACAGAAATGCTTGGACACTAGTACAATACCTTGCAATCCCAGACAGAAATGCTTGGACACTAGTACAATACCTTGCAATCCCAGACAGAAATGCTTGGACACTAGTACAATACCTTGCAATCCCAGACAGAAATGCTTGGACACTAGTACAATACCTTGCAATCCCAGACAGAAATGCTTGGACACTAGTACAATACCTTGCAATCCCAGACAGAAATGCTTGGACACTAGTACAATACCTTGCAATCCCAGACAGAAATGCTTGGACACTAGTACAATACCTTGCAATCCCAGACAGAAATTTAAGCATAATAAAAACTCTTACTGTAAAAATAATAACAAATAATCACACTATACTGAACAGTATAAAAATCTCATTAAAAACGAAAACTGGTAACTTAATACATAATTTAAACGTAATTTAAAATAAACATGGAATTAATACTTTTACAAGACATTCTTGGATTAGCAGAATCGTTCCACTGAAACCACAAACATTCTTCTAAGCAAGAATTAGGGAGTAATTCCTTACAAAAACACATCCACACCTCATCAGAAATTGAAAGGAACTGTTGCACTTGATTCATGTGCTAACCAGAGGGCATGCCTAATATTGTTTAATTCTACTTTTACATAGTAAGGCAATAAAATTTAAAGATCACAAACGAGAATTAGATTTCAATAAAAACGCCAGAATAAGTTTGTATCATATTTTATTAATTAAAAAGAATTTGACTAATTTTGACCTACTCCATATTACTGTTAAAATTTCAGTTATATTCATGAATTTTGACAAAACCATAAAACTTATTTTACGTCATTGCGTGAATTGTCTACCCATGTGGATACAGATTTCTTCACACCTGTTTTTAGCATACACAAACCTGCCATCTAATACAGGTGCTATGAAACTGGACATCAGCTTAGATTCCAGCTCCAGTTAAACAAAGACATGATACAACTATCAAAGGGAAAAAAGTTATTTTAACGGGTACCAAATATGCGGATTGGATTGAATGTATAATACTCGGTTACCATCACGGTATTGGTCGGAAAATGATCTAAACTCACCATCAAACCTTTTATCTGACAGTTTTAAAAGTGGCAAATTTGAAATCAGCAAACCCAAAACAAACATTCTACATTTTGATTGGTCTACGGCGGCTATGTTATTTGACTGATCAATTTTCCTTTCGTACAAACTTTAATGTTCCTTAGCTATAAATCTGGGTGGCTGAAACATAGATATGTGCAATATTGAATGCAGTGAAGCTAAGTGAAGGTGGTTCAGCAACATAGTTTTTAACCCTCAAATTTGTTCAAGAAAATTTCAATTTTCTCATAGAAAATGTCCATTTGCAGACCAAGAGAAGACTATTATATAACCGAGCCAGTCATTCCAGTGGTAAATTTTCAAAAATGGTATTCTTTAAGTAAATTTTTGGCTGATATGAGTATTAAAGGGTTAACATTATGACACATGGAAGCTAATGGTTGTATCTTGATCGGCAGTGAATGGTTGTATCTTGACTGGCAGTGAATGGTTGTATCTTGACCGGCAGTGTGGGAAATCTGCGATATAAAATCATTCACTAAAACAAGGGTACCTTACTAGGTACTAACCCTTATACACAAAACACACAAGATATATTTTGTAGTGGCTGTTAGACAGATTTGTGTAATGATAAAATCAGTGATTCTAAAACCTTTTGCTGACTAGATAGCAACAGTTCCCAGCAACATTGTTTCCAACATCACAAGCCATTACCATAATAAATGAATATTTTTGTATTGTATATAAGTTCTGATAGCAATAACAGAGCATGTCAAGAAAGGACGGATACATATAACTATTAATGCTAGGAAATATTACTGAACATTGGTCAAATCCTGCTTACTCTATCCATTATCTGAAATAACTTAGTAATGTAAAGCTCTACAAAATACTATGAGAGTTATAAAAAGCTTCACACACAGTTCACAGTCATAATATTCCAACCACAGTTACCCAAGCAATATGATTTACATATTTCTCGTTACTCTGGAAAATCCTGGATAAGTGTGCAAACATTTGATGGCAAGTTACATAATAGAAGAACACAGCACATTTCTAGATAAGCTCCAGCCACATTGTCCAAGAGTTGGGATCGATTTGAAACTCTGAAAACTAGATACCAAGAATATAAATTTAAAGTTACCAATACAGGTATAAGCTGTTGAATATTGTGAAATGACAGTAACAGCCCGAGTCAAATCGTTTTCAAAATATTCAAATGAAAGTTTATTAAATTGTAAATTCACCAAAAACATACAATTCACATGCATTCATGTCAAACTTGTACCAGTTTAGTGACGGACATACGTCATGTTGATTGTGACACAATGAGTGACATCAGGTACTTGAGTGACAAATCACATCTCTCCATTAACGTCAAATTCCTCATTACATTTCCATTATATAAGATAAAATCTAATGTTTTATTGATGATGATGTTGTTGATGATGATGATGATGATGATGATGATGATGATGATGATGATGATGATGATGATGATGATGATGATGAAATACTGTCTCGTGTGACTGCAGTAGTTTGCAAACACCCTGCAGCTGCAATCAGTTCTTCTTCTTTTGCCACTGTTTCCTGTCCTCAGCCAGACTCTTTCTAGGTACCACAGATTCTTCATGTTCCTCGGTGTACCCAATCCTGCCTCTTTCAAATCTATAATAGCATGTTTGCGCAGTGGCATACTCTGTAGGTGTTGGCTCCGAGTACAGCAAGTTCCAAGGTCTTCTACGCAGGTGTGTCTATGTTTTATAAACTAGAACCGCAACCCCTTTCCCACCGATAATCAAGATTCTCAACCTCACTTAGTAAATATCATCAGAACATATGAAAGCTTATTCAGAGTAACGATTACTAAATTTTATTGATAGTAACTTAATTTTAAATATAAGTTCTGATGATAAATGACAGAGCATGCCAATTAAAGGCAGGTACATAACCATTAAAGCTAGGCTATATTATTGGCTTTGTCCTGTTTGCTATAGTCCATGTTTGTGATAAGTTAATCTGAAGCTCTATACAATGTTACGACAATTGTTAACACATACGTTTGATATCAATTTCATATTAACCCTTGAACCCTAAAATTAATCCAAAAAATTAAAATTTTCTCCTAGAAAATGTCAGGTCAAGAGACCATTTTTGAAAATTTGCCACTGGAATGACTGGCTCATTTATCGAGCCAGTCATCCCGGTGGTAAATTTTCAAATATAATCTCTTGGTCTGCAAATTGAGATTTCTAAAGACCATTGCAAAAGCCATTTTTGGCCGACTTGGTTAAAAGGTTAATTATATCCCGCCCATGCAATATGACCGTATAGCATGTATTTGTGTCATGTTCCCGGTACAAATATTGCTCTCTACAATGATGTAATGGACGCAACCAGTTGATATGAAATTACATAATTAACACACAGAATTTGTCACTACAATTGGTGAAGCTAAAACAACAAAAACTAGTCTTGTTTCAGGTAAAGTTTTCAGGTGAAATTGCTTTGATATATATTTTTTTAATGTTTCTTTGACCCCCCCCCCCACCCCCCTCTCATATGTTGCTAAAGCATTCATACTTATGTTAGATTACAATGTTTTAATGCCACATGTAAGCAACGTCTCTCACCTTTGCTAAATCTTTCATGAAAAACTTTTTGCAATTACAACCATATTTAACCTATAGCATACACTAATGTCAATATTCTATCGTTTACGGCATCAATGGGAAAGAAACGACGACAGCTCCATCTTCCACCAAATTTGTTGAAAAATAAACACGAGTTCATCTTCTTCTTTAATTTGAAAATTAAAAATACTGACATCAGTGGTAAGGGTTAATAGACTTCTAATTAGACATCTAACAAACAAAAATTTTACGTTTTACGTTTTAATATAAATTAAATTAAAAAATGTATTATAAAAAAAAATTTCCTCCATCCTTCTATTCTAAAATGTCATACCCCCTCCCACCACCCTGTATTCTGTTGTCCTATTTTCTGAAAATTAATAACTTTTTTATGAATGACCGTTGTACATTTGTTTTATATTAGATAAAAACTATGGTATATGAAACAAATAGAATCTGACCCACTGGAATCCTTACTTTGGTCGAGACGTCATCACAGGTTAAATCACACCTAGAGAAAAACATACATACAATTATAAATGAATATTGACAGCTTACTGGAAGTCATTTATTCACAGGTATTAACTTAAATCATTCGCTATGAATGCTGCAATATTGCATCAGAAAATTATTCTCTGCATTTATGCGGTCATATGGCAGCCATGGCTTGGGTTAAATACAAATATATAAAATGTATTTAAATTACTGCAAATACAAATACTTTTGTATTTCAAATAATTTAAACACATTTTAAGATATTTGAATATAATTGTATTTGAAAAGGATTTGAGGCAAAAGTATTTGTAAGTGTATTTAAGCCCCTTGTGTCCCATTAACTATAGTGCAGTTTACCCAGCATGCAATGTTCTGACACCATATTCATGTATTTTATTGCCTGTAGTGACTGGGAAATGGTGGACCTTTCCAGTTTATCCATCCATCAGCTGACGTCATATGATGTCATAATCAACTACATGACGCATAGGAGGATGTCATAATCAATGATGTCATGAATGACGTAGATTTACGTTCATCAAGAACGCATAATTGGTGACAGACTAGGTGTTGTTGTATGAACTGCATGTCATTACTATTTAATAAACATGAGGGTGAATGTTTCGAAACATAGGCAGCAACAGCACCCAGTCAAATTAGTTTCAAATTTTCAACAGTGTACCTGAATAGTTTTCTAGAAATTGATAGTCAGGGAGTCGATCGATCCCAACACGAGCGAGGAAGTGGGTGGGGCTAAGCTAGAGATGGGCGTGGCACAGCTAAGACTGGAAAGATCCATTCTCAACAAAACCAGGCTGTAATATATTTCCACATGTATCTAACTGTATTGATTGACAAACAAATGTGCGTAGTCTTTGTTACATAAGTCCTTCTCGGACAAAAAGATTGTGGGCCTATGTTCACTCTTTCTAACAACTGATTACATGATTATTTGAAGAGCGATTTGACAAATTTGTTCCTGCTTTATTCATCAAAAACTTGCTGCGAAAATTGTTCTGGAAATCTTCAGCATGTGTGCCAATTGAAAGTAGTGCCAAGCTTTTTTATAAATAATTGGACTGAAAGTTTTTGGAGCAAAAATTTGTAATCAAATAGTTTTCAAATCTGGAGCAAGTGACACTCAATTCATTTTGATAATATTTTGATTGAAATGTGTTGCTGCCGTAAACAGCAACAACTTTCAGTCAAATTATTGCTAAAATAAACAACTTTTTCATTTTCTTGAAATTGATACATTTGCATCAAACAATATCGACACACGTTCTGTCGAGCACACTGCTGCGAATACGTCATATGTGCATACACCTTAATATGGAGTCGGGACATTGTACGCTGGGTAGCATTGCATGCTGGGTAGCATTGCAAGCTGGGTAAATTGACTAGAATTCGACAGGAATCTCAAATCTCATGCAAAAACTGTCTCTATTTAATGGGACACAAGAACCTTAAATACTTTGTCAATGTATTTGAGTAGATTCAAATAGTTTTCAAAATTTGATTCCCCATATATTCTTGATAATCCCTGGCATTCAAATTCACACGCACATTGTAAATTAAAATTTAATAGATATCTCTTACCTGCTCTAGCCTGTGCATGTCATACTACGTTAAATATTTAAAAATTAATTTGACTGTATGCTGTCAGTGACTTAGGAATCGACACCATCAAGTGAAATTATTTTCAAAATATTCGTACATTCTTGAAAGGTCGTCTTGAAGTGGAGGTTGGGACATTGCTCATCATTATTATTATTATTATTATTATTATTATTATTATTATTACTATTACTATTAACACTAACTATATCCCATTTAGAATAAGATTTTGAATCAAATAACATAAATGGTTTACTAATTCCTTTGAAATAACATTTTTTTAATATTTTTTAATTAAGATATAAATGAAATCTAAGGCAAACAGCATTTAGTAAACTCCTTTTCAAAATATTCACACGATTTAGTCTGTATTGTGTAGTAAATAATATCGATAGCTATGTAAAATGGATTTACTTTCAGTCTGGCCTTTATATGTTGTTACAACACTTAGAAGCCACTAACAGTCACCCCTCCCCCACCCCCCACCACACCACCCCCAAATGTAGCATATATGGCCTTTGTCTGATGCAAAACTAGATTTTTATAGAGGCTTAGCTTGAAGAAAAGATAAATTTTTATAGACTTTCAAAATATAATCTTTGTAGACATTAGATTTCTGCTTTTAAAGCTTAGTTAATGAACCTTTCCAGTTTTAGCCATTCCCCACCCATCACTAGATAAGTTCCACCAACACCTCACTCGTGTTGGGATCGATCCATCCCTGAACTCCCCGACAATCAATTTCCAGAAAACTATACAGGGAAGCCTAAGGCAGCAACAGCGCCCAGTCAAATTAGTTTCCAAATATTCAACAGAATGTTTATCAAATGGTAAAGACATACAATTCGTACAACGTGTCAGACTATTAAGCGCTAAAGACGGACTATTTTAAATCATTCATGACATCATGATTACGACGTCATCCTAAATGTCATGTAGTTGATTATGACATCATATGATGGATGGATAAACTTGAAGTTTCATTCAGAAATACAGAAAAGGATTTCCTATTTCAAAGCCCGAGAAATGTATATTCTTTACGATATACGATTTGTTCTGTTGAATATTTTGAAATTAATTTGAGTGAAAGCCATTGCTTCATAAGGCAGCAATGGCTTCCAGTCCAAATAATTTCAAAATATTCAACAGTTTTCCTGCATCGTTGCCTTGACAATGAGATATAGGGAATTCATCGCTGTCGGGTTAACCTACTAACCTAGTTAAGACATTAGACCAACTCCTATTTCTTTGAACATTAACATAGGATTACTCTGGCTAGTCTAAATATAGTCCCCTATTTTGCCCTTCTTCGTTCAGTGGAGGATCTAAAGGAGGGATCGTAGATCTAAAGGAGGCCTGTGCTCTGTCCCCACTTCCCAGCTCAAAACAATTTTACCAAGCTATTTATGTGTGATAAAGCGGTACATTTCTCTTAGATTAACCCTTAGCACACTGAGATTCTATTTTTTACGTTATCAACAACTAAAAAACTATCGTACATTTTTCAACAAATTTACATTTTTTATTTTAATTTGAAAATATAAAATTTTGACATCAGAGTAGTAAGGGTTAAACAAAGGCGTATGTAAGACACAGTCCAAGTTAATTTGAGCTATCCTTACACCTGGCTTAAATTGGGGATAATTCCTTCCAACACCTATAGTTCACACGCTTGAGCGTTAAGGGCGTGCTGAGAAAAACACTGGATATTTCAAATCTCAAAAATACAACACAATTCTAATAACAAAATACATTCAAACCCCCAAATGTATCTTAAGAGGAGCATATGCCGAGTAACATGCTGCTAATTTGATAAAAATCGGATGGATATTCAATAAAACGTGCAATTGAAAATGTTAGTAAAATCATATTTCTATTCACTGACAAAACATTTACAATATCATACAATTTAATACTTCTTTCCAGAGGAGTTTTCCTAGTGATTATCATAGTAAATATTCGATGAAAAATTAATTATATTAACTAAACTAGATTAGATGGCATGCCTTTAGATAACCCCAACCACATGGGACGGAGCCAAATCTAAATTTCCATTCCGCAATGATATGGGTAACTCACATAGGAGTTGCGCTACAATAAATTTCTGCACATTCACCGCTTTGAGATTTTGGGGGTGGAGCCAAAGATAAATGTCCTTTTAGCACTCCACAATCATATGGGTAACTCATATACCAAATATGGTTGAATTCTATCCAATGGTTTCAATTTCCGCACATTCACCTCTTTGACTTTTCCCCTCACCAGCCATCCCCTTGGGGCAGACCAAAATATAAATGTCCTCTTGCACTTAGCCATCATATGGGCAAGTCAAAATTTGGTAAAATTCTATCCAGCAGGTTAGGAGTTGCATTACAATCGATTTCTGCATGTTCACTCTTTTAGCCCATTGACCCTACACCAGTCCCCTGGAGGCCTCGCCAAATGTAAATGGCATCTTGCACTCCGCAATCATATGGGTAACTCACATATAAAATTTGGTTGAATTCTGTTCAACGGAGTTCTGTTACAATCACTTTCTGCGCATTCACGGCTTTGACCTTTGACCTTTCCTAGCCACAATGGCTCCCCAGATCCCTATAGTGGCTGAATCAAAACATAAATGTTCGCCTGTACTTCACAGTCATCATATAGGTAACACACATTTGGTTGAATTCCATCCAACAGTTCTGGAGGGGTTGCATTACAATTGATTTCCGCACATTCGCCTCTTTGACTCCTTGACTCCAGCACACCCATCCCACCCCAAATTTGGTGAATTCTGTCTAATGGTATCGGAGGAATTGAGTTAAATCCGATGGAAAAAAGTGTGAGTAATTAAGCAATTAATCAAATTTGTACAGCAATATTTATAATATGTAAAAAAAAATTGAAAATAAGCCTGTATATGTACTATACATAGCAGACATTATAGCTTCCAATTGTGTTAATTATATATTAATGAAATGCCAAATTTCTCAATTGTCAAGTTAAACAAATTAGTAAAATTATGTTTTTATCACCTCCTCCACCAAACCCCACCACCCAACCCCCTCGCACGCATGAACGCACGCACGCACACATACACTTACAGTATGGATGTACGGATAAGGGGTTGTGATTGCGGCCATACCATGCCATTTTCACAGACACATTAAAGCAAGGTCTTTAACAATTTTTGTTATTTTACATCAATAATACATTGTTTCTAAATTCATTTATCTTTGTAAATGGCTTTTCTACATTTAAGTATTTCTATGGGAGCATGCCCATGGCCCCAGATTCTTGGCTTCTTCAATTTCAACATCATTCCTACTGCCCTGTACAGAGGCATCCGCCCTACCCTGCTAATTGTACATTTTCCCGTACATTGAACTACAATATATTATTCATAACCCAAAAATTAAAATTATAAGGACCTGCAGAATGCAGGAAATGGCTTTTGATTTCCACAATCGTCTCATCTCCACCCACCAGAACCATGCACTCCATATACTAAAGACACACATTGTTCTGAAATATATTACTTGACTTACCAATCAGGGCCCTATTGCACCTCACCCAGTTCAATCAGATTTGGAAGTCAGTATCGTAGGGAAGGGCTTGGTGCAAACCCCCCCCCCCCCCTCCCAAAGGGTTATCTAGGGTGTTTTTATAAAATATCCAATTCTACAAAAAAATCAGTGTGAATGCGTGCATGTGTGCAAGTGATGCATTATTTCAGTTCCATTTCATGAAAAAAATTTTGCAGGATAGGGCTTCTCAGTCTAATTTTTCGGAAAATTTCCCCCTGAGGATAAAACCAGACCTTATCTTGTGGTATAGTACCTCCTTTCTAGAAACCCTCTGCATTTCAATCCCCATGCCCCGACACCCCAACCCACCCACACAGACCCCACCCCCTATAAACACCCTGGATATGTGAGGTTGCATAGCAGAAGTTGGAATTGGGTGGGTGGGTGGAACACGAGCTTCCTTCTAACTTTTACTCCAAGTTCAGAGGTGCCCTCCGGCAGAGGACCGCCTGGATCTGTGAATGTCGATGGAAGCCTTCCTCATAAATTCTAATGAGTACTGCCATCCCATCATCCTTTATTGAAGCGAAAGCGATAGCCTTTGATTTGAGCTCCTCTTCAGTTGGTCGGCATAGAGTAGCTATGGGCAGATGATGATTTGTGAAACGGATGCATCTCGCTTCCTTAGCCTGATTGTCAGTACCGAAGCGATAATAGTCGACAAACTGCGGTGTGTATCCAAGCCATCGCTGTCTCATGCACGTTACAATATGTTGTTTATGAGAGTACTGATAAAAATCTCCTTAATAGTCACCATCCTTCATGTCTGGTTGACTTTAAATATATATATATTTATCATAGGATTTGTGCTAAATATTGATACAGTTCCCCAGTCTATGAAGAAGGCCATGAATTAATTTTTAACCAATCAGAAAACACCTAGGCTGTCTGCCTCAGTAATAGACACTTACTTTTCAACCGATCAGAAAACACCTAGACTGTCTGCCTCAGTAATACACTCTTACTTTTCAACCGATCAGAAAATGTCTAGGCTGTCTGCCTCAGTAATACACTCTTACATTTCAACCAATCAAAAAACTCCTAAGCTGTCTGCTTCAGTAATACACTCTTACATTTCAACCAATCAGAAAACACCTAAGCTGTCTGCCTCAGTAATACACTCTTACTTTTCAACCAATCAGAAAAACCTAGGCTGTCTGCCTCAGCAATACACTCAATCATAGATGCCATTTAAACTTTGTCAATGTCATATAGAAACAATTATACAACAAAACCATTAAATATTTTGAAACTAATTTGACTGAAGTTGTTGCTCTCCATACCTATGTAAGCAATAGCTTCTAGTCAAGTTAATTTCAACAGATTCAACATGAGAGTTATTAGCTAATAAAGAATAAGTTGCATTGACATCACATTATTGCTTGAGTAGACAAAATGGTGGTTACTAGAGTTCAACATTAGCGAGATGTCAAAACCCTAATCATTGTGATACAGACAAAGGAATGTGCTCGGAAGCAAATGATATGGAGTCTATATAGCATATTAGATCAATATAATACAACATATTAGAAAATAGTACCCCTTTAACCTCTCTTCAGTCAACTTAACCCATTAATGGTCAAATTTGGCCAAAACGACCTGTGTACTGGTGGAGCATTCATTTGTGGGCTAAAACTATTTTTGAAAATTTACCACTGAAATGACTGGCTCGGTAACCGAGCCAGTCATTCCAGTGGTAAATTTTTTTTTAAAGTCTTCTCCTGGCATTCATGGATAGTAAATAAGCAAAAATTTGAACTTCGATCATTAACCATTCAATCTTCAAGTCTGTTAAAAAGGGGTGAGCGACATATGCCTTGACACACATTCAGTAGTGACTCAAATTCCTGCTTAACATACCTTGTTCTGTTATTGTATTTGCATCATCGGGAGTGGCGTCAAGGCTCTCACTGCCTTCAGCTTGGTCAGTTGCTTCATCAGACTGTGTATTTGAAGTTATAGTTGACTCAGCTGGATCCATTAATGATTTTTTCTTTGGTGTAGCAGTGTCATCTGGCTTCTTATCAGCTTGTCGCTTTTTGGCTGGTGCCATGTCTTTCTTTGTAGCTGGTTCGGATTTGGCTTTCACCTGCTTCTGTGACCGAAGTATTCGCTGTTGAAAGGCAATTTAAATCGTATATACTAAAAATAGTTAGTTAAATTTTCAAAAACAATTAATTACTATATATATTTACTTTGTTCGATATCTATAAACATATAATGTAGTAGACTGAAGTCACTTCCTCACCTTCTCTTGGTTAAGAAGCTGATCCTTGTGAATGTCTGCATATCCACGGGATGTAGCATCACGAGTTTTCACGTCTGATAATACAACAAAGAAGACAGTCATGACATAAGTGGCTAAATTAAAATATATTACGAAACGCAAGCGCTAAAAAGATTATAATATAGAGTACGTGCATGCGTATAATTATAGATTGAAAAGCTCATCAAAACTACAGAAGTGGGCCTGTGGATATCTAGTCATCTCTGGCATTTTGAAAAACTAATAATTACCCAATTCTCAGATCCGACATGGAATTCTTAGATCAGACGTGGGATGATGGATGTCTGACGCCATCTGGATCACTAAATAGAGACAGAATCCACTTTGCATATGACTCGACAACAATCAATTACAAAAACGAACAAGAGGCCCAAGGGGCCTGTATCACTCACCTGGAACATAGGCATTTCCATCGGCTATAATTAGACCCCTAAGGAGCTGACTAGAATTGTAACAGGAACACAGCGGAAATGTTTCTTTATGTATCACTTGATTAACTTTTAATGGCCCCCTTAGTCCCTAATCATATCGGGCAAATTTCAGCTTGATCTGTTCAGTGGTTCTGGAGGTTGTTTCACGAAAACTAGGTCATCCAAGATGCCCCTCCCCAGACCATTTGGCCAATAAAGTTTCCTTGGGGGCTAGATGATATTTTATGAGTTTTGAATCAATCCCCCATGTGGTTTCGGAGAACATTTTTAGATGTTTCTAAAAATTAACCAAAATCCAAGATGGCTTTCGGCCAAATTTGCCGCTTGGCTTGCTTTGAAGAAATTCAGATCCCAAGCCATAAGGATGCATCCACGTTTCATGAGTTCTGAATCGATTCCCCCAAGCAGTTTCGGAGAAGATTTTTAAAGATATTTCTAACAAGAGACCCAAAAGCCTGTGGTGCTCACCTGGATTATTGGCATTTAAACCATTTGCATTTAAATAGACATGATGGATGATCTGAGAAAATCTAAGATGGCCACCAAAAAATTGGCCAATCAAGATTCTCGTTTAATAAGTTCCACCCAATTTCTATTGAAATCGGGCTATTGATTGAAGGAGATCCGTTTTTAAATGGTTCCAAATTCAGAAAATCAGAGATGGCTGCCAAAACATTGACCTACCAAAATTCTGAATATAAATTCTAGAGGCTATGCCAATAGGATCCTTCCAGCCAAATTTGGTTGAAATCGGCCAAGCGATTAATAAGGAGTAGCATTTTATAAAAATTCCCATTTTTCGGAAAATCCAAGATGACCACCATTAAAATCAAGCTGTCAAAATTCTGTACACATGTTCTGAAACGTATTGGGCTAGGGTTTCTCCAGCTGAGTTTGGTTGAAATCGGCCAAGCGGTTAATTATTAGTAGTCGTTTAACTGATTTCCCAAAATGTGCAGAAAATCCAAGATGGCCACCGATAAAATTTACCAATCAAAGTTCTGTATATAACTTCTCAAGCCTACCACCCTAGGCTCATTCCAGCCAGTCTGAAATTGCTCAAGCAGCTGATGAGGAGTAGCGTTTTAAATGATCTCAAGACGGCCACCGAACAAATTGACCAATCAAAATTCTGTATACAAGATCTGAAGCAGGCTTGTCCAGGTGCAGCGTATTGCATTTAAATGCAAATGTTTGTAAATGATTCAAATGCAAATGCAAGTGCAAAGAGCCATTGCATTTAAATGAAAATGCAAATGTTTGCAACTTATTCAAATGCAAGTGCAAATGCAAGTGCAAATACGTCTGGTACTGAAATTCTGGAACAGAGTATGCATCTGTCATCTATGTATCTGCTAGTAGAGACTATCCTTAGGAAAACCTTTTGCAGACCAAGAGAAGACTATTTTTTAAATTTTCCTACTGGAATGACTGGCTTGCTTATTGAACCAGTCATTCCAGTGTAAAAATTTTTAAAAATAGTCTTCTCTTTATCTGCACATTGAACTTCACTATGAAAAATCAATACATATGTCACCATTAAAGGGTAACCGTTAAAGCATTGAATTTTCAGATTCCTAAATATGATGTTGATTATTTACAAGGGTAATTTCATTGATGGCCATTGCACCTATAGAAGCAACATGTGTCAGTCAAATTACTTTCAAAATAATTATTAAATATTATGTTCAATATTTTGAAAGGAATTTGATTGATAGCTTCTACTGCGCATATGGTAGCAACAGTTTTCAGTCAAAATATATTCAAAATAGTTATCAGCTTATGCAATATCTGCATGAATTTAACAAATATTCTGTTGAATATTTTGAACTTAATTTGACTGACAGCTGTGAGCCAAAGTTTACAGTCACATTTGTTTCAAGTTGTTCATCAGCTTATTCAAGACCTGAACTAAGATGCTGGCACTTCAAGACTCAATGTGTAAACGTTAACTTTGTCTGAGATCATCTTAGTCAGACATGGTTGAATATGTGCTTATAGCCAGATTGAATGACTATAGCTTTTAATCACAATGGGCAAACCATAAGCTAACCCATGTTAGGCAGAATTACCAGCATCTATTATGTATTGATCATGGTAAATGCCCATTTGCAATCCAACAAGATAACTTTTACAAATTTAGCACTGGAATGACTGACTCGATTACCAAGCCAGTCATTTCACTCATAAACTTTCAAATATCTTCTCTTGTAATGTAAATGGCCATTCTGGGTGCCAATCTTGACACCTAAACGATTAAGAATTTCTGGATGAATAGAGTTAACATAGACTGAGCAAGTCAAGATATTAGAGAGATTACTAAAATCACACTAATTACTCTGAAAGGATCTTAACAATTGTAGAGCACTTGTTAAATCAAATGTACAGTCAAAAGCACTCGAGTGAGCACCTGTGTTTTGGGGCAAAAAAATTAACATGTTGATTACCGCAGCAACAACGTTTAGTCCAATTGTTACATTAACCCTTTGGTGGTCAAACCAGCCAAAACCAGCCTTTGCCATGGTCTTTAGAAATGCCCGTTTGCAGGCGAAGAAAAGAAAATCACTGAGCCAATTATTATTCCATGGGTCTTGTATGCAAGGGAGATTATTTTAGAAACAAATTAACTTAAATTTGTTGGCTTGCTAAGATATCAACTGACTTAAAGCTGAAGGGTTATTACGAAAATAAGAATTTTTTTTAGTAAAAAAAAAGTAAGTGAAATAATTATTCAATTAAATGTTTTACTACCAAAGGTAGATAAAGGTTACCAATCTGCGTGATTGATGCCTATTGGGTCCATACAATGTAGTTGATGAATCCAGAATTTTTCAAGGTCCTTGCGGAAAGAGGTGGCTTCCGTGCTATCGGGATCATGACATAACACTTCAATGATTCTGTGATTAACATCTGTGGGTCCGTGGTTGGGAAGATTAAAATGTTGTGCTACAAGTGTGTCTTTGTTTTTTTTTTTATATCCCTCATGTGTTCTTTAATGCGCACCTGGAATTCTCATTTGGTTTCACCTACATATTGTTTTGAGCATTTTTTGCAGGTAAGTACGTAGATGACATTCATGGTGTAACAGAATGTGTTTGTTTTGATAAAATATTTTAGCCCAGCGTGTGCGCTTTTAAAACTGTTTGTGTTGTTCATGTTTTGGCAGAATGTGAAGTTATTTTTGGCGCATGGATGTATAGGGTTCGCTATACTTTTCTCTTGTTGATCAAAAATCCTTGGGTCTGTGAATTTAGCTGTGACCAATGTATCCTTGAAGGATTGATTGCGCCTGTGGCCGAAGATAGGTATCTCTGTAAATGTTGCCTGGCATTTTGGGCTGGACTGTAGTTGTGGCCAATGGCGTTTGATAATTTTTTTAGCTAGTTTGCTATGTTGATGGAAATCAGTGATACACGGTATCCTATTGTTGATTTCTTTAGTTGGTTTTGGCAGGAGTAGGTCTGTGTGCTTTTGTTGCATTGCTTTGTGTAAGCTGAAGATAAGGTTATCTGTTGGGTATCCTCTTATTGCAGTGGTGTACCATTTCGTGTACTTCTCCACTAGACCACAACCACGGAAACTATAAATTAACACTTAAATTTATAAAGCAGCCATAATAGACATAATGGCCACCCGCCAGTGGCCACCAATAGCAAAAAAAAACTCCAAAAAACAAACCAACACTTTTTGGTAATAGCTGCACAAATGCGGCTACATTTAGCATAGGAAATGTTGTACCGGCTACACAACAAAGTAATCCGGCTCCACCTCTCAAGTTTCACACCAATCTTCCTACAGTAGCTGCCCTTACCGGCTACACACTAAGCCAATCTGGCTATGGGATGACCCAATCTCGGCTACACAACTTGAAATAAACGAAATCTAGGATTTCTTTTTTCACGAGAGAGTTGATACTTACCTCCCTAATACTTTTGATATTGCTAAATATTGGCGTTCACTCAATAAAACACTCAGATTAAAAACAGTTAGGTGCCCCTACTGGGCAGGTAGACAGAGGTAGTCCGGCGGATGCCGGCCCCACCACCGTGCATGCGCCGACTACTACTTCCTCTGACTAATTTATTGGCTGACACACATGCAACTACTAAGAGCCTGAAGACCGAGCCTCTGTGGGGTGGAGAGGCCGGGTCCGTATCTAGGGAGGTAAGTATCAACTCTCTCGTGAAAAAAGAAATCCTAGATTTCGTTTATTTCACATCAAGAGTATACTTACCTCCCTAATACTTTTGACATTGCCAGAATTCGAAAGTGAATCTGGCGGGAGGGAGGCGAGGTCAAAAGACCAGCTCTTCCCTATACGCTTTCACGCGTTTACGGCACTTAAAAAACGTCTGAAACTGTGTGAGAACACAGTCAGGATTTGACAAACCATCGGATAACACAACCGATGCATGAGAGATGACCGAATGTCATATGCGCTGCCCCCCCCCACCCCCTGGGAGGAAGACTAGATGACCTCAATGTCCTATACGCTCTCTACGTACTAGTGCCACGTACTACAGGACAGAGACGAAAGTACTCCATTTTCGTATACTCTCTATGAACCACAACCCACACAAACCATCACCATATTAATAATAACGGGTAACGCGACAATACATTCAACAATGAACAACACATAAACAAGACTGACCTTGTTGAACTTGGAAGCTGTCATCACGTTCCCAGTAGAGAAGCCTGATGCAGTCCCGACAAGTGGTTGTTACCATTACTTAAATGTGATGTATATAAGCAACGAGGAAACTCTCCTCATAAAACATACAGGCGATCATTGTTTCAAAATCGATAAGGCGAGAGGATTTGAGGTGTCACGGAGGTAATGGTCTGTAAAACTTGACTCACAGTGCCACTGAGCCACGGACATAATGTCATCCACAGGGACCCCACTAAACAGGGCAGTGGATGCCACGACACCGCGGACACTGTGAGCCTTGGCCACATCAACCTGTCTCCCGGTGGCGGATTTGTGACAAAACTGAATACATTGTACAATCCACCTGGAAATGGTGTCCTTAGACGCCCTGCCATGGGGTTCAATATATGACAACCATAACGCTGACTGGTCGGTACGCCACTCCGAAGTACGCTGTTTGTACCGGAGCAGCGCCCGTACGGGGCACCATACTTTAGAATTAGGATCATATCTAGTTAAAGATGGCAAAAAAATAGGTTGACCTGGATATTTCAAAGACTGATTCTTAGCCAAGAAACTAATCCTAGGTAGAAGCTTAAGGCCTTCCCCTGTAACCACAAAACGGTCATCCTCGGCTGATAAGGCGTGAATCTCACTCCTACGCCTCGCCGAGGCCGCAGCAATTAAAAACACAGTTTTAAGGGTCAACAATTTCATAGAAATGGAACTAAGGGGTTCAAAAGGCTTATCTCCTAGTACCTGAAGCACCAGAGATAAACTCCAGACTGGAATCAGTGGTGGATTCCTTGGTCTTAGATTGCCCATGCCTTTAATTAATACATTTAATGTACTTACTTCATCACTTCCCCTCTTAGCCAAGTAAGGAATAACAGTCATTAAAGCTGATTTATAACCAGCAATAGAGTTAGGCTTGAGGCTATAGGCATCATACAGGTGACAGAGGAAATCAGCTACTACCTGAATAGATGAATCCATTGGATCAATACATCTTTTTGAGCACCACTCTGCAAATCTGTTGATTTTATAATTATATGCTCTGGAGGTTGACCACCTCCTGGCTTTGGCCATAAACATGGCCGCTTGCTCAGAAAAGCCCTCCTTAATTCTAGATTCCTTGACAACATCCACGCAGTCAATCGGAACATTGACGGATTGTCGTGAAGGGCCTTGCCCTGGAAGATAAGGTCGTCCATCAGAGGCAGAGGAACCGGACTGCAGACCAGAAGGTCCAGCAGATCCGTATACCACGATCGGCTTGGCCAATCTGGGGCGATCAGAAGCACTTGGCACTCCTGCTGCTTGATTTTCTGAAGCACCTTTGGAATCAGGATTGCTGGAGGTAATGCGTATGCATACATTCCTGCCCAGCTGATAGCTAACGCATCTGTTGCGAAAGCGCTTGGGTCTGGAATCGGAGAGATGTACGTCGTCATCTTCGCATTCTTCTTCGTTGCGAACAAATCGATGTTGGGCTTCCCCCAATGGTCGAACAGACGATCCGCCACACATTGATTTAGTTGCCATTCCGTGGGTAAAATACTCATCCTTCGGCTCAATGAGTCTGCTAGCAGATTTAGCCTTCCCGGAATATGAACTGCTCTCAAGGTAATCCTGTGATCCAGGCACCAACAAAGCAATTTCCAAGTCATCATACAGAGACTGGGCGACTTCGTTCCGCCCTGGCGGTTTATGTAAGTCACTACTGTTGAGTTGTCTGAACGAATAAGAACAATCTTGCCCTGAACTTTCTGTAAGAAATGTTCCAGGCCCAGGACTACTGCTCTTAGCTCCAGTAGATTGATATGTTCCTTTGACTGATCCAGATCCCAAAGCCCTGATATTGTGGACTCTTCCAGACAAGCTCCCCACCCCTCCATCGATGCATCTGTATACACAGTCACCTGAGGGTGGGGAGGGGTTAGCAAAACCCCCAGCAAGAGATTCTCTATATTCAACCACCATTGCAGGTGGTGAATTAGAGGCGCCAACACTGACACGTTCGAGTCCAGCGAACCGAACTCTGGGTCCACTGTGTCATGAGAAACAACTGGATCGGGCGCCTGCGTAAGGCCGCCTGCGGAATGACTGGTTCCAATGAAACCATCAAACCCAGCATTCTCAAGTAAACCCGTGCCAGGACATGACGACTGTCGCACACCGACTGTATTAAGGAGCTGAGTCTCTGAACCCTCTCCTGAGTAGGATAAACATATCCCGTCTCCAGATCGAAGAACATGCCCAGGTAAACAAACTTCTGGGATGGAGTCAGCTCTGACTTTTGGAAATTGATCATCCAGCCCAAGTCCGTGAGAGTTTTCAAAACAATCTCCAGATTGGCCGATAACGTTTCCTGGGTGTGTGCTTTTAACAGCCAGTCGTCTATGTACGTGTGGACTGCTATGCTTCTCCTGCGGAGGTATGCCGTGATCGCGAGAACCACACGGGTGAAGACCCGAGGAGCCGTGGAAATTCCGAAGGGTAATACCCTGAATTCCCACTGTCTGCCCTGGAATGCAAATCTCAGGAAGCGACGGAAACTCCTCTCTATGGGAATGTGGAAATAAGCATCCTTCAAATCTATTGAAGCTGTCCACATTCCCTGCTCTAACCCCGCCAACACGGAGCGCACAGTCTCCATCTTGAAACTGGGCGTCTCTATGAACTTGTTCAATGGCTTGAGGTTGAGAATCGGCCTCCACCCTCCGGTGTTTTTTGTTACTAAGAACAGGGTTGAATAGAAGCCCGGGCACCTCTGCGCCGGCTGAATAGCTCCTTTTTGTATGAGGGAATTTATCTCCTCCTCGATACACAACCTTTGATCTGGATCTCTCGGAATCGGAGTCCAGATCGGCACGAGAGACAGTCGCGATGGCGGGCCTGTCATCCAATCGGGATGATACCCGACAGAAAGCCATCGCAAGACTAAACGGTCCTGAGTCAACCGCTTCCACTCTGGTAAGCGGTCGGCCAATCGGCCGCCCACCGGTCCACCTAGGGAGAGAGGTGGACATAAGGAGTGCGAGAGTGGCACTGTCTTCTCGGCCAGAAACACCGGAGTGGTTCCCACCATGGTAACCGGCCCATCAGGCCCGATTACCGCGACCAGATCCCCGCGCGCCACGCCCAGCACCGCGCGCACCTCGGTGCGCGGGTGGCTGTCTGACTGGCTGCGTCTGGGGAGCCTGCGCCCCCCTCGCTGCAGGCCGAATCGCACGCGGCCTAGGCCGTCGCTGCGATGGTGGCTGGCCTCTGACCTGGCCACCTCCACCTCGAGCCTGCAGGGGACGATACGCATGGGGTGCTGCGCGAACGCTCGCACGACGGAGCACTTCAAATTGCTCGCGCAGCGCCCTCTGGTTGTTGACCAGAGTCACCGTCTCCTGGAGGTGCCTGCATCCCTCACCTCCAAAGAGACCAGGACCTGTCATAGGCGTACGCAGTAGCCTATTGTACAGGTCCTGGGACGGGCACAGATTGTCCAAGGCAAACGTGCGCCTCACCCGGACACTCCTGGTCACCGCCCGCGTCAAGCAGTCCAGAGCCAGGTTGATACCATCCTGGATGGATCGGCGGACTGTGACCGGGCTTGGTTGGCGAGATGCGGATGCCGTTACCACCCCCTGTAACAGCTGGGAGACGTGGGACAGAGCAGCAATCGACGCTCTCCCACTCTCCTCCGCATCACGCAGCGCGGCATTTGCAGAACGCAACGCGTTCGAGCACAGGACACCCGTGTCAGAACGGGAGCCTGGCCGCGCATCTTCGCCCAAAGCCGCGTGGTCATCGACGCTTGGCTTGGGCACCACACCGTACCACTGGTAGTCCAGGGGCACGATGCGGCAACGCCTGGCCACCTCGCGAGGGGCCTTCGCGAGACGCCCATTCGCCTTAATGGACGTCTCCGCCGCCTCGAACATGTCCACGACATGCTCAGCCAGCGGCAGAGATAGCATAGCGTTTACAGTCGGCCTACCAGCTAACCACGGCCTGTGATCTCGCTGGCTAGCCGACTGCTCCACGGGCAGATCTGGCCGAACACTCACCAGCCACTGGCAAGCGTCCGACCAATCCTCCTCCGTGGCTAGCTGCGAGCGCTCTACAAGACGGGGGCCTTCGTCTTCCTCCTGAGCGCACGCAGCAGAGCTTGACGGTGGGTATGCTGATACCGCTGGCAAGCCAGGGACAACATGCGGCCCCGAAAGACCAGGCATGTTAAGCTCACTGGCTTGACCAAGAGCAGGCGCCGTGGTAGAGCGCGGGGCAGACACCGCCCCACCACGGCCCAGACCAGCACCAGCGACACTCTCGGCAAGCCGAGGTATGCGGTAACGCTGGCCTTCAGCACCGCCCAGGGTCACCTTCTGGACCGTGAATTCTACTCCTGCGTGAGTAGAACCATGGACCACGTCGCCTGCATTCCCCGCGAGGGGTGCACAGACGTCGTAGTCCATGGTCACGTCCCCAGACGGCGACCATAGCAGGAAATCCTCTTCCTCCTGGCCAGAAAGATTAGACTCCGGGTCAGCAAAGAGAGCTAACCCGGACTGGCCAGGGAAGGTGCCATAGGAGGCATTGGCACCCGCGGCGCGCGGATACCCAGGGTCTGATGAGCAGACCGCGGGTCCCAGCAACAACCGATTTCCACGGCCCCTCGGCGCGGCACCAAGCCTGCTGCCAGGGTCGTGGAACGCCCCCATCAACGGGGCCACCTCTGAATCGTTCTCAAACAACGGAACCGACCTAAGGAAAGTAGATTCAGAGGCGGGGATAACCTGCTCTGAAGCAGATGCTGAGGACAACAAAGGAGCTGGCCCAGGAAGCATGCTGCGAAGCAACTCTGGGACCAAATCCTTTATTGTCCTCTGCATCTCTCCCAACATTTCGGACCGGAAGGCCTCCATGTCCACCGCGGACGAGGCCTTCCTCTTACCCTTCTTCGAAACACTCTCTCTCTTCGCCTTCCTCTCCTCCTCTACGCCCTTCTCCTTTGCCTGCAATGACAAAAAGTCAGACATCAGTTCGCCCCCCCATTGCTTACATACGTCGCACTTAAGCAGCGGTCCACAGGGACTGCAGCTGAAGCACAAATGGGGAACAAACCGATCCTTCAGAAACCGGCCACAGGACGGACAACCAGGTCTCTGAAACAGGACAAAGGACGAGGACAATGAGTAAGTTAGTTACAGTTAGAAACTCAAAACCAAACTAAAGAGAGGGACAAGATCATAAAGATCAGTAATCAAGAAAAAACCAGCGTTGGACAAAACTTTAAATGTTAATAAAGAGCAAGGCTGATTATGACGTCATCAATCCCTTGACAGAAATTAAATCGGTCCGCAACAAACATCCAAGTGCAAGGACGAATTGTATTCGCAACTAGAATAACCTCACATGGATATTCAGACTACACACCATCAGATACCCAATGATAACAATGGTTTATAAAACAGTCATTATTTTTTCAAATAATTCATATCACCTCATATCATTAATTAGATACCTGACACCTGGTATAGACAAACCATCCAACGTGATGCACTGGAGCACTCCACCAAGACTACGCCTCTTAACTCTCTCCACCTCAGGGGAAGGAATTGGATCAAGAGGGCAAAGTGAGAAGACCTTTATATCAAGCCTCCAACTCACTGCGCATAGATTTTTTGGTTAGATAACCTAACAGTATTAGTAGGAAATGGAACCGTGGTGGAGAGAAACAAACCCTCCTGTGCTGAGATGTCCACTAATAATGCAAATCCATACCTGTGGACATAAACACAGAGAGATTAGACTTATATAGCACCGAGTTGAAAAAACAACTCAAAACCGGCGCTCATCACGGTACACGCGAGTCCCGGAAACACATTACACCGGGGAAAAAACTCGCTAGAATATAGTTGAAATCACCTGATAAAGAGATCCAGCACCATCCTCCGGAGAAGTCGCCCTTTCCGACATCTTTCTCTATCTTCCCAGGTATATTCAAACTATATTACACAGGTAAACGAGTGAAAACTTTCTAACAAGCACAAACGCATGTGAACTCTCTGCCAATAAATTAGCAAAGAGGAAGTAGTAGTCGGCGCATGCGCGGTGGTGGGGCCGGCATCCGCCGGACTACCTCTGTCTACCTGCCCAGTAGGGGCACCTAACTGTTTTTAATCTGAGTGTTTTATTGAGTGAACGCCAATATTTAGCAATATCAAAAGTATTAGGGAGGTAAGTATACTCTTGATGTGAAAATCTGGCTACACAAGCTACAATCTGGCTACAAATTGTCTATCCCGGCTACAAAATCAATTCCGGTCACACATTTCTGTGTAGCCACATCTGGGAAAGTATAAGAGGAAGGCCCAAACTGTGCATTGGCATCCAGACTCAAACTTGCACACAAGTTCACGTCAGGACAAACAAGCGCAATCAAGCTTCTCAAAGAAATAATTATTCATGTTTGCAATTTGTATCATGTAATCGTCCGCCATTTTGTTTTGCGGCGGCCATTTTCTTTTCCCCACACCTCCAGCCTAATAAAAGGAATCGCCAAATAATTCGTCCCCATTCACTTTTTGATGCCTCATGTAAGACATCTAGCGAGCACCCAATATCAAAGTTTCGTCACATAAATCAAAGTTTCGTCACATAAAATACAGAGAAATCATGAACTGAGAACACACGCATGAAATGAATATGTTTATAATTACGTTTTATCCCATCCAGGAGAAATATCCATTCAAAATTGGATATAAATGTGCAAGTTATTCTCTCTCAGACGAGCTATTCTGCATTGCACAAACACCAAGACATTTTGGAAATATCAATAACGCTGATGTCATTGATCTATGTGTAGATCAACTCAACCCAAGCCAATTAGTTTATTTGCATATCAAAGCAAATGAGCCCTAAACAATATAGTCGCAGAAAAACTGCCTCTAAAATGTGTGTATATCGGATAGGACGGATTTAGGGTGCATGATTTCAGGTTTTTACACTGAGCCAATGATAAGAATTCAAAGTAATGTAGGGCAGATCATGGTAATATGTACACATACATTATATTTGGCAAGGGACGACTTTGGTCAAAATGTTGTGGGTCTGTGTGAGGTGAATCACCACCACCGCCGCCGCCACCACCACGACCACCGGATGAATATGGCCCTGTATTGGCTCAGTACCCTGCGTTATCAGGGTAGTGGACCAGTATGTTAGTTGTTTATTAATATGTTAGAGCAAAATGATAAGCTATGTACATGAGGCGAGTATCATGTTGACCGAGCCAGTCATACCAGTATATTCTTTTCTTGGCCTCCAATTGCATATTCAAAACGCAAATATTTAGATTTTCTTGACCAAATTTAGCCATCAAATAGTTAATGGGACTGGTTTTATTTCATCTTATTTCTTACCTTCTTGATCAAGCATTGGTTTAATCCTAGCGATTATTTCTCTGCCGACGACAAATCCATGACTCTGTTGATACGTGTTCACACGAAGTGTCTTCAATAAAGTTGTAAAATCTGATTTGTTTGCGACTTCAATGAATCGCTCGGCTGCACATCTGGCCGTTTGCTGTTGGAGCATTTTGAGCGATTCTAATTGTTGACTGAAAACCAAACATATTATCATCAAAGTACAGTCTCTTGATATCCTGCCATCGTTGACTCATCACATCTGCTTCACAGGAAAGAAAAAATGACTAAAATGACTAGATGATAAAATCAATAACAACTTTATTATATTCGAATCCTTATTAAATTCTACTGAACTTTGACCTTTTTGTTTTTAATGTACTTTAATACTCTCCACACCTTACCACATTCTATCCCTTACTGTGTCAATAGCAAAGAAATTGGTGTACTTTTTAAAACAATTTTGGTGGATGATATTGTTGTCTACATTTTTTGAAATATTTTGTAAGAAATATTAAATTCAAATTAACTCATTACACTAACAATAGTGATGAGATTATAAGCAATATAATTATCAACAGTCTGCCTGCTGAATTTCTGCAGACTACATTTTCTCTGGAGTCTAACTCGGGATATGTTAAATATTTTTGAAAACAATTTGACTGAAAATTGTTGGTGGCTTAGCTTTCAGTCAAATAGTTTTCTAGCTATTCAGCAGGTTCAGACTTGTCCCGCCCATCACTAGCTAACCTCCAACCACACTGTATCCGTGTTGGGATCGATCGATCTCTGAACTGCTTGACTATCAATTTCCAGAAAACTATACAGGTAAGATGCTGAATATTTTGAAACCAATCTGACTGGGTTATGTTGCTGCCCAGTCAAATTAGTTTCAAAATATCCAACAGCATATTTCCGAAAAGGTTGGTCCCGATCCCGCGATGATTCATAATAAGGAAAAATTAGTTACCTCTCCGGGATGTAGAAATTGTTTGAGTGTAGCCTTTGTGACCATCTCGGTCACTTCTTCAGCACTAACTGACGGTACACTCAAACAATTTCTACATCCCGGAGAGGTAACTAATTTTTCCTTATTAATAATCCAACAGCATGTTTATTAAATAGTACACACACAATTCGCAATGCAGAGTTCGTCATCAATTAAGCGCTCGTGATGAACATTTCTACATCATTCATGACGTCATTGATTATAACATCATCATACACGTGACATAGTTGATTATGACATCATATATGATTGATTGCTAAACTGGAAAGGTCCATTGTGTCGTGGCTTGCAGCAGTCAGACAGTCAACAGTCAGTCAGATGTCAGAAGAAAGGTTAAAATTCTTTCTTGACAGATAATAATAGGCATAGTGTGACCTATACAACTACAATGCTATACAATAATCTAACTATAAAAGACAAAAATAATTTGAAAGCAAGATTTGATTTGCACTGGCTTAATTGATCTACCATTAATCAAGATTGAAATATCGTCCAGGATTTTGACACTAGTTACGTCAACAAAACCATGTATGAAGCATCCCTGCGAGACACACACAGACACACACACGCACGCACGCACCCACACCCACCCACCCACACACGCATGCACGCACGCATAAACTCGCAGAGTACGTGAATTCACACAATGTCTCAAGCTTACTTCTCCTCCTCAACACAAAGGTGAACAATCACAGCAGAGAGCTCACTAGAATCCAGACATTCTGCACCGGTCTGTATAGCTTTCCTGAAATAAACAGAGAATATAGGTAACAACAGCGCCGAAAATGGCACTAAAAAACAGACGCAGTGGAGATGACACTGATATGTAACACTGCCACCAACAGTGAAAATGACACTGATAAACAACAACAGTGAAAATGTCACTGATAAACAACAACAGTGAAAATGACACTGATAAACAACAAACAGTGAAAATGACACTGATAAACAACAACAGTGAAAATGACACTGATAAACAACAACTTTGAAAATGACACTGATAAACAACAACAGTGTAAATGACACTCATAAACAACTACAACAGCAAAAATGACACTGATAAACAACAACAGTGAAAATGACACTGATAAACAACAACAGTGAAAATAAACACTGATAAACAACAACAGTGAAAATGACACTGATAAACAACAACAGCGAAAATGACACTGATAAACAACAACAGCGTAAATGACACTAATAAACAACAACAGTGTAAATGACACTGATAAACAACAACAGTGAAAATGACACTGATAAACAACAACAGTGAAAATGGCACTGATAAACAACAACAGTGAAAATGACACTGATAAACAACAACAGTGAAAATGGCACTGATAAACAACAACAGTGAAAATGACACTGATAAACAACAACAGTGAAAATGACACTGATAAACAACAACAGTGTAAATGACACTGATAAACAACAACAGTGTAAATGACACTGATAAACAACAACAGTGAAAATGACACTGATAAACAACAACAGTGAAAATGACACTGAGAAACAACAACAGTGAAAATGACACTGATAAACAACAACAGTGAAAATTACACTGATAAACAACAACAGTGAAAATGACACTGATAAACAACAACAGTGTAAATGACACTGATAAACAACAACAGTGAAAATGACACTGATAAACAACAACAGTGAAAATGACACTGATAAACAACAACAGTGAAAATGACACTGATAAACAACAACAGTGAAAATGACACTGATAAACAACAACAGTGTAAATGACACTGATAAACAACAACAGTGTAAATGACACTGATAAATAACAACAGCGGAAATGACACTAATAAACAGAAAGCGTTCTGTGGATATAAATACATACCTGGACATTCATATATTTAGATATACAGACATTTTAAATGCTAACAATTAATGCAACTTTTCAATAAAAGGTTAATATATTTTGTTTATGAGACTGGTCACTCACAAGACCAGTGTACACACATTTTGACCTTTGATACAATTTACCAAGTTATCTTGTCAGTTCAGATGATTGACAGCTTCTATAAATTTTTGAAAAAACATAATGCATTCCTCTGGTCTCCCAACACTATCCAATACCAATTACAAATTTACCGGATTTAGGATCCATTAAATCTTACGAAAACATTAATATGACATCTAACAGCGAAATTGTTTGATAAATTAACTAAGAAATAACATTATTTAACATTATTCACAGTCCAAAATAGAAGCGATTGATAAAGAAGCTTTTAATAACGTGAGTAACAAGAGGCCCAAGGGGCCTGCGTCGCTCACCTGGAGCACCACAAATTTCTGCCCAAATTTTTGGTGGGTGGTTTAGGAGTAGTCTTTTAAATGAGTTTGTGGACATTTTTGCAAGTCCAATATGCCCACCAAACACGCTACATTTGGATTGGTCCACAGCGGCCATGTTTTTGACATAGTTCCTTCCCGTGAACAAACTTTAATGGCACTCAGTGCCTAATCATATCTCCCAAATTTTTGCCCAATCAGTTCAGTGGTTCTGGAGTGATTTTGGCAATAAATAGGTTGTCCAAGATGGCCACCAAAACATTTGGCCAATCAAGTTCCCTTGAACAAACTTGGTGCAGTGTTTGCCCTAGATGATATTTGCATTTTGAATTGATCCCCCAAGCAGCTTCTGAGATTTTTAGACATTTCTAAAAATCAGCCAAAATCTAAGATGGCCACCAGCCAAATTGGCCGATCGGCTTTGTTTGAACAAACATGGACCTTTATGCCCAAAGTATGCTTCTTGCCAAATATATTTGAAATCGGACCAGTGGTTCTTGAGAAGTAGTTTAAAGGAAAAGTTGACGGACAACAGATGAACGACGGACGGTCTCCATGGCATAAGCTCACTTGGCCTTTCAGGCCAGGTAAGCTAATAACAATAGCCATTTCGCGCAACAGAAACATGGAAAGACGCTGAGGCTGCACTGTACTACATGTATATCCAATTATCATCACACGGATTAATACATTTGTTGTCTGACCTATTTACTCCCTTTTGGCAATTTTGTAGTGACACAAGTGAATGGTTATCTGACCCCCACCCCATCCCCCACCGACAAAAAACATAAAACAAACATAAAACATAAATAATTGATGAAAAAATCCATGTAGCACTAGTATTCCTCTTGAAAACAAGTTTTATTAATTTGTCTATATTTTTTGGACACACCTTGATAGTACAACCTTGGAACAGAGATTGGAAACACTGCCTTTTTAACCAATTTCCAATTGGGTCCAGTGTTTTTCATGGCATCTAAATTTTGGAGGTCCTAGGGACCCCACACCTAGAAATCTAGGGGTACCAAACTAAAATCTGTGGGTACTGTGGTTAACATAAAAATTTACCCAAAATATGAACAAACTGTTTAAGTAAAGCTGACATTTTCATGAGAAGACAGCACCGGTCCCAATTTATTAAATGTCTGTCCAAAAGAGTACTGTACTCATCACCTAAAATAAAGTAGTTGATTTGAAAATTAATTTTGCATATGGACCAATTTTGATATACCACAGCAAATTTATAGATAAAGTTTTGAATCAGTCAGACAAGGCTACTGAGAGTTACTGCATGAAAACTAAATTTCTAAATAGCTACAATGATACTGAGTGTTCCGCCCAATGTTAGTTGAGTTATAATGCTTTCAATTAATCAGAGTTATATAGTTTAAAATATTGCAATTTGGTCGCAACACACGCAAACCTTAGCTAGAAATGGGCGGGGCATGGCTAGAAATGGATCACTCTATTGGAAAATTTACGTTTGATCTATATTATCTGGAAGCTGGATTAAAACTCATAGTTCACAGATAACCAAACACTAAATGTGACTACACATTTGATATGAGTGGTGCTTACATTGCAAATTCATCTTTACTGAGCTTGTCCAAATTGACACTGATCTTCTTGATAATCTTTGACCTGCCATCTTCGCTTCCATATGTAATCACCGCTTGAATGACATACTTTCCTTTTTTATCACAGACAATTTGATCAAAATGTTGATTGATCTCGGCTATGATCAATACTGTCTGTTCAGCAGTACAATACTGTATTATATTCTGGATCACTTTACAGGCATGGATATGTGTACTGAGCTCCAATACCTGTAATAAGAGAAGAATAATATGTCAATTTTTAATAAAAACAAAGTATCAGCAGCAGCCGCAGCAGTAATAGCAGCAGCAGCAATGTGACATTACTGCTGCTCCTACTACTACTACTACTACTACTACTACTACTACTACTACTACTACTACTACTACTAGTAGTAGTAGTAGTAGTAGTAGTAGTAGTAGTAGTAGTAGTAGTAGTAGTAGTAGTAGTAGTAGTGTAGTAGTAGTACCAATAGCAGCAGCAATAATGTGTTTGTCTATATGCAATCTAACAAAAACACCAAAGCATGCAATGTCTTGTGTGAATAGGCATGGACAATGTGTATTGACAAACCAAAATATTTATTGTTCATAATACACATTCAGGTGAGACACCAACAAACAACTGATACCGAAAACATGGATTTCATTAAAAGTAACTTAAGTTACAAGTAAAAGTCATAATGACATTGATTATGATTGACCATCGGACACAATATTTGCCAGAACACGATCCTGTGGTACTGCCCAACAGGGAAGCAGTAAGGGTCAAGTTCGACTCCTAACCATAGTTAGCTATAGCTAACTAGATTACCAATCGACCTTCAAATAGTTAACTAGCTAGTCAACTATAGTCAACCGAGCACCTGAGATCGGTTCAGATGGTTAGTGAATATTTGTATAAATTTCAAAATGGCGGACACCGATTGCTTGCCACGAATAAATGCATATACAAGTGTAAATATTTCACTAAATAAATTAGGTTTGATGAAATTATGCTTTCCCATTGTATGTCAATGTTCCCAAGCCCCTATGCCTTCCCACTTTATGCCATATGGACACTTTTTGACGTCTTAGCGGACAAAAATAACCCATTTTCATAGGCCATCAAAACAGATGAGAGAAAGGGTTAATGGAGACTCGTACCCGGCTCCAACTTTTCTCCAATAGTAATTCAATGGAGAATCGGGAACCAACGAACTATAGTTAACTATTTAGCCTCTGACTGGGCATAGCAACAGCGCATGTTCAGTAAACCAGCAAACTGACGAAAGTTAGCAAGTCGAACTTGACCAAGAATAGGAGTGTGAGCTTTAACAGCTATATGGTAATACGATAGGGAAACACTAAGGATGTAGCCAGAAAATACAGTGTATTGATTGAAGTTATACAAGTATTTATAGCATTACAGTATTTGGCTGTTGGTCATGGAATCATTTGTGGCCTATGATGCTTGCCACTTCTGGTGGTTGTGGGTTCAATTCCAGTTTAATGTATTGATTGAAGTTTATCACTTACATAAAGTGATATTACCATTTACGGTAATTTGTGTCTGGCTAAAGCCTTGTGCGCTGACGACTGGGTCTGATCACGGAATATTAGCAAAAACATATGTGGTATGCACAATTACTAGAACTGTTGATACAGGCAAAGATAACAGTCCTAGAACCTTTGCCTCGATATAAGCAGCATTTTGAGTGCATTGAGTGAAATCCTCTCCATGACACAAGATGGGTTAAACATCTAAATATCTCCACTCAGCGTGAGCAGATGTCTTCTTCTTCTTTTCGTTCGCTGATCATACCGCCAGTCCTGTAAGTGACTATTGACATGATCATGAGCGTTAAGTGCGTGGATCCATGGTTTATTAGTGCGCCGTGCGGCCTGGAACCTTCGTCTTCAGCACTCGAGGTTTCTGTCAGGGTTACCTCACCCTTACCTCCTTTAGTCGCCTCTTACGACATGCAGAGGATACGGAAGGTGTATTCTAAGCCCCACCTACAGGGCAAAGCAGATGTCTGACTTTACCATAGAATAGAAAGTACATAATGCAGTATCAATACTCTGATCTATTGTATATAATGTTTATTATTTAAATTTTGCTAACCAATCGTTACCATGGCTTAATGCAGTGTACACACAGGGTAACCGTTAGTTACCTGGGGTCAAATCAAGTGCCATGTACACACTTGAGTAACCGTTTGTTACCGTGCTTAAATGCAGAGCATACATTAATACAGAAGACTGTATTAAGTGTATTTATACATAAGTGGTAATCGCGTGTTACCAGACGGCAAATGCAACGCAAACACATGGTAATCGCTAGTTACCATGTATCAAATCAATGAAATGCACACTCAAGGTCTTAGTCACTCAAGTATCAAGGATGCCTACCAATGTTAGGTAACCAGGACATAGGATTGTTAACCAGGACATAGGATATAAGTGCAGGAGCTTCAATCCTATGTCCTTTTATACCAAAATAAATATGTAATTCATATCCATGTGTTGTGTTATCTGTGCATGTGTTAAGCAGATGTAAGCTTTCCATTTTGCATGAACCAGTGTGTGTATCATGAGCACTAACTGACTAAACTGTACAGGTTTGGTCACACAGAGACCATTAGCTATGTTTTTCTACAACACCCACCACCGCATATCACACTGAAGGACAGTGAGCTGTAGATTTAGCATTACATAGTCTCTCTTGCATTGATTCTCTTTTCTGCATGTTAACTAATGTAGCTTGTAAATATCGTAACACACCCAATGCTATATAATAACGAACATGACTACAGACTAATGAGCCATTCACTAAATGTCTAATAGAATTTATACTATGTGAGCAGTTGTAAGGCTCTTCACCTGTATGAATATGTGTGTGTATTCATAAACCACTCAGATGTGTAAATATGTTACACGAATCAGATCAGTAGTGAGTATTGCCACATCTGTGAACTCTATCATGTAGATGTCGATAACTTTATTGTGTAAATGTCTTAAATGAACAGTTATGTAGTAAGGGAAGTGTTGTTTCCAGTTTGAATATGCATGTGTGTCTAAATGACGTTTCTGCATAAATGTTTTTCTGCAATGAGTACAGCAACCAGAATGGCATCCTGTATGCATTTCCATGTGTGTTAAAAAATTACAATGCTGGGAATGCAGATGTATTACTTGTCTCCTGTCTGACTCATATTTTATGGCCAATAACAGACATTTCTGTGAAAATTCCCCTACCACACTACGAGCAGATGTAAGGCTTCTCTCCTGTATCATGTATCAACTAATATATGTAGACAAGTTAATGTGTAAATGTTTTACCATGGTCATTGTAATATACTCTGGAAAATTAATAAGGATTGTCATGCAGTAAACATCATCTCTGCTTTTTTTCAACCAACTCCGCCCGTAAACTAGCATATTAAATTGGTATGGCCTTGCTGTGTAAGGGTTAAAACATGTCCTAGTCAACGAATATAGATCTATCTCGCTAACAAACATTTCTGTCTAAGTTCCATACTGCAAGCAGATTTAAAGTTTATCTCCTACATCATGAATATTAATTAACCATTTCTCAATCCCAGGGTAAACAAACAGGAAAGCTGTTGAATATTCTGATATTAATATGACTGGAAAACATTACTACCTAATTTTAAAATATTCAACAGCATATGCTATACATCATAAAGACTTTACTTTTTTAGTGATTTGTCATTGCAAAGTTTAATAGCTGTACATTTGAATGTGCAAATATTTTATCTACATTCAAATCAGTAATAACGATTGTCACGACTATGGAAACTGTGTATTTGTAAAATATTCTGCCAAGTATATATTTTACCACATTAAGGGCAGCAGTAAGGGATCTCTCCAATATGGATGTTTGTGTAACTAATTTGATTTTCCTAATATATTTTAACTGTGTATATGGTGTTGTTTGTCTACTGACTCATTACTTAATCTTGTTACAGACATATGCTTCTGATTAAAAAAAGTATCCGCTTTTGTTTCTACGAGAATTCTTAATCCTTACCAGATGTACTATTATGATGTCTATTATCTAGTCTAGCTCAAAATAAACAATTAAAACTCTGCACTCTCCTGGTCCTGCCCACACTGTGTCCGGGAATTACCATAGCCGCAGGTACCGAGTCAATTCCCAATCACAGTCAGATTCGTCTATTTTGCGCTTTTACAAGTCGCATGTTTTTGTCGTGCTCAAATTATTCTAATTTAAGCGGATTTGGCGTTGTTTCTAGAAAACCATCTTTGGCTTCATGGAGGAGTTAGGGAAATCATCACAGGGGCAGGTTGTATCAATCTAAAATTTATACATTCGTGCCATAATGACTGTTTGAAATTTCCTTAAATTGGCACATTATTCTAAAATGGTAGCCATTGTTGGAGTCGCTCGGTACCCGTTAACTTGTTAGTCTTAATCCGGGTACTCGGTTATTTTCTCTTGCGACTCGGGTCCTTCAAAGATGGATGCGCCCTTAGCCAAGATGGCTGTGCCCATGTCTATTGTTTCGCTTGGCTTCGCGTGTCTATGCACTCTGTTTATGCCGTTTTTTTAGCTCTCGCTTCATTGTCGAGGGTGTAGCGATCGGCATTTAATTCTTGGCTGTATTAACGTTAGTTAACTTCCAAGTTGTGTTTATTAAATTTCACTTAAAAAAGTTTCAAATATTTCCTGCCTGAGGCTTGATTATCATTAATTTAAGAGAAAGTTAAAGTTTTCTAAGTAATTCAATTTTACAATCAAGTCAATTGTGCGTATTGCTCGTCATCGTTTGTCATGTGCAGTGTTTTAATTCTTCTCTGTGTTCGCAAAAAGCCAAGAACCAGGACACGTTGTGCCAGAAGTGCAACAGGTTCATGAAGTGGAAGTATTCAGGCCATCAGTGTGGCCTGCGCTAAGTGTAAGGTTGGAAGCCCCTGTGATGTGTGCGCCAAGTGGTCGTCGGAGATGGTGGCGGAATTTGATCGTGATCAACGTGCACGCTTGGAGAGGATTACGAGGGACAAGGCGGCCAAGCTGGATCAGGCGTCGTTGAGAGGACTGGAAGGTCGTCTGAATACTCGCATGGATTCAGCACTGGGCGTATGGGCGGCCCAGTTCAAGGCAATGTTCGACTCATTACAGTCCACGGTCCCGACGATGCAGGCTGGTGCAGGGCAACCTTTAGGTGGTCCGGCTAGTTCTGCGGAGGGACGAGCACCTATCCCTTCTCTGTCGTTGGCTCAAGAGCCGACGGAGGAAGATCTTCTATGGAAGATTCCGGCATGCCGGATATCTCGATGACGGCTATGCCCAGTACATCCCAGGGATCTCCCTCGGATTTTGTACGGGTCTGCCAAGCGGCTGATGATGTCGACGTTCCGTCGGGAATTTTCCATCCGGATTTCGTGCAACCCGCGTTGTCGGTGGAGCCATGTTTTGCGGTTCCTAGCGGCATCCCGGCGGCGTTAGGTGCGGCTCCTCTCGGAATGCCGACACCTGCCGTAGTGAAAGCGGTCGTGGTCCCGCCTCCCGTGCTGGAGCCGATAGACTGCGATGAATCCGTGTCGGTGGCCTTCCCATCCAAGGGTGAAAGGGAAGAAGAGAATGGAAGTTCATTGATGGACGAATCCGTTTTCTGCACTGAAGCTGAATGGGTGCAGGTTCTTGGCTGGATGTCCGACCGTCTCGGGTTGGCATCCGATCTAGGATCTCAGCGCGATCCGGCGATGGAACGGATGTCAGAGCGAGCGGCTAGCACTTTGTCAAGTGGCTCTTCAGCCATGCCGACACTCCCTTTGGACATGCAGAGTTCCGACATGTTGGAGGTTGCGGCATACCGTCTGGTCCATCCAGAGTATGCGCTGCCCAAAGCCCGAAGGGGATAAGGAGTAGGGTCCGTTTTCCTGAGCAGGCCTATCATCAGTATGCCAGGGGTCCACGGCTTTCCGTCGGGGAACGAGAGGCGTTGAATAGGCTGTTGGCTGGGAAAGTCCCTTAGTTTCCCAAGTTAACAAAGATCCGTTCAATGAGCTGACGCTCATTGAAGATGCGGCGAGGGCAGCCATGGCTGCGCTCTCGCACGGATGTACCGTCCTGCAGGGTATGCTGGCCTGCACGGCGGAAGGTGGACAAGTGCCAGAGGCTGCTTCCGGAGTTATTCGGGACACCATGCGCTTGTCTCAAGATTGCCTGGCCAGGGTGATCACCAGAACATTGGCAGAGCGACGGAGAATGGTTCTCGATTGTGTAGAACCAGGACCGGAGATGAGGGCTGCATTGTCTTGTGCGCCCTTTATCGGTCCAGGCTTGTTTGGCGGCTCGGCACGACAAGCCTTATCCAAGGTCGCGTCAATGGTTGCTGAACAGGAAGTAGTCGGCAAGTCATGGAAGTCGACTAAGAGGACACAGCCGCAGCAGTCCTATAGGCAGCATCGGCAAGAGCAACAGAGGCAGCGCCAAAGATCGCCCTTCCGTCCTTTGGGCCGTGATGCCCATCAGGCATCCGGATCTCAAGGACCTGGCCGGTCATCCTCATACAAGCCCTCTAATAAGAGGAAGTATGAGGATGACAGGAAGGGTGGCGGTTCGGGTCGCGGCGGTTACCGTAGGGATAACCGTGGCCGCCGTTCCGTACCGTCATATTCCAAGAAACCGCGGGGCGGCCGTGGAGGTCGGTCCTGACAGATTTCTGGCGGAATCAGTTCCGGTGACGTCAGGAACGAAGGGAGTCGAGAATCTTCACCAAAGCGATTTAGCGTCTTATCGTGCAATCTTGACTGCCAGCTGTGTGCAGATTCCTACCGTCGGAGGCAGACTTCAACTGTTCTCAAGCCAATGGGAACAGGTCGTGCGAGTTTTTTTAGTCTGTCAGTGGTTAAGAAACGGCTACGAACCGGACTGGCTCATCCGTCAATCGTTAGTTCCGTTAACATCGACTCCATTATGGACTCCCGTTCCAAGGGAATCCGATCGTCTGGATGCCATTAGCTCAGAAATAGAATCTCTTCATCAGAAGAATGCGATTCATCTAGTCCGCAATCAGTCATCCCTAGGCTTCTATTCGATGATGTTCCTCGTTCCGAAATGTACCGGAGGATGGAGACCAATTCTCAATCTCAAACCGTTGAACAAATTTATTCTTTCTCCCAAATTTCAGATGGAGACTGTAGCAGCGGTAATGACAGGGCTGAGAAAAGGCATGTGGGCAGTGTCGATAGATCTGAAGGCTGCTTATTTTCATATTACAATGTCAATTCCTTTTCAGAAATACCTTCGCTTTGCATTCCAAGACAATGTTTGGGAATTCAATGCGCTTCCATTCGGCCTGACCACAGCACCGAGGGTCTTCACCAAAGTGGTTCTCGCCATGACTTCTTATCTTCGCAGGAGAAACATAGTTGTTCATACTTACATAGACGATTGGCTGCTAAAGGCGGGGAATCCAGTTACTCTGCGCAACAATCTTCAGGTAGTCCTAGCCTTATTAAAAGATCTAGGATGGATTGTGAATCTAGAGAAATCAGAATTGACTCCATCCCAGGAGTTTGTTTATCTGGGAATATTTTTCAATCTCAGGGATGGCGTAGCTTTTCTGGCGGAGAGCAGAGTCAAGAGCCTGATTGCAGTTCTGGAGTCGGTTTCTCTAGGAGCCTATCTGACGGCGCGTCAATTTCTCAGAATACTGGGTTTACTAGTATCTCTGGAGAAGGTGGTTCCTTATGTGGCACTCATGCGCAGGCCAATTCAGATGTATCTAATGTCATTCTGGTCTCAGAGAACGGATCCATTATCTCTGAGGATACCAGTAAGAGAACCATTGATATTCCACCTTCAGTGGTGGTTATCAGAACAGAATCTCCTGCAACCACAGATGTCCATCTTCATAGATGCATCGACGACGGGTTGGGGAGCAGTATTGGATGATCAGTCAGTGTCAGGGGAATGGGATCGGACCAATGCACAGTAACATATCAATGTTCTTGAACTATTAGCAATGGTATTGGCACTTCAAAAGTTCGAGAATTTAGTTCAAGACAAGATTGTCCTAATAAGGACAGACAACTTAACAGTGGTGTCTTATTTGAACCGCCAAGGCGGGACGAGATCACCGGAGTTGTGTATGATGATTTGGAACCTTCTGCTGTGGTGCCAAGAGAGGAATGTTATTCTTCGGGCAGCACACATTCCAGGAAGATTAAACATCCTAGCGGATGCTCTCAGTCGAAGGACGGTTTGTCGTCCGACGGAATGGCAGCTCAACCAATCGGTAGCGGAAGTTCTACTCAAACATTGGGCCAAGCCAAATGTGGACCTGTTTGCGATGAAACAAAACGCAAAGATTGTCACTTACGTGTCACCGATCCCGGACCCGCTAGCTCTAGCGGTAGACACACTGGCGATAAGTTGGAAGGGAATGTACGCGTATGCGTATCCTCCAACGATTCTCATCCCAAAAGTTCTGGCAAAGATAAGAGAGGGTATGTGCCAAGTCCTACCGATCGCCCCTTATTGGCCAGGCCGATCATGGATTACGGATCTGCTGGACCAATCCCTCTCCCAGACAGAAGAGATCTAATCTCTCAGAACAAGGGTCTGTACCTCCACGACAGACCAGAAATGTTCAAATTGACTGCATGGATGTTATCAAGCAGCGTGCAATTAAGGGTGGCTTTTCTGAGCAAGCGGCGAAGTTTGTCGCTTCAGCCAGAAGAGGTTCAACCACTAAAACATAATTATAGAATCAACAAATTTGCAGAATGGTGTAAGGGAAGAGATATTGATCCCTTTTCTGCATCTGTTCAACACGTAGCAGATTTTATCTGTCATTTATACGAAGTTGACAAACTTGTACCTTCAACCCTAGCAGCTTATAAGTCTGCATTAGCGTCAGTCATTCCCAGTCTGGCCATTGAAGGAGTGGAAAATGACATTTTGAATGAAGTTATTAAAGGAATGAGCAATCTGCGACCTAGGCAGCCAATTCCTGTCCCAGCATGGAATCTATCTCTTGTTCTACAGGTTTTACGGCATGCTCTCTTTGAACCAATTAGATCTATAGACATTAAACTGTTAACTATTAAGTCAGTTTTCTTGGTTGCAGCAGCGTCGGCGAGAAGGAGAAGCGAAATTCATGCACTTTCTGCCGAACAAGACCGTTTTGTCGTCACGGGTGAAGGTTTAAGACTACTTCCACGTCTTTGTTTCCTGGCAAAGAATCAGTCACTTAAATATCCAGGACAGCCGATCAATTTGCCAAGTTTAACTAGACATGACCCAAACTCTTCTGCTTGGTGTCCTGTCAGATGTCTGAAAATGTATAAGAAACGTACTGAGGAGTGGAGAGATGACCCAAAATCTCTGTGGTTATGTCTCGAAGCTCCTCATTTGCGCGCCTCGAAAGATACTATTTCTCGTTGGGTAGTTGATGCACAAAATCGCTACATGAAAGCAGATTGATCGTGCGAATGCCCATCAGGTCCGAGCACTAGCAGCATCATCAGCCCTTTATAAGGGTGTCTCATTAGAGGTGGCGATGTCTGTAGCACAATGGCATGCCGAGTCATCATTCACTGATTTCTACCTTCGCGACATCTCCAGCGCACTTAATCCAGTAGCCGTCGCCAATTTATCGAATCTAAACTAAGCCACATCCGACCACTATTTCGCACACATCACAAGTTCTTCCACCTGCACTGAACAATGGCTATGCACATGACCTGAGAATGACTGTGGATTGGGCCGAGCTCCTGTGATGAACAAGAAAAGACCAAGCACTCAAAATGGTGAGTGTTTACATTAATTAAGTGACTATAAATAATTTACTTACAGTCGAAATACCAGACTGCTTAGGTAAATAGTCTGGTATAAGAGTATACTTATCCTCTCAAACAGACATTAGACTCATTCCAATTTGAAAACCTAATCGATATACTGATATTTTTTCAAAATTAGAAGTTGTAGTAGCTTCTTTGCACTCTACTGGACTGCCCTAGCTGAGACTAAACGAAATCAAGGATTTCTTTTTTCACGAGAGAGTTGATACTTACCTCCCTAATACTTTTGATATTGCTAAATATTGGCTTTCACTCAATAAACACTCAGATTAAAACAGTTAGGTGCCCCTACTGGGCAGGGAGTCAGAGCGTAGTCTGGCAGATGCCAGCCCCACCACCGCGCATGCGCAGACTAGCACTTCCTCTGACTAATTTATTGGCTGATACACATGCAACTATTAAGAGCCTGAAGACCGAGCCTCTGTGGGGTGGAGAGGCCGGGTCCGTATCTAGGGAGGTAAGTATCAACTCTCTCGTGAAAAAAGAAATCCTTGATTTCGTTTATTTCACATCAAGAGTATACTTACCTCCCTAATACTTTTGATATTGCCAGAATTCGACAGTGAATTCGGCGGGAGGGAGGCGAGGTCAAAAGACCAGCTCATCCCTATACGCTTTTCTGCGTTTAAGGCACTTAAACTTCTGAAACTGTATGAAAAAACAGTCAGGATTTGACTAACCATCGGATAACACCACCGATGTATGAGAGATGACCGAATTTCATATGCGCTCCCCCCCCCTCCTTCCTGGGAGGAAGAGTCGAATGACCTCAATGTCCTATACGCTCTCTACGTACAAGTGCCATGTACTACAGGACAGAGACGAAAAAACTCCATTTTCGTATACTCTCAACAATGAACCACATAAATACACAAAACCATCATCATATTAATAACGGGTAACGTGACAAGACAATCAACAATGGACAACGCATACACAAGACTGACCTTGTTGAAATGGCTGCTGACATCCTGTTCCCATTGGTGAAGAACGATGCAGTCCCAAAAAAGTGGTTGTTTCCATAAATTAATTGTGAAATATATAAGCAATGAGGAAACCCCATCAAAAATATAAGCCTATTTATTTTTTCAAAATCGACAAGGCGAGAGGATTAGAGGTGTCACGGAGATAATGGTCTGTAAAACTTGACTCACAGTGCCACTGAGCCACCGACATAATATCATCCACAGGGACCCCATTAAATAGGGCAGTGGATGTCACTACGCCGCGGACACTGTGAGCCTTGGCCACGTCAACCTGCTTCCCGGTGGCGGATTTATGACAAAACTGAATGCATTCTACAATCCACCTGGAAATGGTGTCCTTAGAAGCCCTGCCATGGGGTTCAATATATGACAACCATAACGCCGACTGGTCGGTGCGCCACTCCGCTGTACGTTGTTTGTACCGGCGGGACACCATGCTTTAGAATTAGGATCATATCTAGTTAAAGCAGGCAAAACAATAGGTTGACCTGGATATTTCAACGACTGATTCTTAGCCAAGAAATTAATCCTAGGTAGCAGCTTAAGGCCTTCCCCTGAAACCACAAAACGGTCATCCTCGGCTGATAAGGCATGAATTTCACTCCTACGCCTAGCCGAGGCCGCAGCAATTAAAAACACAGTCTTCAGTGTTAATAGTTTCATAGAAATGGAACTAAGTGGTTCAAATGGCTTATCACCTAGTACTTGAAGCACTAGCGATAAACTCCAAGACGGAATCACAGGTGGATTCCTTGGTCTTAGATTGCCCATGCCTTTAATTAATACATTTAATGTATTTACTTCATCACTTCCCCTCTTAGCCAAGCAAGGAATAACAGACATTAAAGCTGACTTATAACCAGCAATAGAGTTAGGCTTGAGGCTATAGGCATCATAGAGGTGACAGAGGAAATCAGCTACTGCCTGAATAGATGAATCCATTGGATCAATACATCTTTTTGAGCACCATTCTGCAAATCTGTTGATTTTATAATTATATGCTCTGGAGGTTGACCCCCTCCTGGCTTTGGCCATAAACATGGCTGCTTGCTCAGAAAAGCCCTCCTTAATTCTAGATTCCTTGACAATATCCACGCAGTCAATCTGAACATTGACGGATTGTTGTGAAGGGCCTTGCCCTGGAAGATAATATCGTCCATCAGAGGCAGAGGAACCGGATTGCAGACCAGAAGGTCCAGCAGATCCGTATACCATGATCGGCTTGGCCAATCCGGGGCGATCAGAAGCACTTGGCATTCCTCTTGTCTGATTTTCTGAAGAATCTTTGGAATCAGGATTGCTGGAGGGAATGCGTATGCATACATTCTCCCCCAGCTGATAGCTAATGCATCTGTTGCGAAAGCGCTTGGATCCGGAATCGGAGAGACGTACGTCGTCATCTTCGCATTCTTCTTCGTTGCGAACAAATCGATGTTGGGTTTCCCCCAATGGTCGAACAGACGATCCGCCACACATTGATTTAGTTGCCATTCCGTGGGTAAAACACTCATCCTTCGGCTCAATGAGTCTGCTAGCAGATTTAACCTTCGCGGAATATGAACTACTTTCAAGGTAATCTGGTGATCCAGGCACCAACAAAGCAGTCTCCATGTCATCATACAGAGACTGGGCGACTTCGTTCCACCCTGGCGGTTTATGTAAGTCACAACTGTTGAGTTGTCTGAACGAATAAGAACAATCTTGCCCTGAACTTTCTGTAAGAAATGTTCCAGGCCCAGGACTACTGCTCTTAGCTCCAGTAGATTTATATGTTCCTTTGACTGTTCCAGATCCCAAAGCCCTGATATCGTGGACTCTTCCAGGCAAGCTCCCCAGCCCTCCATCGATGCATCTGTATACACAGTCACCTGAGGGTGGGGAGGGGTTAGCATAACCCCCACCAAGAAATTCTCTGTGTCCAACCACCATTGCAGGTGATGAATCAGAGGCGTCAACACTGACACATTCGAGTCCAGCGAACCTGTACTCTGGGTCCATTGTGTCATGAGAAATAACTGGATCGGCCGCCTGCGTAAGGCGGCCTGAGGAATGACTGGTTCCAATGAAACCATCAACCCCAGCATTCTCAAGTAAACCCGTGCCAGGACATGACGACTGTCGCACACTGACTGAATTAATGAGATGAGTTTCTGAACTCTCTCCTGAGTAGGAAAAACAAATCCTGTCTCTAGATCGAAGAACATCCCCAGGTAAACAAACTTCTGGGATGGAGTCAGCTCTGATTTTGGGAAATTGATCATCCAGCCTAAGTCTGTGAGAGTTTTCAAAACAATCTCCAGACTGGCCGATAAACTTTCCTGGGTGTGTGCTTTCAACAGCCAGTCGTCTATGTACGTGTGGACTGCTATGCTTCTCCTGCGGAGGTATGCGGTGATCGCAAGAACCACACGGGTGAAAACCCGAGGAGCCGTGGAAATTCCGAAGGGTAGCACCCTGAATTCCCACTGTCTGCCCTGGAATGCAAATCTCAGGAAGCGACGGAAACTCCTGTGTATGGGGATGTGGAAATAAGCGTCCTTCAAATCTATTGACGCTGTCCACATTCCCCTCTCTAACCCCGCCAACACCGAGCGCACAGTCTCCATCTTGAAACTGGGCGTCTCTATGAACTTGTTCAATGGCTTGAGGTTGAGAATTGGTCTCCACCCTCCGGTGTTCTTTGTTACTAAGAACAGGGTTGAATAGAAGCCCGGACACCTCTGTGCCGGCTGAATAGCTCCTTTTTGTATGAGGGAATTTATTTCCTCCTCGATACACAACCTTTGATCTGGATCTCTCGGATTTGGAGTCCAGATCGGCACTAGAGACAGTCGCGATGGCGGGCCTGTCATCCAATCGGGATGATACCCGACTGAAAGCCATCGCAAGACTAAACGGTCCTGAGTTAACCGTTCCCACTCTTGCATGTGGTCGGCTAGCCGGCCTCCCACAGGTCCACCTAGGGATAGAGGTGGACATAAGGAGTGCAAGAGCGGCACTGTCTCTGCCAGAAACACCGGAGTGGTTCTCACCGCGGTAACCGTCCCATCAGGAACGATTACCACGCCCAGATCCTCGCGCGCCACGACCAGCACCGCGCGCACCTCGGTGCACGGGCGGCTGCCTGGCTGACTGCGCCCCCCTCACTGCTGGCCGAATCGCACGCGGCCGAGGCCGACGCTGCGATGGTGGTTGGCCTCTGACCTGGCCACCACCACCTCGAGCCTGCAGGGGACGATACGCAGGGGGTGCGGCGCGAACGTTAGCACGACGAAGCACCTCAAACTGCTCGCGCAGCGCCCTCTGGTTATTGACCAGAGTAACCGTCTCCTGGAGGTGCCTACATCCCTCACCTCCAAAGAGACCAGGACCTGTCATAGGCGTACGCAGTAGCCTATTGTAGAGGTCCTGGGACGGGCACAGATTGTCCAAGGCAAAAGTGCGCCTTGCCCGGACACTCCTGGTCACCGCCCGCGTCATACAGTCCAGAGCCAGGTTGATACCATCCTGGATGGCTCGCTGGACTGTGACCGGACTTGGCTGGCGCGATGCGGATGCTGTTACTACCCCCTGTAACAGCTGGGAGACGTGGGACAGAGCGGCAATCGAAGCCCTCCCACTCTCCTCCGCATCACGCAACGCGGTATTTGCTGAACGCAACACGTTCGAACACAAGACTCCCGTGTCAGAACGGGAGCCTGGCCTCGCATCCTCACCCAAAGCCGCGCGGTCATCCACGCTCGGCTTAGGTACCACACCATACCGCTGGTAGTCCAGGGGCACGATGCGGCAACGCCTAGCCACCTCGCGCGGGGCCTTAGCGAGACGTCCACTCGGCCTCCGACTCACTGGACATAGAATTTTTGGTTAGATAACCTAACAGTATTAGTAGGAAATGGAACCATGGTGGAGAGACACAAACCCTCTGCTGATGTGATGTCCATTATATATCTTCACACAGACCTGTGGACATAAACACAAAGAGAGATTAGTATTATATAGCACCTAGTTGGAATAAACCAACTAAACAAGGCGCTTATCACGTTTAGCGCGAGTCCCGGAAACACATTACACCGGGACAAGACTCGCTAATTTTACTAGAAGTCACCTGATTTAAAGGTCCTGGGCCCTCCTCTGGCAAAGTCATTCTTCCTGCCATCTTTATCAGGGATAAACACTTCTAAACTTTCACAAAAACACTAAGAATTGAGCCAAGAAAAGCACTAGCACAAAAACATGTGTAGACTCTCTGCCAATAAATTAGCAAAGAGGAAGTGCTAGTCTGCGCATGTGCGGTGGTGGGGCTGGCATCCGCCAGACTACGCTCTGACTCCCTGCCCAGTAGGGGCACCTAACTGTTTTAATCTGAGTGTTTATTGAGTGAAAGCCAATATTTAGCAATATCAAAAGTATTAGGGAGGTAAGTATACTCTTGATGTGAAATTGGGGCTGACACTAAACGAAATCTAGGATTTCTTTTTTCACGAGAGAGTTGATACTTACCTCCCTAATACTTTTGATATTGCTAAATATCGGCTTTCACTCAATAAAACACTCAGATTAAAAACAGTTAGGTGCCCCTACTGGGCAGGGAGTCAGAGGTAGTCCGGCGGATGCTCGCCCCACCACCGCGCATGCGCCGACTACTACTTCCTCTGGCTCATTTATTGGCTAACACATGCAACTCCCAAGAGCCTGAAGACCGAGCCTCTGTGGGGCGGAGAGGCCGGGTCAGTATCTAGGGAGGTAAGTATCAACTCTCTCGTGAAAAAAGAAATCCTAGATTTCGTTTATTTCACATCAAGAGTATACTTACCTCCCTAATACTTTTGATATTGCCAGAATTCGAAAGTGAATCTGGCGGGAGGGAGGCGAGGTCAAAAGACCAGCTCTTCCCTATACGCTTTCAAGCGTTCAAGGCACTTATGACGTCTGAAACTGTGTGAAAACACAGTCAGGATTGATAAACCATCGGATAACACAACCGATGCCTGAGAGATGACCGATTTGTCATATGCGCTCCCCCCCCTCCCTTGGGAGGAAGATTAAATGACCTCAATGTCCTACACGCTCTCTTCGTACTAGTGCTAAGTACTATAGGACAGAGACGAAAAGGCTCCATTTTCGTATACTCTCTCTAAAGAACCACAACCCACATAAACCATCACCATATTAATAACACTGGGTAACGTGACAATACAAAACAATGAACAACACATGAACAAGACTGACCTTGTTGTACTAGGAAGCTGTCATCATGAATCCAGTAGAGAAGGATGATACAGTCCCGACAAGTGGTTGTCACCGTCGCTGAATGGCGAAGTATATAAGCAATGCGGAGGCACTCTTCACAAACATAAAGCGGTTATTGTTTCAAAATCGACAAGGCGAGAGGGTTAGAGGTGTCACGGAGGTAATGGTCTGTAAAACTTGACTCACAGTGCCACTGAGCCACTGACATAATATCATCCACAGGGACCCCATTAAAAAGGGCAGTGGATGTCACGACACCGCGGACACTGTGAGCCTTGGCCACGTCAACCTGTCGCCCGGTGGCGGATTTGTGACAAAATTGAATACATTCCACAATCCACCTAGAAATGGTGTCCTTAGACGCCCTACCATGGGGTTCAATATATGACAACCATAACGCTGACTGGTCGGTACGCCACTCCGAAGTACGCTGTTTGTACCGGAGCAGCGCCCGTACGGGGCACCATACTTTAGAATTAGGATCATATCTAGTTAAAGATGGCAAAAAAATAGGCTGACCTGGATATTTCAATGACTGATTTTTAGACAAGAAATTAATCCTAGGTAGAAGCTTAAGGCCTTCCCCTGTAACCACAAAACGGTCAACCTCGGCTGATAAGGCGTGAATTTCACTCCTACGCCTCGCCGAGGCCGCAGCAATTAAAAATACAGTTTTAAGAGTTAACATTTTCATAGAAATGGAACTAAGTGGTTCAAAAGGCTTATCACCTAGTACCTGGAGCACCAGTGATAAACTCCAAGACGGAATCAGTGGAGGATTCCTTGGTCTTAGATTGCCCATGCCTTTAATTAATACATTTAATGTACTTACTTCATCACTCCCCCTATTAGCCAAGCAAGGAATAACAGTCATTAAAGCTGACTTATAACCAGCAATAGAGTTAGGCTTGAGGCTATAGGCATCATATAGGTGACAGAGGAAATCAGCTACTACCTGAATAGATGATTCCATTGGATCAATACATCTTTTTGAGCACCATTCTGCAAATCTGTTGATTTTATAATTATATGCTCTGGAGGTTGACCCCCTCCTGGCTTTGGCCATAAACATGGCCGCTTGCTCAGAAAAGCCCTCCTTAATTCTAGATTCCTTGACAACATCCACGCAGTCAATCGGAACATTGACGGATTGTCGTGAAGGGCCTTGCCCTGGAAGATAAGGTTGTCCATCAGAGGCAGCGGAACCGGATTGCAGACCAGAAGGTCCAGCAGATCCGTATACCACGATCGGCTTGGCCAATCCGGGGCGATCAGAAGCACTTGGCACTCCTGCTGCCTGATTTTCTGAAGCACCTTTGGAATCAGGATTGCTGGGGGGAATGCGTATGCATACATTCCCTCCCAGCTGATAGCTAACGCATCTGTTGCGAAAGCGCTTGGGTCTGGAATCGGAGAGACGTACGTCGTCATCTTCGCATTCTTCTTCATCGCGAACAAATCTATGTTGGGTTTCCCCCAATGGTCGAACAGACGATCCGCCACACATTGATTTAGTTGCCATTCCGTGGGTAAAACACTCATCCTTCGGCTCAATGAGTCTGCTAGCAGATTTAACCTCCCCGGAATATGAACTGCTTTCAAGGTGATCCCATGATCCAGGCACCAACAAAGCAGTTTCCATGTCATCATACAGAGACTGGGCGACTTCGTTCCGCCCTGGCGGTTTATGTAAGTCACTACTGTTGAGTTGTCTGAACGAATTAGAACAATCTTGCCCTGAACTTTCTGTAAGAAATGTTCCAGGCCCAGGACTACTGCTCTTAGCTCTAGTAGATTGATATGTTCCTTGGACTGATCCAGATCCCAAAGCCCTGATACTGTGGACTCTTCCAGACAAGCTCCCCACCCCTCCATCGATGCATCTGTATACACAGTCACCTGAGGGTGGGGAGGGGTTAGCAAAACCCCCAGCAAGAGATTCTCTGTATTCAACCACCATTGCAGGTGGTGAATCAGAGGCGCCAATACTGACACGTTCGAGTCCAGCGAACCTGAACTCTGGGTCCACTGTGTCATGAGAAACAACTGGATCGGGCGCCTGCGCAAGGCGGCCTGTGGAATGACTGGTTCCAAAGAAACCATCAAACCCAGCATTCTCAAGTAAACCCGTGCCAGGACATGACGACTGTCGCACACCGACTGGATTACCGAGATGAGTATTTGAACCCTCTCCTGAGTGGGGTACACATACCCCGTCTCCAGATCGAAGAACATGCCCAGGTAAACAAACTTCTGGGATGGAGTTAGCTCTGATTTCGGGAAATTGATCATCCAGCCCAAATCCGAGAGAGTTTTCAAAACAATCTCCAGATTGGCTGACAACGATTCCCGGGTGTGTGCTTTCAACAGCCAGTCGTCTATGTACGTGTGGACTGCTATGCTTCTCCTGCGGAGGTATGCAGTGATCGCGAGAACCACACGGGTGAAGACCCGAGGAGCCGTGGAAATCCCGAAGGGTAACACCCTGAATTCCCACCGCCGGCCCTGAAATGCAAATCTCAGGAAGCGACGGAAGCTCCTCTCTATGGGAATGTGGAAATAAGCATCCTTCAAATCTATTGACGCTGTCCACATTCCTCGCTCTAACCCCGCCAACACCGAGCGCACAGTCTCCATCTTGAAACTGGGCGTCTCTATGAACTTGTTCAATGGCTTGAGGTTGAGAATCGGCCTCCACCCTCCGGTGTTTTTTGTTACTAAGAACAGGGTTGAATAGAAGCCCGGGCACCTCTGTGCCGGCTGAATGGCTTCTTTTAGTATGAGGGAATTTATTTCCTCCTCTATACACAACCTCTGATCCGGATCCCGTGGAATAGGAGTCCAGATCGGCGCGAGAGACAGTCGCGATGGCGGGCCTGACACCCAGTCGGGACGATACCCGACTGAAAGCCATCGCAAGACTAAACGGTCCTGAGTCAACCGTTTCCACTCTGGCAAGTGGGCGGCCAAACGGCCGCCCACCGGTCCACCTAGGGATAGAGGTGGACATAAGGAGGGCCAGAGTGGCACTGTTCTCTCGGCGTGAAACACCGGAGTGGTTCCCACCGCGGTAACCAGGCCATCAGGCCCGATTACCGCGACCAGATCCCCGCGCGCCCCGCCCAGCGCCGCGCGCACCACGGTGCGCGGGCGGCTGTCTGGCTGGGTGCGGCTGGGGAGCCTGCGCCCCCCTCGCTGCTGGCCGAATCGCCCGTGGCCTAGGCCTACGTTGCGACGGTGGCTGGCCTCTGACCTGGCCAGCACCACCTCGAGCCTGCAGAGGACGATACGCAGGGGGTGCCGCGCGAACACGCTCCCGCCGGAGCACCTCAAATTGTTCCCGCAGCGCCCTCTGGTTATTAACCAGAGTGACCGTCTCCTGGAGGTGCCTGCATCCCTCACCTCCAAAGAGACCAGGACCTGTCATAGGCGTCCGCAGCAGCCTATTATACAGGTCCTGGGACGGGCACAGATTGTCAAGCGCAAACGTGCGCCTCGCCCGGACACTTCTGGTTACCGCCCGCGTCAAACAGTCCAAAGCCAGGTTGATACCATCCTGAATGGCTCTCTGGACTGTCACCGGGCTTGGTTGGCGTGATGCGGAAGCCGCTACCACCCCTTGTAGCAGCTGGGAGACGTGGGACAGAGCGGCAATCGACGCTCTCCCACTCTCCTCCGCATCCCGCAGCGCGGCATTTGCCGAACGCAACGCGTTCGAGCACAAGACTCCCGTGTCAGAACGGGAGCCCGGCCGCGCATCTTCGCCCAAAGCCGCGCGATCATCAACGCTTGGCTTCGGCACCACACCGTACCGCTGGTAATCCAGGGGCACGATGCGGCACCGCTTCGCCACCTCGCGAGGGGCCTTCGCGAGACGTCCATTCACCTTAATGGACGCCTCTGCCGCTTCGAACATGTCCACGACATGCTCAGCAAGCGGCAGAGATGGCATAGCGGTAGCCGCCGGCCTACCAGCTAACCACGGCCTATGGTCACGCTGGCTAGCCGGCAGCTCCACGGGTAGATCTGGCCGAACACTTACCAGCCACTGGCAAGCGTCCGACCAATCCTCCTCCGTGGCTAACTGCGAGCGCTCTACTAGACGAGGGCCTTCGTCTTCCTCCAGAGCACTCGCAGTTGATGTCGACGGCGGGTAAGCTGATACCCCTGGCAAGCCTGGAAAAGCATGCGGGCCCGAGAGAGCAGGCATGCTAAATTCCGCGGCTTGACCAGGAGCAGGCGCCGTGGCAGAGCGCGGGGTAAACACCGCTCTACCACGGGTCTGACCAGCACCAGCCATACCATCGGCAAGCCGAGGTATGCGGTATCCGTGGTCAACAGCACCGCCCGGGGACACCCTCTGGACCGTGAAATCTACTCCTGCGTGAGTAGAACCATGGAACACGTCGCCTGCATTCCCCGCGAGGGGTGCACAGACGTCGTATTCCATGGCCACGTCCTCAGAAGGCGACCCCAGCAGGAGATCCTCTTCTTCCTGGCCAGAAAGATTAGACTCCGGGTCAGCAAAGAGAGCTAACCCGGACTGGCCAGGAAAGGTGCCATAGGAGGGTTTGGCACCTTCGGCGCGCGGATACCCGGGGTCTGATGAGCAGACCGCGGGTCCCAGCAACAACCGTTGTCCACGGCCCCTCGGCGCGGCGCCATGCCTGCTGCCAGGGCCTTGGACTGCCCCCAACAAAGGGGCCACCTCTGAATCCACAACCGGACCGGACCTAAAGAGACCGGATTCAGAGGCGGGGATCACCTGCTCGTAAGCAGATGCCGAGGACAACAAAGGAGCTGGCCCAGGGAGCATGCCACGAAGCAACTCTGGGACCAGATCCTTTATTGTCCTCTGCATCTCTTGCAACATTTCGGACCTGAAGGCCTCCATATCCACCGCGGATGAGGCCTTCTTCTTACCCTTCTTACAAACTTTCTCCTTCTTCTTCCTCTCTTCCTCCATTACCTTCTCCCTTGCCTGCAATGCGAGAAAATCAGACATTAATTCGCCCCCCCACAGCTTACATACGTCGCACTTCAGCAACGGTCCACAGGGACTGCAGCTGAAGCACAAGTGCGGGACGAAGCGGCTTTTAAGAAACCTCCCGCAGGACGGGCAACCAGGTCTCTGAAACAGGACAAAGGACAGGGACAATGAGCAAGATAGTTAAGGTTAGCGAACTCAAAACCAACTAAAAAGAGAGGACAGGATCATCAAGATCAGAAATCAAGAAGAACCAGCCATGGACAAAACGTTAATTGTTAATAAAAAGGCCAAGGCCGATTATGACGTCATCACTCTCGTGACCAAATTAATCGATCCGCAACAAGCACCAAGAGCAAGAACGAACTGTATAAGTAAACGGAACATTTCCGTTGAATTGGCATTTCGAGTACACAACAATCAGATATACAGAGATAACTCCTTCCAATTCTAGCATTGGCAAAAAGGGAAATTATCTCCCCTTTTGTTTACAATAATTAGATACCTGATCCTTGTATAGACAAACCATCCAACGTGATGAACCGGAGAACTCCACCATAGTACGCCTCTACATTCTCTCCACCTCAGGGGAAGGAATTGGAGCAAGAGGGCAAAGTGAGAAGACCTTTATAACAGGCCTCCAACTCACTGAACATAGACTTTTTGGTTAGATAACCTAACAGTATTAGTAGGAAATGGAACCGTGGTGGAGAGAAAACATATCCTCTTGTGCCGAGAAGTCCATCAAAGCGTCTATGCGATACCTGTGGACAAAACACAAAGAGAAATGAGACATATGAAGCACCATGTTGTAAAAAAACAACATAATCAGGCGCTAATCACGGTAAGCGCGAGTCCCGGAAATACATTAAACCGGGACAAAACACGCTAGCATATCAAAGAATTCACCTGATAAAGCGATCCCGCTCCTTCTAAAGGCGAATCCTCCCTTTCCGACATGCTTCCACCAAAAAATAATCGTCAAACGTGAGCAAAAAACAAGGCAACGCGCAGAAAAGTATGAAGAACACAAAACCGCATGTAACCCTTTGCCAATAAATGAGCAAAGAGGAAGTAGTAGTCGGCGCATGCGCGGTGGTGGGGCGAGCATCCGCCGGACTACCTCTGACTCCCTGCCCAGTAGGGGCACCTAACTGTTTTTAATCTGAGTGTTTTATTGAGTGAAAGCCGATATTTAGCAATATCAAAAGTATTAGGGAGGTAAGTATACTCTTGATGTGAAATGGTCTGGTGGGTGTTGCATCCCCATTGACAGCCCTCTGAATTTTGTGCGGACAAAAGAGGGGGGGGGGGGGGGGAGCGTGGTCTAGACCATGGAAGTTTAGCACTCTATGAGTCAGATGGCAGAACCCAAGCGTATGCCAGGGTTCTAGTCTCTTCACAACCTTCTCTGTTGGATGGTAGATGAGTGCTGGTTCGAGCCTCCTCCCACCGGTATTTCTTGGCTGTTGAAATCCGGAGTTTATCATAATAGTACATCTGGTAAGTATTATTCGAAGTAGAATCAAAAAAGCATCCGCTTTTGTTTCCACGAGAATTCTTAATACTTACCAGATGTACTATGGCCCTCCCTCAGCCGCCCTGCTGAGGTGAGGCTGAGCTGCTTTCGCTTTTTTTGTCAAGGCAAATATAAGACGAATCTGACTGTGATTAGACTAGATAATAGACATTATCATAATAGTACATCTGGTAAGTATTATTCGAAGTAGAAAGAGAGGTCCTAGGTACAAGCTGTGATTTCTGGCTTTATCTACCAGCAATTATTTCAGTTTTGCCTAAAGGTCTGGCAAATTTCACTGTACATGACAAATGAGTCATGGAGTGCTTCTGTAAAGCCACTTAATGACTACTTGCCACCGTATCGGTTTATTTGTACCAGGACATAGACAGATTAATAATGTTAAGTCCAATGGGATGAATCTGTTGGGCATAGTTCCATTGATATATATCATGACTGTTGCACGGCAGATTCGGAGGACTCTTGGGCATAGTTCCATTGATATATATCATGACTGTTGCACGGCAGATTCGGAGGACTCAAATGTAGCTGGGATAGAAAGAAGGACTGATGCTTAGTGATCTGATGTTAGACATTTTAAAAGTATTGAACAGTTTACCTATATGGTTGATTAGAACTTGAGATATTTCAACGTTGAAAGTGTTAATTCAGTCAAAGTAAAAACATTACACTACACGATATATTAACATTGTTTTCATATGCGCTTCACAATATTGCACATTTTCTTTAGCAAATCCTAATTTCCTCATCAAATCATACCTATCATCCAAATAGAAAACCTGGTATAACGACGTTGAGTACAAATAAGGTCACTTTTCAAAACCCTTGATATGAGTTGTGCAAAATACATACAGCATCTATGTAGAGGTGTGCGATTTTTTGATATTTCGATATATCGTGATTTAATGCAAGATCACAATATTTTACGATGCTAAACTGTGAAAATTGGAGAATCGCCAAAGATTTACAGTGATGTGTTGAATATTTTGAAATTGATTTGACTGGAAGATGTTGCTGCCTAAGCTGTTCCAGTCAAAGTAATTGCAAAATATTCAACAGTTTTAAGCTGATTTTCAATGACACTATATTGCCAATTTGTATAGGTGTGCTTACCCATCTTAAACAACCACCAATATTTCTCTCAACATTGCGACATATGGGGCTACGATATATCGATTTATTGCGATTTTAGATGCAGTAAAAATGGCGATATTGTCTAGAACAATATCGCACACCCCTACATCTACCCACATGGGTACAGCAACTGTGGGTACTACACACTACGCTTATAGCAACATGGGTATGAAAGGCCCTCAAATAAAAGTAGTTTAAATCTCAAACATCAAATATACACTTTCTTGAGCATTAGTAAGGGCTTTGATGTTCAGCTGACCAATGCTCTAGAGCATGCTCCGTAGATTAATAACTTAGATCTATTGAGAGAAATTAAGTTTGAGATATTAAATCTAAATATCAAGCTTCATGCAAATAAGACCAGTATTTTAAGAGACATTGATAAAAAAATCAGTGAAGCATAACAATAGGTCACTGACCTAATTTTAATATCCAGCGATCTGGCTTAACATATTAGATTTAAAGATGATGTGTTATCCAAATCAGCGACATGGTTTTTGTGACATTGGTAATCTCTAAACCAGTTGATTGATGACATATTCTACACAATCATTTGACTCATGAGGATGAATGGCCAAGGATTTCAACTGAATATTTCCAGAAGCATCAGTGTGTTAAAAGAGATATAGGATTGCTCAAAGGCCAATGTCAACTTGTTTGACACCCTCTTTGTGTTACCTGTCTGTGGACTGCAGCACTAATGAACTGGAGGTGTTCAGGTTCTAGGCATTCCAGAGCTCTATGTAGAACGTGTGAGGCAAATTGGTTCTTTATGCATTCCAAGACATGTCCATTGAGATCGTGGATAAGTGAAATCTGAAAACATATATAAAAGTCATTCAGTATATCATAACGCAAGCAGAGTAAGACCTGTTTCTAAGACAGAGCGAAATCTGAGATGGCCCCATGACCAAATTAACAAATCAGGTTCAATTAAACAACCTGGTCTATCAACCTGATTGAAATGTCAAATTTGTATTTACTATTTAACATTTCCCAGTACATCGCAATTTGTGCCTTCAAAATCAATCACCTAACAAAAGCTGAATTTTTATTAGCTGATAGCAGTGATTTTTTGCATGCATTAACTTCCCACGCACAAACCTGAAAGGTGCCTAGTTCCTAATTATATCGGGTGACCAAAAAAACTGTGCCCAACTTCAACATGTGATTTCTAAAAACCTATGTAATGGACTTCAATGAAATTTGGCCATTCTTTATATACTGTTACGTTCTGTGGAAGTTTCTATGTCAGTTAATTTTTGTATGGTGACAAAAACAGAAATACCTCAAAGTGGCATGTCAGAGTCAGACACGTCTGCGATGTAAGTGTGTGTCTGAGATGTGGTGCTGTAATGTCCGATTCTTAGTGCCACGTGTCAATCAAATCCTTGAATTGGATATGTCCAGTACCTCAGGGGTTTACACATTTTAATGAAAAAGGGTGGATGGATGCAAGGATATTACGGGAATTTCCCAGTAAATCTGGCCTAGCTCATGCGTTATTAAACTACTACTACTACCACCACTACTACCACTACTACTACCACTACTACTACTACTACTACCACTACTACTACTACTACTACTACTACTACTACTACTACTACTACTACTACAGCGTGATTGTGACAGATGCTATTGTATCGCCCAGGGACACATCAACAAGTTGCTGCAAAAAGTTAAATGACCAGATTTTTTTATCAGAAAATGTGAAAGATCACGGTCACAGATGGAAAACACTTTACTTTATAACCATGTACGAAATCGGCAAAATGATAGGCTTTATGGACGTTGGGAAAAGGACATTGCCAGCACACGGTTGTACAACGAAGCCATTTAACTTTTTGCAATGAGGCCTACATTTTTGTCCCTGTAGCCCTGAGGTACTGAATATATAAAATTCAAGGATTTGATTGACATGTAACAGTGAGACTCGGACATTATAGTGCTACATGTCAGACACACACTTCTATCCCAGACATGTCTGACTCCGCCATGTCACTTTTTGCTCTAGATTTTAGTTTTTGTTACCATGCAAAAACTAACTGACATAGAAGCTTTAAATTTTCAATGTCCACAGAATGGAAAGACATCTAAAGACTGGCTAAATTTCATTGAAGTTCATTAAATATTGTTTTAGGGAATCGCTCGTCAAAGTTGGGCACATTTTTTTTGTTCAGCCGATATATGCAAAGTTTCAGCCAGATTTCTGCCTGATTCTTTCAGCATCTCCGGGGAGCTGTTTGCTGATCAGAAAATGACATCGTGAAAGCCTCACCGGCAAAGTAAGACTTTTGTCGTGCGGCGTTGGTGTGGTGGAAGCATTTGTGGGTTATGATGAGGGGCTCCTGCTGGTGTTATCCTGATTTAGTGTTGTAATTGTTTTGTGAATATATTGATGAGACTTCTGGGATATGATGGCTATGCGGCTACGAGGGAACAGTGCATCTGTCCCTCTGTCTGTCTTGCTGACCATGCATGCGTCCATGAGGCAAATTTAATTATTTTGTTCGATAGCTTAGTCAGTTAAAAAAAATAAAAATATAGGAAATATAGGTTTTGATCCTAATACAGGAAATGTAGGATTTATTAAATAAATAAGAAAATATAGGACACATAGGCGCACTTGTCGGCCTGAATAAATGGAAACCCATATGGACTTAGTTTATACCTGTATCCTCTCTGGTATGAGGCTTAGAAAATGATGAATGACTTGACTCGCATACTTGTAGAGTGAAAGCTCGTACACATGACCACGAAGAGAGAGAGCCAGCGCTACCTTGTCCGGGATGGACCCTACTATGAAGAATGTCTGAACAAGTGCATGTCCAAAAGGATGCACGATCAATGCTCGTGCTGAAGCAAGAACCTCGTTGAAGACTTTCTTCTTCACAACCGGTGTGGCCTTTGTCAGCTTCTCCTGGATAAACCTACAAGCAACGAGGATGACAAGGATAAGAAGGGGGGGCTCATCTATCACCCTAAACCTACATCAATGCTCATTGTTTGTCATCTAGACCAATCATTGCTAAGCCATGTGCTCATCTTATGAAAGATCAAGCATTTGGTAGCGAAATGTGTGTTATTATAGATCTTTTGATTTGCGATTGAACAAATCAATGTTGAATTTTAGGCCAACAGGCTCGTTTATGGCAGTGAAGTCAATAACTGGATACATTTCTAGCTATGCCTGCCCATTTCTAGCTTTATCTGCCCATTTCTAGTTTTATCTGCCCATTTCTAACTATTTCTAACTATGTCTGCCCATTTCTAACTATATCTGCCCATTTCTAACTATGTCTGCCCATTTCTAACTATGTCTGCCCATTTCTAACTATGTCAGCCCATTTCTAGCTATGTCTGCCCATTTCTAACTATGTCTGCCCATTTATAACTATGTCAGCCCATTTCTAACTATGTCTGCCCATTTCTAACTATGTCAGCCCATTTCTAACTATGTCTGCCCATTTCTAGCTATATCTGCCCATTTCTAGCTAAGATCCACTCACTTTTTACTTGTTTTGCAATCGATTTGAAACTTTGAAAACTTAACAAAGTAACTATACATCAAGCATTATGTTTCAAGACAACCAACAGAATATTTATTAAATTGTAAATTCATCAGACACAATCCATACACTCTCGTGACAGACTTTCCATGACAGAGATACGTCATTAAGATAGTGACATTAGCTAACATGTGTCATAATTGATTATGTCATCAGATACTTGAGTGACAGATTGGATCCATCCATGCCATGATACTGCATGTACTCTGTATTTATTTAATGTTCTCATAAAGTGATAATATACATAGATTTCAAATAAATCTGGGATTATATGTACCATTATGGGTACTTTAAGTAACTAGAAGTCTAGACACCCTTTTAGATTTAGATTCCGACATGGTTCTTCAATGGACATTTCCAGTTTATCAATTCATCATATGACATCATAATCAACTATGTGACATGTAGGATGATGTCACAATCAATGACATGAATGACATAGAATAAGTATGTCAAGAATGCATAATTGGTGATGGACTAAGCATTGTTGGACGAATTGTATGACTATTATTTCATAAAGATGCTGTTAAATATTTTGAAACAAATTTGACTGGGCGCTGTTGCTGCCATAGGCAGAACTAACGTCGCGTAGCTTTGAATTGTAATTTATAAATACATGAGCTTTCAACCTAGGCTAACAGATTGACTAAGTCACTACAAGTTTACTGTTCTGAATCTATAACATAACATTCTTATAATCATTACCTATCATTTATTATCCTCGCCCTATAAATAGAGGGTATTGTGTCTGTCTGTCTGTCTGAGTCTGTATGTCTGTATTTCTTTCATTAATGCAATAGTTCTATTAACCTTGTCATTGATGACACACTTCCACAAGGACATAGCTCAGTCAATCATCTGGAATGCAATTTTTAACTTTTTCAGTTTTCTCCCCGAGTGGGATTCAAACCCCTTTAGTGTTTGGAAGCTGTGTACTCTTCCACCAGACCACCATTCAGAGGACAAAAATCCTCTTCCACCATACTAGCTTTCAACTACCCGTCTCACAACCACAACATAACCAAACAGTCCTTGCGAGCAGAAATACAGTACTAGAAATACAGTACTATCACCCTGCACCTCCAGTGACTGAATGCAAGTATTACTGACTGGCTGAGAATAAATCACTTACTGTGCACCATCCTTGTCTTGTGCAAATACAGTTATATGAGTTAACAGGTCTTTAAGCTCCAGGCCTGCCTTATTCTCCATTACCAACTTCACACTACAAAATAAGTGTACACTACAGCTCATAAATAAGCGATCATGTTTCCAAAATAAAGAAGAGGCTCAAGGGACTGTGACACTCACCTGGACCATTAGCAGTTGGACCATTGCATTTAAAAACATGATAGATAATTTTCTGAAAATCCATGAAGGCCATCAAAAAATTGACCAATCAAGATTCTCGTTAGAAATTTTGAAGCCTATCAGAATAAGATCCTTTCACTCAAGTTTCATTGAAATTAGTCCATTGATTAAGGAGTAGTGTTTTAAATGATTCAATAGATTTTTTTTTGTCAATCCACGGTCACCAAAAAAGTTAACGTATCAAAATTTTGAATATAAGTTCTATAGCCTACAACTGTAGGATCATTCCAGTCAAATTTGGTTAAAATCCACCAAGCAGTTAACCCTTTAACACTCATTTTGTCAAAATTATTCTCATTCATTTCTGTTCTACCAGTGGTAGTATATTTAATATGGTGTAAAATTATGAATAAACATAATTTGATAGTTCCCTTTTCTATTCTTTTAAATGGTAAAACAATTTATGAAAACCTCATTCACATCTAGTGGATCGTTACAGTTTTTTTATCTATCATATGACATCATAATCAACTATGTGACGTACAGGATGATGTCATAATCATTGACATCATGAATTACGTAGATAAGTTTGCCACGAATACAAAATTGATGACAGTCTATGCGTTGTTGCATGAATTGCATGTCTTTACTATTTAATAAACATGTTGAATATTTTGAAACTAATTAGACTTGGCATTGTTGCTGCCATAGTTAAATTAGTTTCAAAATATGCAACAGCTTACCTGTATAGTTTTCTGGAAACTGATAGTCTATCGATCCCAACATGGGCTAAGCGTGGGTGGAGCTTAATTAGGGATGGGCGGGGCATAGCTAAAACTGGAAATCTCCATTGTTAAACTTCCTGAGTTGATCTCATACAATCACGAGAAAGCTCATTCAAAATGATATGTCACTCAAATTGGTTGGTCAATGAAGGGATCCAATCTGTCACACGTTGGCTGATATCACGATCAAAATGACGTAAATCCATCACGAAAATCAAAACGTCTGTCACGAAAATGTATGAATTGTATGTCTTTGATGAATTTAGAAATTAAAGGATAACTAATCTCATCTCTTTATAGATATTCAGGTGATCTAATACACCACTGATAAACTGTACAGGTAACTTTAAGCCTTTTATCATGCCACTAAAGAAAGATATCCAGGCTTTAGTAGCTAAATGCAGCTACATTTCTACAGCCTATGATAGCTGTCATGATTTACTTTTAAACCAATCAGAAAAAGCCTAGCGTGTCTGCCTCGGGATATACGCCAAGTCAGAGGTGCCAGTTATAGTTTGATAATGTGGAATAAAATCAATCATATTGGTAAATTGTTTAGCCCTGTAGGTGGGGCTTAGAATACACCTTCCGTATCCTCTGCGTGTCGTAAGAGGCAACTAAAGGAGGTAAGGGTGAGGTAACCCTGACAGAAACCTCGAGTGCTGAAGACGGAGGTTCCAGGCCGCACAGCGCACTCTAATAAACCATGGATCCACGCACTTAACGCTTATGATCATGTAGATAGTCACTTACAGGACTGGCGGTATGATCAGCGAATGAAAAGAATAAAAGAAGGTAAATTGTTGAATATTTTGAAACTAATTTGACTGGAAGTTGTTCCCGCTATAGGCAGCAATAACTTCCAGTCAAATTAGTTTCAAAATATTCAATGAGATGAGTGTTACATGACATCACACACACTATCGCTTGAGGAGACAAGATGTGGAGATCTCTGTTCAACATTTACTCGACATTACGAAGCGGATAATTGTGATACAGATACGGGAATGTGACAGGATGTGAATGAAATGGAATCTATAAACCATAATCTATCATTGCAGTATAACGTTTGAGATGAGATTAGCATCCCTTTAATGAATATTCTGTTGAATATTTGTAAAGTAATTTTACTAGGAGTTGTTGCAGCTATAGGCAATATATTCAACTGCTTAGTTGCATAATAGACTCTGGGAATTCGCGTTTCAAAGTTTCAAATTGATTCCAAGACGCATAAAAAGTGTACAACACTTAGCTAGTAATGGTCGGAACTTAGCTAGAGATGGCACCCTCTATTTCATATTAAAATCTCCTTACTTTGGTGGCGATGTCTTTAGTAGCTCCAACGTGTTTCCTGCTAATGTGTTCACTGAAACAAGAACACACAATGAAATAAATCAAATGAGATCAGTAGTGTCCAAGATATCCATAGATCCAGAACTTGATTAGGATCGAGGGCTTTTTGTACCCTTTAATGGTCATACCGGCCAAAAATGGTCCTCTGCTATGGCCTTGTGGAATGTCTATTTACAGACCAAGAGAATAAATCTTCAAAAATTGTATTCTCTTGGCTTTTAAATGGACATTCAATAAGAAAATATTTAAATTTTCTTGACCAAATTTGACCATTAAATGGTTAATCTGGATAACACCTAAAGTCTGAACATTATCCTTTGTTGTGTTAAAATTTGTGATAAATTAGAAAAGTAGTTTTTTAGATACATCTACGGACAAACACCCGCATGACAGGCACGCACGCGCATGCACGCACACCAGAATGCATTGCCCTATTGCTCTTATAGGACAATAACATTAATTATGGTTTTAAAATTTGCTTTGATCGCAAACTCCATGTACTAGAGAGATTTTAATGGCCCTTTCCATTTTATCCATTCATCCATAATTCATATGATGTCATAATGAACTAAGTGACGTGTAGGATGACATCATAATCAATTACAGCATGAATGATTCGATTTAGTCCATCTTAAATGTTTAATAATCCAACATGTTGTACGAATTATGTCTTTACTATTTACTAAACTTTGTCAAATATTTTGAAACTAATTTGACTGGCAGCAACAACACCCAGTCAAATTAGTTTCAAAATATTCAACAGCTTACCTGTATAGTTTTTTAGAAATTGATAGCCAGTGAGTTCAGGGATCGATCAATCCCAATACATGCGAGGCATGGGTAGAACTTAGCTAGAGATTGGCGAGGCATAGCTAAAACTGGAAAGGTTCATTGCATTGGTGTCCTAAAGATGAGCAAGGCCAGAAACTTACAACCAACGTTTTTTCAACAAAATAATGGATAAGCGGTTCAGCCTTTCAAATTAGGAAATCTGTCAAAAACCAGCAAATAATGGCCACTCTGCAAATTTACCAAAACAGATTACTGAATACAGGGTTAGAAACCTACTACCCAGAGCCAATTTCTTTTAAATGATATCTCAGGTATTTGATGAACGTCCAAGATAGTTGCAAGATACCAGGCTTATCAAGTTTGTGCAGAGACATGCTGATACCTCCCACCCTAGTGGGAAGTCCACATTGAATGAAATTAACTGAGTTGTTAACAAGCAAATCCAAGCTGGCAGCAAAAGAAATTGACAAACAAAATTTTACAGAATAAGTTCTGACCCATACCAAGATAGGATTATTCCAGCCAAGTTTGGTTGAAATCAGAATAGTTATTAATAAGCACAAGTTATTTAACCATTTAATGGTCAAGCCGGCCAAAACCGGCTTCTGCAGTGGTCTTAAGGAATGGCCATTTGCAGGCCATGAGACTATTTTTGAAAATTTACTACTGGAATGACGATAATTGAGCTGGTATTATTGAGCCAGTGACTCCAATTGCAAATTTTCAAAAATAGTCTTCTCATGGTCTGCAAATGGATGTTTATGAAGAAATTGTAATTTTCTTGATAAATCTTGACCATTAAAGACAGATAGACATACAGATGGAAGGGTGGGCGGGCAGGCAGATGGACGGACGGACAGATGGATAGACCGACAAACAGACAGACAGAGGTCATGTGAATGGACAGATGATAGATACCGGACAGTTTTGGCAGAAATTGACAGAATTTGACATACAGACACATCAATGAATAGACAGAAAGACAGACAGAAAGACATGTACTAGTGGTGTGTCGCAACTAAAAATTTATCAATGGATGTAACTGCATAATTTCAGTTGACGCCTTGGATCAGGTGAGCTAATAATAATAACTAGATGGCCATTATGGCATATGTTTGAGGTAATAATAACCTGTACCTGTAAGCTGTGGCGCTGTTTGCATCAAAGAGGCCGTTTTTAATCTTTTGCATCCTAAGCATCTAGTTTCATCTCCATTTATCTTTCCACATCTAGATGAAGACAGAAAACACATGAATGACATTCAGATTGCTGAAATCACAACAAATGTCACTGTGCATGTAATGATTGTCAAAGAACCTCAAGATTTATAAAAAACTGATGATAATCAGTATTGTTTTGACCCAAAACGACAATAAGCAATTTCCAAAATCTATAACCAACTCCCTCCTATATCACTATTACGGACAGCAGTGATGTATTGCATATCTTGCATAGTGCTTCATTGGAAATTATGCTGTCTGGCCATCGGTGTCCAGTGATGGTGCATAGGTGTTTGCGGTGGCAGGCATCAAGTTTGTCTAGAGAAGCCCAGCTGTTACAGTTATATAACATCAACGATACGCAGGTTGCATTGTATAAACATAGTCCTTTTGTCGAGGGAATCTTTGATCTATGAATGCATCGCTTCCAGAAGGACTGGAAAGCTATGTTCACTATAATGCAGTATGTCAGCAGTACTGCAAAGTAGTGAGCCCAAAATCTATGATGGCCACTGATTGGCATCGTTTGAACAAACTTAAATCTCCATGCCCTAAGGATGTTTTCTGCCAAATAAAATAGGCTTACCTCTTTCCCTAGATGAGGTTTCATGAGTTTTGAATCGATTCCTCAAGCGGTTTCAGAGAAGAATTTTAAAGATGTTTCTTAAAATCGGCCGAAATCCAAGATGGCCAACTTGAACAAATTTGGATCCCTATGCTGCAAGGATGCTTCCTGGCAAATATAATTGAAATTGGCCGAGTAGTTCTCGAGAAGACATTTTAAATTTCCCATTGCTTTAGTATGGGTGCTTTTATCGTTTATCCGACACTTTCAAAAATGGCAAATTTGAGCTCAGAATACCCAAAAACATATATAGAACCAATTGTGGCCTCAAAATTCATTAAATAAAAAAATCCAATATGGCCACCAAACACACTAAATTTTGATTGGCCCACGACGGACATGTTTTTTGACGGATCAACTTGCCATGAACAAACTTTAATGGCCCTTAGTCCCTAATTAAACGAAATCTAGGATTTCTTTTTTCACGAGAGAGTTGATACTTACCTCCCTAATACTTTTGATATTGCTAAATATTGGCGTTCACTCAATAAACACTCAGATTAAAAACAGTTAGGTGCCCCTACTGGGCAGGTAGACAGAGGGTAGTTCGGCGGATGCCAGCCCCACCACCGCGCATGCGCCGACTACTACTTCCTCTGACTAATTTATTGGCTGACACACATGCAACTAATAAGAGCCTGAAGACCGAGCCTCTGTGGGGTGGAGAGGCCGAGTCGTATCTAGGGAGGTAAGTATCAACTCTCTCGTGAAAAAAGAAATCCTAGATTTCGTTTATTTCACATCAAGAGTATACTTACCTCCCTAATACTTTTGATGTTGCCAGAATTCGACAGGGAATTCGGTGGGAGGGAGGCGAGGTCAAAAGACCAGCTCTTCCCTATGTGCTTTCACGCGTTCAAGGCACTTAAACGTCTGAAACTGTGTGAAAACACAGTCGGGATTTGAAGAAACATCGGCTAACACCAACCGATGGGTGAGATGACCGATGTCATATGCGCTCCCCCCCCCTCCTTCCTGGGAGGAAGACTAGCATGACCTCAATGTCCTATACGCTCTCTAGGTACCAGTGCCATGTACTATAGGACAGAGACGAAAAGGCTCCATTTTCGTATACTCTCAATGATGAACCACATCAAAAACACAAACCATCACCATATTAATAAAAACAGGTAACATGACAATACAATCAACAACACATGAACAAGACTGACCTTGTTGAACTTGGCAGCTGTCCCAGTGGAGAAGACCGATGCAGTCCCAAAAAGTGGATGTTTCCATTGATTAATTGTGAAGTATATAAGCAATGAGGAAACCCTCCTCAAAAACATATAAGCGATTATTTTTTCAAAATCGACAAGGCGAGAGGATTCGAGGTGTCACGGAGATAATGGTCTGTAAAACTTGACTCACAGTGCCACTGAGCCACGGACATAATGTCATCCACAGGGACCCCATTAAATAGGGCAGTGGAAGTCACTACGCCGCGGACACTGTGAGCCTTGGCTATGTCAACCTGCTTACCAGTGGCGGATTTGTGACAAAATTGGATACACTCTACAATCCCCCTGGAAATGGTGTCCTTAGACGCCCTGCCATAGGGTTCAATATATGACAACCATAACGCTGACTGATCGGTCCGCCACTCCGAAGTACGCTGTTTGTACCGAAGTAGCGCCCGAACGGGACACCATGCTTTAGAATTAGGATCATATCTAGTTAAAGCAGGCAAAAAAATAGGTTGACCTGGATATTTCAAAGACTGATTTTTAGCTAAGAAATTAATCCTAGGTAGTAACATAAGGCCTTCCCCTGTAACCACAAAACGGTCATTCTCGGCTGATAAGGCATGAATCTCACTCCTACGCCTAGCCGAGGCCGCAGCAATTAAAAATACAGTTTTAAGAGTTAACATTTTCATAGAAATGGAACTAAGTGGTTCAAAAGGCTTATCTCCTAGTACTTGAAGCACTAGCGATAAACTCCAAGACGGAATCACCGGGGGATTCCTTGGTCTTAGGTTGCCCATGCCTTTAATTAATACATTTAATGTACTTACTTCATCACTTCCCCTCCTAGCCAAGCAAGGAATAACAGTCATTAAAGCTGATTTATAACCAGCAATAGAGTTAGGCTTGAGGCTATAGGCATCATACAGGTGACAGAGGAAATCAGCTACCACCTGAATAGATGAATCCATTGGATTAATACATCTTTTTGAGCACCATTCTGCAAATCTGTTGATTTTATAGTTATATGCTCTGGAGGTTGACCCCCTCCTGGCTTTGGCCATAAACATGGCTGCTTGCTCAGAAAAGCCCTCCTTAATTCTAGATTCCTTGACAACATCCACGCAGTCAATCTGAACATTGACGGATTGTTGTGAAGGGCCTTGCCCTGGAAGATAATGTCGTCCATCAGAGGTAGAGGAAGCGGATTGCAGACCAGAAGGTCCAGCAGATCCGTATACCATGATCGGCTTGGCCAATCCGGGGTGATCAGAAGCACTTGGCATTCCTCCTGTCTGATTTTCTGAAGAATTTTTGGAATCAGGATTGCTGGAGGGAATGCGTATGCATACATTCTCCCCCAGCTGATAGCTAACGCATCTGTTGCGAAAGCGCTTGGATCTGGAATCGGAGAGACGTACGTCGTCATCTTCGCATTCTTCTTCGTTGCGAACAAATCGATGTTGGGTTTCCCCCAATGGTCGAACAGACGATCCGCCACACATTAATTTAGTTGCCATACCGTCGGTAAAACACTCATCCTTCGGCTCAATGAGTCTGCTAGCAGATTCAACCTTCCCGGAATATGAACTGCTTTCAAGGTAATCCTGTGATCCAGGCACCAACAAAGCAGTCTCCATGTCATCATACAGAGACTGGGCGACTTCGTTCCGCCCTGGCGGTTTATGTAAGTCACTACTGTTGTATTGTCTGAACGAATAAGAACAATCTTGCCCTGAACTTTCTGTAAGAAATGTTCCAGGCCCAGGACTACTGCTCTTAGCTCTAGTAGATTGATATGTTCCTTGGACTGATCCAGATCCCAAAGCCCTGATATTGTGGACTCTTCCAGACAAGCTCCCCACCCCTCCATCGATGCATCTGTATACACAGTCACCTGAGGGTGGGGAGGGGTTAGCATAACCCCCACGAAGAGATTCTCCGTGTTCAACCACCATTGCAGGTGGTGAATCAGAGGCGCCAACACTGACACGTTCGAGTCCAGCGAACCTGTACTCTGGGTCCATTGTGTCATGAGAAATAACTGGATCGGCTGCCTGCGTAAGGCGGCCTGAGGAATGACTGGTTCCAATGAAACCATCAACCCCAGCATTCTCAAGTAAACCCGTGCCAGGACATGACGACTGTCGCACACTGACTGAATTACTGAGATGAGTTTCTGAACTCTCTCCTGAGTAGGATAAACATATCCTGTCTCTAGATCGAAGAACATCCCCAGGTAAACAAACTTCTGGGATGGAGTCAGCTCTGATTTTTGGAAATTGATTATCCAGCCCAAGTCTGTGAGAGTCTTCAAAACAATCTCCAGATTGGCCGATAAACTTTCCTGGGTGTGTGCTTTTAACAGCCAGTCATCTATGTACGTGTGGACTGCTATGCTTCTCCTGTGGAGGTATGCGGTGATCGCAAGAACCACACGGGTGAAAACCCGAGGAGCCGTGGAAATTCCGAAGGGTAACACCCTGAATTCCCACTGTCTGCCCTGGAATGCAAATCTCAGGAAGCGACGGAAACTCCTGGCTATGGGGATGTGGAAATAAGCATCCTTCAAATCTATCAACGCTGTCCACATTCCCCTCTCTAACCCCGCCAACACCGAGCGCACAGTCTCCATCTTGAAACTGGGCGTCTCTATGAACTTGTTCAATGGCTTGAGGTTTAGAATTGGTCTCCACCCTCCGGTGTTTTTTGTTACTAAGAACACGGTTGAATAGAAGCCCGGACACCTTTGTGCCGGCTGAATAGCTCCTTTTTGTATGAGGGAAGTTATCTCCTCCTCGATACACAACCTTTGATCTGGATCTCTCGGATTCGGAGTCCAGATCGGCACGAGAGACAGTCGCGACGGCGGGCCTGTCATCCAATCGGGATGATACCCGACTGAAAGCCATCGCAAGACTAAACGGTCCTGAGTCAACCGTTCCCACTCTTGCATGTGGGCGGCCAGCCGGCCTCCCACCGGTCCACCTAGGGAGAGAGGTGGGCATAAGGAGTGCAAGAGTGGCACTGTCTCCTCCGCCAGAAACACCAGAGTGGTTCTCACGGTGGCAATCGGCCCATCAGGCACGATTACCACGACAAGATCCCCGCGCGCCACGCCCAGCACCACGCGCACCTCGGTGCGCGGGTGGCTGCCTGGCTGGCTGCGCCTGGGGAGGCTGCGCCCCCCTCACTGCTGGCCGAAGCGCACGCGGCCTAGGCCGACGCTGCGATGGCGGGTGGCCTCTGACTTGGCCACCTCCACCTCGAGCCTGCAGGGGACGATACGCAGGGGGTGCGGCGCGAACGCTCGCACGGCAGAGCACTTCAAACTGCTCGCGAAGCGCCCTCTGGTTATTGACCATGGTCACCGTCTCCTGGAGGTGCCTGCATCCCTCACCTCCAAAGAGACCAGGACCTGTCATAGGCGTACGCAGTAGCCTATTGTACAGGTCCTGGGACGGGCACAGATTGTCCAAGGCAAACGTGCGTCTCGCCCGGACACTCCTGGTCACCGCCGGCGTCATGCAGTCCAGAGCCAGGTTGATACCATCCTGGATGGCTCTCTGGACTGTGGCCGGGCTCGGCTGGCATGATACGGATGCTGTTACCACCCCTTGTAACAGCTGGGAGACGTGGGACAGAGCAGTAATCGAAGCCCTCCCACTCTCCTCCGCATCACGCAGCGCGGTATTTGCCGAATGCAACGCGTTCGAACACAGAACACCTGTGTCAGAACGGGCACCTGGCCGCGCATCTTCACCCAAAGCCGCGCGGTCATCCACGCTCGGCTTGGGTACCACACCGTACCGCTGGTAGTCCAGGGGCACGATGCGGCAATGCCTGGCCACCTCGCGAGGGGCCTTCGCGAGACGCCCATTCGCCTTAATGGACGACTCCGCCGCCTCGAACATGTCAACGACATGTTCAGCCAGCGGCAGAGATGGCATGGCGTTAGCAGTAGCCTTACCAGCTAATCACGGCCTGTGGTCACGCTGGCTAGCCGACTGCTCCACGGGCAGATCTGGCCGAACACTTACCAGCCATTGGCAAGTGTCCGACCAATCCTCCTCCGTGGCTAGCTGCGAGCGCTCTACAAGACGGGGGCCTTCGTCTTCCTCCTGAGCGCATGCAGCAGAGCTTGACGGCGGATATGCTGATACCCCTGGCAAGCCAGGGAAAGCATGCGGGCCCGAAAGAACAGGCATGCTAAACTCCCTGGCTTGACCAGGAGCAGGCGCCGTGGTAGAGCGCGGGGCAGACACTGCCCCACCACGGTCCCGGCCAGCACCAGCGACACGCTCGGCAAGCCGAGGTATGCGGTAACCCTGGCCATCAGCACCGCCCAGGGCCACCTTCTGGACCGTGAATTCTACTCCTGCGTGAGTAGATCCATGGAATACGTCGCCCGTATCCCCTGCGAGGGGTGCACAGACGTCGTACTCCATGGTCACGTCCCCAGACGGTGACCCTAGCAGGAAATCCTCTTCCTCCTGGCCAGAAAGATTAGACTCCGGGTCAGCAAAGAGAGCTAACCCGGACTGGCCAGGGAAGGTGCCATAGGCGGTACTGGCGCCCGCGGCGTGCGAATCCCCCTGGACTGATAAGCAGCCCGCGGGTTCCTGCGACAGCCGTCCACGGCCCCTCAGCATGGCACCAAGCCTGCCGCCAAGGTCGAGGATCGCCCCCACTAATGGGGCCACCTCTGAATCGTCGAACAACGTAACCGACCTATGGAAAAGTGACCCAGAGGTGGGGATCACCTGCTCTGAAGCAGACGCCGAGGACAACAAAGGATCTGGTCCAGGAAGCATGCTACGAAGCAACTCTGGGACCAAATCCTTTATCGTCCTCTTCATCTCTCCCAACATTTCGGACCGGAAGGCCTCCATATCCACCGTGGACGAGGCCTTCCTCTTACCCTTCTTACTGACACCCTCTCTCTTCTGCTTCCTCTCCTCCTCCACCACCTTGTCCTTAGCCTGTAAACACAGAAACTCAGACATTAGCTCGCCCCCCCCCCCCCCCAATTGCTTACAGACCTCACACTTAAGCAGTGGTCCACAGGGACTACAGCTAAAGCATAAGTGGTGGACGAAACGATCCTTTAGGAACCGGCCACAGGACGGACAACCAGGTCTCTGAAACAGGACACAGGACGAGGACAATGAGCAAGTCAGTCAAGGTTAGAAAAAACTCAAAACCAACTAAAGAGAGGGAAAGATCATAAAGATCAGTAACCATAAGAAAACCAGCGTTGGACAAAACTTTAAATGTAAATAAAGAGCAAGGCTGATTATGACGTCATCAATCCCATGACAGAAATTAAATCGGTCCGCAACAAGCATCTAAGTGCAAGAACGAATTGTATTCCTAACATAACGTCCTCACCTGGATATTCTGACTACACACCATCAGATACACAATGATAACAATGGTAAATAGTCATTATTTTTTCAAATAATTAACATCACCTCATATCATTAGTTAGATACCTGATACCTGGTATAGACAAACCATCCACCTGATGCACTGTATCACTCCACCAAGACCCGCCTCTTAACTCTCTCCACCTTAGGGGAAGGAATTGGATCAAGAGGGCAAAGTGAGAAGACCTTTATACTAGGCCTCCGACTCACTGGACATAGACTTTTAGGTTAGATAACCTAACAGTATTAGTAGGAAATGGAACCAAGGTGGAGAAAAACAAACTCTCTGATGCTGTGATGTCCATTACATATCCTCACCTAGACCTGTTGACATAAACACAAAGAGAGATTAGTATTATATAGCACCTAGTTGAAATAAACCAACTAAACAAGGCGCTTATCACGGTAAGTGCGAGTCCCGGAAACACATTACAACGGGAAAAACTCGCTAGAATATATTTGAAATCACCTGATATAAGGATCCTGCGCCTTCCTCCGGCGAAGTAGCTCTCTCATACATAATCCAGGTGATATACTCTCACACAACAAGACTAAATAAGCCCAGAACGAGTGAAAACTTTGCACAAGCACAAAAAGCATGTGAACCCTCTGCCAATAAATTAGCAAAGAGGAAGTAGTAGTCGGCGCATGCGCGGTGGTGGGGCTGGCATCCGCCGGACTACCCTCTGTCTACCTGCCCAGTAGGGGCACCTAACTGTTTTTAATCTGAGTGTTTATTGAGTGAACGCCAATATTTAGCAATATCAAAAGTATTAGGGAGGTAAGTATACTCTTGATGTGAAACATATCTCCCAAATTTTGGCCTAATCCCGTCCGGGGTTCTGGAGGTTATTTGGGGGAAACTAGGTTATCCAAGATGGCCGCTGAACCATTTGGTCAATCAAGTCTTCTTGAACAAATTTGGCTTACCTCTTTCCCTAGATGAAGAAGTGACCGAGATGGTCACGAAAGCTACACTCAAACAATTTCTACATCCCGGAGAGGTAACTAATTTTCCCTTATTATGATGTTTCACTAGTTTAAGTAAATTTATCAAGTTTCTTTTTCACGAGTGAGATGACATACTTACCTCCCTAACACTCTTGATATACTAGTATATCGGCTCTAAATTCAATAATATTCAGAATTATAAAAAGTTAGGTGCCCCTAATGGGCAGGTGGAAGTACACAGTCATGCACATGACAAACACCACCCTCTGCGCATGCACACACCGTTACTAAATATTGGCTGACATAGAAGCAACTATTCAATAGCCAACGGACCAGGCCTCCGTGGGGTGGCGAGGCCGGGATCCTGTTAGGGAGGTAAGTATGTCATCTCACTCGTGAAAAAGAAATTTGATAAATTTACTTATTTCACATCATGAGAACATACTTACCTCCCTAACACTCTTGATAAAAACCAGAATTTGAAAGTAAATTTTGGTGGGAGGGAGGCAAGGTCCTGAAAACCAGCACACCCTCGAAGAGACTAGACTCTTTGAATTCTCAAGAGATTTAAACCATCTGAAATTGTGATTGAAGCCACAACCTAGAATAGAATTTTGCATCGGATAATCGACCGATGAAGAGAGATTGATCAAAAGGCAAATGTGCTCCCCCCCCCTCTTTCTGAGGAAGGTTTAGGAAAAAACGCTGCTCTAAATGACTAGCACGTTCTCTAATACTTAATGAAAAGTATTACTAGACATTAGAAAAAGAAGAATTGCTTCTATTTCAAAAACTCTCTGAAAGAACCACAATTAAGAGACATTAACCATCACCATATTAAAAAATAAAAATGACACCGTCACCAAGACAAAAAATAAAAAAATGGTCATAACCACTGACCTCTGATGTCTTGGACGCGGCACTCATCTCTTCCCCCACCAGATGAAGAGAAATGTACCAGCTAATAGTAGGGATACCCTACCGACAAATGTGATATTTGGAAATAGCAGAGGAGGAAACTATTTACAAACATAAACCTCTGCATTAATATTTTATTTTCTGAGGACTGAGACGGCGAGTGGGTTAGAAGTGTCACGAAGGTAATGGTCGGTAAAACTTGATTCACAGTGCCACTGGGCTACTGACATAATGTCTTCAATAGAAACACCATTAAATAATGCCGTGGAAGTTACCACACCATGGACACTATGAGCCTTGGCTCTATCTACCTGGATTCCAGTGGCTGTTTTAAGACAGAATTGGATACATTCTACTATCCATCTGGAAATAGTCTCTTGACGCCCTACCATGGGGTTCAATATATGACAACCATAGGGAACATGGGTCCGTCCGCCAAACCTGAGTTCTTCTCTTGTACTTATTTAAAGCACGGACCGGACACCATATTTTAGCACCAGGATCATATCTGGTTAAGGCAGGTAAAATAATAGGTTTACCCGGATAATTTAAAGATTGATTCTTAGCCAAGAAATTCAATCTTGGTAGAAGCTTAAGGCCTTCACCTGTAACTATATAATGGTCAGGCTCAGCAGACAAGGCATGAATTTCACTCCTGCGTCTGGCTGATGCTGCCGCAACTAAAAATACAGTTTTAAGTGTCAATAATTTTACAAATATAGCACTAAGTGGTTCAACAGGTTTATCACTCAAAACCTGCAGAACCAGAGAAAGACTCCAAGACGGTGTCAGTGGAGGATTTCTTGATCTGAGATTGCCCATACCTTTAATAAGAGTATTTAAAACACTTCCTTCATCACTTCCCCTCTTTGCCAAGCAAGGGATAACAGTCATCAATGCTGATTTATATCATGCAATAGAATTAGGTTTAAGACTAAAGGTATCATACAGGTGACAGAGAAAATCAGCTACTACCTAAATAGATGCTTCCATCGGATTGATACATCTCTTTGAGCACCATTCTGCAAATCAGTTGATTTTATAATTATAAGCTCTGAAGGTTGACTCCCTCCTGGCTCCGGCCATGAAATTGGCTGCTTGCTCAGAAAAGCCCTCCTTAATCGCGGATTGTTTGACAACATCCATGCAGTCAATCAAAACATTGACGGATTGTTGTGAAGGGTCTTGCCCTGGAAGATAATATCGTCCATCAGCGGCAGAGGAACCGGATTGCAAACCAGAAGGTTCAGCAGATCCATAAACCATGATCGGCTTTGCCAATTCGGGGCGATCAGAAGCACTTGGCATTCCTCATGTCTGATCTTCTGAAGGATTCTTGAAATCAGGATTGTTGGAGGGTATGCGTATGCATACATTCCCTTCCAACTGATAGCTAGCGCATCTATTGCGATAGCGCTTGGATCTGGAATCGGAGAAACGTACGTCGTCATCTTCGCATTGTTCTTCATTGTGAACAAATCTATGTTGGGCTTTCCCCAATGATTGAACAGGTGATCCGCCACACGTTGATTTAGTTGCCATTCCGTAGGCAGAATACTCATCCTTCGGCTCAATGAGTCTACTAACAGATTCAGCCTTCCCGGAATATGAACTGCTTTCAAGGTGATCATATGATCCATGCACCAGCAAAGTAGCTTCCATGTCATCATACAGACTGGGCGACTTCGTTCCGCCCTGGCGGTTTATGTAACTCACTACTGTAGAGTTGTCTGAACGTATCATGACAAATTTTCCCTCCACTTCCTTTAGGAAGTGTTCCAGGCCTAGAACTACAGCCCGCAATTCTAGCATGTTGATATGTTCCTTTGACTGTTCCAGATTCCAAAGCCCTGATATAGTGGCTTCTTCCAGGCAAGCTCCCCAACCCTCCATTGATGCATCCGTAAACATCGTTACTTGCGGGTGGGGAGGGGTCAGCATGACCCCCGCCAGGAGATTTCCTCTCTCCATCCACAAATGAAGGTGATGAATGAGAGGGTCTAACACTTGAATGCGCGAGTCCAGTGATCCTGAACTCTGCGTCCACTGAGTCATGAGAAACAATTGAATCGGCCGCCTCAGGAATGACTGGTTCCATCGAAACCATCAGACCTAACATTCTCAGATAGACCCGTGCTAGAATATAATGACTGTTGCAAACCAACTGAATGCACGAGAGGAGACTTTCCACTCTCTCCTGGGACGGATAAACATATCCTATCTCCAGATCGAAGAACATACCCAGGTAAATAAACTTCGGGGATGGAGTCAGCTCTGATTTCTGAAAGTTGATTATCCAGCCTAAATCTGTGAGAGTTTCCAAAACTTTCTCCAGATTTGCTGTCAAACTTTCTGGGTTGTGTGCTTTCAGCAACCAGTCATCTATGTAAGTGTGAACAGCTATATTTCTCCTGCGGAGGTATGCCGTGATAGCAAGTACCACTCAAGTGAAGACCCTTGGAGCCGTCGAGATGCCGAATGGAAGAACCTTGAATTCCCATTGGCGTCCCTGAAAAGCAAATCTCAGGAACCGACGAAAACTCCTTGCAATTGGAATGTGGAAATAAGCATCCTTGAGATCTATAGATGCTGTCCACATCCCCTTCTCTAACCCCAACAACACCGATCTTACTGTTTCCATTTTGAAAGTCGGTGTGTCTAAAAACTTGTTTAGAGGTTTGAGGTTGAGAATTGGTCTCCACCCCCCGGTGTTCTTCGCCACAAGAAACACGGTTGAATAGAAGCCCGGGCAATCCTGCGCGGGTTGAATTGCTTCTTTTAGAATTAGAGATTTTATCTCCTCTTCTATGCACAACCGCTTGTCTGGATCTCTTGGAATTTGAGTCCAGACCGGTACCAGAGACAAATGCAACGGCGGACCTCTTATCCATTCTGGACTGTATCCGTGCGAAAGCCATTGCAAGACTAAGCGGTCCCGAATTAACCGCGCCCACTTCTGAATGTGACAAGTCAAACGACCTCCCACTGGTGCACCTAGGGTTGACGGGATACCCATAAATTTTAGAAGTGGGTGTGTCTGGTATGAGTGGCAACACCCGAGTGGTACTTGTGATAACCGGAAAAAATTTTCTTGCATCAGGCCCGGTTACCACGCGCCGTTCCTCGCGCGCTGCGACCAGCGCGCCGCGACCAGCGCCATGTGCACCACGGTGCGCGGGCTGCTGTCTGGCTGGCTGCGCTTGAGGCGCTGGCTGTCATACAACAGCACGCTGTTGCTGGCGTAGCCGACGCGGTCTCTGAAACCAGCCGGCCTGCTGGCCTGACACTGCCAGCACCGCCACGAGCGTACGGCTGTCGAGCAGCCGAGGGCTAAACACGCACGTGTTCTCTGCACAGCAGTTCAAACTGTGCACGCAGCGCCCTCTGGTTGTTCACCAAAGTCACTGTCTCCTGGAGGTGCCGACAACCTTCACCTCCAGAGTCCAGGGCCCGCCATCGGCGCTTGCAACAAGCGCGACTTGAGCTTCTGAGACGGGCACAAATTGTCCAATGCAAAAGTGCGCCTCGTTCTCAGTGACTTTGTGACCGACCATAGTCAGACAGTCCAACGCCAGGTTGATGCCATCCTGGATGGCTCGTTAAACTGTCACGGGACTAGGCTGTTGCTGCACCGACACTGCTACCACCCCCGATAGCAGCTGAGAGACATGCGACAGCGCACTGATCGCCGCTCGCGAGCTCTCCTCGGTGTCGCGCAAGGCGACATTCGCCGAGCGCATAGCGCCCGTGCACAATGCTCCCGTGTCAGCACGGGAACCCGGCCGCGTATCTTCCCGCAGAGTGGCGCGGTCCTCCACGCTCGGTCTGGGTGCTAGGCCATATCGAGCATACTGACTAGCAGCAACCCGACATCGCCTAGCTACCTCGCAGGGGGCCTTCGCGAGGCGACCTCTCGGTCTGATCGACTCCTCTGCCGCCGAGAACATATCTAAGATATGTTCAGCGTACGGCAGAGACAGAGCCGTGCTGGCCAACGGCTTCGCCTGTAACCATGCCCGAGGGTTATCGGCGGCCGTCTCATCCACGGCGAGCTCTGGTCTTACAGCGAGGAGCCACGCACACGCCTCTGACCAGTCTTCATCCGTGATTACCTGCGAATTGCCGACGAGCAGCGGGCCCTCGTCATCCTCAATGGCATTCGCAGGTATGGCCGAGGAGGCTATAGACGAACCTGGCTGCCCAGGGAATGTATATGGGCCCGCGAGGGCTGGCATAGCATTCTCCATAGGCAAACCAGGCACCAAGGCCGCGCTTGTGTGAGGGGGTTCATGCACACCAGCATGGCCCGGAACGTCCGTATGAGACTCCACGTCTGTCTGCTCCAATGCGGGCCACATGCTGAACCATGAAATCTGCCCCCGAGGGAACAGTGCCATAGGTGCGAGCGTTCACGCTCCCCAAGAGAGGAGTGTAGACGTTCACATCCATGTCTTCATGGTCAACCTGTGGACCGAGCAGGTAGTCCTCATCATCTTCCTGGTCAGGAAAGTTAGACTCTGGATTAGTAAAGAAAACTAATCCAGACTGACCAGGAGACTGCTCGAAGGCAGATGATGAGTTTACTCCGCGAGTGATCGTGGTCAGGCCCGCTGGTCGGGTCCCGCCCGATGCTTCTCGCGCCGCTGGCACCCCAGGCGATGCGAACATCACGCCTGGGTCCAAGACGGCCGCCCCTGGATCACTAAACACTTTGTCCGAGCTAATAGGCCATGATCCAGGGACGGGGGCTACCCGCACTGAGGTCGATGCGCAGGAAGTTGAAACACCCGTGCCAGGCAACATGCCGCGAAGCATGTCAGGCATCAGGTCTTTCAAAGTCCTGCGCATCTCACTCACTAACTCAACCTTGAAGGCCTCGAGCCCACCCTTCTCAGAGGCCTTCTTCTTACCCTCCTTCTTCGACTTCTTCCCCTCCTCTGCCATCATCTTCGCCTGCAAAGAGAAGAATTCAGAGGTTAGATCCCCACCCCCCTCTTTACAAATAACACATTTGTTAGACAGCCTACAAGCTGAACACAGGGTGGGGGAAGAATCTAGCTTTCATGGTCTTCAGACAGGATGGACACGTCTGAAAGGGAGGGATACGAAGACAATGAGTATAATAGTTTCAAAGCCTTGTTAATGGACTATTTAGTAGAAACCAAAACAAACTCGAGAGAAGACATCTACTTTTATGATCAACCTGACGGGACAGGTGACTTCTCTAGTTAATAAAACACCAAATACAACCAGAACCCCAAATTAAGAGAGAGAGAAAGATTATGACTATATAGATATCTCTCCACACTCTTAATAAACAGGGAGATGAACACATCACAGACTTCTCTAAACTAAGATTATGACATCAAGGAAAGAGAAAACTCTGGTTGATTATGACATCAAACCTCAATGCAAAAGCTCCTTCAAGGAGAGGGGACGTCAGAAAAAATGCAAGAAATATCTAGATCTTACAGACATTCTCAGCTCCCGAATAATATAATATTAAATTATATATACTCGAGAACCCATGCACACGCAAGAGAGAATATAGTGCAATAGCAAAAGGCATCAGAAAATTGTAATTATTTTCAAATAATTATGCGCCATAATTAATAAACTCCCTTAGCCTGAGCACAGGCAACCATCCTCTTGTGCAGGAAAAAACACGTCCCTCCATTCGCCGAGACTCCTCTTCCAGAAGAACTGATGAGGGGGATGGGACAAAAGGAAGGAGATATTTTATTTATTAATTTATTATATCTCCAACCCTTAGACATATCACAATGATAAGTCACCCTGGGACGTGAACAACCTTCTAGATAAGACCATGCATCCTTGTTTAGACACAAGACAAACCTGTAAGCATAAAACACAAGAAATTAATAGCCCTAGGCGCTGGGAAAAAATTTACAAGGATTCCCAGCACCTGAAAACGGGCGGTACCGCCGAAATGGGCACGACGAAAACCAGTAACACACAAAAGTTACAAGTCTTAAATAAAAGCCCGGAACAATGTCACCTTGGATGATGACGAGGAGGACTCCTCCAATATTTTTGCATCAGCCATGATGGACAGGGATGTATTTAGTTCTCGTTAGAATTCAGAAAGAGCCTGTGAGGAATTTCACATGTTGCTTCTTCAGCCAATATATTAGAAAACGGAAGAACCGGTGTGCGCATGCGCAGAGGGTGGTGTTTGTCATGTGCATGACTGTGTACTTCCACCTGCCCATTAGGGGCACCTAACTTTCTATAATTCTGAATATTATTGAATTTAGAGCCGATATACTAGTATATCAAGAGTGTTAGGGAGGTAAGTATGTTCTCATGATGTGAAATTGAATCAATTCCCCAAGTGGTTTGGAGATTTTTAAAGATATTTCCTAAAATCGGGACAAAATCCAAGATGGCCACTGGCCAAATTGACCGATCAGCTTCATTTGAACTAACTGGGATCCCAATGTCCTAAGGATGTTTCCTGCCATATATAAATGGAATCGGTCTAGTGTTGTTGAGAAGTCGTTTAAAGGAAAAGTTGGCGGACGACGGGCGGATGGACGATGGAGACATGATGGACAGTCGCCAGGCCATAAGCTCACTTGGCCTGAAAAACTATAGAGAAGATAACTGAAACGAGGTTTTATGATAATTTGACACATTGTTTTTTAGTATTATACTATAGATGTGACCATATGTTACTTACAAACATTTCCAGGAGTCCCCTTCTGCAAGTTGTTTATCTTGAACTGGATTATCTTGAACCGGATTATCTTGAACTGGATTATCTTGAACTGGATTATCTTGAACTGGATTATCTTGTACTGGTTTACCTATAACACACCAATTTAGTCATTTCAGAAACATATACCCGTACACACACTAATGGCCTTTCCATTTTTAGCTATGTCCCGGTCCTCTCTATCTAAGCTCGACTCACACCTCGTCCATGTTTGGGATCGATCGATCGCTGAACTCCCTGCCTATCAATTTCCAGAAACCTACACGTAAGCTTGTTACATATTTTGAAACTAATATGACTAGGTATTGTTGCTGCCATAGGCATCAACAGCGTACAGTTAAATTAGTTTCAAAATATTCTACAGCATGTTTATTAAATAGTAGACATACAATTCGTACATGTCAGACTATTAAGAGTTAAAGACGGCCCAAATAGAATCATTTATGATGCAATGATTATGATGTCATCCTACACGCCGCTTAGCTGATTATGACGTCATATGACGTCAGATGATAGATGGATACTTTGGAAAGGTAAATTCACAACTGTTCCATTTTTTGGACCTGAAAGTGTTACTATTTTAAAATTACAAGTCAGACAGCAGAATAAAATACAATTTGTCTTTGTTTCCATGCAACACATCCACATCCGTGCAAAACATCCCCATCCCTGTTCTTAGCAACAGATTATTATCATAACAGGAAACAGGGGGGGGGGGGGGCGGGGGGGGGGGGGGGGGGGGGGGGGGGAGAACTGGTCTGGTGTCTATATGCCAAGCTACAACATTTGGTTGGTGTACAGTCAAAATAAACTACGGCAGGTGCTTTATAAACCTGATTTATGAACGTCAAATTACCATTCACTAGCCTTGCCAAAAAGGATGATTTGGTCAGACAAAAGATGTATGAATGTGAGCTATGTATGATTACTGTATTCTGTGGTTGTAGTAGTAAAAACATCCTACAGCTGCAAACAGTCTTTCTTCATTTTTGCCCACTGTGTCTTGTCCTCAGCCAAAATCATTAGCTTCCTCAGGTCCATTCTTGATTTGAGTGTACCAAGTCCTGCTTTATTGAGGTCATCACGTAGCATGCTTAACAGATGCAATGCATAATAAAAAAGTCCTCTTCTGGCTTTATATTTGCTGGCTCGCCCTACGAATTCCAAGGCTCTCTGTGCTCGTGTGTCTTCCGGCATCCTTAGCGCATGGCCAAACATGGATTATCTTTGCTGGGCGACTTTTATGGACAGCAGCGATGTATTACACATCTTGTATAGCACATTATTGGAAATTATGGTGTCTGGCCATCGGTGTCCAGTGATGGCGCATAGGTGTTTGTGGTGGCAGATATCGAGTTCGTCTAGAGATATCCTTGGAGCTGCCCAGCTGTTACAGTCATATTATACATTATCAAGATATGCTAATTAGATATAAAGTATTGTCAATCCTTTCTTTGTTTCACTGCAAAAATAGATATTCAATTTCATCATCTACTTAAGGTTTTAAACAAGTGTTGTAATTTTAAACAGTGATTAATAATATTATTTTGCGTCTGAAACTACTTCATCGGACCAGCGCTAGATGTTCTAAATATAGAATCAGACTTTTGAACATAATCAGATTAAATAATATTGAATGTTGCCTAAATACCAGAATTTTTGTAAAAGGAACTTGTTGCAATGTTACCAGGAGATGGATTCTTACAGAGGAAGTCTTGGAATGGCGGTATTTCAAAGTATGGCAGCAACAGCTCTCAGCCAAATTATTTTCAAAATATTCAACATATATATTTATTCAATTGTAAATCCATTAACCTTTTAGCCCTCATATCAGCCAAAAACGGCTTCAGCATTGGTCTTGAGAAATGTCCATTTGTAGAACAAATGAAGACTATTTTTTTTTAATTTACCACTGGAATGACTGGCTCGATAACCGAGCCAGTCATTCTAGTGTTAAACTTTTTTTAATAGTCTTCTCATGGTGTGCAAATAGACATTTTCTATGAGAAAATTGAAATTTTCTTGAATAGGTGAGACTTTTTAAAAGTTTTATGATAGAGTTATAACACATTATTCAGATTGTGATGTCAGCCTACATGTGACATTTAAATGATTATGATGTCATACTTGGGTGACTTGAGATTGAATCCAGACCATGAAAATCACACACTCCTGCTTAGATAAGTTGTTATTTTCAGGGGCTGTATATGTACACTTGAGTGAGTAATTTTTTTATTTAGTCTTAGTCATTTAACACTCAAATTTGTTCAAGAAAATTTTAATTTTCTCACAGAAAATGTCCATTTGCATTATCAATTCAGTCATTCCAGTGGTAAATTTTCAAAAATAGTCATCTCTGGGTCTGTAAATTGACATTTCTCAAGACCATTGCAGAAGCCGTGTTTGGTCGATTATTAGAGATAAAGGGTTAATAAATGGGGCAGCCTGGAAGTACAGTCGGGCATACCTAATTTAAATGGTGTACTTGCCCCTGGAGGCAACACAATATTTTTCTAATTTTCAAGCCCTGGAACCCTCTATTTCCCAACTCTTAAATTTAGTGGGTACCCCTGTTCTCTAGATTAGTCTTATTAGACGTGACTCCATGTACAACGAATCCCACATCTCCGTCATTACTTTACAGGGAGTTACGCCCAGTATGCGCCAATACAGGGATCCGTTATGGCCACTCAATGGATGAATCCAGTTATAGTTATGTCCCGCCCATTCCTAGCTAAACTCCGCCCACACTTTGTCCGTGTTGGGATCGATCGAACACTGAACTCCCTAAATCTCAATTTTGAGAAAACTATACAGGTAAGCTGTTGAATAATTTGAACCTATGGAAACAACAGCGCCCTGTTAAATTGGTTCCAAATATTCAACAGAATGTTTATTAAATGGTAACGACATACAATTCGTACAACTTGATGAACCATTAAGCGTTTAATACGGACTAGTTCGAGTCATTCATGACGTAACTGACCATGATGTCAGCCTACATGTGACGTAATTGATTATGACATCACATACTTGACTGACTGACTGGAGTCCTCTAGTATCTGATGTCATAATCAAATATATCACATGTTAGCTGATGTCACAATCAAAATGATGTCTAGCTTCATCACGAAAATCGAAGTCTTACAAAGAGTACAAATTGTATGTCTTTGATTAATTTATAATTTATTAAACATTTTGCTGAACATGTTGAAACTAATTTGACTGGGAAGTGTTGCTGTCGTAGTCAAATTAGTTTCAAAACATTCAACACCTTATAGTTCCCTTGAAATTTTCTGAGCATTCAAACTTCATTCAGAGTGTGAGATTGATTCAACAACACCTAAAAGTGGGCAGAGCTTAGCTAGAAATGGAGGGGGGGGGGCAACTATAAATGGATCTCGTCTATTAGAGCCTTTAACCCTCAAATTTGTTGTTTCATATAAACACTGCTACAGATGATTTGATTCAGAATTTAGATGTGAAACGGTTGGCTGACTATTACTATAGACCTCGGCCCGTATTTGCGAAGCCACACTTACGTCAAAAAGGCATAGGCTATGGTGTACATGTAAGTCTAAAACCGGTGTATATATGCATTCACAAAAAATGTGTGCAAATCATTGGTTACTATATGTATCATATGTTTAAGTCTGAAAAAAGAATGTATAACTTCAGCAAAACAGCAGTGGATGAATGAATTTAGGAAAACGAACTGACATTATATGTGACCTTTCAACTCATGCGGACTGTAGTGAAAGCGCATATACCCTGATAAGGTGGGTTACTGGGCCGATACCAGGCCGCGTTGGTCTGGTAATGGCCCAGTAACCTGCATTATCAGGGTAAACAAAATAGCTGCACTCGATTGAATTACTTTTGTGTAGCCTAGAAGTCGAGATTGATCGATGTGATTGAGCTGTTAATTATAAAACTACCAAGATATGACATTTTAGTTAATTTAAATACTTGCTTGAAATGGTTGGCTTATTATTACTAGCCCCCCCCCCCCCCCCCCCATCAACTTATACTAGCCTCACACGCACAGTTACTGACACCCAGCCAGTGACACCATTCACTGACCTACCCACACACTACAGGGATACCTACCAATCCACTCACACATATGCACCCACCCCTGAGTGATATCACGCACTCACTCACTTCTTCACTCACTCACCCACCCACCCATACCCACGCACCCACCAAACCAACCACCCACTCACCCTCCCTCCCACCCACCAACAACTACACTCTGTGACAGTCATCATCACACATCATCACTCAACCCTATTGTCAATGCTGCCAACATTACTCACCTTCACTGTCACTCAGTGTCACTCACCATCACCACCACTCATTGTCACAAACACTCACAGTTACCGGCGCTCACATTCACTCACTCATACCGACACATTCACTCACCAAATCAGTACTAAATTTTCAATAATAATTAAGCTTCTTGGCCTGCATATACCGAGAATGCACAATTGATAAGCAAATTGGATTTCAATTCTCCTAACAAATCTTGACAATGCATGAAATTGATCTGTGAACTGGTTATGAAATTGAATGTATAATAACTTGGGAGAACAATTCCGGTGTACATATTATAATTATGTTTGCTCTTATATACATAATGCTACATTTCCATCCCACATCCTTGAAACTTCCATCCCACATCCTTGAAACTTCCATCCCACATCCTTGAAACTTCCATTTCTCATCCTGCCCTATCTCGCTACTACTTTAACGGCTAAATTTGGTATGGAAAATCAAAACATGTTCTTATTGAATATTCATATTGCAGGCCAAGAGAAGACTATTTTTGAAAATTTACCACTTCGAGCCAGTCATTCTCGTGGTACATTTTCAAAAATAATCTCTTGGCCTATAAATGGGCATTCCTCAAGCCCTCTACAAAGGCTGATTTAGGATGACTTCAGCATAAAAGGGTTAAAAAGATGTCAAATTGTTACCAAAAGCCTAACAAAAATATCACTTTCTGAGGAAATTTAACGTCAGTCCATGATGTCCTTAACATTCGCCTTGGCAGACTGGACATATGTCTCATCCGAAAGACAGGGGTGCAGTAACTTACTTTGACCGGAGTTAGGTGGGTTGGGGCTAAACTATGGATGGGGAAAAAAGCTAGCGGGCATTATGGGTATACACCATCGGAGACGAAAACCCTAGGCGGATATCAGCCCCTTGCTCCCAACCTCTTATTCCAAACGCTTATGATAGTAGAAAAATTGGGGAAAAAAAGAAGTCTGCTGCTGGGGGGGGGGGGGGAGGGGGAACTGGTCTGGTGTCTATATGCCAAGCTACAACATTTGGTTGGTGTACAGTCAAAATAAACTACGGCAGGTGCTTTATAAACCTGATTTATGAACGTCAAATTACCATTCACTAGCCTTGCCAAAAAGGATGATTTGGTCAGACAAAAGATGTATGAATGTGAGCTATGTATGATTACTGTATTCTGTGGTTGTAGTAGTAAAAACATCCTACAGCTGCAAACAGTCTTTCTTCATTTTTGCCCACTGTGTCTTGTCCTCAGCCAAAATCATTAGCTTCCTCAGGTCCATTCTTGATTTGAGTGTACCAAGTCCTGCTTTATTGAGGTCATCACGTAGCATGCTTAACAGATGCAATGCATAATAAAAAAGTCCTCTTCTGGCTTTATATTTGCTGGCTCGCCCTACGAATTCCAAGGCTCTCTGTGCTCGTGTGTCTTCCGGCATCCTTAGCGCATGGCCAAACATGGATTATCTTTGCTGGGCGACTTTTATGGACAGCAGCGATGTATTACACATCTTGTATAGCACATTATTGGAAATTATGGTGTCTGGCCATCGGTGTCCAGTGATGGCGCATAGGTGTTTGTGGTGGCAGATATCGAGTTCGTCTAGAGATATCCTTGGAGCTGCCCAGCTGTTACAGTCATATTATACATTATCAAGATATGCTAATTAGATATAAAGTATTGTCAATCCTTTCTTTGTTTCACTGCAAAAATAGATATTCAATTTCATCATCTACTTAAGGTTTTAAACAAGTGTTGTAATTTTAAACAGTGATTAATAATATTATTTTGCATCTGAAACTACTTCATCGGACCAGCGCTAGATGTTCTAAATATAGAATCAGACTTTTGAACATAATCAGATTAAATAATATTGAATGTTGCCTAAATACCAGAATTTTTGTAAAAGGAACTTGTTGCAATGTTACCAGGAGATGGATTCTTACAGAGGAAGTCTTGGAATGGCGGTATTTCAAAGTATGGCAGCAACAGCTCTCAGCCAAATTATTTTCAAAATATTCAACATATATATTTATTCAATTGTAAATCCATTAACCTTTTAGCCCTCATATCAGCCAAAAACGGCTTCAGCATTGGTCTTGAGAAATGTCCATTTGTAGAACAAATGAAGACTATTTTTTTTTAATTTACCACTGGAATGACTGGCTCGATAACCGAGCCAGTCATTCTAGTGTTAAACTTTTTTTAATAGTCTTCTCATGGTGTGCAAATAGACATTTTCTATGAGAAAATTGAAATTTTCTTGAATAGGTGAGACTTTTTAAAAGTTTTATGATAGAGTTATAACACATTATTCAGATTGTGATGTCAGCCTACATGTGACATTTAAATGATTATGATGTCATACTTGGGTGACTTGAGATTGAATCCAGACCATGAAAATCACACACTCCTGCTTAGATAAGTTGTTATTTTCAGGGGCTGTATATGTACACTTGAGTGAGTAATTTTTTTATTTAGTCTTAGTCATTTAACACTCAAATTTGTTCAAGAAAATTTTAATTTTCTCACAGAAAATGTCCATTTGCATTATCAATTCAGTCATTCCAGTGGTAAATTTTCAAAAATAGTCATCTCTGGGTCTGTAAATTGACATTTCTCAAGACCATTGCAGAAGCTGTGTTTGGTCGATTATTAGAGATAAAGGGTTAATAAATGGGGCAGCCTGGAAGTACAGTCGGGCATACCTAATTTAAATGGTGTACTTGCCCCTGGAGGCAACACAATATTTTTCTAATTTTCAAGCCCTGGAACCCTCTATTTCCCAACTCTTAAATTTAGTGGGTACCCCTGTTCTCTAGATTAGTCTTATTAGACGTGACTCCATGTACAACGAATCCCACATCTCCGTCATTACTTTACAGGGAGTTACGCCCAGTATGCGCCAATACAGGGATCCGTTATGGCCACTCAATGGATGAATCCAGTTATAGTTATGTCCCGCCCATTCCTAGCTAAACTCCGCCCACACTTTGTCCGTGTTGGGATCGATCGAACACTGAACTCCCTAAATCTCAATTTTGAGAAAACTATACAGGTAAGCTGTTGAATAATTTGAACCTATGGAAACAACAGCGCCCTGTTAAATTGGTTCCAAATATTCAACAGAATGTTTATTAAATGGTAACGACATACAATTCGTACAACTTGATGAACCATTAAGCGTTTAATACGGACTAGTTCGAGTCATTCATGACGTAACTGACCATGATGTCAGCCTACATGTGACGTAATTGATTATGACATCACATACTTGACTGACTGACTGGAGTCCTCTAGTATCTGATGTCATAATCAAATATATCACATGTTAGCTGATGTCACAATCAAAATGATGTCTAGCTTCATCACGAAAATCGAAGTCTTACAAAGAGTACAAATTGTATGTCTTTGATTAATTTATAATTTATTAAACATTTTGCTGAACATGTTGAAACTAATTTGACTGGGAAGTGTTGCTGTCGTAGTCAAATTAGTTTCAAAACATTCAACACCTTATAGTTCCCTTGAAATTTTCTGAGCATTCAAACTTCATTCAGAGTGTGAGATTGATTCAACAACACCTAAAAGTGGGCAGAGCTTAGCTAGAAATGGAGGGGGGGGGGGCAACTATAAATGGATCTCGTCTATTAGAGCCTTTAACCCTCAAATTTGTTGTTTCATATAAACACTGCTACAGATGATTTGATTCAGAATTTAGATGTGAAACGGTTGGCTGACTATTACTATAGACCTCGGCCCGTATTTGCGAAGCCACACTTACGTCAAAAAGGCATAGGCTATGGTGTACATGTAAGTCTAAAACCGGTGTATATATGCATTCACAAAAAATGTGTGCAAATCATTGGTTACTATATGTATCATATGTTTAAGTCTGAAAAAAGAATGTATAACTTCAGCAAAACAGCAGTGGATGAATGAATTTAGGAAAACGAACTGACATTATATGTGACCTTTCAACTCATGCGGACTGTAGTGAAAGCGCATATACCCTGATAAGGTGGGTTACTGGGCCGATACCAGGCCGCGTTGGTCTGGTAATGGCCCAGTAACCTGCATTATCAGGGTAAACAAAATAGCTGCACTCGATTGAATTACTTTTGTGTAGCCTAGAAGTCGAGATTGATCGATGTGATTGAGCTGTTAATTATAAAACTACCAAGATATGACATTTTAGTTAATTTAAATACTTGCTTGAAATGGTTGGCTTATTATTACTAGCCCCCCCCCCCCCCCCATCAACTTATACTAGCCTCACACGCACAGTTACTGACACCCAGCCAGTGACACCATTCACTGACCTACCCACACACTACAGGGATACCTACCAATCCACTCACACATATGCACCCACCCCTGAGTGATATCACGCACTCACTCACTTCTTCACTCACTCACCCACCCACCCATACCCACGCACCCACCAAACCAACCACCCACTCACCCTCCCTCCCACCCACCAACAACTACACTCTGTGACAGTCATCATCACACATCATCACTCAACCCTATTGTCAATGCTGCCAACATTACTCACCTTCACTGTCACTCAGTGTCACTCACCATCACCACCACTCATTGTCACAAACACTCACAGTTACCGGCGCTCACATTCACTCACTCATACCGACACATTCACTCACCAAATCAGTACTAAATTTTCAATAATAATTAAGCTTCTTGGCCTGCATATACCGAGAATGCACAATTGATAAGCAAATTGGATTTCAATTCTCCTAACAAATCTTGACAATGCATGAAATTGATCTGTGAACTGGTTATGAAATTGAATGTATAATAACTTGGGAGAACAATTCCGGTGTACATATTATAATTATGTTTGCTCTTATATACATAATGCTACATTTCCATCCCACATCCTTGAAACTTCCATCCCACATCCTTGAAACTTCCATCCCACATCCTTGAAACTTCCATTTCTCATCCTGCCCTATCTCGCTACTACTTTAACGGCTAAATTTGGTATGGAAAATCAAAACATGTTCTTATTGAATATTCATATTGCAGGCCAAGAGAAGACTATTTTTGAAAATTTACCACTTCGAGCCAGTCATTCTCGTGGTACATTTTCAAAAATAATCTCTTGGCCTATAAATGGGCATTCCTCAAGCCCTCTACAAAGGCTGATTTAGGATGACTTCAGCATAAAAGGGTTAAAAAGATGTCAAATTGTTACCAAAAGCCTAACAAAAATATCACTTTCTGAGGAAATTTAACGTCAGTCCATGATGTCCTTAACATTCGCCTTGGCAGACTGGACATATGTCTCATCCGAAAGACAGGGGTGCAGTAACTTACTTTGACCGGAGTTAGGTGGGTTGGGGCTAAACTATGGATGGGGAAAAAAGCTAGCGGGCATTATGGGTATACACCATCGGAGACGAAAACCCTAGGCGGATATCAGCCCCTTGCTCCCAACCTCTTATTCCAAACGCTTATGATAGTAGAAAAATTGGGGAAAAAAAGAAGTCTGCTGCTGGGGGGGGGGGGGGAGGGGGAACTGGTCTGGTGTCTATATGCCAAGCTACAACATTTGGTTGGTGTACAGTCAAAATAAACTACGGCAGGTGCTTTATAAACCTGATTTATGAACGTCAAATTACCATTCACTAGCCTTGCCAAAAAGGATGATTTGGTCAGACAAAAGATGTATGAATGTGAGCTATGTATGATTACTGTATTCTGTGGTTGTAGTAGTAAAAACATCCTACAGCTGCAAACAGTCTTTCTTCATTTTTGCCCACTGTGTCTTGTCCTCAGCCAAAATCATTAGCTTCCTCAGGTCCATTCTTGATTTGAGTGTACCAAGTCCTGCTTTATTGAGGTCATCACGTAGCATGCTTAACAGATGCAATGCATAATAAAAAAGTCCTCTTCTGGCTTTATATTTGCTGGCTCGCCCTACGAATTCCAAGGCTCTCTGTGCTCGTGTGTCTTCCGGCATCCTTAGCGCATGGCCAAACATGGATTATCTTTGCTGGGCGACTTTTATGGACAGCAGCGATGTATTACACATCTTGTATAGCACATTATTGGAAATTATGGTGTCTGGCCATCGGTGTCCAGTGATGGCGCATAGGTGTTTGTGGTGGCAGATATCGAGTTCGTCTAGAGATATCCTTGGAGCTGCCCAGCTGTTACAGTCATATTATACATTATCAAGATATGCTAATTAGATATAAAGTATTGTCAATCCTTTCTTTGTTTCACTGCAAAAATAGATATTCAATTTCATCATCTACTTAAGGTTTTAAACAAGTGTTGTAATTTTAAACAGTGATTAATAATATTATTTTGCGTCTGAAACTACTTCATCGGACCAGCGCTAGATGTTCTAAATATAGAATCAGACTTTTGAACATAATCAGATTAAATAATATTGAATGTTGCCTAAATACCAGAATTTTTGTAAAAGGAACTTGTTGCAATGTTACCAGGAGATGGATTCTTACAGAGGAAGTCTTGGAATGGCGGTATTTCAAAGTATGGCAGCAACAGCTCTCAGCCAAATTATTTTCAAAATATTCAACATATATATTTATTCAATTGTAAATCCATTAACCTTTTAGCCCTCATATCAGCCAAAAACGGCTTCAGCATTGGTCTTGAGAAATGTCCATTGGTAGAACAAATGAAGACTATTTTTTTTTAATTTACCACTGGAATGACTGGCTCGATAACCGAGCCAGTCATTCTAGTGTTAAACTTTTTTTAATAGTCTTCTCATGGTGTGCAAATAGACATTTTCTATGAGAAAATTGAAATTTTCTTGAATAGGTGAGACTTTTTAAAAGTTTTATGATAGAGTTATAACACATTATTCAGATTGTGATGTCAGCCTACATGTGACATTTAAATGATTATGATGTCATACTTGGGTGACTTGAGATTGAATCCAGACCATGAAAATCACACACTCCTGCTTAGATAAGTTGTTATTTTCAGGGGCTGTATATGTACACTTGAGTGAGTAATTTTTTTATTTAGTCTTAGTCATTTAACACTCAAATTTGTTCAAGAAAATTTTAATTTTCTCACAGAAAATGTCCATTTGCATTATCAATTCAGTCATTCCAGTGGTAAATTTTCAAAAATAGTCATCTCTGGGTCTGTAAATTGACATTTCTCAAGACCATTGCAGAAGCTGTGTTTGGTCGATTATTAGAGATAAAGGGTTAATAAATGGGGCAGCCTGGAAGTACAGTCGGGCATACCTAATTTAAATGGTGTACTTGCCCCTGGAGGCAACACAATATTTTTCTAATTTTCAAGCCCTGGAACCCTCTATTTCCCAACTCTTAAATTTAGTGGGTACCCCTGTTCTCTAGATTAGTCTTATTAGACGTGACTCCATGTACAACGAATCCCACATCTCCGTCATTACTTTACAGGGAGTTACGCCCAGTATGCGCCAATACAGGGATCCGTTATGGCCACTCAATGGATGAATCCAGTTATAGTTATGTCCCGCCCATTCCTAGCTAAACTCCGCCCACACTTTGTCCGTGTTGGGATCGATCGAACACTGAACTCCCTAAATCTCAATTTTGAGAAAACTATACAGGTAAGCTGTTGAATAATTTGAACCTATGGAAACAACAGCGCCCTGTTAAATTGGTTCCAAATATTCAACAGAATGTTTATTAAATGGTAACGACATACAATTCGTACAACTTGATGAACCATTAAGCGTTTAATACGGACTAGTTCGAGTCATTCATGACGTAACTGACCATGATGTCAGCCTACATGTGACGTAATTGATTATGACATCACATACTTGACTGACTGACTGGAGTCCTCTAGTATCTGATGTCATAATCAAATATATCACATGTTAGCTGATGTCACAATCAAAATGATGTCTAGCTTCATCACGAAAATCGAAGTCTTACAAAGAGTACAAATTGTATGTCTTTGATTAATTTATAATTTATTAAACATTTTGCTGAACATGTTGAAACTAATTTGACTGGGAAGTGTTGCTGTCGTAGTCAAATTAGTTTCAAAACATTCAACACCTTATAGTTCCCTTGAAATTTTCTGAGCATTCAAACTTCATTCAGAGTGTGAGATTGATTCAACAACACCTAAAAGTGGGCAGAGCTTAGCTAGAAATGGAGGGGGGGGGCAACTATAAATGGATCTCGTCTATTAGAGCCTTTAACCCTCAAATTTGTTGTTTCATATAAACACTGCTACAGATGATTTGATTCAGAATTTAGATGTGAAACGGTTGGCTGACTATTACTATAGACCTCGGCCCGTATTTGCGAAGCCACACTTACGTCAAAAAGGCATAGGCTATGGTGTACATGTAAGTCTAAAACCGGTGTATATATGCATTCACAAAAAATGTGTGCAAATCATTGGTTACTATATGTATCATATGTTTAAGTCTGAAAAAAGAATGTATAACTTCAGCAAAACAGCAGTGGATGAATGAATTTAGGAAAACGAACTGACATTATATGTGACCTTTCAACTCATGCGGACTGTAGTGAAAGCGCATATACCCTGATAAGGTGGGTTACTGGGCCGATACCAGGCCGCGTTGGTCTGGTAATGGCCCAGTAACCTGCATTATCAGGGTAAACAAAATAGCTGCACTCGATTGAATTACTTTTGTGTAGCCTAGAAGTCGAGATTGATCGATGTGATTGAGCTGTTAATTATAAAACTACCAAGATATGACATTTTAGTTAATTTAAATACTTGCTTGAAATGGTTGGCTTATTATTACTAGCCCCCCCCCCCCCCCCCCCCATCAACTTATACTAGCCTCACACGCACAGTTACTGACACCCAGCCAGTGACACCATTCACTGACCTACCCACACACTACAGGGATACCTACCAATCCACTCACACATATGCACCCACCCCTGAGTGATATCACGCACTCACTCACTTCTTCACTCACTCACCCACCCACCCATACCCACGCACCCACCAAACCAACCACCCACTCACCCTCCCTCCCACCCACCAACAACTACACTCTGTGACAGTCATCATCACACATCATCACTCAACCCTATTGTCAATGCTGCCAACATTACTCACCTTCACTGTCACTCAGTGTCACTCACCATCACCACCACTCATTGTCACAAACACTCACAGTTACCGGCGCTCACATTCACTCACTCATACCGACACATTCACTCACCAAATCAGTACTAAATTTTCAATAATAATTAAGCTTCTTGGCCTGCATATACCGAGAATGCACAATTGATAAGCAAATTGGATTTCAATTCTCCTAACAAATCTTGACAATGCATGAAATTGATCTGTGAACTGGTTATGAAATTGAATGTATAATAACTTGGGAGAACAATTCCGGTGTACATATTATAATTATGTTTGCTCTTATATACATAATGCTACATTTCCATCCCACATCCTTGAAACTTCCATCCCACATCCTTGAAACTTCCATCCCACATCCTTGAAACTTCCATCCCACATCCTTGAAACTTCCATCCCACATCCTTGAACCTTCCATTTCTCATCCTGCCCTATCTCGCTACTACTTTAACGGCTAAATTTGGTACGGAAAATCAAAACATGTTCTTATTGAATATTCATATTGCAGGCCAAGAGAAGACTATTTTTGAAAATTTACCACTTCGAGGCAGTCATTCTCGTGGTACATTTTCAAAAATAATCTCTTGGCCTATAAATGGACACTCCTCAAGCCCTCTACAAAGGCTGATTTAGGATGACTTCAGCATAAAAGGGTTAAAAAGATGTCAAATTGTTACCAAAAGCCTAACAAAAATATCACTTTCTGAGGAAATTTAACGTCAGTCCATGATGTCCTTAACATGCGCCTTGGCAGACTGGACATATGTTTAATGTCTCATCCGAAAGACAGGGGTGCAGTAACTTACTTTGACCGGAGTTAGGTGGGTTGGGGCTAAACTATGGATGGGGAAAAAAGCTAGCGGGCACTATGGGTATACACTATCGGAGAAGAAAACCCTAAGCGGATATCGGCCCCTTGCTCCCAACCTCTTATTCCTACGCTTATGATAGTAGAAAAATTGGGAAAAAAAAGAAGTCTGCTGCTACTTTGATGAAAAAGTACTAAAAATAGCTTTATAGAGTGCCACGAAAATCAATACAATTAATGAGGCAAACAGTGAATATCGAAAGGCTTACAGCTGAATTCAATAGTTTACTGGTTTAGGATCATGAAAGAATTTTGGAAAAAATAAATAAATGAAAGTCTCTTAGTATAGCCATAAACACTAATTATATAATTAGTCTACAGCATAGTGCAGACTATCGGTGGAAATTCATCATTTAGGCCTACGCAACTGCGCTATCCAAAAACGGCCATGTATCTTGACACCACTACGAAAATTGCATGCGGTCGCGATCTAGAAATAAGAAATTCCGAAATTTGTTTTATATTCAAATGCTGCAGTGAATGAGGAACATTCTGACACTTAACATCTTTAGAAAACTCTAAAAATGAAAAAGTGACGCGAGGACGAATATTGGTGAGATTGCGCTATGTACAAATGAATACACTAGCCTAGCGAGTTGCTAATGGTACATAGGAAAATAAACTGCAAAACATTCCCTCATACACATCACAGGTCAACGGTCACCATTCTTGTTTTACAAGCAGATACCGCTGTTTTATCGCATTTTTTCTGTTGTTTAGGTTAATTATTTATATTGGAAGATTTACCATCTTTTTACTTAGTAAATGTAGCATATATGTCATGAATACCGCTGATTACCCCCTTTAAGTAATTCTGAAATATAAATGTATATGATTTGAAAAACAGAAAAAGTTAAAGTTGAAAAGGCAGAGGTAAAATAGCACGGTCAGAATGACCTTGACCCTGGTGACCTCTATGTCACCTTCCTGTATCCTTTTGGTATAAGCAACCATGAACCCAAGTTGTGTTCCATTAGGGTGAAGCAATCCTGAAATATAACCGGATAAGATTTGCTATGCCTAAAAAATAACATTGAACAAGATGGCCACCATCAAAATCAAGCCGTCAAAATTCTTTATACAAGTTCTGAAGCGTACGGGTCTCGGGTTCTTCCAGCTGAGTATGGTTGAAATCGGCAAAGCGGTTAATGAAGAGTAGCCTTTTAACTGATTTCCCAAAATATTCAGAAAATCCAAAATTTACCAATAAAACTTCTATATGCAACTTCTAAAGCCTACCACCCTAGGCTCATTCCAGCCAGTCTAGTTGAAATCGCCCAAGTAGTTATGGAGTAGACGATTTTCAGCCATTTTTCAGAAAATTCAAGATAGCCACCGAATAAATTGACCAATCAAAATTCTATATACAAGCTCTGCAGCATAGCACGTTAGGGTCCTTCCAGCCGAGTTTGCTTGAACTCGTTCAAGTGGTTAATATAGAGTAGCCTTTTAACCGATTTCCCAAAATTTTCAGAAAATCCAAGATGGCCATCGGAAAAATGGACTAATCAAAATTCTGTATACAAGTTCTGAAATCTACCAGGCTAGTATCCTTCCAGCCAAGTCTGGTTGAAATTGCTCAAGCAGTTAACGAGGAATAGCGTTTTAAATGATTTCCCGCAATTGTTCAGTAAATTCAAGATGGCCACTAAAAAAATTGACCAATCAAAATTCTGTATACACTCTGAAGCCTACCCTCATAGGGTCCTTCCAGCCAAATTAGGTTGAAATCCGCCAAATGGTTATTGAGGAGTAGCGTCTTTAAGCAAAAGTTTATGGACAGATGGATGCCGGACGGACAGACAGATGATGCACAGTCGGCATGCCATAAGCTCACTTGGCCATTCTGGCCAGGTGAGCTAAAAATAACACAGTTTTGTAGAGGTCAGAATGACCTCGACCTTCAACGTTGTGACTTCAGCATCAACATGCTGCTTCCTAACATCATAGGTAACAATGTATTCAAGTTTAGTTCCAATAGGATTAATCAATCCTGAAAGATCAGTCGAGTTTTGCTAATCACTAAAACATAACATTGACAAACAGAGTTTTGCATCAAGGTCACAGTGACCTTGACCTTTGACTTTGTGACCTCATTATCATCATGGTGCTTCATAACATTATAGTCAACTACACAGACAAGTTTAGTTGCAATAGGATTAACTGATCCTGAAATATAAGCTAAGAAGTTTTGCTAAATGCAAAAACTTAACGTTGTTGCCACTGTCACTGCCTTTGGAAAAGTGATACATATGTCTTGCTTTCTGCTTCACAGGTGAGTCAATAACAACAGGATGGATGCCATGACATATGTTTGAGGTAATAATAGCTGGAAAGTTAGAACACACTAAGATTAACTTGATTGACCTTTTATAAACTTTCACATATACATGTACAATTGCTGATATGGCAGATTTACGTGCAAAAACTAGTCTTAAACAGTACCTCCAGTTTTAGGCAGATCTAGCACTGACATCCTTTGTCTACTGCAGCCTAATAGCCCTAGACATCTGACATAACGAGCTTCATTTACCTTGCCACATCTGTACAAAGACACGGAAAACACACGTACAAAGATCAGACTGATGAGATCTCCAAAATGTCACTATTAGCGTGGGTGCGTGTAATGATTGTGCGGTGCGAGTGAGCCACGGTGCGAGTGAGCCATTTAATAAACATTCTGTTGAATATTTTGAAACACGTGTACGCAATGATTGTGCGTGTCTGTGTGTGTGCGTGCATGTGTGGGTGGGTGATGATTGTCAAACATGCTTGCGGTCGATAGACCATGATGACAATCAAAGATTCCTGAAATTTATGCCTCTAATTTACCATCCGCGGTAATAACTATGTGGAATGAACCGGGTGGCGCCTGGGGCTTTCAAAGAGTTCCTACACTGCTAAGTTGATTCCTATCGGTTCCATTGTGTGGAGTTGGTGGATCCAATGGCATTCTTTTTGCCTCCTCCAGACTGTTGAGTTTGGATCCATTGGATCCAATGAGGACTTGTATGATCCTGTATTGCATGTCATTTCTGTGATGTCTTGGTCTATAGAAATGGCATGATACTGGTATGGCGTATCTTTCAGGTTTGTAATGGAGCGGTGCTCTTGGATCCTGGTCCTGAAAGGTCTCATCAGGGTTTCTCTTACATATTGTTTGCCACAAGTTTTGCAGCTTAGGAGGTATACTACATTGCGAGTTCTGTAGTTGCCTATGATTTTGGCTCTGTAGGAGTGGCCCGTGTGGTTACTAGTGAAAACTCTTGACCATGTTTTTACAAATGTTGCAGTTCTTGGTTTCACATGGGAGAAAGGGGTTGCGGTGGATATCTGTTTTGTTATCATCTGGATCTGGTAGTTTCACCCTGACTATGGTGTCTTTTATTGTCTTGTTCTTTTTGAAGCCAAACAGTGGTGTATCTGGGAAAGCCAGTCTGCAGTACTTAGTGCCCTGTAGAATTGGCCGATATTTGCCGATTCTGTCTTTTAACATCATTCCTGTGCGGTTGAATTCACAGACGAAGATCTGTCTCCGGATAGAATGTCGCTCCTTCGAACGGGCTGTTTGACAAGCTTTTTGTAGAATTTTTAGAGGGTAGCCTCTGGTGGTATAATGGTCCTGCATTGTGAGGCTGTTTTTCGCAAAATCCTATGGGGTTTATTTAGTACTTAGATATATTGTTATTATCGTCTCTAATTTACCATGGTCTTGACCATTGGTGAAGATCTCTTAACACTTTAACCTTTGAATTTATTCAAGAAAATTTTAATTTTCTTGTCTATTTGCAGACCAAGAGAAGATTTTTGAAAATTTACCACTGGAACGACTGGTTATCGAGGAGCCAATCATTCCAGTGGTAAATCTCCAAAAATAGTCTGCATTTGATCTGCAAATGGACATTTCTCACGACCACTGCCGAAGACGTTTTTGGCTGACATAAGGGCTAAAGGGTTAAGAGGTTGACTTATCATCTGGAAAAATAACCCAAATTTCCTTGATTTAGTCACCATGACTTCTATGTTAATAGACTTCAGATGCCCAAGGAGGGGGGTGGGGGGGGGGGGTTATGAGTCAGTTTTGGTGAAGATTCATTCAGTAGATCTTGAATCATCATTCATATACACAACACACTCTCTTTAATTATGTCACCATGACCTTTATGCCAAAATCACTCTACTACATTGGACACCCACGAGCAATCGCCTTGTCAAGGTTGAAAATAGAGTACAAATCAGATATAATGTAAAATGTTTCAAAAACTAAATAAAATTTACTATTGTACATTTTGAATATAAGTCGATTGATAAATGTCTTCCAATACAATGGACCTTTCCAAGTTTATCATCCATCATTTGATGTCATAATCAACTACGTGACGTGTAAGATGACATCATAATCATGACATCATGAATGACTCGATATAGTCAATCTTTAACGCTTAATAGTCTGACACATTGTATGAATTGTATGTCTTTACCATTTAATAAACATTCTGTTGAATATTTTTAAATTAATTTGACTGGGCGCTATTTATGGCAGCAACAGTGCCCAGTTAAGTGTTTCGAAATATTTAACAGCTTACCTGTATAGTTTTCTGGAAATTGATAGTCAGGGCGTTCAGAGATTGATCGATCCTAAGACGAGCGAGGTGTGGGTGGGCTTAGATAAAGATGGGCTAAAACTGGAACAGTCAATTACGCTTAAAATATTCATCAAAACATTTCTGACTAATAGTTTTCTGTTTTTGTCTTGGAAATATGTTAACATATTTTTATCTATACTATACACACCTGAACACGGCACATGCGATATTCTCCCACCACTACCTATATATTTACGGGGCAAAATTACTGATATGAGACACACACGCACGCACACACGCACGCACGCACACACGCATGCAGGCAGGCAGGCAGGCAGGCATGCACGCACGCACACATGCATAAATGCACAGAGGGAAAAACAACAGTCTTACTAAGAAAGGTTAAACTTAACAAAAAATTATTAACATACATGCTAATGGAAAGTAATTTTAATAAGATTTTATGATACTTTTACACATTGCTTTTTATTATAATACTACAGATATGACCATACTTATGTTACTTACACACATTTCCAAGATTCATCATCTGCAACTGGTTTACCTAGAATACAGAAATCATGCATTATGAAGCCATTGCAGAAACATGCAGTCTTACATATGGTAATACACAATCAGGGACAGATCTGGGTTTTGCAAAGTTCTAGCCAATAGATTAGCCAAATACCATTTTTGTCAGCTAAATAGTAAATATTTTAGCCCCATCTTTACTTCAATGTCACTTATAAATGACACCTAAAGAACGTGATCGCAGTCAGACATCACCATCAGATCAGTTAATACTATCAATTTTACAGTCAAGATACAATAGGGTCTTAATATATAAGAAATGTGCTGAACATTTTGAAACTAATATGCCTAAGGCAGCAACAGCTTTCAGTCATATTAGTTTTAAAATATTTAACAACGTAAACAGGAAGTTTTCCTTTGCAACTGTAATGCTGGAATTAGTCAGGATTCAGCCAATCAAGAAGATTAACCATTAGCCATTGATTTAGCCAATTTTGCTTTTCATTAGCTAGAGTTTTATTAGCATTTGGCTAATGGAACTTTCCACTGTATCCATCCATCATATGATGTCATAATCAACTACGTGACGTGTACAATGACATCACAATCAATGACGTCATGAATGACATAGATAAGTACGTCCCGAACACATAGTTGAAGACGGAATATGCGGTGTTGTACGAATTGTATGTCTACTATTTAATAAATATCCTGTTGAATATTTTGAAACTAATTTGACTGGGAGCTGTAGCTGCTATAGGCAGTAACAGCAACCAGTCAAATTAGTTACAAAATATTCAACAACTTAACTATATAGCTTTCAGGAAATTGATAGTCAGGGCATTCGGGGATCGATCAATCCCAACACGGCGAAGTGTGGGTGGCGCTTAGCTAGTGATGGGCGGGGCATAGATAAAACTGGAAAAGTCCATTGGCTAGTGGGTAGATCAGTCCCTGACAATACAACTCCTGGAAGATGAGATAGGTGAGAAGAGAAAATGTGATGAGTTTGGTCAGCTTGGAGATTTAATCCCGAACTACCAACATGTGTGACACAATCACTGAGATTTAACACATTTACAGACAAATCCCTGAAAAACATATTCTTTAAGAGATAAATTAATTTGACTGGAAGCCATCAGGATCTGGTTTACCAAAAACATAGTACATTATGGAGTCATTACAGAAACATGCAGTCTTACATATAACAATCAGTTATGTGATCGATCTCGAAGAAAAAGATAGGAAATGGCTTGATGCGAAGTGTCAGTCCTTCTTGACATAGAAATTGTCACAATCTTCTAAACCAATTAACCTTTTAATTGGCAGCCGAGTCAAAAAGCCTATGCAATTATCCTGAGGAATAATCATTTACAACTGGAATACAGTCCTTCCAGTGACACATTTTCAAAATTTGTCTTCTCTGCCTGCAAATGAACATTCACTAAGCAGAAAGTTTGATTTTGTTGACCAATCGAGACCATTAACGGGAAAAGAATACACTACATGTAGTTCTGCAATTCAAAATTATAGGATTTCCTATTAACCTGGTTAACAAAAAATAGGATTTCCTATAAAAATAGAGAAAATCTCATCCCTGAATAATACACAACTCAACTGAAAGAAGAGATGGATAAGAAAAGATAAACCGTGAGGTTGAGATAAATGTAAAATGTTTTTTTATATTCACACTGACCTTCCCTTTTTGATGCCAAGGTGACTGTGTCATGCCATCTCATTATAAGGAAGGGTGTGTCCAAATTTGGGCCATGCATACTTAACCAAACATGAGATGTAAACGGCTCAGTTGTGACATCCTGACAAATCCTATCTATGATTCTCCTGTTGAGAATAGTTGCTTTTTTCGTAAGGACAGAGTGACCCTAACCTTTGACCATTTCACTCCAATGTGTCAATTCATCTCGTTATAAATAAACATGTGTCCAACTTAGCTCCAGTATGATTAAGCAAGCAGGAGATATAAACGCTGAAGTTGTGATAAGCACAACATGTTAATTCCGAAAAGCTCCTGTTTTCCCCAATATCACAATGATATTGACCTTTGATCTTTTAGCCCAAAGGTCATTGTATCAACCCCTCTCCATATAAGGAACCCCGGTGTCCAAAATTTGATTTTGTATGCTTATTAACCAAAGTTCATATATGAACTGATAAGTTGAGCAAAACGGAAAATGATGTTGAAAAATTACCTTGACCTTTGTCCTCTTGACCCCAATGTCAGCGTGTGATGCTATGTTATTATATAGAAACATGTGTCCATGTTTGGGTTCTGTATGACTAACCAAACATGAGATATGAATTGCTAAGTTGAGCTAAACAGAAAATGTTAATGTTGAAAAAACACAGTTTTACTTAGGTCATAGTGATGTTTCCTGTTGACCTTTTGACCACAATGCCATTGTGTGATGTTATGTCATTATACTCAACCATATGTTCAAGATTGCGTGAAGTATGATTAACCAAAGATGAGATACTAACTGCTAAGGTGAGCTAAACGGAAAATGTAATTGTTGAAAAAATCCCAGTTAATGTTAAAGCGCTACGTTTTTACCAAGGTCACTGTGACACTCTGCCCTTATAAAGAAGCATGTAACTAAGGTTGGGTACAACTATACGCAAATTGGACGACACTGATGCCGGATGATGCACAGGGAATCATAATAGCTTGTTTTGCAGTGTAAAATCAAGCTAAAGATTTAACAAACAGACAGAATGAGACAAGACTGAAAGTAGAAACATTTTAAGACTAACTAGGTTGATGTGACATTTTATCATAAAAATATGGTTTAACCCTTACCACTCTGGTGTCAAAATTTTAAATCTTCAAATTAACTTAAAAGATGAACTGGTGTACATTTTTCAACAAATTTGGTGGGAGATGGTGCTGTTGTAGACAGCAACATCTCCCACCAAAATTGTTGAAAAACGTACACCAGTTTCATTGCTATTGACACAGTAAAAGATAAAATATTGACATCAGAGTGGTAAGGGTTAACCGTTTAACACTCATATCAGCCAAAAACGGCTTCTGCAGTGGTCCTGAGATATCTCCATTTGCAGACCAAGAGAAGACTATTTTTGGAAATTTACCACTGAAATAACTGGCTCTATAACTGAGCCAGTCATTGCAGTGGTAAATTTTCAAATATAGTCTTCTCTTGGTCTGCAAATGGACATTTTCTATGAGAAAATTGAGATTTTCAACAAATTCGAGGGTTAAAGGGTTACGAGGGGCTGATGAAGCAGATATGTGCAAAAGCTAATCTTAAACATAAGGTACCTTCATCCTGATTTTGTATCTTTAATCTTTTGCAGCCTAAACATCTTAGAGATCGAGGATCATTTATATGACCACATCTGAATAATGACACAGAAAATACAAGAATGACAATCAGAGAGGAATCCCACCAAATGGTATTGTTATTGTGTGTGATGATTAAAATTCAGAGATTCCTGAAAACTATGCCTCGACTTCACCATGACCTTGATCTCTGGTGATGACCTTGACCTTTAGTGATGATATCATAAGTAGAAGGTGAGCTGTCTATGCCTCTAATTCGCCATGACCGTGACCTTTAGTGATGATGTCATAAGTAGAACTAGAGCTATCTCGGCCTCTAATTCACCATGACCTTGAGATTTAGCGACGATGTCATAAGTAGAATTTGAGCTATGTACATGAGTGTATGTATGATTACTGTATTCTGTGGCTGTAGTAGTAGAAACATCCTATAGCTGCAATCACTCCTTCTTCGCTTGACCAGTGTGTCTTGTCTTCAACCAAAATCTTTAGCTTCCGCATGTCCATTCTCGATTTGAGTCCTGCATTCATGATGTCACTTCGTAGCAAGCTTAACAGATTTATGCAATGAGGTCCTCTTATTGAGCTATCTCTGCCTCTAATTCACCATGACCTTGACCTTTAGTGATGATGTCATAAATAGAACTTGAGCTATCTCTGCTTCTAATTCACCATGACCATGACCTTTAGTTATGATGTCATAAATAGAACTTGAGCTATCTCTGGCTCTAATTCACCATGACCTTGACCTTTAGTGATGATGTCATAAATAGAACTTGAGCTATCTCTGCCTCTAATTCACCATGACCTTGACCTTTAGTGATGATGTCATAAATAGAACTTGAGCTATCTCTGCCTCTAATTCACCATGACCATGACCTTTAGTTATGATGTCATAAATAGAACTTGAGCTATCTCTGCCTCTAATTCACCATGACCATGACCTTTAGTTATGATGTCATAAATAGAACTTGAGCTATCTCTGGCTCTAATTCAACATGTCTTTGACCTTTAGTTATGATGTCATAAATAGAACTTGAGCTATTTTTGCCTCTAATTTACAATGACCTTGACCTTTAGTGATGATGTCATAATCTCGCCCTATAATTCACCATGACCTTAACCTTTAGTAATAATGTCATAAGTAGAACATGAGCTATCTTTTTCCTTACTTGGGTTACCATGACTTTGCACATAGACCTACTGAAACCACAATCAATATGTTTCTTCAGGCATCCAAGAGCACACTCCATGCCCCATAGATAGTTACATTGGCTATAAGTATTGATAGCAGATACACTCATGCGTGCGCACACATACGCATGAAAACATGCACACAGAGCCACAGATAAACAGCCTGATAAACACATTTTACTTTAAGAATAGATAACCGTGACAAATAGGATTAACTGTTTAATGACTACATTTTGTCAAATAAATTAAAATATTTGCTTATTGAATGTCCATTTATGAGCCAGTCATTACAGTGGTAAATTTTCAAAAACTAGTCTTCTCTTGACCAGAAAATGGACACCACTGCTGTGGCCGGCTTTGGCTGTCTTCACCATGAAACGGTTAAAGATAAGTAGATGAACAGAGTCGAGGATAATTAAAGATTTTATTGACACATTGTTTTCTTAACCCGTACCACGCTGGGGTACAAAATTTTAATTTTCAAATTTGATTAAAAAATGAACTGGTTTACATTTTTCAACAAATTTGGTGGAAGATGGTGCTGTCATAGACAGCAACATCTTCCACCAAAATTGTTGGAAACTGTACACCAGTTTCTTTGCTATTGAGGGGGTAAAAGAAAGAATATTGACATCAGTGTGGTCAGGGTTAACCCTTTCCTGGTCAAGACAGCCTAAACCCGCCTCTTCAGTGTTCTTGAGGAATGTCCCTTTGCAGGCTAAAATAACTATTTTTTTTAATTTACCACTAAAATGACTGGCTCGATATTATAATTGAGCCAATTATTAGAGGTAAATTTTCAAAAATAGTCTTTCGAGCCAGTCATTACAGTGGTAAGTTTTTAGAAATAGTCTTATTTTGGCCTGCAAATTTACATTCACTGAGCAAAAGTTAATTTTTTTTTAATGTTGAACATTAAAGAGTTAATATTATACTATAGCTATGCCCATATGTTACTTACAAACATTTCCAAGAGTTGCCATCTGGAACGGGTTGACCTCTTACTGGTTTACCTAGAAAACAGGAATGGTACATTATGGAGCCATTACAGAAACATGCAGTCTTACGTACACTTACACACAACCTTTGGCAGATGAAATGGATGAGAAGAGAAATGCTCAAGGTTTGTCATCGTACAAACATACGCCCAAACACATAGCTCCGCTATTCATGGCTGTATTTGCAGTCCTTTGATCTCTTGCTATGTGACGTAACATTACAAGCCGGTTTGAGTCTACCAATCAGATTTCAACCTACTTCGCTCGATAGGCGAGACTACATCCGGTGACCTAATTTACAATTACAATAACAACAACGGTGGCAATGTTGTTGAACTGGAAAGAGATATTTGTAAAAGTTTGCAATTATTTTGCTCTAAACAAGTTATCTGAGGAACAGAGGTGTAGACTGGTTTTTGGTTTTAAAAAACAACCTAGTTTGTCTTACGCGCACATGTAAATTTGTGCACTTATCGAGCAATTTCATTGGCGGAAGTTGACTGACCCCCAGCTCATTAATATTTATGAAGTTCTGTGAACTTAGCGCAGACTTTAAAAGCGTGCAAGCACTGTACTCGATACAGGAGTGGAGTAGGAGGCCAAGGATCATGCAATAGGATGATGAAGGTTTTATTTGGAAAGACAAACATTTCGGCCAACAAATTTGAGATTTCAATGAGAAATTACAAAATAGGTGGAAGAAACATGGAGATGTAAGTTTGAAGGGCAGCAATTTTGAATGGAAACTTGTAACGTTAAACCTGAAATGTAAATGCTATGGATAGGAAGTACTCAAATATGTTTTTTAAAAAAACACCTTTTGTTAGGAAATTTAGACATTTGAGTCAGAAATACAGAAAAACTTAGTCACCTACATGAAAAATTAACCTTGAACTGACCTAGAAATCATATATATATAACTGTCTGTCTGCGGAGTCTCTGCAGAGTACATTTTCCATGGGGTTTAACTCTGAATATGCTGAATATATTGAGAACAATTTGACTGAAAGTGGGTTGTGGCTTAGCCACCAACAACTTTCAGTCAAATTGTTCTCAAAATATTCAGCAGGTTCAGATTTATTGCTCATTGAAATTATTGTCTGGTGGTGTTCAGCAGTCAGTCAGCTAAGGAAGCAGTCTCACATGCAGCCTAGAATGTCCAGTCAAGTTTGCTTGAAATTGACCAATGGTTTAATGTTTTATTATTAACTAAGAATTCATGGGTGGATGATCGGATGGACGGATAGGCAATGAATGGATGGATGGAGGAAGGGATACATGATGGTTGGTCACCATGCTATAATAATTAGATTGATCGGGTGATGACATGTCATCGCAAATCCCCACATTCAATGCTTTGAACTTTTGACCCCACCCACAACCCTCACCCGAGGGCAGAGCCAAATGTAAATGTCCTTTTTGCACTCCATAATCATATGGGTAACTCACATACCAAACTTGGTTGAATTTCGTAAAGCAGTGTCAGAGGAGTTGCATTACAATCAATTTCAAGACCTTTTGACCCCCCCCCATCCCCCACACCCTTGGGGACAGGGACAATAAGTAAATTTATCAAATTTCTTTTTCACGAGTGAGATGACATACTTACCTCCCTAACACTCTTGATATACTAGTATATCGGCTCTAAATTCAATAATATTCAGAATTATAAAAAGTTAGGTGCCCCTAATGGGCAGGTGGAAGTACACAGTCATGCACATGACAAACACCACCCTCTGCGCATGCGCACACCGGTACTTCCGTTACTAAATATTGGCTGACATAGAAGCAACTATTCAATAGCCAAAGGACCAGGCCTCCGTGGGGTGGCGAGGCCGGGATCCTGTTAGGGAGGTAAGTATGTCATCTCACTCGTGAAAAAGAAATTTGATAAATTTACTTATTTCACATCATGAGAACATACTTACCTCCCTAACACTCTTGATAAAAACCAGAATTTGAAAGTAAATTTTGGTGGGAGGGAGGCAAGGTCCTGAAAACCCGCACACCCTCGAAGAGGCTAGGCTCTTTGAATTCTCAAGAGATTTAAAACATCTGAAATTGTGACTGAAACCACAACCAGGAATAGAATTTTGCATCGGATAATCGACCGATGAAGAGAGATTGATCAAAAGGCAAATGCGCTCCCCCCCCCCCCTCTTTCTGAGGAAGGTATAGGAAAAAACGCTGCTCTAAATGACTAGCACGTTCTCTAATACTTAATGAAAGTATTTCTAGACATTGGAAAAAGAAGAATTGCTTCTATTTCAAAAACTCTCTGAAAACCACAATTAAGAGACATCAACCATCACCATATTAAAAAATTTAAAAACGCCGACCCAGGTATTTACATAGTTACCTATGCATACCTGCCAGTCTGCAAACTTCCGTCAAACCTCCTATGTGTGAGTGAGTGAGTGAGTGAGTGAGTGAGTGAGTGAGTGAGTGAGTGAGTGAGTGAGTGAGTGAGTGAGTGAGTGGGTGGGTGGGTGGGTGGGTGGGTGGGTGAGTGAGTGTTATGCTTTTTTGTTTATTCCGAACGGGTGCATCGTTTTGAGTTCTTTGATCCAGTAGTGTTCTCTGTTTAATCTTAGTTTTTTGTTATCTGTAAAAATTCTTTCAATTGGTCTTATCGTGATGTCTTTCATAGAATGTCTTGGATGGTTGAAATGCCATGAGATTCTCGTGTCTGTTTGGTGTCGGATTGCATGGATATGTTGTGTGAGTCGTTTGCTGAGTGTTTGACTTGTTTCTCCTATGTATTGAGAGCTGCATTGTTTGCATTCTATGAGGTAAATAATGTTGGTGGTATTGCAGCTCATTTGTGTGTTGATTTTGTAGTCTTTACCAGTGACGAAACTGGTGAATTTGTCAGCAGTGTTCATGTATTGTTTGCATGTGATGCAATTGTTGTTGTTGCATTGTCGGAGTGTCCCTACTATGTCGTGAGTGTCATTTGGTGTCGGTACGATCTTATTGTTAGCATCTGGATTTTTTATTTTAATTAGGCTAGAGTGGACTAGATGGTCCCTAATGCTTTTATTTTTCTTGAATGCTACTACTGGGTAGTTGGGAAAAATTGGTGCTAAGATTGGTGAAGACAAGATGTACTTTTCCCAGTAGGTTCGAATGGATTTGCCTATGTGTTCTAATGATGGGTGGTATTGTAGTATGCAAGCTGGCCTAGGCTGTTTTTGTGTGGGTTGTTTGTAAAGAATGTCTTCTCTCTGTGTGTTCTCGGTTTTTTCTATGATGGCTTTAATTTCTGTCTCTTTGTATCCCCGGTGGATGAATGCATCTGTGAGTTCCTGTGTGCGTTGTTTTAATCTAGTAGGATCTGTGATGATGCGTTTGTATCTTAATGCTTGGCTGTAGATTATGGAATGTTTTGTGTTTTTAGGGTGGCTTGATTGTTTGTGAAGATACTGTTGTTTGTCTGTAGGTTTTCTGTATAGGTCCAATTTAAGTTTGTTATCTTCTTTGTATACCATTGTGTCCAAAAATGGGATTTTTTCCGTTGAATATTCCAAGTCAAATTTTATTGTGGGATGCTCTTTATTCATGTGTGCGTGAAATTCAAGTAGTTCGTTCTCACTGGTGTTCCAAATGAAAAATATGTCATCTATGTATATAACTAAGTGAGATGGAGTGCTGCCCATCCATGTTGATAACAAAATAAAATGACACCATCACCAAGACAGAAAATCAAAAAAATGGTCATAACCACTGACCTTTGATGTCTTGGACGCGGCACTCATCTCTTCCCCCACCGGAAGAGGAGAAGTGTACCAGCTAATAGTAGGAATACCCTACCAACAAATGTGATATTTGAAAATAGCAGAGGAGGCAAACTATTTACAAACATAAAACCTCTGCATAACTATTTTATTTCCTGAGGACTGAGACGGCGAGTGGGTTAGATGTGTCACGAAGGTAATGGTCGTTAAACTTGACTCACAGTGCCACTGGGCTACTGACATAATGTCTTCAATCGAAACACCATTAAATAATGCCGTGGAAGTTACCACACCACGGACACTATGAGCCTTGGCTCTATCTACCTGGATTCCAGTGGCTGTCTTATGACAGAATTGGATACATTCCACTATCCATCTGGAAATAGTGTCTCTTGACGCCCTACCATGGGGTACAATATATGACAACCATAGGGAACATGGGTCCGTCCGCCAAACCTGAGTTCTTTTCTTGTACTTATTCAAAGCACGGACTGGACACCATACTTTAGCACCAGGATCATATCTGGTTAAGGCAGGTAAAATAATAGGTTTACCCGGATACTTTAAAGATTGATTCTTAGCCAAGAAATTCAATCTAGGTAGAAGCTTAAGGCCTTCACCTGTAACTATATAACGGTCAGGCTCAGCAGACAAGGCATGAATTTCACTCCTGCGTCTGGCTGAAGCCGCCGCCACTAAAAATACAGTTTTAAGTGTCAATAATTTTACAGATATAGCACTAAGTGGTTCAAAAGGCTTACCACTCAAAACCTGCAGAACCAGAGAAAGACTCCATGACGGTGTCAGTGGAGGATTTCTAGGTCTGAGATTGCCCATACCTTTAATAAGAGTATTTAAAACACTTACTTCATCACTTCCCCTCTTTGCCAAGCAAGGGATAACAGTCATCAATGCTGATTTGTATCCAGCAACAGAATTAGGTTGAAGACTATAGGTATCATACAGGTGACATAGAAAATCAGCTACTACCTGAATAGATGCTTCCATCGGATTGATACATCTCTTTGAGCACCATTCTGCAAATCTGTTGATTTTATAATTATAAGCTCTGGAGGTTGACCCCCTCCTGGCTCTGGCCATGAAATTGGCTGCTTGCTCAGAAAATCCCTCCTTACTTGCGGATTGTTTGACAACATCCATGCAGTCAATCGAAACATTGACGGATTGTTGTGAAGGGTCTTGCCCTGGAAGATAATATCGTCCATCAGCGGCAGAGGAACCGGATTGCAAACCAGAAGGTCCAGCAGATCCGTAAACCATGATCGGCTTGGCCAATTCGGGGCGATCAGAAGCACTTGGCATTCCTCTTGTCTGATCTTCTGAAGGACTCTTGGAATCAGGATTGTTGGAGGGTATGCGTATGCATACATTCTCTTCCAACTGATAGCTAGCGCATCTATTGCGATAGCGCTTGGATCTGGAATCGGAGAAACGTACGTCGTCATCTTCGCATTCTTCTTCATTGCGAACAAATCTATGTTGGGCTTTCCCCAATGATTGAACAGGTGATCCGCCACACATTGATTTAGTTGCCATTCCGTAGGCAGAATACTCATCCTTCGGCTCAATGAGTCTGCTAACAGATTCAGCCTTCCCGGAATATGAACTGCTTTCAAGGTGATCATATGATCCATGCACCAGCAAAGCAGCTTCCATGTCATCATACAGAGACTGGGCGACTTCGTTCCGCCCTGGCGGTTTATGTAACTCACTACTGTAGAGTTGTCTGAACGTATCATCACAAATTTTCCCTTCACCTCCCCTAGGAAGTGTTCCAGGCCTAGAACTACAGGCCGCAGTTCTAGCATGTTGATATGCTCCTTTGACTGTTCCAGATTCCAAAGCCCTGATATAGTGGCTTCTTCCAGGCAAGCTCCCCAACCCTCCATCGATGCATCCGTAAACATCGTTACTTGAGGGTGGGGAGGGGTCAGCATGACCCCCGCCAGGAGATTTCCTCTCTCCATCCACCAATGAAGGTGATGAATGAGAGGGTCCAACACTTGAATGCGCGAGTCCAGTGATCCTGAACTCTGCGTCCACTGGGTCATGAGAAACAACTGAATCGGCCGCCTGCGTAAGGCCGCCTGAGGAATGACTGGTTCCATTGAAACCATCAGACCCAACATTCTCAGATAGACCCGTGCTAGAATATAACGACTGTTGCACACCAACTGAATACACGAGAGGAGATTTTCCACTCTCTCCTGGGACGGATAAACATATCCTATCTCCAGATCGAAGAACATACCCAGGTAAACAAACTTCTGGGATGGAGTCAGCTCTGATTTCGGAAAGTTGATCATCCAGCCTAAATCTGTGAGAGTTTCCAAGACTATCTCCAGATTTGCTGTCAAACTTTCTGGGTTGTGTGCTTTTAGCAACCAGTCGTCTATGTAAGTGTGAACAGGTATATTTCTCCTGCGGAGGTATGCCGTGATAGCAAGTACCACTCGAGTGAAGACCCTTGGAGCCGTCGAGATGCCGAATGGAAGAACCTTGAATTCCCATTGGCGTCCCTGAAAAGCAAATCTCAGGAACCGACGAAACCTCCTTGCAATTGGAATGTGGAAGTAAGCATCCTTGAGATCTATAGATGCTGTCCACATCCCCTTCTCTAACCCCAACAACACCGATCTCACTGTTTCCATTTTGAAAGTCGGAGTGTCTAAAAACTTGTTTAGAGGCTTGAGGTTGAGAATTGGTCTCCACCCCCCGGTGTTCTTTGCCACAAGAAACACGGTTGAATAGAAGCCCGGGCAATCCTGCGCCGGTTGAATTGCTTCTTTTAGAACGAGAGAATCTATCTCCTCTTCTATGCACAACCGCTTGTCTGGATCTCGTGGAACTTGAGTCCAGACCGGTACCAGAGACAAATGCAACGGCGGACCTCTTATCCAATCTGGACTGTATCCCTGCGAAAGCCATTGCAAGACTAAGCGGTCCTGAATTAACCGCGCCCACTTCTGACTGTGACAAGTCAAACGACCTCCCACTGGTGCACCTAGGGTTGACGGGGTGCCCATAAACTTCAGAAGTGGGTGTGTCTCTGATACGAGTGGCAACACCCCAGTGGTACTTGTGATAACCGGAAAAAAATTTCTTGCATCAGGCCCGGTTACCACGCGCCGCTCCCCGCGCGCCGCGACCAGCGCCACGCGCACCACGGTGCGCGGGCTGCTGTCTGGCAGGCTGCGCTTGAGGCGGCGGCTGTCGCACAACAGCACGCTGCTGCTGGCGTAGCCGACGCGGTCTCTGAAACCGGCCGGCCTGCTGGCCTCTGACACTGCCAGCCCCGCCACGAGCGTACGGCTGTCGAGCAGCCGAGGGCTGAACACGCACATGTTCCCTGCGCAGCACTTCAAACTGTGCCCGCAGCGCCCTCTGGTTGTTCACCAAAGTCACCGTCTCCTGGAGGTGCCGACAACCGTCACCTCCAAAGAGTCCAGGGCCCGCCATCGGCGCTTGCATCAAGCGCGACTTGAGCTCCTGAGACGGGCACAAATTGTCCAGTGCAAAAGTGCGCCTCGTCCTCAGCGACTTCGTGACCGACCTAGTCAGACAGTCCAACGCCAGGTTGATGCCATCCTGGATGGCTTGTTGGACTGTCACGGGACTAGGATGTTGCTGCACCGACGCTGCCACCACCCCCGACAGCAGCTGAGAGACATGCGACAGCGCACTGATCGCTGCTCGCGAGCTCTCCTCGGTGTCGCGCAAGGCGGCATTCGCCGAGCGCATAGCGCCCGAGCACAACGCTCCCGTGTCAGCCCGGGAACCCGGCCCCGTATCTTCGCCCAGAGCGGCGCGGTCATCCGCGCTCGGTCTGGGCGCCAGGCCATACCGAGCATACTGACTGGCAGTAACCCGACATCGCCTAGCTACCTCGCGGGGGGGGCCTTCGCGAGGCGACCTTTCGGCCTGATCGACTCCTCTGCCGCCGTGAACATATCTAAGATATGTTCAGCATACGGCAGAGACAGAGCCGTGCTGGCCAACGGCTTCGCCTGTAACCACGCCCGCGGGTTACCGGCGACCGTCTCGTCCACGGTGAGCTCTGGTCTTACAGCGAGGAGCCATGCACACGCCTCCGACCAGTCTTCATCCGTGGCTACCTGCGAACTGCCGACGAGCAACGGGCCCTCGTCATCCTCAATGGCATTCGCAGGTATGGCCGAGGAGGAGGCTATAGACGAACCTGGCTGCCCAGGGAACGTATACCGGCCCGCGAGGGCCGGCATAGCATTCTCCATAGGCAAACCAAGCTCCAAGGCCGCGCTTGTGCGAGGGGGGTTACACACACCAGCGCGGCCTGGAACATCCGTGTGAGATTCCACGTCCAACCGTGGAATCTTATACGGCCGGCCGTCTGCTCCAAAGCGGGCCACAGGCTGAACCATGAAACCTGCTCCCGAGGGAACAGTGCCATAGGTGCGAGCGTTCACGCTCCCCAACAGAGGAGTGTAGGCGCTCACATCCATGTCTTCATGATCCACCTGTGGACCGAGCAGGTAGTCCTCATCATCTTCCTGGTCAGGAAAGTTAGACTCTGGAAGGGTAAGGAAAACTAACCCAGACTGACCAGGAGACTGCTCAAAGGCAGATGACGAGTGTACTCCGCGAGTGATCGTGGTCATGCCCGTTGGTCGGGTCCCGCCTGATGCTTCTCGCGCCACTGGCACCCCAGGCGATGCGAACATCAAGCCTGGGTCCAAGACGGCCGCCCCTGGATCACTAAACGCATTGTCCGAGCTAATAGGCCATGATCCAGGGACGGGGGCTACCTGCACCGAGGTCGACGCGCAGGAAGTTGAAACACCTGTGCCAGGCAACATGCCGCGAAGCATGTCAGGCATCAGGTCTTTCAAAGTCCTGCGCATCTCACTCACCAACTCACTCTTGAAGGCCTCGAGACCACTCTTCTCCGAGGCCTTCTTCTTACCGTCCTTCTTTGGTTTCTTCCCCTCCTCTGCCATCATCCTCGCCTGTAAAGAGAAGAATTCAGAGGTTAGATCCCCCCCCCCACTTTTCACAAATAACACATTTGTTGGACAGCCTACAAGCTGAACACAGATGGCAAGGGTGGGGGAAGAATCTAGCCTTCATAGACTTGAGGCAGGACGGACACTTCTGAAAAGACGGATACGAAGACAATGAGTATGAGTCTCAAAGCCTTGATAATGGATCTTTTAAGAAGAAACCAAAACAACCACGAGAGAAGACATCCACTATTACGACCACCCTGACGGGACAGGCGACTTCTCTAGTTAATAACTCCAAATACAACCAGAACCCCACTCTTTATAGATTAAGAGAGAGAGAGAGAAAGAACCTGACTATCTAGATCTCTCTACACTTAATAAACAGGGGATGAACACATCACCGACTTCTCCAAACTAAGATTATGACATCAAGGAAAGAGAAACTCTGGTTGATTATGACATCAAACCTCACTATGCAAAAGCTCCTACCAGGAGAGGGGACGTCAGATTTATGTAAGAAATATCTAGATCTCCAGACATTCTCAGCTCTCGACTAATATAATATTAAATTATATATACTCGAGAACCCATGCACACGCAAGAGAGAAAATAGTGCAATAGCAAACGGCAGCAGAAAATGTAATTATTTTCAAATAATCATGCGCCATAATTAATAACTCCCTTAGCCTGGGCACAGGCAACCATCCTCTTGTGCAGGAAACACGTCCATCCATCCGCCGAGACTCCTCTTCCAGAAGAACTGATGAGGGGGGATGGGACAAAAGGAAGGAGATATTTTATTTATTAATATATTATATCTCCAACCCTTAGACATATCACGATGATAAGTCATCCTGGGACGTGAACACCTTCCAGAGAAGACCAGGCAACCTTGTATAGACACAAGACCGACCTGTAAGCATAAAACACAAGAGTTTATTAGCCCTAGGCGCTGGGAAAAAATTTACAAGGATTCCCAGCGCCTGAAAACGCGGTACCGCCGAAAACGGCCGCTACGAAAACCGGTAACACACGAAAGTTACAAGTCTCAAATAAAAGCCAGGAACAATGTCACCTTGGATGATGACGAGGAGGGCTCCTCTGACATTTTCGCATCAGCCATGATAGATTTGGATGTATTGTTCTCTTATGAATTCAGAAAAGCGCCTGTGAGGAATTTCCACCAGTTGCTTCCAGCCAATATATTAGAAAACGGAAGTACCGGTGTGCGCATGCGCAGAGGGTGGTGTTTGTCATGTGCATGACTGTGTACTTCCACCTGCCCATTAGGGGCACCTAACTTTTTATAATTCTGAATATTATTGAATTTAGAGCCGATATACTAGTATATCAAGAGTGTTAGGGAGGTAAGTATGTTCTCATGATGTGAAAATGTACATGTGCCAATCCACTCCACATTGATATGGGTAACTCACATACTAAATTTGATTGAATTCTGTCCAATGTTTTCAGAGGAGTTGCATTACAATCAATATTTTGGCACCGCCACCCACCCCTGGGGGCGGCGTCAAAATCTAAATATGTCTAACTTACATACCAAATTTGGTTGACTTCCGTTAAACAGTTTTGGAGGATTTGCATTACAATTAATCTCGTGACCTTTTGACCCAATCCCCTACTAAAAAGGGGCGGGGGACAAATGTAAATGTACTCATTCACTCCACATTCATATGGGCAAATCACATACCAAATTTGGCTGAATTCTGTCTAATGGTTTTGGAACCAATTTATTTACCTTTTGACAAACAACACCCCACCCCACCCCTCATTCCATGCGGTTGCACTCTGGAATCATATGGGTAACTCACTTATCAAATTTGGTTGAGTTCCGTTTAATGGTTTCAGAGGAGTTGCGTTACAAGTGATTTGATGTTTTAACCCCTGCCCCGGGAAGGGGGGGGGGGGGGAGAGCTAAATGTAAATATTGTCTTGCAAAGAGGAATCATATAGGCAACCCAAATACCAACTTTGGTTGAATTCCACCCAACGTTTTGGGAGGCGATAGAGTGATGGATGGACAGACAGGTGAACGGAGGCGATTACAATATCCCCAACTTTTTTTAAAACACGGAGATAATTAATAATCTTTATTTAACGAGGATACATCATCAATAAAAACTGATCTTTCAGAGGCACTCCCAGAGTATAGGATGTACAGAGAAGAGTGAGCACACACACCTACACACAGATATGCACACATGCATGAACGCAAGCACCCACACACACTCACGCATTCACACACACGCATGCAGTCACACACACACACACACGCATGCAGCACATACTATGCTACAGTTTATACATATTTATATATATAACACTATGAACAGAGCTATCTGTTGATGATTTCATAATAAATAATTAAACCTACCAGGTGCATCTTTAGGAGGGCCTCTACGATGAGAGCACATTTTGCAGACTATCTGTTCTGGCGCATTGATGATACCACATAGACTGCAATAAACAACAGTACAATAAACGAAATCTAAGATTTTATTTTTCACGAGAGAGCAATGGAGCTTTCCCGTTTTAGCTATGCCCCGCCAATCTCTAGCTAAGCTCCACCCATACCTCGCTCGTGTTGGGATCAATCGATCTCTGAACACTATCAATTTCAAAAAAACAAAACAGGTAAGCGCTCAGTCAAATTAGTTTCAAAATATTCAACAGCGTGTTTATTAAATAGCAAACAATTACAAATACATACAATTCATACAACGTGCCAGACTGTTAGAGATATTATGATGGTCTATATGGAACCCTTTGTGGCGTAATGATTGTGACATCATTATACACGCACTGAGCTGATTATGACATCATACGAGGTCATATAATAGATAGATACTCTGGAAAGGTCCATTACTTACCATCACGAATTCTCTATGATATATCCTAATATATCTAACTGGCTCTAAACATCACACAATTAAAATTAAACCTGCCTCTAATATGCAGGTAGCCTAGCTGTCAGATTGGCACATGCGCAAGCCGAGGCGTGCAGCACGACGCATGCACAGGGCTGCCACAGCACATCACAAATAGATCATTGGCTACAATTTGGGAACTGCATCATAAGACCATGCCTCGGTGGGGTTGGAGGCCGGGTTGTATTCATGATGGTAAGTAACTACCAGGGCTGGGGTCAAATACAAAAGTATTTGTATTTGAAGTAATTTAAATACATTTTTCAGGTATCTGAAAGTATTTGTATTTGAAAAGCATCTACGGCAAAAGTATTTGTATTTGTACTTAAATACATTGTCAATGTATTTGAGTATTTTCAAATACTTTTCAAAATACTTCTGTCTACTTCTGACAAATTCTTACATTCAATTGTACATGCACAGTGCAAATTAAAATTTAATACAGATTTCTCATCTTCTGGAACTCTTTGCATGTCATACTCTGTTGAATGTTTGAATGTTTTAAAATTAATTTGACTGTTACAGTTGTTGCCTTAAGAAGCAACACCCTCCAGTCAAATCTTTGTCAAAATAATCAACAGTATGGTTGTCTTGAAATATAGTTGTTAGGGCTTCAGTGTTGAAAATATGACCCAATAAGAATAGAGCTAATCCTTTTATAAATAGAACTTTGCAAATTGCTTTGAAATTATTTTTAAACATTCTTTTTCATATACTTCACACAATCAGCCTTGGTTTAAAGAAGATGGAAATGAAATCTTTAGAATATTTTGAAAATAATTTAGCTGAATGTGTCGTGGTCTTAGGCAGCAACAATTTTAAGTCACATGGTTTTCAAAATATTCACATGATTTTCTATTTTATGTAACACACATTATCAATGCATATATATATATATATATATATATATATATATATATATATATATATATATATATATATATATATATATATATATAAAATGAAATGAGTTTTGCTTCCAGTCTGGCCTTTGCTTGCCGTTACATCCCAATTCCTTACCAATGTATAGTACTGTACTACTCTCTAACTGAATATTTTTGGGTATAATCTGAATACAAGTGTTTGCAAAAACAACTTTGAGTCAGATAGTTTTGGCACATCTAAATAAATAAATAAATAAATAAATCCTGCTATCCAAATCACACCAAAATTTTAAAAACCTTGTTTCAAAGGTAATAAATATATCCCAGTCCACTGGGATGACTAGCTTGACTATAAAGCCAGTCATTCAAGTGGTAAATTTTCAAAGATAGTCTTCTCTTGGCTTGTAAATGAGCAATCCTCAAGACCAATGCAGAGACCAGTTTGGGATGGCTTAACCATTAATGGGTTAACAGCATAAAACTGTGATAGATAATTGAGTCTGAGTAAGAAACTTGTTTAGCTGGTCTAAATCTCACATGTCTTATCAGTAATGGATTGGGCAATTATTTCCTTTCAAAGCAACCAGGTAGAGCTGGTCAGGTATTACCAACACCTTCATTGTACTAGCTTGCATGACTCTATATCTGAGCGTTAACCATTTTCATCATGAATTTTATATCCATAGCATTCATTCAGATGGCGGTTAATTATCCCTTTTCATAATGATGTTAGAAGATTACTTGTAGAAGATAAATTATACTGGTGTACATTTTGGAAATATTATTGCTTTTCTTAGACAGCAGCAGGATACAGCAACATTGGTTTTAAAATTAAATAAAGATCAGAATATCTTTGGCAACAATTTGAATGCAAGCTTTTAAATGATATAGTCTTAGAATAATCAGCAAGGATCTAAATAAATAAACAAAATCAATAAATAAATCTTGTTTAATGTTATTCTATTTCTGTCTGAACCATATCCCTTTCACAAATGAATTCCCCATTTTTAATTTTGAAGGCAACCATATAGAAAAACTGTTGGATATTTTGAAATTAATTCTTCCAGTCAAATGAATTTCAAAATATTCAAAAGAATAAGTTTTATATTGCAAAGAATTTACTTTTTCGGGGATTTGTCGGTGAAAGGGTTAATAAACCGGGTTTCATAGGCAATATATATGAAATTAATAAGTATTTAAAAAATAATTTGACTAGGCGGGTTATAGTCATATAGGCAGCAACAACTCTCAGTCACATTGTCTTCAAAATAATCACATGATTTTGTATCAATATGTATTCTCTATACTCCCTCCTAGGAATTGCAATTTTGCAACTGCAATTTTCAGTTATACAAAAAAAAAACAATCATGAAAGCCTGACCAGCAAAGCAAGATTTATGTCTTATTTTGTGGGCTATGATGCTATGACAATGAGTATGTAGCATGCTAAAGTGTCTAACGGTGTCCACTTGAGAACATTGGCATACATCAGGAAAGTATAATTTCATCAGACTTAAATTAGATAATGAAATATTTACATGTTTATGTGCATATGAACGTGGAAAGCGAAGGATATCTGCCATTTTGGATTTGAGAAAATTTAGCATTAACCATTCCGGATACTGGTTGACTAACTTTGCTAGCTAGTTTACTATTTCAACTTTGGCTGGAAGCTAGTCAACTATATTTAACTATGGTTAACCCATCAAACTTTCCCCTAGATATAGTCTACAATTAATTTCATCTACAAATATGTCAAAAGTAAGTTACTGATATCATATATATTTTCTTTGCATAATATTTCCATTCATAAAATGATACTCGTTTCATTTTGCACCCTTGGTTTGGTGTCTATGATTGTCTGTGCTCATGTAAATTTGATGGTGTGGCTGTCTATCACTAGAGTTAAATCTGTACCATATTTTGGTCTTTGACATGTAAGAAGTATTTGAGAAGTATTTCAAATACTTATCCTAAGTATTTGTATTTAAATACTTTGCAAAAAACAAGTATTTATATTAGTACTTGAAGAATTTCAAAGTATTTGTATTTGTATTTAAATAGAATTTAGCCAACAACACCTTTCTTAGCCAAATTTTAGCCTATGTTTTGAGATGTCTGCAATCCATCACCACCAGGTAACCATTAATACAAGATTATTTTGAATATTTTCAAACTAGTCGGACTGGAAGCTTTTGCTGCAACATCCTCCAGTAAAATTAGTTTCAAAATATTCAACAGCCGAGCTATATGCGTGCTTTTAATCCAAAATATTAGGATTTCAGGGTTTATTTGGTCACAATTAAACATAATATAAGCACTAGTTACATAACTATTTATCTTAAGATGCTCTTCAAAATATATCTTAATGGTTCTCTACTTGGGAAACTATGTATAATAACATGATTTTAATCATTAGCCAAATATTTAGCCAATCATGCTTTGTATTAGCCTTATCTCAATTGTACTAGCATGTGGCTAATTTGCGAATGAGTAGATCGGTCCCTGCATATTGGCAAGAAAATTTCTGATATGATGTCTCCTAAACAAAGACTAACTCCTATAATAAATACTCACGGATTTGAACACAACCATGATGAGAACGATAGATGCTTTGTAACTGCAATAGAAAACAGCAGATATTAACTTAATCATTGAACTACAATTATATTGCTCGTTCGATAATGCGTCATCACAAATTCTCACGTTCAACAATTCCACAGATCTGGAAAGCCACAAACCTGGCTTTGCAACAGTCATTTCTAGCCAAGTACACATGGGGGCGGATACAAACGTAAATGTCTTCTTGCACTCCTCTATCAGATGACTAACTCACATAACAAATATGGCCAAATTCCATCCGGAGGAGGAGATGCGTTCCAATCAATTTGACATTTGAAACAAATGTAAATGTCCTCTTGCACTCGGCATTAATATCGTTACCTCACATACCAAATCTGGCTGAACCTCACATACCAAATCTGGCTGAACTACATCCAACGGTTTCAGAGTGGTTGCGTTTCAATCGATCTTCGCAAACACAGACAGACAGACAGACAGACAGACAGACAGACAGACAGACGGACAGGACAGCATAAACCCCAAAAATACCTGAACATGTGAAATACTGTTGATATAACTTGAACAGAAGAAAATCAATGATTTATCTTTTTCATGACTTTTTCATGATTATTCAATTGCATCTACCAGGCCCAGTAAAGATCTATACCTACAGTACAGCTCATAAATAAGTTAACATGTTTACAAAACAAAAACACAAACATGTTAGTTAGTACAACTTTGAACACGATTTAAGAAATATTCAGTTGCCTTAGGCTGCAATGTCTTCCAATCCAATCATGTTCAAAATATTCAACAGTAACGTTTATTTTGTTTTGAAAACACTAAGTTATTTCTGAGCAGGGCTATATATAGTGAGGTCGCTAAAACAGTGCTATTCCCATCATGTATGCAAGCTATTTATATTAGATAACATGAAATAAACGAAATCAAGGATTTCTTTTTTCACGAGAGAGTTGATACTTACCTCCCTAATACTTTTGATATTGCTAAATATTGGCTTTCACTCAATAAAACACTCAGATTAAAAACAGTTAGGTGCCCCTACTGGGCAGGTAGTCAGAGGTAGTCCGGCGGATGCCAGCCCCACCACCGCGCATGCGCCGACTACTACTGCCTCTGACTAATTTATTGGCTAACACATGCAACTACCAAGAGCCTGAAGACCGAGCCTCTGTGGGGTGGAGAGGCCGGGTCCGTATCTAGGGAGGTAAGTATCAACTCTCTCGTGAAAAAAGAAATCCTTGATTTCGTTTATTTCACATCAAGAGTATACTTACCTCCCTAATACTTTTGATATTGCCAGAATTCGAAAGTGAATCTGGCGGGAGGGACGCGAGGTCAAAAGACCAGCTCTTCCCTATACGCTTTCACGCGTTTAAGGCAATTATGACGTCTGAAATGTGTGAGAACACAGTCAGGATTTGACAAACCATCGGATAACACAACCGATGCATGAGAGATGACCGAATGTCATATGCGCTCCCCCCCCCCCCCCCCTCCTGGGAGGAAGACTAGATGACCTCAATGTCCTATACGCTCTCTACGTACTAGTGCCAAGTACTATAGGACAGAGACGAAAAGGCTCCATTTTCGTATACTCTCTATGATGAACCACCTCCCACATAAACCATCACCATATTAATAATAATGGGTAACGTGACAATACAAGTAACAATGAACAAAACATGAACAAGACTGACCTTGTTGAACTTGGAAGCTGTCATCATGATCCCAGTAGAGAAGCCTGATGCAGTCCCGACAAGTGGTTGTTACCATCGCTAAATTGCGAAGTATATAAGCAATGCGGAAGCACTCCTCACAAAATGTAAAAGCGATTAATGTTTCAAAATCGACAAGGCGAGAAGGTTAGAGGTGTCACGGAGGTAATGGTCTGTAAAACTTGACTCACAGTGCCACTGAGCCACGGACATAATGTCATCCACAGGGACCCCACTAAACAGGGCAGTGGATGCCACGACACCGCGGACACTGTGAGCCTTGGCCACATCAACCTGTCTCCCGGTGGCGGATTTGTGACAAAACTGAATACACTCCACAATCCACCTAGAAATGGTGTCCTTAGACGCCCTGCCATGGGGTTCAATATATGACAACCATAACGCTGATAGGTCGGTACGCCACTCCGAAGTACGCTGTTTGTACCGGAGCAGAGCCCGGACGGGGCACCATGCTTTAGAATTAGGATCATATCTAGTTAAAGATGGCAAAAAAATAGGTTGACCTGGATATTTCAATGACTGATTCTTAGCCAAGAAATTAATCCTAGGTAGAAGCTTAAGGCCTTCACCTGTAACCACAAAACGGTCATCCTCGGCTGATAAGGCGTGAATCTCACTCCTACGCCTTGCCGAGGCCGCAGCAATTAAAAATACAGTTTTAAGCGTTAACATTTTCATAGAAATGGAACTAAGTGGTTCAAAAGGCTTATCTCCTAGTACCTGAAGCACCAGAGATAAACTCCAAGACGGAATCAGTGGAGGATTCCTTGGTCTTAGATTGCCCATGCCTTTAATTAATACATTTAATGTACTTACTTCATCACTCCCCCTATTAGCCAAGCAAGGGATAACAGTCATTAATGCTGATTTGTAACCAGCAATAGAGTTAGGCTTGAGGCTATAGGCATCATATAGGTGACAGAGGAAATCAGCCACTACCTGAATAGATGAGTCCATTGGATCAATACATCTTTTTGAGCACCACTCTGCAAATCTGTTGATTTTATAATTATATGCTCTGGAGGTTGACCCCCTCCTGGCTTTGGCCATAAACATGGCCGCTTGCTCAGAAAAGCCCTCCTTAATTCTAGATTCCTTGACAACATCCACGCAGTCAATCTGAACATTGACGGATTGTCGTGAAGGGCCTTGCCCTGGAAGATAAGGTCATCCATCAGAGGCAGAGGAACCGGACTGCAGACCAGAAGGTCCAGCAGATCCGTATACCACGATCGGCTTGGCCAATCCGGGGCGATCAGAAGCACTTGGCACTCCTGCTGCCTGATTTTCTGAAGCACCTTTGGAATCAGGATTGCTGGAGGGAATGCGTATGCATACATTCCCCCCCCCAGCTGATAGCTAACGCATCTGTTGCGAAAGCGCTTGGGTCTGGAATCGGAGAGACGTACGTCGTCATCTTCGCATTCTTCTTCGTTGCGAACAAATCGATGTTGGGTTTCCCCCAATGGTCGAACAGACGATCCACCACACATTGATTTAGTTGCCATTCCGTGGGTAAAACACTCATCCTTCGGCTCAATGAGTCTGCTAGCAGATTTAGCCTTCCCGGAATATGAACTGCCTTCAAGGTGATCCCATGATCTAGGCACCAACAAAGCAGTTTCCATGTCATCATACAGAGACTGGGCGACTTCGTTCCGCCATGGCGGTTTATGTAAGTCACTACTGTTGAGTTGTCTGAACGAATTAGAACAATCTTGCCCTGAACTTTCTGTAAGAAATGTTCCAGGCCCAGGACTACTGCTCTTAGCTCTAGTAGATTGATATGTTCCTTGGACTGATCCAGATCCCAAAGCCCTGATATTGTGGACTCTTCCAGACAAGCTCCCCACCCCTCCATCGATGCATCTGTATACACAGTCACCTGAGGGTGGGGAGGGGTTAGCAAAACCCCCGGCAAGAGATTCTCTGTATTCAACCACCATTGCAGGTGGTGAATCAGAGGCGCCAACACTGACACGTTCGAGTCCAGCGAACCTGAACTCTGGGTCCACTGTGTCATGAGAAACAACTGGATCGGGCGCCTGCGCAAGGCGGCCTGTGGAATGACTGGTTCCAATGAAACCATCAACCCCAGCATTCTCAAGTAAACCCGTGCCAGGACATGACGACTGTCGCACACCGACTGTATTACTGAGATGAGTCTTTGAACCCTCTCCTGAGTGGGATAAACATATCCCCTCTCCAGATCGAAGAACATGCCCAGGTAAACAAACTTCTGGGATGGAGTTAGCTCTGATTTTTGGAAATTGACTATCCAGCCCAAGTCCGTGAGAGTTTTCAAAACAATCTCCAAATTGGCCGATAACGTTTCCCGGGTGTGTGCTTTCAACAGCCAGTCGTCTATGTACGTGTGGACTGCTATGCTTCTCCTGCGGAGGTATGCATTGATCGCGAGAACCACACGGGTGAAGACCCGAGGAGCCGTGGAAATTCCGAAGGGTAATACCCTGAATTCCCAGTGTCTGCCCTGGAATGCAAATCTCAGGAAGCGACGGAAACTCCTTTCTATGGGAATGTGGAAATAAGCATCCTTCAAATCTATTGACGCTGTCCACATTCCTCGCTCTAACCCCGCCAACACCGAGCGCACAGTCTCCATCTTGAAACTGGGCGTCTCTATGAACTTGTTCAATGGCTTGAGGTTGAGAATCGGCCTCCACCCTCCGGTGTTTTTCGTTACTAAGAACACGGTTGAATAGGAGCCCGGGCACCTCTGCGCCGGCTGAATGGCTTCCTTTTGTATGAGGGAATTTATTTCGTCCTCTATACACAACCTTTGATCTGGATCCCTCGGAATCGGAGTCCAGATCGGCACGAGAGACAGTCGCGATGGCGGGCCTGTCATCCACTCGGGACGATACCCGACTGAAAGCCATCGCAAGACTAAACGGTCCTGAGTCAACCGCTTCCACTCTGGCAAGTGGCCGGCCAAACGGCCGCCCACCGGTCCACCTAGGGAGAGAGGTGGACATAAGGAGTGCGAGAGTGGCACTGTCTTCTCGGCCTGAAACACCGGAGTGGTTCCCACCGCGGTAACCGGCCCATTAGGCCCGATTACCGCGACCAGATCCCCGCGCACCACGCCCAGCACCACGCGCACCACGGTGCGCGGGTGGCTGCCTGGCTGGCTGCGCCTGGGGGAGCCTGCGCCCCCCTCGCTGCTGGCCGAATCGCACGCGGCCTAGACCGACGCTGCGCTGGTGGCTGGACTCTGACCTGGCCAGCGCCACCTCGAGCCTGCAGGGGACGATACGCAGGGGGTGCTGCGCGAACGCGCTCCCGCCGGAGCACCTCAAACTGCTCACGCAGCGCCCTCTGGTTGTTGACCAGAGTCACCGTCTCCTGGAAGTGCCTACATCCCTCACCTCCAAAGAGACCAGGACCTGTCATAGGAGTTTGCAGCAGCCTATTATACAGGTCCTGGGACGGGCACAGATTGTCACGGGCAAACGTGCGCCTCGCCCGGACACTCCTGGTCACCGCCCACGTCAAACAGTCCAGAGCCAGGTTGATACCATCCTGGATGGCTCTCTGGACTGTGACCGGGCTTGGCTGGCGTGAAGCGGATGCTGTTACCACCCCCTGTAACAGCTGGGAGACGTGGGACAGAGAAGCAATCGACGCTCTCCCACTCTCCTCCGCATCACGCAGCGCGGTATTAGCCGAACGCAACGCGTTCGAGCACAGGACACCCGTGTCAGAACGGGAGCCTGGCCGCGCATCTTCGCCCAAAGCCGCGCGATCATCTACGCTGGGCTTAGGCACCACACCGTACCGCTGGTAATCCAGGGGCACGATGCGGCAACGCCTAGCCACCTCGCGAGGGGCCTTCGCGAGACGCCCATTCGCCTTAATGGACGTCTCTGCCGCCACGAACATGTCAACGACATGCTCAGCCAGCGGCAGAGATGGCATAGCGGTGGCAGTCGGCTTACCAGCTAACCACGGCCTATGGTCACGCTGGCCCGCCGACTGCTCCACGGGCAGATCTGGCCGAACACTTACCAGCCACTGGCAAGCGTCCGACCAATCCTCCTCCGTGGCTAACTGCGAGCGCTCTACTAGACGAGGGCCTTCGTCTTCCTCCTGAGCGCACGCAGTTGTACTAGACGGCGGATATGCTGATACCCCTGGCAAGCCAGGGAAAGCATGCGGGCCCGAAAGAACAGGCATGCTAAACTCCCTGGCTTGACCAGGAGCAGGCGCCGTGGTAGAGCGCGGGGTAGACACCGCCCCACCACGGCCCTGGCCAGCACCAGCGATACTCTCGGCAAGCCGAGGTACGCGGTAACCGTGGCCATCAGCACCGCCCAGGGTCACCTTCTGGACCGTGGATTCTACTCCTGCGTGAGTAGAACCATGGAACACGTCGCCTGTACTCCCCGCGAGGGGTGCACAGACGTCGTACTCCATGGCCACGTCCCCAGACGGCGACCCTAGCAGGTAATCCTCTTCCTCCTGGCCAGAAAGGTTAGGCTCCGGGTCAGCAAAGAGAGCTAACCCGGACTGGCCAGGGAAGGTGCCATAGGAGGCTTTGACACCCGCGGCGCGCGGATACCCAGGGTCTGATGAGCAGACCGCGGGTCCCAGCAACAACCGTTGTCCACGGCCCCTCGGCGCGGCACCAAGCCTGCTGCCAGGGTCGTGGACCGCCCCCATCAACGGGGCCACCTCTAAATCCCCCTCGAACAACGGAACGGACCTATGGAACTCGGATTCAGAGGCGGGGATCACCTGCTCCGAAGCAGATGCTGAGGACAACAAAGGACCTGGCCCAGGAAGCATGCTGCGAAGCAACTCTGGGACCAAATCCTTTATTGTCCTCTGCATCTCTCCCAACATTTCGGACCGGAAGGCCTCCATATCCACCGCGGATGAGGCCTTCCTCTTACCTTTCTTACCACCCTCCTTCTTCGCCTTCCTCTCCTCTTCCATCACCTTCTCCCTTGCCTGTAACGACAAAAAATCAGCCATTAGCTCACCCCCCCCCCCCCCCCACTGCTTACAGACATCGCATTTTAGCAACGGTCCACAGGGACTGCAGCTAAAACACAAATGCGGTGCAAAACGGTCCTTTAAAAACCGACCACAGGACGGGCAACCAGGTCTCTGAAACAGGACAAAGGACGAGGACAATGAGCAAGATAGTTACGGTTAGAAAACTCAAAACCAAACTAAAAGAGAGGGACAGGATCATAAAGATCACTAATCAAGAAACCAGCGTTGGACAAAACTTTAAATGTTAATAAAGAGCAAGGCCGATTATGACGTCATCAATCCCTTAACAGAAATTAATCGGTCCGCAACAATCATCCAAGTGCAAGGATGAATTGTATTCATAACCAGAACATCCGCAAAAGGATATTCAGACTACACATCATCAGATACAGAATGATAACAATGGTAAAAAAAACAGTCATTATTTTTTCAAATAATTCATATTACCTCATATCATTAATTAGATACCTGACACCATGTATAGACAAACCATCCACCGTGATGCACTGGAGCACTCCACCAAGACTACGCCTCTTCACTCTTTCCACCTTGGGGGAAGGAATTGGATCAAGAGGGCAAAGTGAGAAGACCTTTATAGTACCTGTGGACATAAACACAAAGAGAATTTAGTCTTATAAAGCACCATGTTGGAAAAACCCAACTCAAACAGGCGCTATCACGGTAAGCGCGAGTCCCGGAAACACATTACACCGGGGAAAAAACTCGCTAGAATATCATTGAAATCACCTGATAAAGAGCTCCAGTCCCCTCCTCTGGTGAATTCGTTCTCTCTGACATCTTTCCTCAATAGAATTGAACTCAACAGACGTGAAAATAGGCTCAAACGCGTAGAAAACTTGTAGATAACTGCAAGCGCATGTGAATCCTTTGCCAATAAATTAGCAAAGAGGCAGTAGTAGTCGGCGCATGCGCGGTGGTGGGGCTGGCATCCGCCGGACTACCTCTGACTACCTGCCCAGTAGGGGCACCTAACTGTTTTTAATCTGAGTGTTTTATTGAGTGAAAGCCAATATTTAGCAATATCAAAAGTATTAGGGAGGTAAGTATACTCTTGATGTGAAAAGTAAGATACCCAATGCGTCTCACATGTCCACCTATGCAGACAGACAAACAAACAAATACACCATCTTTCCCTTTTAAATTGCGGGGGGGGGGGTTAGGGTAGAAATGTATGAATGTATGAATCCACTTTAAGCTCCGCACATGCTTTGCACGTGTTCAGATCGATCGAACCGTGTATTGCCAGAATCCCGATATCAACTTAAAGGTAACTTTACAGGTAAGCTATGGAATAGTTTGAAACTAATTTTACTGGCCAGACAGCAACAGTGCCCAGTCGAATTAGTTTTAAAATATTCAACATACCTTATTAAATAAGATAGACATACAATTCATAAAACTGATGGGCTTTTAAAAGTTCCTGACAGGATTAGCTACGTCATGCAAATATTTTGATTGTGATGTCAGCCTACAAGTGACGTAATTGACTATGACATCATTATACTTGACTGACAAATCAGATTGATCTGTTATCATTTATGTCTCATTCCTTCGTACCAGGTTTGTTGCTTTCCACTCCTTTGATATTTGCACTAGTCTTCTCAAGAGATAAACCAGGTATGATGCTTTCCAGGCCTTTGAGATTTGCAATAGTCTTTTGCACAGATATCCGTGCATCATCCAGTTTCGTCTGTTTGACAAAGTCCAGTTGTTCAAGTGAAGCAGCGAATTTGTGAATGTGTTCTGCAATGTATAATATTCAACATGAGGAATTTAAGATACATCAATTGTAAACCTTGAGTACATTACTTTATGACATCATCAGAAAAAACAGAACTGAGGGGCCTATATCGCTCAACTGGTGGAACATAGGTCATCGCCTTTAGTAGAACACTAATGTTTGGCCAGAACCCAAACAAGAACAAGGATGTGTCCTATCAAATTTGGTTAAAATCGGTCCAGCGGTTGTTGAAGCTATATTTTTAATTTCCCATTGCTTTACTATGGGAGTCTTTGCCGTTAAAAAAGCCAAGATGGCCACCAACACATTATTTCAGAGTTTCGAAAGTGGTGTATCCGAAATCAGCATATCCAAAAACCTATATTTATAAAACCAATTTCAGCTTCAAATCCCATCAAATAAAAAATAAAAAATGGCCGACAAATACACTACGTTTTGATTGGTCTATGGTGGCCATGTTTTTTGGATGTATTAAAGGTGCATATTCACACTAAAATGCTTCAAAATTAAATTTTTAAGGACGTTTCTAAAAATTGACCAAAATCCCAGATGTCTGCCAGCCAAATTGGCTGATCGGCTTCCTTTGAACAAACTTGGATCTCTATGCCTAAGGCTGCTTCACGCCAGATATAATTGAAATCGGTCCAGTGGTTCTCAAGAATATTTTTTTTAATTCCCTAATTGGCTTAGAAAAGGAGTTTTTCAACAGTTTCCAACAAAGTTAAGCCACTAACAACTTTCAGTCAAATTATTTTCAAAATATTTAGCAGGTACAGAGTTATTTCACATTGAAGTTATTGTCTGTTGGCTTGCAGCAGAGGGACAGTTAATCAAATAACTATGCAGGGATGTGATAGTAACTGTGGTATTCAGATCGAACAAACTTAATTTTCATAATTCATATATTGGCTGTTGATAAGAACATGTTTGATATAAATCTGTCAAGCACTAGCAAAACGTGCCACAATGTTGATGATTCAGACAGACATCTGTCCGGCTGACCAGACTGATCAAACTCTTGACTAAATCTCAAACTCCCATCAAATCCTCACTACCATTAATTTACATTTTTATCAACATTTCAATGCTTTAGGCTTGCACGATTACGTGATTAAATTGAAAATCGCGATTATGTTTTAAATCGTGATTAAAAATTAAACAAGAGGCCTAACGGCCTGTCGCTCACCTGCAACATTAGCATTTGAAATACTGGGTAGTTCATATCTCATGAAAATATTTTTCGTGAAACCTCCACACGATGACAGATAGATTCTATGTTTTAATACGGAATAATCTTCAAAATAAGATCTTAGTAAATCTACCATGACAATTTGACCGAAGAATCATGTTTGTACTCCAATTTTGAATCCAAATATTTTACAATTTTTCAAGAACTCTAGTGAATAAATCTGACAATTTTTTTCAAGAATTCAAGCGCATAACTGCAGCTGTATTTTAGCCAAACTGAATGCCAGTCAAGGTCTCATCTCTCATGTTCAATATATGAAGTGAATCATCAAGTTTTCGTGTAATTGTATCTACGTTATGTATATCGTATTTTACTAGGAATTATTAGCATCATATAAAAATTTATGATTACAGAAACTATTTTTAAAACCTAGAACATCGCTTCTAAAACAGCTTCAGTAGCGACAGGCATCACAGGACTGCACTAGACTACATAGTCCATGAATTACAAAAAGAACACTTCAACCTGTCAAGAAAGATCATCTGCCTTTTGGGTTTAAAAGTTCTTTCATTAACCCTTTAAGACTCGACATCAAAAACGGCTTCTTCAGGGGTCTTGGAAAATGTCCATTTGCAGACCAAGACCATTTTTGAAAATGCAATACAAGAATAACTGACTCGATAATCAAGCCAGTCATTCCAGTGATAAATTTTCAAAAATAGTCTGTAGGTTTGCAAATGGACATTTTTTATGAGAAAATTGAAATTTTATTAAACAAAGTTGAGGGTTAAAGGTTTTAAGACATTTCGTCGGAATATTACCATTAATATGTAGCTCAATCTTGTATACTTACGCGGTTTCATAGAAAAATTATTTGGGCAAATCAACAGTTGCACAGTTTAGCCAATGAGAACTCACTTTAAAATGATAGGCAAATTAAAACTTGCTGTCTAACATTCAATGTAGATGGAAGAGTTCGCCAAGAACGAATCAGTTGAAATAATGTATTAGATATTTCCGATAATGTGATTGGTCAAATCAGGATATCCAATTTATGACGTACATGACGTAGCCACATAAATTATGAGATAACTTTCTTTTAAGACTGTAAAAAAGTTTATCTTTGATACAGGTTCAGAGACAAAACTTGTGACATTGAACTTTTTATGCAAAAAAACCCTCAGAAGCGTCTTCTAGGGAGATAGATTGCTTGTCTCATTTCGACCAAGGTTTTCTAGGCAAGTAAACTACAAACCGATGACGAAAAACATACAATTCTGAGTTGACCGTGAATTTTACTGACACATAATTAAGCTCCTTTATGACAAAGTTCTTGTGGTAATTGTAAACTAAGAGTTTTAGTGACGCTGATAAAGTAGCAAAACAAGTCAACAATTTGCATGGAATAAAAAATGCACCTGTGGTCCATGTAGTATCCGTGCATCACGAAGGATACCCCGCCTTCCACTGAACCTTGCCTTTGGATGAAAGCATGCAATTAATATTGAAGTTGGGTGAACCATGAAGTAGGCCTAATTTGATACTACAAGTAACATGCATCCATACACCAAGATTAGTTAAAAAACTCTTAAAACTAAAGCCAGGACACAGATTTTCTATGATGATTAGTGAATTGCGAAAGGTAGGTCATACTGACCTACCTTTAGTATGACCTACCTTTGATACATGATGGATCGTTAGCCTACAATGCAAACATACACCCCATTTGATTAGTGTAAACCAAAACCACTTGAAGTTATAAAACGGACAACAATTTTCTATGATGCTCAGTGAACCATGAAAGATAGGTCAGTGACCTACTTCCGATATATAACTAACCTTTAGCCTAAGATACACATCCATATAGCCATAGTTGAATACATGTATTTGTGAAAAATTCTTCAGAATATAGTTCGTACAAAAAATTTGGGACAGACAAACACAATTTTATATGATGTGAAGTAAACCATGAAAAGTAGGTCAGGATGGCCTACTTTTCATAGCCTACAGAAACTTAGCCTACAATGCATCCATAAACCAAGTTTGGTTGTAACAGTATAAAAAAAACTTGAAACTACAGCCCAGACCATAGTAACCTATGATGTTCAGTGAACTATAAAAAGTAGGTCACACTTTTGATGCGTTACACACCTTTCATGCCTTTAGGCTATGATGCATCCCTATGCTGACTAAATATGAAAAACATTTGACAATATAGTACGACCCAAAAAATCGGGGACAGACGAATACAATTTTTTATGATGCTTACTGAACCATGAAAAGTAGGTCATGGTGACCTACTTTTGACATAGGACAGCACTAGGGTACAATGCATTTATATACTAACTTTAGCTACTGAAAATACAGTTCAGACAGAAAAACCTGGACAGATGATGCATACACGGACAAAGCGATTAGTATATCCTCCTGAAACCTGTCAAGAAGCTAAGGAGATGCATTTTGACAATTTCTGGCAAGGTTTTTTTTTTACAAAACTAAGATTTTCACCCCAAAAATTGACCAATCAAAATTCTAAACAAAAGTTCTAAAGCCCACCACTATAGAATCCTTCCAGGAAAATTTAGTTGAAATCTGTCAAGACGCTAAGGAGGAGACGTGACACTTTCCTGTAAATTTTTTTACAAAAACTCAGATTTTCACCCCAAAAACCTTACCAGTCAAAATTTTGAATAGAAATTCTAGTGCATACCACTGTAGAATTCTTCCACACAAATTTAGTTAAAATCTATCAAGAAGCTAAGGAGGAGATACGTTTTGACACTTTCCAGCAAGTTTTTTACAAAATCAAATATTTTAACCAAAAAAATTGACCAATCAAAAATTTGAATAGAATTTCCAGAGCCTACCTCCATATGATCCTTCAAGACAAATTTGGCTGAAATCTCTCAAGAAGTTAAGGAGGAGATATGCTCCGACACTTTACGGTACATTTTTTACAAAATCTAAGATTTTCACCCAAAAAATGTACCAATCAAAATTCTGAATAGAAGTTCTAGAGCCTACCACTATAGGATCCTTCCAGGCAAATTTAGTTAAAATCTGTCAAGAAGCTAAGGAGGAGATGCATTTTGACACTTTCCGGTAAATATTTTGCAAAATCTAAGATTTTCACCCAAAAAATTGATGAATCAAAAATCTGAATAGAGGTTCTAGAACCTATCACTATAGGACTGTTCAAGACAAATTTGGCTGAATTCTGTCAAAAAGCTAAGGAGGAGATGCGTTTTGACACTTTCCGGTAAATCTTTATAAAATCTAAGATTTTCACCCAAAAAATTCACGAATCAAAAATCTGAATAGCAGTTCTAGAGCCTACCTTCATAGGATCCTTCTAGCCAAATTTGATTAGAATCTGCCAAGCGGTATAGGAGGAGATATATTTTAAAGCAAAAGTTGATGGATGGACGACGGACAGATGACGGATGGTCACCATGGCATAAGCTCACTTGGCCATTCTGGCCAGGTCAGCTAATAATCGAATAATCGTGAATATTTTCTATTGCATAAAATATTTCAAAACCTAACTTTCAATTACTTTTTAATGCGATCGGTCATGAAAAATGACATTTTGCTTAGTGAATGTAGGCCTATGTCCATCTGCAGGGCAAGAGAAGACTATTTTTGAAAATGTATTACTGGAATGGCTCGCTCGAGAATCGAGCCAGGCATTCCAGTGATACATTTTCAAAAATAGTCTTCTCTTGCCCTGCTAATGGACTTTTCTAAACACCATTGCAATTTTCGTCATTGATATCCTTTTGTTGTTATGTCTTGGTAATTTGTATCCAAGCTGATTAATCGAGTAATCACGATTATTTTTCAATAATCGATCGCGATCACGCAACACAATAATCGCACAAGCCTACAAGACTTTTTTCTTCGTTAGTATACTAAGGGAGCATTTCACTCATTTCTAAGACGTAACTCTTGAATGAATTGATCAGCCTCCGCAGTTAAGCAGTGCACATACTTTTGGCATAAATACGTACAGAAAGGAGACTAAATGAAACTTTCCATTCAATTAAACTAAGTAAATACATGTATATGTCCACATGAACTGGATTACTTGGAAATGCATTTTTCTGCCGCTTGTCCTTGAGAAAGTGTTCCCACTTTGCGTAAGACGGTGCATTCGAGTCAACTTTTGGTTGGGCATCATCTACAAAATTCAATAATAATAATAATAATAATAATAATAACTATAAAACAATGTTTGTCACAGAGGGCCCCACATTCACTCTATGGACCTTTACTAATACATGAATGGAAACAAATTTGTGAGAAAGTATTTTCAGAAGCATTTTACCTCACCATAGTAAGACAATTTTTTTGCAAACATATACTGAACCTTTAAACATGGAACACCCCATAAAAGGCACTTCTACTCATCATAATGCCACTTGCCAAGTTTCATGAAAGTATGTTAAGTGATTCAGTGATATGCTGTTTCCTAGTATATTGACAACAAGAGCTCTGCAAACGGAGCATCATACTCCGCCATGACGACAAACCAATGAATGAACGCTTTCAGAAAATAGTAATTTCTTCCTCAGACTTCGACCAGTCATCTTATGAAGTTTCAAAGTGATCCGCTAAATGGTCAGGGAGTTATCATTCAGAAACCAATTTTAAAGATGGCTGTCGGTTAATATTGGATTTCTGATCATCTAAATTTGGATAAGTTTCTTCCTTAGAATTAGTCCAGTCATTCTATGTAGGTTCAAAGCGATCCATGAAACAGAAATGAAGTTATTGTCCGGAAACCAATTTTCAAGACAGCCGCCATTGCCAGGTGGCCATTTGGGATTTCGGATTATCGCCTATTTTGATAGATTTTTCTCCAGCCGTAGTCCAACTACCCCATGAAATTTTAAAGCAATCTGATAAACGGTAACAGAGATATCATCCAGATCAATGAGACTTTCGATAGGTTTCTTCCCCAGACCTAGTCCAACCATCCTATGAAGTTTCAAAGCGATCTGATAAACGTTAAATGAGTTATCATCCGGAAAGCACTCTGCCACCAACCCAGATGGTGCAATCACATAATACCCAGGAATTTTGTTCACCAGGTACAAAAATTGTATCCTATTTTCACCAAAAATCTTGGACCTATAAATGTGAATCCTTGAAAAGGGACATATACAAATCATAAAGAAGCCACCTGTCAAGTTTCATTAAATTATTTTAAGCGATTCTGTGCTGTTTATGAGAACATTGACAACAAGATGCCAAAGGGCCACTAAAATAAGATTACTGCTGGAAGAACTGTTAACGGGGAGTAGCGTTTTAAATAATTTCGGGCCAATTTCCAGAGAATCCAAGATAGACACAATTGGATTCCTATAGCCCAAGGATGTTTCCTACCAAATTTGGTTAAAATCGGTCCAGTGGCTCTCAGGAAAAAAACATTAAAAATTTCCTATTGCTTTCCTACATGGGAGTTTTTGGCAGAAAAACTCCATGATAGCCACCAAAACATTTATCCAAAAATGTCAAAAGTAGCAAATTTCAAATCAGCATACCCAAAAAACTATAGAAAAACACATTTCCGCTTCAACATCCATCAAAACAAACTCTAATATGGCCACTAAGATACTGTATTATGATAGGCCGATGGCAGCCTTGTTTTTTATCGGACTAACTTCCGTTGAACAAACTTAAATGGCACTTAGTCACTAATTATATCTCCTAAACTTAAGCCCAATCTGTTCAGCGGTTCAGGAGAAATCATTCTCAGGAAAGCTAAGTCATCCAAGATGGCCATCGAAGCATTTGACCAATCAAGTTCCCTTGAACAAACTTGGTTTATCTCTTGCTTTAGATGTTGTTTCAAGAGTTTTGAATGAATCACCTAAGAGGTTTCAGAAGAATTTTAAAAAACTCTAAAATCAGTCAAAATCCAAGATGTCCACCCCCCCCCCCCCCATAATTACTCTAGTCTAGCTCAAAATAAACAATTAAAAACTCCGCACTCTCCATGATCCTGCCCATACTGCGTCCAGGAATTACTATAGCCCCAGGTACCAAGTCGATTCCCAATCACAGTCTGATTCGTCTTGACAAACAGCGAAAGCAGCTCAGCCTCATCTCAGCGGGGTGGCTGAGGAAGGCGATAGTACATCTGTTAAGTATTAACAATTCTCGTAGAAACAAAAGCGGATGCTTTTTTATTCTTCTTCGAGTAATACTTACCAGATGTACTATTATGATAAACTCCAGATTTCGACAGCCAAGAAACTCTGGTGGGAGGAGGTGAGGCTCGAAACAGCTCTCATCTACCATCCGACAGAGAAGGTTGTGAAGAGACTAGAAGCCAGCATATGCTTGGGTTCTGCCATCTGACTCATAGAGTGCTAAACTTCCATGGTCTAGACCGTGCTCCCCCCTCTCATTTGTCTGCACAAATTCCAGATGGCTGTCAAAACGGCAGCAACACCCACCAGACCCATGTCAGTCCCAAGTCTCAGCTAGGGCAGTCCAGGAGAGTGCAAAGAAGCTACTACAACTTCTAATTTCGAAAAAAATATCAGTATATCGATTAGATTTTCAAATTTGAATGAGTCTAATGTCTGTTGTAACGAATAAGATACCCTTGAACCAGACTTTTTACTTAATCAGTATGGGAATTTGACTGTAAGTAAATTAATATTAGTCACTTAAACTTAGAAAACACTCACCATTTACTGAGTGCTTGGTCTTTCTTGATCATCACAGGAGTTCTGCCCAATCCACGGTCGTTCACAGATCATGTGCATCACCAGTGCTAGTGCATGTGGAAGAACCCTACGTTGTATGCATAAATAGTGGTCGGATGTGGCTTAGTTAAGCTTTGACAAACTGGCGACGGCTACCGGATTAAGAGCGCTGGAGATATCGCGTAGGTAGAAGTCAGTGAATGACGACTCGGCATGCCATTGTGCTACAGACATCACCTCGTCTAAAGAGACACACTTATGAAGGGTCGATGCTGCTGCTAATGCTCGGACTTGATGGGCATTCGCACGATCAGTCTGCTTTCCTGTTGCGATTTTATGCGACATCTGAATAGCATCGACTATCCAATGAGAAATGGGTGTCTTTCGAGGCACGAAGATGAGGAGCTTCGAGACATAACCCCAGAGATTTCGGGTCATCTCTCCACTCCTCAGTACGTTTCTTAAACATTTTCAGACATCTGACAGGACACCAAGCAGAAGAGTTTGGGTCATGCCTAACTAAACTTGGCAAATTGATCGGCTGTCCTGGATATTTAAATGACTTATTCTTTGCCAGGAAACAAAGATGTGGTAATAGTCTTAAACCTTCACCTGTAACGACAAAACGGTCTTGTTCAGCAGAAAGCGCATGAATTTCGCTTCTCGCCGATGCTGCTGCAACCAAGAAAACTGACTTAATAGTTAACAGTTTAATATCTATAGATCTAATTGGTTCAAAGGGCGATTGCCCTAAAACCTGTAGAACAAGAGATAGATTCCATGCTGGGATAGGAATCGGTTGTCTAGGTCACAGATTGCTCATTCCTTTAACAACTTCATTTAAAGTGTCGTTCTCCACTCATACAGTGGCCAGACTTAAGGCTGGGCGGTTTGGCCTAAAAGAAAACCGGTGGCAGTATCACTAATTAAACCGGTATGAACGAAATACCGGTTTAAGGGGTTAGAATGATCGAAAATAATTTGAATTATGAAAATATGCCGTTTTCATTAGCTACAGTACATGTATTTTGCGATTTGACAACTGACGTAAATTGCCACGAAATTAGAACGGTAACTACATACAACTGCTCAGTTTGATGCTATCTATCTCAAAATAGTAGTTAAAATAAATAAAATAAATAAAGTGTGGTCGTGAAAATAACACCAACTACTAAAATGTTGATTTTCAACACTGTTATTAGGTAACTATTTCGAAAGCGTAGTAAAATCTACATGTGTTTGTATTCGAGTACTTGGTATTTAGTAATACTCATCAATAAACTGTCGTTCACACGGGTGAGTGTCATTCAGCACGTAACTAAAAGGTTGTTATTTCCCAGAAATCGCACCTCTAGAATTCTCACAAAAAGCTGTGTTTGACTATTTTTCAAGGTTCATATGTCATATAATAGAGATTATGATAATTTGACACCATAAACGCAATGATTCATGAATATAACTTAAATCTACTTAAATCAACACTCCGTAGTCTTGAAGAAATATGAAGACGAAAAAGACCGGGTCGGTACGTAAAACAAAACGATGTGATTCTAATGCCTATCGAGCAGAGAAGTCACATGATAAAAAATACTACAAAATTCATTCATAAAATCGATAGTATCCCGGCAGAAGAATTAGTTAACAATCAATCACATTACGCCTGCTCGTTTTTCAGAGGCTAAGAGGTTTATTTTACTTGTAACTACTCCGCCAGCGACTTAATCATATTCATTTCAAGGGCGTTCAAGCAATTTGGCTTGTATGTCTTATTCCGTGATGGATCATTTTATGTTTGTCGAAATCTAAGGGAAATAATGACATGTTTGGATTGGGAGTTCATTGTATAGCGTCGTTGTTTTCGTAGCGCATTTCTTGATTGTTTTTGTATCATGTCATATTTGGAATCCTAATTAAACATAATACAAACTCGAATTGAAAAAAGGATTATTTGTTACAAAGAAATTTAGATTATTCAATCTTACCTTGAACCGGTTTACGTCAAGTAAAATTCATTGCTAGCAAATCAAGTCATATTTGCTGAGTGTCATCCTCGGCTGATTTGTTGAGATTTCACCAACACCCTTGCTTTCCCACGGCTAATAGTTATAGATGACTGTATTTTATGTCACTATTAGCAAACGGTTACACTAGATGATAATATTAAACTGCAAGTCAAGAACAAACTAGTGAAGCTGAAGCGACAAACTTCGCTGCTTGCTCAGAAAAGCCAGCCTCAATTGCTCGCTGCTTGATAACATCCATGCAGTCAATTGGAACATCTCCGGTCCGTCGTGGAGATACAGACCTTTGTTCTGAAAAATCAGATACCTTCTGTCTGGAAGAGGAATTGGATTGCAGACCAGAAGGTCCAGCAGATCCATAAACCATGATCGGCCTGGCCAATGAGGAGCGATCAGTAGTACTTGGCATATGCCCTCTCTTATCTTTGCCAGAACCTTTGGGATGAGAATCGTTGGAGGATACGCCTACGCGTACATTCCTTTCCAACTTATCACCAATGCATCCACTGCTAGAGCTAGTGGGTCTGGGAACGGTGGCATGTATGTGACCATCATTGCATTTCCTTTCATCGCAAATAGATCGACATTTGGCTTGCCCCAATATTTGAATAGAACCTCCGCTACCAATTGGTTGAGCTGCCATTCCATCGAACGACAAACCGTCCTTCAACTGAGAGCATCCACTAGAATGTTCAATCTTCCTGGAATGTGTGCTGCCCGAAGAATAACATTCCTCTCTTGGCACCACAGTAGAAGGCTCCATATCATCATACACAACTCCGGTGATCTCATCCCGCCTTGGCGGTTTAGATAAGACACCACTGTGTAGTTGTCTGACCTTCATAGGAAAATCTTGTCTCGGATTAGTCTCGAATTTTCGAAGTGCTAATGCCACTGCTAATAATTTGAGTACATTTATGTGTTTCTGCGCATTGGTCCGATCCCATTCCCATGACACTGACAGATCATCCAGTACTGCTCCTCAACCTGTCATCGATGCATCTGTGGTTGGGAAGGTTGGGAAGGTTGTGGAGGAACACCTCGCAGGAGATTCTGTTCTGATACCCACCACTGACGATGGAATATCAATGGTTCTTTTACTGGAAACTTCAGAGATAACGGATCCGTTCTGAGACCAGAATGACATCAAATACATCTGAATAGGCCTGCGCCTGAGTGCCGCATAAGGTACCACTTTCTCCAGAGATACTAGCAAACCCAGTATTCTGAGAAATTGACACGCCATCAGATAGGCTCCTAGTGAAACTGACTCCAGAACTGCAATCAAACTCTTGGCTCTGCTCTCCGCTGGAAAAGCTACACCGTCCCCAAGATTGAAAAGAATTCCCAGATACACAAACTCCTGGGATTCCCCGCCTTCAGCAGCCAGTCGTCTGTGTATGTATGAACAGCTATGTTTCTCCTGCAAAGATAAGCAGTCATGGCGAGAGCCACTTTGGTGAAGACCCTCGGGGCTGTGGTCAGACCAAAAGGTAGCGCATTGAACTCCCAGACATTGTCTTGGAACGCAAAGCGAAGGTATTTCTGAAAAGGAATTGACATTGGAATATGAAAATATGCATCCTTCAGATCTATCACTACTGCTCACATGCCTTTTCTCAGCCCTATCATCACCACTGCTACAGTCTCTATCTGAAATTTTGGTGAAAGAATGAATTTGTTCCGCAGTTTTAGGTTGAGAATCGGTCTCCAACCTCTGGTGCATTTCAGAACAAGGAGAATTATTGAATAGAATCCCAGGGAGGACTGATTGCGAACTAAATGAATCGCATTCTTCTGTTGAAGATCTATGATTTCTGAGCAAATGACATCTAGACGATCGGATTCCCTTGGAACGAGAGTCCATACTGGAGTCGATGGTAACGAAACTAACGATTGACGGATGAGCCAGTCCGGTTTGTCGCCGTTTCTTAGCCAATGACAGACTAAACAATCTTGCATGACCTGTTCCCATTGGTTGAGAACAGCTGAAGTCTGCCTCCGAGGGTAGGAATCCGCACAGCTCGCGGTCAATATTGCGCTTTTCACTTGGGTGAAGATTCTTGACTCCCTGTGTTCCTGGCGCCACCGGAATGGGTCTCGCTGGAAACCCATCAGGACCGTACCCACCATTCAACTTCTTCGAATATGACGGCCCAGGACTGCCGCCATGGCTATCCTTATGGTAGCCGCCGCGACCCGAGCCGCCACCCTTCCTATCATCTTCATACGGCCTCTTTTTAGAGGGCTTGTATGAAGATGAACGGCCAGGTCCCTGAGAACTGGATGCCCGATGGGCATCACGGCCAGAGGGATGGAAGGGCGAACTTTGACGCTGCCTCTGCTGCTCCTGTTGATGCTGCTTGTAGGACTGTTGCGGCTGAGTCTTTTTCGTCGACTTCCATGACTTGCCGACAACCTCCTGCTCTGCAACCATGGACGCAACCTTGGAGAGAGCTTGTCTTGCCGAGCCGCCAAAAAGCCCGGACCAATGAAGGGCGTGGAAGATAACGCAGCCATCATCTCTGGTCCTGGTTCTACACAATCGAGAACCATTCTCCTCCACTCCGCCAATGATCTAGTGATCACCCTGGCCAGGCAATCCTGAGATAAGCGTATGGAATCCTGAACAACTTCGGGAGCAGCCTCTGGAACTTCCCCAACTTCCGCCACGCAGGTCAGCATACCCAGCAGGATGGTGCATCAGTGCGAGAGAGCAGCCATAGCCGCCCTCGCCGCATCCTCAATAAGAGTTAACTCATTGAAGGGATCCTTGTTAGCTTGGGAAACGAAGGGTCATGAATGACCCTTTACTTTCCCAGCTAAAGGCCTGTTCAGCGCTTCTCGTTCACCGCCTGAAACCCGAGGAATACGAGCATATTGATGGTAGGCCTACTCTGGAAAGCGGATCCTACTCCTTATACCCTTAGGGGCCTTGGGTAAAGTATACTCCGGCTGAACCAAATGGTACGCCGCGACTTCCAACATGTCAGAAGTCTGAGTGTCCAAGGGAAGAGTTGGCATGGCCAAAGAGTCACTTGACAGAGCACTAGCCGCATGCTCTGACATCCACTCCATCGCCGGATCACGCTGAGACCCCTGGTCCGATGTCAAACTGAGACAGTCGGACATCCAGCCAAGAACCTGCACCCATTCAGCTTCGGTGCAGAAAGATGATTCGTCCATCAAAGGACTACCATTTTCATCTTCCTTCTCACCCTTTGATGAAAGGCCACCGACGATCCATGCTGAGAGCCACGGACCAGACTTCCAATTCGAAGCGGGTCCGTGGCTTGGCTACTCGCAGCTCCAGTATCTAGTGAATCACCAGAAACGGAATCACCGCAATCCATCGGCTCCAACACGGGAGCTGGTACTACAGCCGCTAACAAGGCAGGAGATGGGACTTCAAGAGGAGCTGTCATAACACGGCTCTGACGGCACTCCGGACTGAGCAAAATTTGGGTGAAAAATGCTCGACGGAACGTCAACATCTCCACCCGGTTGACAAACCCGTACAAAACCCGTGGGTGACCCACAGGAAGTACTGGAATCTGTCGCCTGTGAAAGCTCTTGAGCCAAAATGAGAGGAAGGACAGATGCATGTCCCTCTGCAGAACTGGCCGGACCACCGATAGGTAATCCTGCACCAGCCTGCATCGACGGGACCATGGACTGCAAGGACTCAAACATCGCCTTGAATTGGGCTGCCCAAACACGCAAGACCGAGTCCATCCGCTCATTCAGCCGCTCCTCCAGACCTTTAACGGATGCCTAATCCACCTTAGGCGCCTTGTCCCTCGTGATTCTCTCCAAACGCGCACCCCAATCGCGATCAAATTCCACCACCAACTCCGATGCCCACTTCGCACATACATCGTAAAGGCTTCCAACTTTGCACTTCGCACAGGCGATGCAGTGATGTCCCGTGAACTTCCGTTTCATGAAATGGTTACAGCGTGAACACAATGTGTCTGGCGGGGCTTTGCCTTGCCCCTTCACCTTTAGCGAACACAGAATAAGAATTAAAATGCTGCACATGATAAGATATAATGAGCAACCCGCACAATTTACTTGATTGTAATTTTAAAATTACTTAACATTAACTTTCTCTTAGATTAATGATAATTGAGTTCCAGGCAGGAAACATCAGAAAATCTTTAGAGAAAATTTTATAAACACGACTTGGTAATTAACTAACGTTAAGATAGCCAAGAAATTAGGACCGATCGCTACAAACACCCTTGACAATGAAGCGAGAGCTAAAGATCGGCTTAAAAGAGAGTGCATAGACAAAACAAAACGTTAATCATGGGTGCCGCCATCTTGGCTATGGGCGCATCCATCCTGGAAGGAATCGAGTTGCAAGAGAAACTAACCGAGTACTCGGATAAGATTAAAAAGTTAAAAATGGAGTGACTCCAACAATCGCTACCATTTTAAAACAATGTGCCAATTTAAGGAAATTTTAAACAGTCATTACAGCACGAATGTATTAATTCTAGATTGATACAACCTGCCCCTGTGATGATTTTCCTTTTCTTTCCATGAATATAGCGATCTAAATCTCACTAAACACTCAACAACGCAAAAATTTGCTTAAACTGACCCAGACAAAAAACACGACTGGAAAGTCGAGCAAAACAGACGAATCTGACTGTGATTAGGAATTGACTCGGTACCTGGGGCTATGGTAATTCCAGGACACAGTATGGGCAGGATCATGGAGAGTGCAGAGTTTTTAATTGTTTATTTTGAGCTAGACTAGATAATAGACATTATCATAATAGTACATCTGGTATTATTCGAAGTAGAATTGCTATGCCCTAAGGTTCAGTGGTTTCTTGAGAGGGAAACATTTTGAATTTCCAGTTGATTTAGTAGGGCAGTTTTGGGTGGGAAAATGATCCAAGATGGCCACGAAACCGTTTATCCGACATTTGAAATTAACATACTGTAAAACCTATATGAAACCAATTTCGGCTTCAAAACCCACCAAAATAAAAAAATCCAATATGGCCTCCAATCATGCTACATTTTTATTGGTACACGGTGGCCATGTTTTTTACATATCAATGTCCCTTGAACAAGACTTTACTCTCCCTTAGTCCCTAATCATATCCCCCATATTTCAGTCCGATCCGGTCAGCGGCTCTGGAGATGTTGTTTTCGCAAAAGCTAGGTTATCCAAGATGGCTGCCGAACCAAGTCCCCATGAACACACTTGCTTCAGCTCTTGCCCTAGATGATATTTCACGAGTTTTGAATCGATTCCCCCAAGCGCTTTCCAAAGACGTTTCTAAAAATTGGGCCAAAATTCAAGATGCTGCTGGCCAAATTGGCTGATCGGCTTCGCTTCACAAACTTGGATCTCCATGCCCTAAGGATGCTTCCTGCCACATATAATCGAAATTGGCCCAGTGGTTCATGAGAAGCTGTTTAAAGTAAAGTTGGTGGGCAGACGCCAGCATATGCTAACTCAATGGGCAGGTGAGCTATAACTCACACAAGCCTAGATTGAAGATGGATAGATTGACGACGGATGGCTGCCATGGCATAAGCCTTCAGGTCAGGTGAGCTAATAATTATGTTTGGAAACTGGACAAGAATATAATAAATGAAACATACCAGATAAATCCATAGGGCTGGCACACTTTTTGCAAGCCTTCATCCCAGGGTCATTGATGATACCACACTCACTGTAATACATAAAAGAAGAATCCAGTCAAGCGTGACTATAATGAACACAGGTCTTTTGGGGATAGAACCTAACACATATCTTAATTCTTTACCAATCTTGCTAAAATCCTTGTTAAATGTAAATTCTCACTTAATTTTTAGGGTACACATATAGACGAATGAAATGGTTAATTTTCAAACCAGAATATTGCTCAGATAATATCACAGGTTACTACTTATCTTAAAGAGAGACTCAAGCAGGAGATAATGTCTACAGTAGATACTCACTGGTTTGCACACTTCCATGATGTATATGTTAGCCATTTTGTACCTGGAATAGACAACAGCAAACAATGGATCAATTCGATCTAGGGGTGTGAAATATTGCTCTCGAGACAATATCACAATTTATACTGCATCTAAAATCACTATATATCGATATATCGTAGCCCCTTATGTCGCAATGTTGAGAGAAATATTGGTGGTTGTTTAAGATGGGTAAGCACACCTATACAAATTGGTAATATAGTGTCACTGAAAATCAGCTTAAAACTGTTGAATATTTTGCTATTACTTTGACTGAAAGTTGTTAGCAATTTCAAAATATTCAACACGTTACCATAAATCCTTGCCGATTCTCCGATTCTTATCGTGATCTTGTATCGAATTGTGATAAATCAAAATATCGAAAAATTGTGCACCTCTAATTTGATCTGTTACTCAAGTATATGATCTCATAATCAATTACTTCACTCGCATGTAGGCTGACACTAAACAAAATCACAGATTTCTTTTTTCATGAGAGTTGATACTTACCACCCCCGATACTCTATGATATTTCCTAAATATAGACCTAGCTTCAATAATGCTCAGAATTAAAAAGAAACCGCCCCCACTGGGCAGGTTACTCAACTGACAGATCAGCGGATGTGCGTTCCAATCTCGTGCATGCATGGGGCTGTCTCATTCTATTCCAAAATATTGGCTGACATAATTGCAACATAAAATGCGGAAAGACCAAGCCTCTTAGGGCGGAGAGGCCGGGATTGTATCAGGGTGGTAAGTATCAACTCTCGTGAAAAAGGAAATCCCTGATTTCGTTTTTATCACATCAAGAGTATATTTACCACAGTGATACTCTATGATATAGGCAGAATTCGTAAGAGAATTCGGCGGGAGGGAGGCGAAGGTCAGAAGACCGGCTCATTCCTGGAAGAGCAAGCTCTTTTGCTTTTGCAGCACAAAAAACATCTGAAATTGCGTATGTAAACACAATCAGGAAATGATTTGGACATCGGATAATACGACCGATGTTGAAAGTAATGACCATTTAACATTCGCTTCCCCCCCCCTTTTTTAAAGAGGGAGCGATGAACTCAATGTCCTATACGCTCGCTATGTACTCGTGCTAAAGTACTTTAAGACATCGGACAAAAGCTTCATTTCGTATACTCTCAGATGGAACTACAAAGAACACAAACCATTAGTAAGTAATAATGAACGTGACAAAAAAAACACATCACCAAATATAGGACTAACCTATTTTGACGAGATTCCCTTTAATCACGGCCGGCGATGATAGGTACAGTACGGAAAAGCAGGGTTTCCCCACTAAATTGCACTGTGTGTGAGTCAATAGCCTTATGTACAATATTTACAAGAATATATATACAGTTTAACGTTTATGTAAAATCGATAAGGCAAGCGGATTAGACGTGTCACGGAGGTAATGATCTGTAAAACTAGACTCACAGTGCCATTGTGCTACCGACATAATGTCATCCACCTGCATTCACGTTAAACAGAGCCATGGATGTCACTAGGCCACGGACACTATGAGCCTTGTTTTCCCGTGGCGGCTTTGTGGCAATGCTGGATGCATTCCACAGTCCACCTAGAAATGGTATCTTTTGAAGCTCTCCCATGGGGTTCAATGTAAGAAAGCCATAAAGCACTAAGGTCTGTCCGCCATTCCCCTGTGTGTTGTTTATAACGTGTTAATGCACAGACAGGGCACCAAGCCTTTGAATTAGGATCAAACCTAGTCAAAGCAGGTAAAACAATAGGCTGACCAGGATATTCTAAAGACTGGTTTTTCGCCATAAAGTTAACTCTAGGTAGGAGCCTGACGGCTTCCTCTGTAACCACAAAACGGTCTGGCTCTGCTGACAAAGCATTATTTCACTTCTTCGTCCGGCTGAAGCTGCAGCAATCAGAAAACCTGTTTTAAGCGTTAACATTTTCAATTTTCATGGAAATGGAGCTTAGTGGTTCAAAGGGTTTATCCACTAATACTTGAATTAACAACGATAAACTCCAAGACGGAATCACTGGTGGATTCCTTGGTCTAAGATTACCCATGCCGTTGATTAAAGTATTTAGATTACATACCTCATCACTTCCCCTATTAGCCAAGCAAGGGATAACTGACTTGTAGCCAGCAATAGAGTTAGGCTTGAGGCCATAGGCATCAAAAATGTGACAGAGGAAATCGGCTACTACCTGAATAGATGCATCCAATGGATTAATACATCTTTTTGAGCACCATTCAGCAAATCTGTTGATTTTATAATTATATACTCTGGAGGTTGACCCCCTTCTGGCTTTAGCCATAAACATGGCTGCTTGCTCAGAAAAGCCCTCCTTAACTGCTGATTCCTTGACAACATCCACGCAGTCAATTGGAACATTGACAGGTTGTTGTGCAAGGCCTTGCCCTGGAAGATTATGTCATCCATCTCAGGGACCGCCCTACTCATTCGCCAATTAGCCAAATGCTAGTAAAATTGAAATCTGGCTAATAGAAAGCAGGATTGGCTAAATATTTGAATAATGATTAAAATCATATTATTACACATATTTTCTAAGTAGAAAACCATTAAGATTAATTGTGAAGAACTAACAAGTGCTTATATTATGTTTTATTGCGACCAAATAAACACCGAAACTCCAATATCTCAGATTAAAAGCACACATATAGGTCAGCTGTTGAATATTTTGAAACTAATGTGCAACAGCTTCCAGGCAAATTAGTTTCAAAATATACAACATAATCTTGTATTAATGACATGTAGTGTTCAGTTGAAATGGTTACCTAATGGAGATGGACTGTATACATTGCAAAACATTGGCTAAAATTGTTACGATTTGGCTAAGAAAAACTGTAGTTGGCTAATCTATTGGCTAATCGTTTGCGAAAGCCAGGTCTGTCCCTGCATCTGAGGCAAAGGAAAAGGATTGCAGACCAGAAGGTCCAGCAGATCCGTATACCATGATCGGCTTGGCCAATTTTGGGCGATCAGAAGCACTTGGCATTACTGCTGCCTGATTTTCTGGAGAACTTTTGGAATCAGGATTGCTGGTGGAAATGCGTATGCATACATTCCCTCCCAGCTGATAGTTAACGCATCTATTGCGATAGCGCTCGGATCTGGAATCAGAGAGACGTACGTCGTCATTTTCACATTCTTGTTTGCTGCGAATAAATCTATGTTGGGCTTGCCCCAGTGGTTAAACAGACGGTCCACCACACATTTATTTAGTTGCCATTCCGTGGTAAGAATGCTCATCCTTCGGCTCAATGAGTCTGTTAATAGATTTAGCCTTCCCGGAATATGAATTGCTTTCAGGGAAATCCCATGATCTAGGCACCAGCAAAGCAGTTTCCATGTCACCATACAGAGAATGGGCGACTTCGTTCAAGTAAGTCACTACTGTTGTATTGTCTGATCGAACCAGAACACTCTTGCCCTTGAACTCTCTAGGAAGTGTTCCATGGCTAAGACTACTGCTTGCATTTCCAGCAGATTGGTATGCTCTTGTGACTGATCAAGATTCCAAAGCCCTGATACTTTGTTTTCATTCAGGCAAGCTCCCCATCCCTCCATTGATGCATCTGTGTACATCGTTAACTGAGGGTGGGGAGGTGATGTCACCCCCGCCAGGGGATTCTCTCTCTTCATCCACCATTGAAGGTGGTGAACAAGAGGTTCCAACACTGAACCCTTTGAGTCCAGGAAAACTGTACTCTAGGTCCACTGTGTCATGAGAAATAACTGAATCGGCCGCCGGCGTAAGGCTGCCTGTGGAATGACTGGTTCCAAGGAAACCATCAACCCCAACATTCTCAAGTAGACCCGTGCCAGGACATGACAACTGTTGCACACTGGCTGTATGACTGAGATGAGTATTTCTACTCTTTCTTGAGATGGGTAAACATACCCTACCTCTAGATCGAAGAACATGCCCAGGTAAACAAACTTCTGGGATGGAGTCAGCTCTGATTTTTTAAAGTTGTTTATCCAGCCGAGATCTGTACTAGTTTTCAAAACTATCTCCAGATTTGCTGATAGACTTTCTTGATTGTGTGCTTTTAACAGCCAGTCGTCTATGTATGTGTGGATTGCTATTAATCTCCTGCAGAGGTACAACATCATAGCCTGGACCACACGAGTGAAGATCCGAGAAGCCGTCGATATACCAAATGAGAGAACCCTGAATTCCCATTGGCAGCCCTGGAATGCAAATCTCATGAACCAACGAAAGCTCTTCACAATGGAAATGTGAAAATAGGCATCTTTAAGATCTATTGATGCTGTCCACATTCCCTTCCTCAATCCTTCTAACACTATTCTTACAGTTTCCATTTTGAAACTTGGTGTGAGGATAAACCTGTTGAGAGGTTTGAGGTTGAGAATTGGTCTCCCCCCCTCCAGTGCTTTTTGTCACTAGGAACATGGTTGAATAATAAACCAGACATTTTTGTGCGGGTTGAATTGCGTGTTTTAGTATGACAGATTGAATTTCTTCCTCTATACACAACAGTTGATCTGGATCTCTTGGATTTTGAGTCCAGATCGGAACCAGAGACAGATGCGATGGCTGGCTTGAAATCCAGTCTGGATGGTAACCGACTGAAAGCCATCGCAAGACTGAGCGGTCCTGAGCAACCCGCTCCCACTCTTGCATGTGGAAGGCCAGACGCCTCCCACGGGTGCACCTAATGAGTGAGGTGGACCCGAGAAGTGCAAGAGAAGCCCTGTCTCTGGTGGCTGTCCTAGCAGCACTGGCGTGATCTTTGTGAGAGCCGACCCATCAGAACCCCACGCTCCTCTACCAGTGCCACGAGCACCTCGGTACGCAGGCTGCCTGGTGGGTTGCGCTAGAGGAGCATGTGCTCCCCCCTAGCTGGCTTCCACTGACAAGGCCACCACCACCTCTAGCCTGCTGAGGGTGGAAGGCAGGGGGCGCTGCTCGAACACGCTCTCTGCAGAGCACTTCAAACTGCTCTCGCAGCGCCCTCTGGTTGTTCACCAGGTTTACGGTTTGTTGGAGGTGCAGGCATCCTTCACCTACAAACATCCCTGGACCTGCCATCGCCGCCCGAAGAGGCCGAGTGTACAGGTCCTGCGAGGGGCACAAATTGTCACGGGCAAATGTGCGCCTCGCCCGTAAACTCCTGGTTACGGATCTCGTCATGCAGTCCAGAGCCAGGTTACCGCCGTCCTGGATGGCTCTCTGGACTGAAAGAGAAGCTTGGTTGGCCACGGATGCTGCTATTACCCCCTGTAGCAGCTGGGTAACGTGTGAGAGAGCCGAGATCGCTCCTCTCGTACTTTCCTCCGTGTCCCGCAGTGCAGAATTTGCGTTGCGCATGGCACTAGCGCACAAGGGTACCATGTCAGACTGGGACCCAGGTCAAGTATCTTCACCCAAAGCGGCACGTTCATCCATGCAAGGCTTTGGGACGACACCGTACTTCCGATACAAATCAGAACTGATACGGCAGCGACGTGCCACCTCGCGAAGGGCCTTCGCAAGGCGTCCCTTCGGCTGATTGGATGTCTCTGCCGCAGCGAACATATCAACGACATGCTCTGCATATGGCAGAAATGGCATGGCGCTCATCGCCGGGGCCCATAGGTATTCATTTCCGTGGCCTTCGGCAGGCCATAACAGTGTCCTCTTCTTCCTGCCCAGAAAGATTAGACACCAAGCTTGAAAAGGCATCAAACTCGGCTTGGGCAGGAGGGGTATCGTGTGAGGCGCTGATACCCTTAGCCTTAGGCTGCTCTAGAGCACTCTATAAGTGAGCGCCCGAGGCCATGGCTTTCACTCCCATGTCCACAGGCGAGGCAAGCCTCAGCGCCGGACCAACAGGAGCCGTCTCTGGGTCCATAACAAAAACTTGCTTACTAAGAGAACCAGACCCAGAGACGGGAAGACTCTGTCCCGGAGCAAATGAAGACGATAATGACGAATTTGAACCGGGAAGCAAGCTGCGAAGCTACTCCGGGACAAGATCCATGATTGTCGTCTTCATTTCTCCCATCATTTCAAGATGGAAGGCCTCCATGTCTGGCATGGATGCCTTCCTTTTCTTACCACACTCCTTTTCCAGACGCCTCTTCTCGTCTGCCGCCCGGTCCTTCACCTGCTGATTTAAAAAATCAGTCAAACCTCCACCGGCCACGACTCACACACGTGGCAATTTAGAAGGGGCCCGCATGTACTGAACCTAGTGCAGTCATGAGGGAGAAAGCGGGCCTTCACGAAACAATGGCAGGAAGGGCATTTGTTCTCAATTACCCTCTGAAACGACACAAACAGAAACAATTAGTTTTTAGTTATGACGAACCAAAATACCAATTGCAGAAGGCTAATAAGTTCCATAAGGAAAACTTTGACCATCAGATGAAAGGATAAGCGAAGGCCATAGAGAAAAACTATGGGCCTGAGTGAATGTAAACAAATCCCTAAAACCTCTTATTCTTCTTTAAGAAGACAAGGGAGACATTAGAATTTGAACTTGAATACTTGAGAGGCTATTTTAGACTCCACAGCTCAATACAAAGATTCATTAGTAGTTGAACTTTATAAACACAATGAACCTATGCAAACTATCAAGAGAGATAAATAACTCAACACTCAGTCATAAAATCTATAACAAATTTTACAAATAAAATGACTGAAAATTTTCTCTCTCCAAAATAAACTTCAGAAGAAGACTCCTGAAGAACGACTGACATCTGATAAACAACAACAGGAATACCTGATCCTGAATCCAAACCCTGTGGTGGGGGGGGGGGCGGGCGGAGAATGTGTTATGGTAATAATTCCCTCTGCAAACTCATAATACATTAGATGGACCCAGAAAACCAAGTATAAATATTGTTCAAATAAAGGATACACTTAAAAAATTGTGTTAGCTAATATATAGGTCTCCACCAAAAAGAGCTAGTCTAATAAAGACGTATCCACGAGTTAGCGTGAATCCCATCCGAGTCAACACACATTTTTTATCAATAAATTTACTAAGGTACACCTGATGGCTAGGACCATGAGCATCCTCTGGCGACTTGGCAGCGTCAGACATACTAATATTAGTCAAAATCAAGTTGTAGAACAACTTAAAGCTTCAAAAAGATTGAAAGCAAAAGCAAGGCTAGAAAGCGTGTTGCAGTGGCAGGTCAATATTTTAGGAAGAGAATGAGACAGTCCCGCGAATGGCGAGTTTGGGCCGCACATCCGCTGGTCTGTCAGTTGAGTAACCTACCCAGTGGGGGTGGTTTCTTTTTAATTCCGAGTATTATTGAAGCTAGGTCGATATTTAGGAAATATCATAGAGTATCAGGGTGGTAAGTATACTCTTGATGTGAAACACAATTCACCTTTCCAGAGTATCCATCTATCATCTGACTTCGTATGACATCATAATCAGCTCAGCGCCTGTATGATCATGTCATAAAAATTACGTCACAAAGGGTTCCATATAGACCATCACCAAATCTATTTAATAAACATGCTGTTGAATATTTTGAAACTAATTTGACTGGGCGCTGTTGCTGCCTTAGGCAGCAACAGCGCCCAGTCAAATTGGTTTCAAAATATTCAACAGCTTAAATGTGTATTTGTTGGGAAATTGATAGTCAGGGTGTTCAGAGATCGATCGATCCCAACACGAGCGATGTGTGGGTGGAGCTTAGCTAGAGATGGGCGGGGCATAGCTAAAACCAGAAAGGCCCATTATAACTGACAGAGCATACTCCGTCATGAAGCTGGAATAGTCCGTCATGTGTAGGAAATGTATGTCTTTGATGGATTTATCAGTTAATAAACATTCTGTTGAATATGTTAAATATTTTGAAAATAATTTAACTATGTGCAACAACAGCACCCAGTCAGATTAGTTTCAAAATATTCAACAGCTTACCTGTATAATTACCTTGAAAATCAGATTTTGGGAAGGCCACGTTAACAGTATGGGAATGTGTAGATACAGTACAGATCATAAATAACTTAACATGTTTCCAAGACTAAATAAAATATACTGGTGAATATAAGGCATCAATGTTTCCAATCCAATGGACCGTTCCCGAGTACCAGCTATCATCTGATGTCATATGACATCATAATCAGCTAAGCGGTGTGTAGGATGACGTCATAATCATTACGTCATAAATGATTCTATTTGGCCCGGCTTTACCTCTTAATAGTCTGACATGTTGTACTAATCGTATGTATACTATTTAATAAACATGCTGTTGAATATTTTGGAAATAATTTGACTTGATGCTGTTGAGCACAGTCAAATTAGTTCCAAAATATTCAATAGCTTATCTGTATAGTTTTCTGGAAATTGAGTCAGGAAGTTCAGAGATCGATCGATCCCAACACGAGCTAGGTGTGGATGGAGCTTAGCTAGAAATGGGCGGGGCATAGCTAAAAATGGAAAGGTCCACTATGTTCAAAATATTCAACAGAACTAACGTATTTCTGATTTTGTTTTGGGAACATTCTAACATGTTTTTGATCTGTACTGTAACAAGATGGAATTATTTCCATTGTGTTGATGGCAGCAATGGACCTTTCCATTTTTAGCTATGCCCCGCCCATCACTAGCTAAGCTCCACCCACACGTCGCCGTGTTTGGATTGATCGATCCCCGAATGCCCTTGCTATCAATTTCCTGAAAACTATACAGGGAAGCTGTTGAATATTTTGTAACTAATTAGACTGGGTGCTGTTGCTGCCATAGGCAGCAACAGCGCCCCGTCAAATTAGTTTCAAAATATTCAACAGAATATTTATTAAAGAGTAAAAGCAAACAATTTGTACAACAGCCCATAGACCATCATCAACTATGCGTTCGTGACATACTTATTGACGTCATTCATTATGATGTCATTGTACACACCACGCAGTTCATTATGACGTCATATGATGGGTGGGTACTCTGGAAAGGTGAATTCCTGAGCACAGCAAAGCTAGCAATGGTATCAATCATATGACTTCATAATAAACTATGTGACATGTAGGATCACATCATAATCAATTATGCCATGAATGACGTAGATAACTTTGTCACGAATGCATAATTGATGACGGACTAAGCGTTGTTGTACAATTACTATTTAATAAACATGACGTTGAATATTTGGAAAATATTCAATGGCTTACCTGCATAGATTTCTGGAAGTTGAGATTTAGGGAGTGTAGGGATCGATCCATCCCATTATGGCCCAAGCATGGGTGGAGCTTAACTAGGGATGGGCGTGGCATGGCTAAAGCTGGACCGCTCCATTCCTGAGTACGGGAATGCTAGCAATGGTATGCAGCATCAAATTGAACTACCTTATACTAAATATGCACAGCTTAACCCTTTCACACTCATATCAGTCAAAAACGGCTTCAGCAGTGTTCTTGAGAAATCTCACTTTGCAGACCAAAAGAAGACTATTTTTGAAAATTTACCACTGGAATGACTGGCTCGATAACGGAGCCAGTCAACCCAGTGGTAAATTTTCAAAAATAGTCTTCTTTTGGACTGCAAATGGACATTTTCTATGAGAAAATTGTAATTTTCTTGAACAAATTGGGGGATTAAAGGGTTAAGTACACTACAGCTCACAAATAAATGTTGTTGAATATTTTGAGCATAATTGGATTTTTCACAATTCACATTTCCAGAGTATCCATCTATCATGCGATGTCATAATCAGCTAAGTGGTGTATAGGATGACATCATAATCATGATGTCATAAATGATTCTAAAAAACGCAACAAATGAAAGGTACCTGGTGCCGCCACAGGAAGAGAGCACATCTTGCAGATCTTCTGTTCAATGTCATTGATGGTACCACATGCTCTGAAATAAATAACAGCAGAACAATCCTCTTAACATAGTCGTGTGTGATTATTGTTTTGAGTGATCACGATCAATTATTTACGAATAATCGTGATTACTCGATTAATCAGTCTGGGTACAAATTACCCAGACTGATTAATCTTTATTGTTATATATCTTTGCACAAATTCCCCAGATGTATAACAATAGACAAAGCAGTGAGAAAAGCTGCAATCCTATAAACGAAATCACAGATTTCTTTTTCCACAAGAGAGTTGATATGTAACCTCCCTAATACTCTTTGATATTCTCAAATATCGACATTCACTCAATAAACACTCAGATTAAAAAAGATAGGTGCCCCTATTGGGCAGGTAGTCAGATGACAGTCCGGCGGATGCCAGCCCCAACCTCGCGCATGCGCAGACTAGTACTTTGGCTGACACTATGCAACTTTAAGAAAGCCTAAAGACCGAGTCTCTGTGGGGCAGAGACCGGGTCCGTATTAGGGAGGTAAGTATCAACTCTCTCATGAAAAAAGAAATCTGTGATTTTGTTTATTTCACTTCACGAGTATACTTAGCTCCCTAATACTCTTTGATATTGCCAGAATTTGTCAGAGAATTCGGCGGGAGGGAGGCGAGGTCAAAAGACCAGCTCTTCCCTATGTGCTGTTCTGCGATTAAGGCACTTAAACTTCTGAAATTGGGTGAAAACACAACCAGGGATAGATTTGAACATCGGATAACACAACCGATGGCTGAGCGAAGACTGTATGTCATATGCGCTCCCCCCACCCCCCTATCCCTTTCTCTTGGGAGGAAGCCAGAAAACACCTCAATGTCCCATATGCTCTCTATGTACAAGTGCCATTTTCTATAGGACATTAAACGAAAAGGCTTCATTTTCGTATACTCTCAATAATGAACCACATAAAACACCACATTAATAACGAAGGGTCAAGTGACAACACAATCAACAATGAACAACACATAAACAACTGACCTTGTGGAAGTTGGCTGCTGTCATCATCTTCCCATTGGTGAAGGCTGATGCAGTCTAAATAAGTCGTTGTTACCATTGATTAATTATGAAGTATGTAAAAAATGAGAAAAACCTCATCAAAATATGTACACCTAGATTATCTTTTCAAAATCGATTAAGGCGAGAAGATCCGAGGTGTCACGGAGGTAATGGTTGATAAAACTTGACTAACAGTGCCACTGGCTACTGACATAATGTCATCCACAGGAACCCCATTAAACAGGGCAGTAGAAGCCACTACGCCATGAACACACTGAGCCTTAGCTAAGTCAACGTGGTTTACCTGTGGCAGATTTATGACAAAATTGAATGCAATCTACAATACACCTGGAAATGATGTCCTTAGATGCCCTGCCATGGGGTTCAATATATGACAACCATAACGCCGTTGGATCCGTCCGCCATTTCTGAGTACGTTGTTTGTACCAGTTTAATGCTCAGACTGGACACCATGCTTTTGAATTAGGATCATATCTAGTCAAAGCAGGTAAAAAATATGGGTTGACCTAGATATTTCAGACTGATTTTTAGCCATGAAATTTATCCTAGGTAGAAGCTTAAGGCCTTCCCCTGTAACCACAAAATGGTCTGCCTCGGCTGTTAAGTCATGAATTTCGCTTCTCCGCCTTGCCGAGGTTGCAGCAATTAAAAATAGTTTTGAGTGTCAACATTCAACAATCAACAAGGAACAACACATGAACAAGACTGACCTTGTTGAACTTGGCTGCTGACATCATCTTCCCAGTGGTGAAGGCAGATGCAGTCCCAAAAAGTGGTTGTTTCCATTAATTAATTGTGATATATATAAGCAATGAGGAAACCTCATCAAAAAAGTACACCTAGTTATTTTTTCAAAATCGACAAGGCGAGAGGATTTGAGGTGTCACGGAGATAATGGTCTGTAAAACTTGACTCACAGTGCCACTGAGCAACCGACATAATGTCATCCACAGGGACCCCATTAAATAGGGCAGTGGAAGTCACTACGCCGCGGACACTGTGAGCCTTGGCCATGTCAACCTGCTTACCGGTGGCGGATTTATGACAAAACTGGATACACTCTACAATCCACCTGGAAATGGTGTCCTTAGACGCCCTGCCATGGGGTTCAATATATGACAACCATAACGCTGACTGGTCGGTCCGCCACTCTGAAGTACGTTGTTTGTACCGGAGCAGCACCCGTACGGGACACCATGCTTTAGAATTAGGATCATATCTAGTTAAAGCTGGCAAAAAAAATAGGTTGACCTGGATATTTCAAAGACTGATTCTTAGCCAAGAAATTAATCCTAGGTAGAAGCTTAAGGCCTTCCCCTGTAACCACAAAACGGTTGTCCTCGGCTGATAAGGCATGAATTTCACTCCTACGCCTAGCCGAGGCCGCAGCAAGAAAAAATACAGTTTTAAGAGTTAACATTTTCATAGAAATGGAACTAAGTGGTTCAAAAGGCTTATCACCTAGTACCTGAAGCACTAGAGATAAACTCCAAGACGGAATCACCGGGGGATTCCTTGGTCTTAGATTGCCCATGCCTTTAAGTAATACATTTAATGTACTTACTTCATCACTTCCCCTATCAGCCAAGCAAGGGATAACAGTCATTAAAGCTGACTTATAACCAGTAATAGAGTTAGGCTTGAGGCTATAGGCATCATACAGGTGACAGAGGAAATCAGCTACTACCTGAATAGATGAATCCATTGGATCAATACATCTCTTTGAGCACCATCCTGCAAATCTGTTGATTTTATAATTATATGCTCTGGAGGTTGACCCCCTCCTGGCTTTGGCCATAAACATGGCTGCTAGCTCAGAAAAGTCCTCCTTAATTCTAGATTCCTTGACAACATCCACGCAGTCAATCGGAACATTGACGGATTGTTGTGAAGGGCCTTGCACTGGAAGATAATGTCGTCCATCAGAGGCAGAGGAACCGGATTGCAGACCAGAAGGTCCAGCAGATCCGTATACCATGATCGGTTTGGCCAATTTGGGGCGATCAGAAGCACTTGGCACTCCTCCTGTCTGATTTTCTGAAGAATCTTTGGAATCAGGATTGCTGGAGGGAATGCGTATGCATACATTCCCGCCCAGCTGATAGCTAACGCATCTGTTGCGAAAGCGCTTGGATCTGGAATCGGAGAGACGTACGTCGTCATCTTCGCATTCCTCTTCGTTGTGAACAAATCGATGTTGGGTTTCCCCCAATGGTCGAACAGACGATCCGCCACACATTGATTTAGTTGCCATTCCGTCGGTAAAACACTCATCCTCCGGCTCAATGAGTCTGCTAACAGATTTAACCTTCCCGGAATATGAACTGCTTTCAAGGTAATCCTGTGATCCAGGCACCAACAAAGCAGTTTCCAAGTCATCATACAGAGACTGGGCGACTTCGTTCCGCCCTGGCGGTTTATGTAAGTCACTACTGTTGAGTTGTCTGAACGAATAAGAACAATCTTGCCCTGAACTTTCTGTAAGAACTGTTCCAGGCCCAGGACTACTGCTCTTAATTCCAGTAGATTGATATGTTCCGTCGACTGTTCCAGATCCCAAAGCCCTGATATCGTGGATTCTTCCAGGCAAGCTCCCCACCCCTCCATCCAGGCATCTGTATACACAGTTACCTGAGGGTGAGGAGGGGTTAGCATAACCCCCACCAGGAGATTCTCTGTGTTCAACCACCATTGCAGGTGGTGAATTAGAGGCACCAACACTGACACGTTCGAGTCCAGTGAACCTGTACTCTGGGTCCATTGCATCATGAGAAATAACTGGATCGGCCGCCTGCATAAGGCGGCCTGAGGAATGACTGGTTCCAATGAAACCATCAACCCCAGCATTCTCAAGTAAACCCGTGCCAGGACATGACGACTGTCGCACACTGACTGAATTACTGAGATGAGTCTCTAACTCTCTCCTGAGTAGGATAAACATATCCTGTCTCTAGATCGAAGAACATCCCCAGGTAAACAAACTTCTGGGATGGCGTCAGCTCTGATTTGTGAAAATTTATCATCCAGCCCAAATCCGTGAGAGTCTTCAAAACAATCTCCAGATTGGCCGATAAACTTCCCTGGGTGTGTGCCTTTAACAGCCAGTGGTCTATGTACGTGTAGACTGCTATGCTTCTCCTGCGGAGGTATGCGGTAATCGCAAGAACCACACGGGTGAAAACCCGAGGAGCCGTGGAAATTCCCAAGGGTAACACCCTGAATTCCCACTGTCTGCCCTGGAATGCAAATCTCAGGAAGCGACGGAAACTCCTCGCTATGGGAATGTGAAATAAGCATCCTTCAAATCTATTGAAGCTGTCCACATTCCCTTCTCTAACCCCACCAACACCGAGCGCACAGTCTCCATCTTGAAACTGGGTGTCTCTATGAACTTGTTCACTGGCTTGAGGTTGATAATTGGTCTCCACCCTCCGGTGTTTTTTGTCACCAAGAACACGGTTGAATAGAAGCCCGGACACTTCTGTGCCGGCTGAATTGCTCCGTTTTTGTATGAGGGAGTTTATCTCCTCCTCGATACACAACCTTTGATCTGGATCTCTCGGATTTGGAGCCCAGATTGGCACCAGAGACAGCCGCGATGACGGGCCTGTCATCCAATCGGGATGATACCCGACTGAAAGCCATCGCAAGACTAAACGGTCCTGAGTCAACCGCTCCCACTCTTGCATGTGGTCGGCCAGCCGGCCTCCCACCGGTTCACCTAGGGAGAGAGGTGGACATAAGGAGTGCAAGAGTGGCACTGTCTCCTTTGCCAGAAACACCGGAGTGGTTCTCACTGTGGTAACCGGCCCATCAGGCACGATTACCACGACCAGATCCTCGCGCGCCACGACCAGCACTGCGCGCACCTCGGTGCGCGGGTGGTTGCCTGGCTGACTGCGCCTGAGGAGCCTGCGCCGCCCTCACTGCTGGCCAAATCGCACGGGGCCGAGGCCGACGCTGCGATGGAGGCTGGCCTCTGACCTGGCCACCTCCACCTCGAGCCTGCAGGGGACGATACGCAGAGGGTGCCGCGCGAACGCGCTCCCTACGGAGCACCTCAAACTGCTCGTACAGCGCCCTCTGGTTATTGACCAGAGTAACCGTCTCCTGGAGGTGCCTACATCCCTCACCTCCAAAGAGACCAGGACCTGTCATAGGCGTACAGGTTGTCCAACGCAAACGTGCGCCTCGCCCGGACACTCCTGGTCACCGCCCGAGTCATACAGTCCAGAGCCAGGTTGATACCATCCTGGATGGCTCTCTGGACTGTGACCGGGCTCGGTTGGCGTGATGCTGATGCTGTTACTACCCCCTGTAACAGCTGGGAGACATGAGACAGCGCCGCAATAGAAGCTCTCCCACTCTCCTCCGCATCACGCAACGCGGCATTGGCCGAACGCAACGCGTTCGAACACAAAGCTCCCGTGTCAGAATGTGAGCCTGGCCGCGCATCCTCACCCAAAGCCTGCGCGGTCATCCATGCTAGGCTTGGGCATCACACCATACCTCTGGTAATCCCCAGGCACGATGCGGCAGCACCTTGCTACCTCGCGAGGGGCCTTCGTGAGACACCCATTCGCCTTGATGGACGTCTCTGCCGCTGAGAACATATCCACGATATGCTCTGCTAACGGCAGAGATTGCATAGCGCTAGCAGTGGCCTTACCAGTTAACCATGGCCTCTGGTCACGCTGTCTAGCCGACTGCTCCATGGGCAGGTCTGGCCTAACACTTATCAGCCATTGACAAGCGTCAGACCAATCCTCCTCCGTGGCTAGCTGCGAGTGCTCTACTAGATGAGGGCCTTCGTCTTCCTCCTGAGCAAACGCAGCAGAGCTTGACGGCGGATAAGCTGACACTCCTGGCAAGCCAGAGAAAGCATGCGGCCCCGAAAGAGCAGGCATGGTAATCTGACTGGTTTGTCCAGAAGCAGGTGCCGTGGTAGAGCGCGGGGCAGATACCGCCCCACCACGGCCCCGACCAGCACCAGCAATACTCTCGGCAAGCCAAGGTATGCGGAACAGCTGGCCATCAGCACCGCCCAGGGCCACCTTCTGAGCCTTAAATTCTACTCCTGCGTGAGTAGAACCATGGAATATGTCACCTGTATTCCACGCGAGGGGTGCACAGACGTCATAATCCATGGTCACGTCCTCAGACGGCGACCCTAACAGATAATCCTCTTCTTCCTGGCCAGAAAGATTAGACTCCAGGTCAGCAAAGAGAGCTAACCCGGACTGGCCAGGATAGGTGCCATAGGAGGTACTGGCACCTGCGGCATGCGGATACCCCTGGGCTGATAAGCAGCCAGCAGGTTCCAGCGACAGCTGTTCACGACCCCTCGGCGCGGCAAGCCTGCTGCCAGGGTCATGGAATGCCGCCTCTAATGGGGCCACCTCTGAATCCTCGAAAACTGGTAACGGCCTACGGAATGGTGATTCAGAGGTGGGGATTAGCTGTCCTGAAGCAGATGATGAGGACAACAAAGGATTTGGTCCAGGAAGCATGCCACGAAGCAACTCTGGAACTAAATCCTTTATTGGCCTCTTCATCTCTCCCAACATCTCACTACGGAAGGCCTCCATGTCCACTGAGGACGAGGCCTTCCTCTTACCCTTTTAACTTACACCCTCTCTTTTCTGCTTCCTCTCCTCCTCCACCACCTTGTCCTTAGCCTGCAAGTATAAAAACTCGGCCATTAGCTCGCCCCCCCCCCCAATGCTTACATACCTCACAATTGAGCAATGGCCCACAGGGGCTACAATGAAAACATAGATGAGGGATGAACTTTTCCTTAAGAAAACGTCCACAGGACGAGCAACCAGGTCTCTGAAACAGGACAAAGGGCGAGGACAATGAGTAATTCTGTTACGGTTAGAAACTCAAAACCAAACTAAAAGAGAGGGAAATGATCATAAGGATCACTAATCATCTGAAACCAGCGTTGGACAAACTTTAATTGTTAATAAAGAGCAAGGCTGATTATGACATCATTAATCCCATGACAGAAATTAAATCGATCCGAAACAACATCCAGGTGTAAGGACGAATTGTATACATAACCAGAACATCTCCAGGATAGATATTCAGACTACACAACCATCAGATACACAATGATAGCAATGGCAATTATAGTTAATTTTCCTTAAATAATTAACATCATTTCATATCATTAACTAGATACCTGACACTTTGTATAGACAAACCATCCAACGCGATGAACTGGAGCACTCCACCAAGACTACGCCTCTTAACTCTCTCCACCTTAGGGGAAGGAATTGGATCAAGAGGGCAAAGTGAGAAGACCTTCATATGAGGCCTCCGAATCACTGGACATAGAATTTTTGGTTAGATAACCTAACAGTATTAGTAGGAAATGGAACCTTGGTGGAGAGAAACAAACCCTCCGATGCTGTGATGTCCATTACATATCCCTTTTTTTTTAACAGATACCCGTGGACATAAACACAAAGAGAGATTAGTATTATATAGCACCATGTTGAAATAAAACAACTAAACTAGGCGCTTATCACGGTAAACGCGAGTCCCGGAAACACATTACACCGGGAAAAACTCGCTAAAATATAATAGAAGTCACCTGATGGATAGGTCCTGGGCCCTCCTCCGGTGAAGTCACTCTCTCAGACATCATAAACAGGTGTTCAACTTCTTATTTAACAGCTTAATTGACTTAAAAAACAAGCGAAAAGCGTAAATCACAAAAACATGTGTTCACTCTCTGCCAATAAATTAGCAAAAAGGAAGTGCTAGTCTGCGCATGCGCGATGGTGGGGCGGGCATCCGCCGGACTACACTCTGACTCCCTGCCCAGTAGGGGCACCTAACTGTTTTTATTCTGAGTGTTTATTGAGTGAAAGCCGATATTTAGCAATATCAATGAGTATTAGGGAGGTAAGTATACTCTTCAAGTGAAAATATGGCTGCTTGTTCAGAAAAGCTCTCCTTAATTCTAGATTCCTTGACAACATCCACGCAGTCAATCTGAACATTGACGGATTGTTGTGAAGGGCCTTGCCCTGGAAGATAATATTGTCCATCAGAGGTAGAGGAACTGGATTGCAGACCAGAAGGTCCAGCAGATCCCTATACTATGACCGGCTTGGCCAATTTGGGGCGATCAGAAGCACTTGGCACTCCTGTCTGATTTTCTGAAGAATTTTTGGAATCGGGATTGCTGGAGGGAATGCATATGCATACATTCCCACCCAGCTGATAGCTAACGCATCTGTTGCGATAGCGCTCGGATCTGGAATCGGAGAGACGTACATCGTCATCTTCGCATTCTTCTTCATTGCGAATATATCTATGTTGGGTTTCCCCCAGTGGTTGAACAGACAATCCGCCACACATTGATTTAGTTGCCATTCCGTAAGTAAAACACTCATCCTTCGGCTCAATGAGTCTGCTAGCAGATTCAACCTTCCCGGAATATGAACTGCTTTCAGGGTAATCCTGTGAACCAGGCACCAGCAAAGCAGCTTCCATGTCATCATACAGAGACTGGGCAACTTCGTTCCGCCCTGGCGGTTTAGGTAAGTCATTACTGTTGAGTTGTCTGATCGAACTAGAACAATCTTGCCCTGAACTTTCTCTATGAAATCTTCCAGGCCAAGGACCACTACTGCAGAGATGAAATTTTCCCAACACACGAAAAAGCAACAATTTAAATAGATAGATAGATAGTACATCTATATCGTGCTGAATTCCATTCGATTGCATGCTCAAAGCTCTATACATCTGATCCTGTGTTCATTTGACAGTGCAAGCCCGGCAGCCACATATGGTGCACAGAGAGCTATGTCAACACAGATACCTATTTACAGCTAGGTCGACTGGAGCAATGCAAAGTTAAGTGACTTTCTCGAGGACACAATGCGGCGAACCTGCAGGGCAGCGAACTTGCAAAACCTACAGTTACGAGCTCAAGTCCCCTAACAACTCACCCATCGAGCCTGTAAATTCTCAACAAAAGGCTCAAGAGCCTGTGATGCTCACCTGGACCATTAACATTTGAAACATTTGCATTTAAATAGACATGGATAATTTTCAGAAAATCCAAGATGACCACCAAAAAAATGGACCAATCCAGAGTCTCATTTGACATTTTGAAGCCTACCGTCATAGAATTGTTCGACTCATGCTTTGTTGAAATTGGACTGTTGATTAAGGAGTACCAATTTTAAACAGTTCCGGATAATTTTCAGAAAATCAGATGGCCAGAAAAACATTGACCTATCAAAATTCGGAACATAATTTCTAGAGGCTACCACTATAGGATCCTTTTAAATTTGGTTTAAATTGCTCAAGGGGTTAATGAGGAATAGCGTCTTAAACGAATTCACATTTTACGGAAAATCCAAGACAACCACCAAAACAAGAGGCCCAAGGGCCTGTGACACTCACCTGGACCATTAACATTTGAACCATTTGTATTTAAATACACATGGATAATTTTTGGAAAATCCAAGATGGCTACCAAAACAAGAGGCCCAAGGGCCTGTGGCGCTCACCTGGACCATTAGCATTTAAACTATTTGCATTTAAATAGACATGATGGATGAGTTTCGGAAAATCAAAGATGGCCAACAAAGAATTCAACAAAACTTAACATGTTGAAGCCTACCGTCAGAGGAACGTTCCACCCAAGTTTTGTTGAAATCGGGTTATTGATAAGGAGTACAGTTTTTAAATGGTTCCGGTAAACTTTTAGGAAAATCAGAGATTGCTGCCAAAACATTGACCTATCGAAATTCTGAATAGAATTTCTAGAGGCTGTGGCAATAGGATCCTCATCTTCCAGCTGAGTTTGGTTGAAATCGGCCAAGCGGTTAATGAGAAGTAGCGGATTTTAACTGATTTCCCCAAATATTGAGAAAATCCTAAATGGCCACCAGAAAAATTTAACAATCAAAATTCTATATGCAACTTCTAAAGCCTACTGCTCTAGGCTCGTTCCAGCCAGTCAGGTTGAAATCGCCCAAGTAGTTAATGAGTAGACAATTTTCAGCCATTTTTCGGAAAATTCAAGATAGCCACCGAATAAATTGACCAATCAAAATTCTATATACAAGCTCTGAAGCGTCCTTCCAGCCAAGTTTGCTTGAACTCGTTCAAGCGGTTAATGAGGAATAGCTTTGAACTGATTTCCCAAAATTTTCAGAAAACCGAAGATTGAAAATTGACCAATCAAAATTCTGTATACAAGTTCTGAAGCCTACCCCCATAGGGACCTTCCAGCCAAATTAGGCTGAAATCCGCCAAGCGGTTAATGAGGTGTAGCGTTTTTAAGCAAACGTGGACAGATGGACGACGGACGATTGCTATGCCATAAGCCCACTTGGCCATTCTGGCCAGGCGAGCTAAAAATAGACCAATCCAGATTCTCATTTGACATTTTGAAGCCTACTGTCATAGAATTGTTCGACCCAAGTTTTGTTGAAATCGGACTATTGAGGAGTACCATCTTTAAATGCTTTCGGATAATTTTCAGAAACTCAAAGATGGCCAGCAAAACATTGACGTATTACAATTTGGAATACATTTTCTAGGGGGTGGAAAATCCTAGATGGCCACTGGAAAAATTGACCAATCAAATTTCTGTATACATGTTCTGAATCCTACCACCATAGGATCCTTCCAGCAGTCTGGCTGAAATTGTCCATGAAGTTAATGAGTAGTGTTTTAAACAATTTCCGGCCAGTTTTCAGAAAATTCAAGATGGCAACCGAAAAAAATTGTCCAATCAAAATTCTGTATACAAGTTCTGAAGCATACTAGTCTAGGATCCTTCCCGCTGTTTGATTGAAATCGGCCCAGTGGTTAATGAAGAGTAGACTTTTAACTGATTTTCAGAAAATCCAAGATGGGCACCGGAAAAATTGACCAATTAAAATTCTGTATAAAACTTCTGAAACCTCCCAGACTAGTGTCCTTCCAGTCAAGTCTGGCTGAAATTGCCCAAGAAGTTAATGAGGCGTAGCATTTTAAACAATCTCCCGCCAATTTTCGAAAGATTCAAGATGGCTAGCGCAAAAATTATCCAATCAAAATTCTGTATAAATATTCTAAAGCATACTACTCTAGGGTCCTTCCCAATGAGTTTGATTGAAATCGGCCCAGTGGTTAATGAACAGTAGGCTTTTAACAGATTTTCAGAAAATCCAAAATGGTCGGCAAAAAAATTGACCAATAAAAATTCTGTATATATGTTCTAAAACCGCCCATCCTAGTATCCTTCCAGCCAAATCTGGCTGAAATTGCCCAAGAAGTTAATAAGAAGTAGCATTTTAAACAATCTCCCGCCAATTTTTGAAAAATTCAAGATGGCCACCGCAAAAATTATCCAATCAAAATTCTGCAGATATCGTAAAGCATACTACTCTAGGGCCCTTCCCCCTTGAGTTTGATTGAAATCAGCCCAGTGGTTAATGAACCGTAGGCCTTTAACTGATTTTCAGAAAATCCAAGATGGCCACCAAAAGAATTGACCAATCAAAATTCTATATACAAGTTCTAAAACCTCCCACCCTAGTATCCTTCCAGCTAAGTCTGGCTGAAACTGCAAGTCTGGCTGAAATTGCCCAAGAAGTTAATGAAGAGTAGCATTTGAAACAATTTGCCGCCAATTTTCGGAAAATTCAAGATGGCCACTGAAAAGATTCTCCAATCAAAATTCTGTATACAAGTTCTGAAGCATACTAATCTAGGGTCCTTGCCACTGAGTTTGATTGAAATTGGGCCAGTGGTTAATGAGGAGTAGGCTTTTAACTGATTTCCAGAAATTATCAGAAAATCCAAGATGGTCACTGAAAAAAATTGACCTATCAAAATTCTGAATACAAGTTCGGAAACCTATTAGCCTAGTATTCTTGACACCAAATCTGGTTGTAATTGCCACAGCAATTAATGAAGAGTAGTGCTCTGAACAATTTTCAGCCATTTTTCAGAAAATTAAAGATGGCTGCCGAGAAAATTGACCAATCAAAATTCTGTATCCAAGTTCTGAAGCATACCAGTCTAGGGTCCTTCCAGCCAAGTTTGCTTGAAATCGGCCACGTGGTTAATGAGTAGGCTTTTATCTTATTTCCCAAAATTTTCTGAAATCCAAGATGGCCGCCAGAAAGATTGGCCAATCAAAATTCTGTACAAAAGTTCTGAATCCTACCTCCAATTTAGGTTGAAATCCGCTAAGCCGTTAATAAGGAGTAGCATTTTAAAGCAAAAGTTGACAGACAGACGGACGACAGATGGATGACGGACAGTCGCTATGTCATAAGCTCACTTGGCCATTCTGGCCAGGTAAACTAACAAAAGAATTGTGGATGGGATTCGTCAGGATGTCCAACCCCTCTGACACTTCACTTAACACTACATCCTAAATAACAACTTATGGAGCAGGGAATTCCTATCATAAATACTCACATGTTTGCACACTCCCATTTCGTTAAAGTATCATGCATCAAATCTGTAATAGAAAGAAATCCCATTGGGAATAATTCAGAATACTTAGTGGGGGGGGGGGGGATTTGTGGTTGTTCAAAAATGTTATAGAAGACCAAATCAGCATTACATTACTCCAACATTTTAAAGTGATTTATCTTACTCAGGGCTTTAGATTTACCTCATTTGGGCACACCACCTATCTGACCCGAGATCCCTCAATGCTCCTAGAAACCCGAGAGATTGATTTTGAGCCATTTTAGTTTTAATAGCACTATAAGACCTCTGAATGACCATAAAATGTCACAGCATCCATCTCTGAGTATTTACTTGATGGTAAATCAGTTAATTAGTGTTCACAGCAGCCAGTAGGATTTTAATTTGGGCTCACTAACATGGGCAGATTTCATTTGGGCATGACTTGTAAAGTCATAGCTGTGGGGTAATCTAAAGCCCTGTTACTCTATCAAAATCTGGACAGGTCATACAAGGCACCAGGCCTTACGTGCATATATCAGGCATCAGTTTAAAGTAGATGTCAAACGTGATACATTTCAACATAACCTGTTTTCAGCAAAGAAGATTGCCGCCAACTCAAAAACTACCATCCAGTGTTATTGACATGTGTTGTTTGTAAGTTACCAGAGCACACAATCTACTGCTGACATTTAACCCTTTAACTCTCGAATTTGTTAAAAAAAAATTTCTCATATAAAATGTCCATTTGCGGACCAAGAGAAGACTATTTTAGTAAAGCTTACCACTGGAATGACTGGCTCGGTTATCGAGCCAGTCATTCCAGTGGTAAACTTTCTAAAATAGTCTTCTCTTGGTCTGCAAATGGATATTTCTCAAGACCACTGCAGAAGCCGTTTTGGCTGATATGAGTGTTAAAGGGTTAATTGTCATATCAGGCAAAACCGGCCTCTGATATGGTCTTGCGGACTGTCCATCCACAGGCCAAGAGAATAGAATTCTTGAAAAATTTATTGCTGGAATGACTGGCTCGATAATTTTAATTTTCTCATATAAAATGTCCATTTGTGGACCAAGAGAAGACTATTTTAGTAAAGCTTACCACTGGAATGGCTGGCTCGGTTATCGAGTCAGTCATTTCAGTGATAAATGTTCAAAAATTCTACTCTCTTGGCCTGTAAATTGACATTTAAGAGGTAAATATTTAAATTATTCACCAAATTTGTCCATTAAAGGGTTTAAAATAAACCTCAAGTTTCCTTGCAAACTGAAATCATGACATTCATTCTGGTTATTGATGCGCAATCTTTCATCACATTTCGTTCGCCTAAAATGGCTTCTGCAGTGGTCTTGAGGTATGTCCATTTGTAGACCAAGAAAAGACTATTTTTGAAAATTTACCAGTGGAATGACTGGCTCGATAACCGAGCCAGTCATTCCAGTGGTAAATTTTCAAAAACAGCCTTCTCTTGGTCTGCAAATGGATATTTTCTAAGAGAAAATTGGAATTTTCTTAGACAAATTTTAGTGATAAAGGGTTAAGAGCTACTAGCATGTAAGGGGGGGGGGGCATTGAACACCCTCTCCACTCCCCCCCTTCCCCCCCCCCCCCCCACACACAATGATATCTATGTAAATTCAGATTGCTGCAGAATATACAAAAAATTTGGAAACAGTTGAGCAGAAGTTGCGAGTTTACATAGTCCGAGGTCTTACCTGGTATAGGAGTTGTTTGCAGTGGGTGTGACAGTCCTTTTGGTTGTGCAAAGCATGAAGCCATCAAGGGTGGTGGGACGACTGGTTCAGATGGAGATTTCTTGAATGACGCAGGCCGAGGTGGCCTGGATGCATCCTGTAAGGGGGGCTTAAATGCTTTGGGTTGTTTTGGCCAACCTGCAGTTGCTGGTGGTGGTGGTGGGGGTGGTGCTGGTTGTAGTGGTGGTGGTGGTTTAAATGAGTCAGGTTGTGGTTGCCATGATCCTTCAGGTTGTAAAGGCCAAACTGTAGCAGGTTGTGCCTGAGATGTGTTAGGTTGTGGTGCCCAGGATGCTTCAGGTTGTTGAGGCCAAACTGCAGTTGGTGGTGGCTGAAACTGTTCAGGCTGTGCAGGCCAGTATGCTTGAGGTTGTTGAGGCCAGCCAACAGCTTGTTGTAGCTGATATGAGCCAGGTTGTTGTGGCCAGCCTGTAGCTGTTACTGGCAGTTGATATCCTTCAGGTTGTGCAGGCCAGCCTGTAGCTGTTACTGGCAGTTGGTACCCTTCAAGTTGTGCAGGCCAGAATGTTTGAGCTTGTTGAGGCCAGAATGTAGCAGGTTGAGGTAGAAACATGTTAGCCTGTGACAAACCTGCTGCAATAATAATACAATCATATATATAATATGCTAAGGATCAGGGTAAACTGCAGAGCAGAAATTTCAAATGAAGTCTAATTCCAATAAACCCACAAAGCAATGGACCTTTCCAGTTTATCCATCCATCATATGATGTCATAATCAACTAGGTGAGGTGTAGAATGATGTCATAATCATTACAGCATGAATGACTCAATTTAGTCCATCTTAAACGCTTAATAGTATGACATAGGGCTTCACGATATACCGAATACCGGTATTATAGCCATACCGGTATGATTTTGCTGATACCGAAATATCAAAATATAACATAAAACCGGTATAACCTTCTGTTAGGCAGATAATCCGCTTTCCATTAGTTACATTCCAATAATATATCTGGCTAACGCGATAAGTTACTGCTCTTCATACGGGAAAATGATATTTAACGATCACACTTGAAAATGTTCTTAGTTATCTATATCTCTCAAATTGTTGTTAGAGGCTAGGGTTAAAGTAATTGATAAATTACTACTTATAAGAACGTACTTTGCGCAAACTTATTTTAATTAACCTCATAGGACAGGGGGTGGTTAAAAACATCTAAAACCTATCTTTTCTTGCGCTAATATTATATAATTTCGGGCCGTTGTTTTCTATAAAATCATAATATCAAATGAATGTTTTGCGTGATATTTTATATCAATTACTACAGCCTGTAGCAATTTCCCGGACTTTTACAACTTTGTAGTGACCGGCCAATGGCCCATGTAAAGAGGAACCGACAATATGAGAAAAACTTCTCAGTCCCAGCGATCTATATTCACTTCTTATGTTGGCGGGTAGCGTTAGATATCGATCGATACACGCCACTGTAACGAGAACGAGGCTCAGCGAGCGTAGGCATATGTATTCTCAGCATATTATAGTCTATTTAGTATGTGTTATAATGGCTTGGTTGTACCACGGCGCGGAGATTTGCACGATTCCTGCCGGTTTCATCCCTTTGCAATTTCGTTGTATACGGCACACGTTTTCGTGGACAGTTTATTTATTATTCTGGCACATACATCAACACAAGTACAAAAGTAGCCAGGAAAATGAGTAAAACATAGATTTACATTCAGCATATCCAACGTCTTTGACTCGTAGCAATGACATTTGTCAGTCAAATATCAACAGTCTTGGTTGTTCGCAGTTTCACTGGTTACCGGTATCTCGTGATCTCGATGCGGAATAGTTGTAATTTTGTGGCAAATGCAAATCATTTGTACGAACGATTTGGTTGAATTTCAGCCATTTTGGGATATGATTTAACTGAAGACAGTTAATATTTAGCGTTTAATATCGGGATTCGTAAAATTTATCGGTTTTATTGTGGAAATTTGCGTCGACTGTTTCAGGAGCGCTGATATAGGCCTACTTCGTATGTATGGGAAATACGTTGACTATGGAATCGTACTACTGGAGCCTCACTCTATTTTGTCCATCGTAATAATGCCGGTATTAAAGGTATACTGGTATGGAAATTGATACCGTAACCAGTATTCATTTTCCAATACCGTGAAGCCCTAATCTGATACATTGTACGACCTGTATGTCTTTGCTATTTAATAACCGTGCTGTTGAATATTTTGAAACTAATTTGACTGGGCGATGTTGCTACCATAGTTAGCAGTCAAATTAGTATCAAAATATTTAACAGCTTACCTGTAGTTTTCTGGAAATTGATAGGCAGGGAGTTCAATGATCGATCAAACCCAACACGAGCGAGGTGTGGGTGGAGCTTAGCTAGAGATGGGCGGGGCATAGCTAAAAGTGGAAAGGTCCATTGACAGAAAAGTGCAACAAGTATAATCATAGCACGCAAATTTAAGTAGCCCTGGAAAAAAAATTAACTAGACCATATGTCAATGGAAAGGTTGCTGGACGAATGACAGTCAAGATTGATTATGGATGGATGAAAGCTGGGTGTCACCATGGCATAAGCCCATTTAGCATTTCATGTCATGTGAACTAACAAGATGCGGGAATTGACACTCAATGTTTTTTAGCTTATATGTGTGACATGTATATAATTCTATTTTAGTAGTTAGACAGAACAAGAGGTGGCTCTGCATTGCTCACTTAGAACATTGGCTCTGAGATTTTTGGATATATAACGCTTTATATGATTTCCCCCAAATTTGCGGAAAATCCATGATGGCTAGTGGAATTACAAATAGAGACCTAAAGAATTTGACATGAACAGAGAGATCTGTTTTAAAAACATAAACTGTGGCTAGAAAATAGCGCAGCAGCCACGACAACTGCAATCAAAATTGACCAATTTACTCCATTTGAACAACATGATCAATGAACCAGAATCAATAGTGTGAAGTCGCATCTCGCATCAATGCGAACGTATATTTTTGCACTTTCACTGTAAGACTCCATCAACAAATACTAGATTTTGATTAGTCTGCCAAAATGATGACATCTGTTTCGTCAATGGCGGCCATGTTTTTTAATGTACTAATTTCCTGAGAACAAACCTGAATGGCCCTTAGTCCCTAACCATATCTCCCAAATTTCGACCTGATCCGTTCAACTGGAGGCCATTTAAAAAAAAGTTGGATGGCCATTGAAGCATTTGGCCAATAAAGTTTCCTTGAACAAACTTGTTTCAACTCTTGTCCGAGATGATGTATCATGAGTTTTGAATCAATCGCCTAATCAGTTTTGTAGATTTTTAAAGATGTTTCTAAAAATTGGCCAAGATCCAAGCCAAGATGGCCACCGGCTCCGGTTGAACAAACATGGATTTCTATGCAATAAGGATGCTTGCTTCCTGCTAAATATAATTGAATCTGGCTCAGTGGTTCTTGAAGACATTTTAAATTTCCTATTGCTTTTATATAGGAGTATTTGGCGGGAAAAGAATCCAAGATGGCCACCAAACCATTTATCCGACAGTTTCGAAAGTGGCAAATTTTAAATTATTATCAGCTTACCTAAAAACCTACAGAAAAGCAATTTCACCTTCAAAATCCATTAAATGAAAAAATCTAATATGGCCGCTGAACACGCTATAGTCCATAGCAAGCAAGTTTTTGACGTATCGACTTCCCTTGAACAAACTTTAATAGCCCTTAGTCCCTAATCACCTAGAAAATTTAGGCCCCCCCCCCCCCATACATGCAGCGGCTCTGGAGAAATCATTGTCGCGAAAATTATCTCATCCAAGATGACCGCCAAAACATTTGGCCAATCAAGTTCCCTTGAACAAACTTCAGTTCAGTTCTTGTCCAAGATGCTGTTTCATGAGTTTTAACTTGATCCCCAAGTAGTTTCAGAAGATTTTTAAGGACGTTTCCAAAAATAGGCCAAGATGGCCATGGGCTAAAGGGGATGATTGGCTTCCTTTGAACAAACTTGGATCTCTTTAGACCCGAAGGATGATTTCTGCCAAATGTATTTTGATTCTACTTCGAATAATACTTACCAGATGTACTATTATGATAAACTCTGGATTTCAACAGCCAAGAAACTCCGGTGGGAGGAGAGGCTTAAAACAGCTCTCATCTACTACCCGACAGAGAAGGTTGTGAAGAGACTGAGAACCCAGCATACGCTTGGGTTCCGCCATCTGATTCATAGAATGCTAAACTTCTATGGTAGAGAGCGCCCTCCCCAACCCACCCCTGTCAAAATGGAAGCAACACCCACCAGACCCATGTCAGCCCCAAGCCTGGGCTAGGGCAGTCCAGGAGAGTGCAAAGAAGCTACTACAACTTCTAAATTATGAAAAAAATATCCGTAATTTGATTAGATTTTCAAATTTGAATGAGTCTATTGTGTTGCAATGAATAAGAATACTCTTGAAACAGACTTTTCCGCTTAATCAGTCTGGGAATTTGACTGTAAGTGAAACAATAATATTATTAGTCACTTAAACTAGGAAACACTCATAATTCTGAATGCTTGGTCTTTCTTGTTCGTCGCAGGAGCTCGCCCAATCCATGTTTGTCTATATGCATCACCTGTGTCAGTGCCTGTGGAAAACCTTTCGAAGTATGTGTTAAGAGTGGTCGGATGTAGCCTAACTAAGATTTGACAAATTGGCTATGGATTAAGTGCGCTGGAGATATCGCGAAGGTAGAAATCAGTAAATGATGACTCAGCATGGCACTGCACTACAGACATCACCTCCTCTAAAGAGACACCCTTATAAAGGGCCGATGCTGCTGCTAATGTGTGGACTTTGTTCTGAAAAATCAGATCCCTTATGTCTGGAAGAGGAATTGGATTGCGGACCAGAAGCTCCAGCAGATCCGTAAACCATGATTGGCCTGGCCAATGAGGAGCGATCAGTAGTACTTGGCATATGCCCTCTCTTATCTTTGCTAGAATTTTTGGGATGAGAATCGCTGGAGGATATGTGTATGCGTACATTCCTTTCCAACTTATTGCCAGTGCTTCCACTGCTAGAGCTAGTGGGTCCAGGATCAGTGACACGTATGTGACCATCTTTGCATTTCCTTTCATCGCAAATAGATCCACACTTGGCTTGCCCCAATGTTTGAATAGAACCTGCGCTACCGATTGGTTGAGCTGCCATTCCGTTGGATGACAAACCGTCCTTCGACTGAGAGCATCCGCTAGGATGTTCAATCTTCCTGGAATGTATATTGCCCGAAGAATAACATTCCTTTCTTGGCACCACAGCAGAAGGTTCCAAATCATCATGCACAACTCTGGTGACCTCATCCCGCCCTGGCGGTTCAAATGGGACACCACTGTGGAGTTGTCTGTCCTTATCAGGACAATCTTGTCTCGGATTAAGTTCTCAAATTTTCGACGTGCTAATGCCACCGCTAATAATTCGAAAACATTTATGTAGTGCAGACTGTCATGTATCAAAAACACAGTCCCGTAGTAATTGAATGCTCAAATTGAGATAGTGGTTGATTTCACTTCATTATGGTGTGAAATGAAGACAAATTTTAGGTAACAATTTTTTCGACACCCGTGACCCCTCTAAGGCCCAAAAAACAATATGCCCACCATCGCTCATGGAAACTACAGGGAATGCCACATCTCCAGAACTACTTGACCAATTTCAATAAAGTTTGAGTCCTTTTAATGTTTTTCAAAAAAGCCTGATCATTTGAAATCGGTTTCAGGTCAACAGGAGGTCAAGGTCATTCAACAAAGTCAAGGTCAAAGTCAATTTTGACCCCTCGGTGCAGAAATATGAGCATATCTTGAGGCAATTGATCAATTTGCATGATGTTAGACTCTATTGTTGGGTTTCAAACATGCCCAATCATTTGCAATAGGCTTTATCTTGATAGGAGGTCAAGATCACAGAGAAAGGTCAAGGTCATAGCCATTTTCAGCCTCTCGGTACAGAAATCGGAGCACCTCTGGAGTGAATCGATCAATTTGCATGATATTAGACTTTATTTAATGGTTTTCAAACATGCCTGCACATTTGGATTATGTTTCAGTTCGATATGAGGTCAATGTCAGGTATCAGCGTCAATGTCATTTTAACCTCTCGGTGAAGAAATATGAGTACCACTCGAGTTAATTTCTCAATTTGTATGCCATTTGAGTCTAATGAAGGGTTTTCACACTTGTCTGATCATTTTGATCAGCTTTCAGGTCGATTGGACTTCAAAGTCACATGGTCAGGTCAAAAGAAACATCAACATATGCCGAACATTCAATAAAAATCAATTTATAACAAGTTCGTCATGTGGCAATTGCAATTACAGCATAATAGACCACAAAGGTAAAAATGTCAAGGAAACAAATGAAGAATCCCAGATTCAAGGTCAAAACCAATGAAGTCGGAGACTGAATACAGATAAGCAAATACAAGTAATAACCAATCGTGATGCAAATAATGCTGCAGTCAGAGAACTGCAGTGCATGTATCTATGTCAAGTAACCTACCAGATCTGAAGTACACCAAAAGGGAGATACGCAATGTAAGCTGTACTGTAATTTTAAGGGATAAATTATTGAAGCATACATGAACAGCGTATCTATTATGAAGCATGTCAAAGGGTATACTTTGTAAGAAGTGAATTAGGGTCACACATTCCCCACAATCCTCTTTCATGTTCGTGCAACAATCATGCATCATCGTCTTCATCTTCCATTATCCTGTAGTCAGGAAGGTTGCTGCAATCACTATTGTGACATTTGCAGAGTGCAGTACATGGGAGATTGTTCTTCTTGCATGAGCAGTGACCTTTGCAAGATGTCTGGCAACAACATTTGATCAGCTCTAAGACAGCACGACTGGTGCTGGTTTGTAGAGGCACCGGGATGGGACATACTCTTCCCTGTCAAGCACCCATCCGTTCCCCTCTAGGGGTGGGAGGCATGGACGAGGTGTTGTATAGCTTTTGTTCTCATAGCGACAAAATTTGTACGTAAGATATGGGGCAACAGTGTTGCTGTGGTCGGAGGAAGCTTTTCACCCTTCAGTTTTCTTGGCTGAAACAGTTCCCATCGCAAAGCTGGTATGATAGTTGGAACCCCAGAACTGTATACTGAGCACACGAACCTCTCGATAGGCCGCACTTCTTCGGGCAGCTCACCGTCCACCAATTCAGTGTTTGTGAGGACACCATCACCCAAAAGTTGCAAGACAGAGACGATGGGGTCATCATTGAGCACGGATAAGTATGAGGCGATCCAACTCCTCTTTAAGATTCCAACAAATTTCCCACCCCAATCTTCCCCAGTGAAGTTATAGAAACCAATCAGACCTTGACACTTCTCTTGACCAATAGCACTCACATTCTCACGAATGTTGATCGATCGATATTTGTTGCCTTTCCCATTAAGGAACCTGAGATTGGTGAATGTACCTAGTCGTACATGAGTCACGAGGTCCATCAACAAGATCAGTAGATCAGTGTCAGGTGACCATACATCTATCTCCCTCGGAGTGGAGTCACAGAGGGCATCGATCGCATGCAGAGGAATCATGGTGTCTGCCTCCTCATGATTATGAGTGGACATGGACTCTGCTAACAAGTGGGGTTGATTGATCTGAACTGTGGTACCCATCACAACCACCACCTTCTTCTTTGACCCTTTGTATGCCTCCAGTACAACCTCACCAAATGTGTTGGAGAGGATTGCCTTTGTCCTGGAGGCAGAAAGCAGCTCTGAGGGTAACCTTAGCAATTGTCATGTCGTCATGGATCGCAAACTCCATCTCATTTCCCCGTGTTCGCTTCGCCCTCGTCTTTTGCTTCAGTGATTGAGCGACGTCATAGCGGTCACATATAATGTGCCCCTCATCGTACGGTTTCACCATTCTTGTGATTCTCTTAACAAATGCTTCCTTGAAGTTGAGGATCTTTTTCATGCTTGGACATTTTTTCATACATTGAATAATAGCCATGCTGCCAATGATAATAACATGGCCATGGGGTTCAACGGAGTCATTGATGAGAATGCTGTGAAGGCCATTGTGTGAATCATCCTGTGCTGGTGCCTGGATGGTTGATTCTGAGGGTCATGTCTGTGTCTCAGTCTGAATGGGCTTTGCCTCCTCTACAGTATGAATGATGGATGCTTTGTCTGTTGGGATGAGGAGTGATCCATCTGAGGCAAACATTGACCTCAGTGTTACCACCATCTCGTAATCGCCAATGGTCGCAGGCAGGCGATGAACTAGCTCTGGGCGTGACTGTTGAATGACGAGGAAGCGGGCAAGGAGCTGTCTCTCTTCTCGGACCTTGATGACCTTGTCTCCTACACTCACACGTGTCTTCGCCATCCATGTATTGAAGGTCTTGAGCTTCATCTTCTTCATTGTGTCCTGCACAGACATGGGTGCGGCAGGTACAAGACGAATCCGAACAAATTTTTGATAGCCCTTCAGTCCTTTTTCATCCCGGCTGAGTATGTCCTCCTTGGAACCTTCTGGAATCAGCACTGATGATTCAAGGCTCTTTAGTGGTGTCCCCACAATGAAGTGAGTGGATCTGGATGGAATCCCTCAGCTTCAGCGCATTCCTGGTTGATCATAGGGCGATATCGCCAGAAAGCTGATAATGCTCACCTGAAGAGGGGGAGGCAGCTGAGAAGCGGGGAAATCCACACAGCCAATCCCTGACGATAGAGGTGATGTGGGGAAATGTGGTGATAACACGGTCAAGCGAGACCTCATCTTGTGTAATACCCACAAGATGGCCAACCCCTTTCAACTCCTTGATCTTCTGTTCAAGAGCCTGATCTGTAGAGTGCAGTTAAGGGCGAGTCAGGCTTTTTTACACAGAGGTTGCCCTCCTTTAGTGCCTTCCACGTTGTCTGGTCATCGTTTTCAAGCCGGTTTATTTGGGCCAGGTGGATAGGCATAAGGTGTGCGTAGTGGTACAGGTCATGAGCGAAGAAGTACTGGATCTGATCGTCCAGTGCATCCAGATATGCCTCCCAATCGCCCACACGGCATGCACTGATGATGTGCAGTAGACACTGGACTTGTTTCATGTAGTTTGTCAAGAATCGGGCCAGCTCCCCAGCATTCATACCAGTAACCTTAGATTCTATCTGATCTGTACAGTGCGATGTCAAGTCGTTGTAGATGTCCATAACATTCTCACTCCTCTGGTGAAGGCTGGATTTCAGTTGCTCACACTTTTTCCGGAGAGGCACATCAGAAGATATTTCTCCCAGTACTGCATCAAACTTTAAGATGAAACAGGCAAGCACAATCATGAGATGATATTCAACTCCTCTCTTGAACGCCTTTCCAGTGTAGATCCCACGGAGGGAAGCTGGGGAGTAAATGCCAGTCTCAACAGCAACTGTATCTAATCCACTTCCCTCAAAATACTTACCAAGTCCATGCAAGGCAGCAAAGCAAATATGTAGCTCACCTGCTCTGAGAACCCAGCGGGTGTTCCCTACTGAGTGCTGGATCTTGAGAGCTTGTTCATATAAGTCCAGGTTGAGTGTGATGATGGTACGCCGCTCTGGACCGACAACACCAGCTGATATTTCTTGAGTGAGGGTGAGGATGCTATACAATGTTGCATAATCTGTTGGGGATGTCTTGGAGAGTGGTGCTATCACTTCACCATTGGTACGATTTACTCGTCTGGACTGCAAGAGCGATTTTGTAGCAGCAGTTTCTTAAGCTTCTCTTTCTTTCTTTCTTTCTTTCCTTTTCTGTCACGTGGAGAATAGTCTTTTTAGATGTGACATCAGCAGATGCATGTGTGTTACTTCTTGGGGCAAGGACATAGTCACGGATTGATGCCATGTTAACATCCTCACTGCTTGGGGCAAGTTCATGACCAGGGATGGGTGCCATGACAACATCTTCACAGCTTGCAAGGTCATTTTCAGGAATTGGTTGCATTACAGTATCAGCTGATTCACTGCTTGGTGGTGTGACTTCATCAATGTAGTTTGCCATATGGTACGCTAGTGCCCATGTCTCGTCATAGCGATGGCCAATTGTGTATGAATTGACATTGATGGGTTTTAACTCAATGACTGGCTTGTCTTTGCACTTGATATTCACATGAAGAGGAATAGCTGGGGGCAGGTCAGGGATGGCAAGGGGTGGGTTAATGGCCTCTGCATTCTCGTCCTCCACCTGGTTCACCACGATAAGAGAACCGTGTAGAGTCCACTGTCCATATGGAGTATCCTCCAGAAAGTCAATGTTATCAACAGCGAAAAATTGTGATGCCTTGCTTGATGAAGTCTGGAAGACAATACCCACCTGTATCTGTCATTCGAAGCACCACCGCATGCTCAATGTGCTTCATAATGTTTAGGACATATTCATACCCTGCACCAAGATACAAACTAGATAGCACATGTACTAAATTTTTATCACAAACTCGCTGGTGAATCGTCAACGGCACACCAACAGATAGCGGTGTTTCCACTAGGCGGACAAACCCTGTATCGTCTTTGGACTTGTGCTTAACCTGCCTGTCAGTGTGAGTGTTTTGAAAGATGAATTGACAACCAATTTCAACACATTTTTTAACCTCTTTATCCTGTTTCCCTCCCACATTCTCAGCACAAGGCCCATACCATAGGTGAGTAAGAGTTGGGTGAGTAGAGGGTTTTACCAACAACTTAGAGAACTACTATCATCAGAGAACTTCTACCCATATCTATACTTAAGAAGTTCAATGCGCATTGTATTTGCTACCTCAAACAAGCTATCCAATACAACATGTGGGGGGGCCTTCATGGTAGCATCGTCTACAGCGTCACCAAGAGATTTGGATAATAGGACCCATTCACTCTCATTTTGCTGAGGCTGAACAAATGTTATGCTAGGAATTCGATTACTCAACAATTTCTTCAGATACTTTCTCTGATTGTCTTTCAAGTATTCTATATTGTTTTCCTTGAGGATAGACATGTACATGTTGTTTATTTCAGCCATATTCAATACCAAACCAGCGTCAGACAATGATGACTTAACATACATAACAATCTGAATATCTGAAATGGCCCTCATCATATTATCATGTGTATTGTCAGCACCACTGTCACTACAACATGTCCTACAAGCATCCTGTAGACAATTACTATGGTAGCACCTTTCCTGGGCATGGGCATCACCTGGTAGATGTAAACTGGACAGTGATGCCCTGATATGATCATCCAGTGTTAGCCTTGATGTCCAACAGTGTTTGGCCACGATTGTCTGATGAAACCTTGTGGAGTTCTTCCCCGTGATATTTGCATTTACCAGAAGTTGGGGCAAATATGCATATCATCTCCTTAGGAACAACACATGTATGTCGCTGTGGATGTTCTGCCACGCATGTTTTGACTGGTCGGCCTCTCTTGGCTGGCAGTCCTGGTGAATGAGAGCCAGGGCGGGCTCTTCTTTTTTCGGCTCTCTCCAGAAGCGGCTTATTTACAATTTTCTTACGACAGTCTGAATGGTATCTAATATTTTCTAGCTCAGGCCGAGATAAACTAGAAAGATAATCTGATAGGGGTCTCAAATTAGCTTCCCCTAGGTCTGCCAAGTGTTTTGCATAGTATACTATATCACATATCTGTTTAATATCAGGATCAGCAACAAGGTTTTTAGAGTCACTTTTACACACGACACACACACGTGTTTCAGACGTTTGATTTCTATATATAATCTGGATCGTTTTGGGCACAAGTACTTGATTTGACTGGACTTGATGGAATCAGGAAATTGAAAGAGATAATAATATGCCGATTAGTGACATGCCTGTTCCGATATACTTAGACTTTATTGTAGGCTTTCAGACATGCCTGACTATTTGGAATATGTTTCAGATAATTATTAACAGAGATTATTGTTATTATGATCTTGACCTTGCTGCATAACCGTGACTTCCTATCGACCTGAAACATATTGCAAATAATCAGGCATGTCTGAAAACCCTACAATAGAGTCTAACACCATGCAAACTGATTAATTAACTCGAGAGGTGTTCAGATTTCTGCACCGAGAGTCCAAAATTGGCTGTGACCTTGACCTTGCTCTGTGACCTGGACCCGTTATCAAGATAAAACCTATTCCAAATAATCGGGCATGTTTGAAAAACCAACAATAGAGGCTAACATCATACAAATTGATCAATTAACTCTAAAGATGCTCATATTTTTGCACCGAGAGGCCAAAAATTAAGTTGATCTTGACCGTGTGTCATGACCTTGACTTCCTGTTGACATGAAACCAGTTCCAAATGATCGGGCATATTTGAAAACCATAAAACTCTAACATCATTGAAATTGGTCAAGTGGTTCCAGAGATATGCAATTCTCTGTAGTATCCATGAGCGACGGCGAACATTTTGGATTTTTTGTACCCTACAGGAGTCACGGGTGGCGAAAATCTGTTACCTAAAACCTTTCTTCATTTCACACCCTAATGAAGCAAAATCAACCACTATCTCACTTTGGGCATCCAATTCCTATGGAAAGTACATCCCAGTCTACACTAAGTGTTTCTGCGCATTGGTCCAATCCCATTCCCCTGGCACTGACAGATCATCCAATACTGCTCCCCAACCCATCGCCGATGCATCCGTGATAATGGGCATCTGCAGTTGAGGTTGTAGACGAACACCGTGCAGGAGATTCTGTTCTGATAACCACCACTGAAGATGGAATATCAATGGTTCTTTTACTGGAGTCCTCAGAGATAACGGATCCGTTCTCCGAGCCCAGAATGACATTAAATACATCTGGATCGGCCTGCGCCGGAGTGCCGCATAAGTCGCCACCTTCTCCAGAGATACTAGCAAACGCCATATTTTGAGAAATTGGCATGCCATCAGATAGGCTCCTAGAAAAATTTACCCCAGAACTGCTTGCAAACTCTTGACTCTTCTCTCCACCAGAAAAGCCACACAATTCTCAGATACACAAACTCCCGGATGGAGTCAATTCTGATTTCTCTAGATTCACAATCCATCCTAGGTCTTTTAATAAGGCCAGGACTACTTGAAGATTGTTGCGCAGTGATTGGATTCCCTGCCTTCAGCAGCCAGGTGTCTATGTAGGTATGAACAGCTATGTTTCTCCTGTGAAGGTAAGAAGTCATGGCGAGAACCACTTTGGTGAAAACTGTCGGTGCTGTGGTCAGACCAAATGGTAATGCATTGGAATGCAAAGCGAAGGTATCGCTCAAAAGGAATTGACACTGGAGTATGAAAATATGCGTCTTCAGATCTATCGATACTGTCCACATGCCTTTTCTCAGCCCTGTTATCACCGCTGCTACAGTCTCCATCTAAAGTTTTGGTGAAAAAATCTATTTGTTCAGCGGCTTGAGATTGAGAATCGGTCTCCAACCTCCGTTACGTTTCGGAACGAGGAAAATTATCAAATAGAAGCCCAGGGAGGACTGATCGCAGACTAAATGAATTGCATTCTTCCGCTGAAGATCTTTGATTTCTTTGACATTTAGACGATCGGATTCCCTTGGAATGGGAATCCATACAGGAGTCGAAGTTAATGGAATTAACGATTGACGGATGAGCCAGTCTGGTTCGTAGTCGTTTCTTAGCCAATGACAGACTAAACAATCTTGCACGACCTTTTCCTATTGGTTTGAGAACTGCTTACGTCGGCCTCCGACGGTAGGAATCTGCATAAAGCTCGCGGTCGATGTTGTGCTACAAGACACTAATTTGTTTTGGTGAAGATTCTCGACTCCCTGCATTCCTGGCACCACCGGTACAGGTTTCACTGGAAGCCCATCATGACCGTCCCCATAGCCACCACACAGCTTCTTGGAAAACGGCGGCCCAGAACCACCACACCGGCTATTCTTATGGTAGCCAGCATGTCACGAACCACCACCCTTCCTATCATCCTCATACGGCCTCTTATTAGAGGATTTGTATGAAGATGAACGGCAAGGTCCCTGAGAACCAGATGCACGATGGGCATCATGGCCAGACGGATGGAAGAGCAATCTCTGGTGCTGTCGCTGCTGCTCCTCCCTATGCTGCTTGTAGGACTGTTGCTGCCGAGTCCTTTTAGTCGACTTCTACAACCTGCTGATAACCTCCTGTTTTGCAACCTTGGAGAGAGCTTGTTGTGCTGAGCCACCAAACAAGCGTGGACCAATGAAGGGCGCAGAAGACAATGCAGCCCTCATCTCTGGTCCTGGTTCTATGCAATCGAGAACCATTCTCCTCTGCTCCGCCAATGATCTGGTGATCACCCTGGCCAGCCAACCCTGGGACAAGTGCATGGTGTCCCAGACAACTCCGGGAGCAGCCTCTGGCACTTTCCCACCTTCCGTCGCGCAGGTCAGCATCCCCGGCAGGATGGTACAACCATGCGAGAAAGCAGCCATGGCCGCCCTCGCCGCATCTTCAATAAGCGTGATCTCATTGAAGGCGTCTTTATTGGTCTGCGAAACCAATGGTCGAGAACGCAATCCGCTCGCACGTCGATCTCGATCAAGCCCGGCCACCAACTCCGACAACCACTTACCACATACGTCACAAGGAGACTGCAAACTTCCGCTTCATGAAGCGGTTACAGGGGGAGCACAGGGTATCCGGCGGGTCCTTGCCTTGCCCCTTGACTTTCTGTGAATATAGAATAAAGAATAGAATATAGAATAAATTACTTTTAAAACATTAACTTTCTCTTAGATTAATGTTAATCAAGTTTTAAGCAGGTAAATATTTGCAAATTTGCAAATTTTTAGAGTGAAAATTTTATAAACACATCTTGGAGATTGACAATCGCTAAAATACCCAATAAATTAAGACCGATCGCTACAAACACGCTCGACAATGAAGCAAGAGGTAAATAAATGGCCTAACTGAGTGCACAGATACGCAAAACCAACATGATAAATCATGGGTGGCGCCATCTTGGCTACGAGCGCATCCATCTTGGAAGGAATTGAGTCACAAGAGAAATTAACCAAGTACACGGATAAGATTAAAAAGTTAACGGGTACCGGAGCGACTCCAACAATGGCTACCATTTTAAAACAATGTGCCAATAAGAAAATTTCAAACAGTCATTATGGCATGAATGTATAAATTCTAGATTGATACAACCTGTCCTTGCAATGATTTTCCTTTCCTTCCATTGTTCCATGAAATAACACTCCAACAGATAACTTAATTCGCAAAAATAAATCAATATTTGTGAGCTAAAAAATGTGACCGCTTTGAAGAGCAAAATAGACGAATCTGACTGTAGTTGGGAATTGACTCAGTACCTGGAGGCTAATGGTAATTCCCGGACACAGTATGGGCAGGACCATGGAGAGTGCGGAGTTTTAATTGTTTATTTTGAGCTAGACAAGATAATAGACATTATCATAATAGTACATCTGGTAAGTATTATTCGAAGTAGAAATCTGTCACGCAGCTAAGAAGGAGTAGCATTTTGACCATTTCCGGTAGATTTTTAATAAAATCTACGATTTTCACACAAAAAATTTATCAAACAAAATTCTGAAAAGATCCTCTAGAGCCTACAACCATAGAATGCATCTAGCCAAATTTGGCTGAAATATGTCAAGCAGCTAAGGACGAGTAGCATTTTTACCACTTCTGGTATATTTTTCATAAAATATCAGATTTTCACCCAAAAAATTGATCAATCACAATTCTGAATAGTTCTAGAGCCTACCACCATAGAATGCATCTAATCAAATTTGCTTGAAATATGTCAAGCAACTAAGGAGTAGCATTTTTTACCATTTCCGGTCGATTTTTCATAAAATCTCAGATTTTCACCAAAAAAATTCATCAATCAAAATTCTGAAAGACGTCTGGAGGGTACCAGTTTAGGATCATTCCAGCCAAATTTAGTTGAAATCGGTCAAACCGTTGAGAAGACATGATTTGATGGATGGATGGACAGGCGACGGATGGCCACCATGGCATAAACCAACTTGGCCTTTCAGGCCAGGTGAGCTAATAATAATGATGTATTTCGAATTACACTGGTCGAAAATACACGTAGAGAACAATTTCTAAGTGAAACCACAAGCTAGTCCTAAGTCGCATACATGACTCTTTCAATTATCGTCGCTACTATCGAAACAAGATATTTGAAGAGGCTCTCTTGAGGAGAGATGCATACGCTGCTAATCTTAGCTAATCTTTCAGACATGTATTTCTTGCACCATTTATACAGAGATAAAATACATGTTTTAACCCGCTAACACTTTAATTTGTTCAAGAATATTTTAATTTTCTATAGGAAAATGTCCATTTGCAGACCAAGAGAAGACTAATTTTGAAAATATACCACTGGAATGACTGGCTCAATTATCGAGCCAGTCATTCCAGTTGTAAATTTTCAAAAATAGTCTTCTCTAGGTTTGCAAATGGACATTTCTCAAGACCACTACAGACACTGTTTTTGGCTGATGAGTATTAAAGGGTTAACATCATCTGATATATACACACCTTTCTGTTGCCTTTTTTTCTTCTGATTCTTCTTCAATGACCCACAGCTTAAACATTTCACATTTATGGCATCATTAACGTTTCCACAGCTGTAAAAATACACAGAAACACACAAGAATCATTATAAATAGAATGATGAAGTCTCCCTATGCCAAACAACTATGATGAAAAAATCAGTCTTCGTGATCACCTATATTTTGTGACTACCTGTCTTTAGTGACCATCTGTCTTTAGCAACGACTGGTCTTTAGTCACTACCTGTCTTTAGTAAACACTGGTTTTTAGTGACCACCTGTCTTTAGTGACCACCTGTCTTTAGTGACCAGCTGTCTTTAGTGGCCACCTGTCTTTAGTGACCACCTGTCTTTAGTTTAGTGACCATCTGTCTTTAGTGACCATCTGTCTTTAATAAAAATCTTTCTTTAGTGACAACCTGCCATTAGTAACCACCTGTCTTTACCGAACACCTGCATTTAGTGACCACCTATTTTTAGCAATCACCTGTATTTAGTGACCACCTGTCTTTAATGACGAGTTGTCTTTAGTGACAACCTGTCTTTAGTGACAACCTGTCTGTAGTGACCACCTGTCTTTAGTGACCACCTGTCATCAGCTACCACCTTCCATTAGTGACCACCTGGCATTAATGACTACCTGTCTTTAGTGACCACCTGACATTAATGAATACCTGTCTTTAGTGACCACCTGTCTTTAGTGACCACATTGTGATGCTTGCTCCAGCAGTCATCTAATGGTGGTTTGAGCATGAGGTTATTTCTGACTTTTCTGTCCGTTGCATGAACATTAGAATTACTATATTCACTAGTTAACCCTTTACCACTCAAGCTGACCAAAATTGGACTCTGCAGTTTTTGAAAATTTATGACTGGAATGACTGGCTCATTTAACCGAGCCAGTCATTCCACTGATAAATTTTCAAAAATAGTCTTCTCCTAGCCTGCAAATGGACATTTCTCAAGACGACTGAAGAAGCATATTTCGAAGGCATGCGTAATAATGGGTTAAAGAATTAAATTATAACTCTGTCCAAGTTTATCACATTATTTTCTATTCATTATAGGAAATCATCATATATGTTAAAGGGGCACATTCACAGCGTAATGCTTGAAAATAAAATTGTTAAAATTGTATCCTTTTAGAAACTTAAATTGTGGGCCTACATCTAATGAAACGAAATAAATCTTAACATATGATGATTTCATTACAAATAAATAAATATAATTTATTTTAAGCTGCAAAATTGAATTAGGGACGCATCCCTAGTTCAACTTCGCAACGAAAAACTTTTTAATAATTTGTACAGAACAGTATGAAGATATTATATATTAAGATTTATTTGATTTCATTACATTGAGGTACACAATTTCAGCCTCTAAAGGTATACAATTTTAACAATTTAATTTTTCTGCATTCTAGTGTGAGAGGGCCTTTAATATTCTAGTGTTAGTGTGGGCCTTTAACATAATACTGTTTCTGTTTATATGCAACCTTTGTGTACTTACACACATTTCCAAGGGCCACTGTCTGGAACCGGTTTATCTGGAACCTGTGTAACTTGAACTGGTGTAACTTGAACTGGTGTGACTTGAGCTGGTTGACTTTCAACTGGTTTAGCTAGAATACAGACATGGTTACATGATAACAATTTTGCACGCACTGAACAATGGAGTGATCTGATCTGTCACTCAAGTACTTGATGTGATTACATCGCATGCTAGATGATATTACAATCAAAATTCTGCAGCTCCGTCACAGAAATGGCAATGGTCCATCACGAATGTAATACAATACAAGAGGCCCAAGGGCCTGTGGCGCTTACATGGACCATTGGCATTTAAACCATTTGCATTTAAATAGACATGATGGATGATTTTCGGAAAATCCAAGATGGCCACCAAAATAGTAACCAATCAAGACTCTCGTTTAATATGTTGAAGCCTACCGTCATAGGATCGTTCCACCCAAGTTTTGCTGAAAATATTGATTGAAGGAGTACCGTTTTCAAATGGTTCCAGAAAACTTTCAGAAAATCAGATTGCTGCCAAAACACTGACCTATCGAAATTCTGAATAGAATTTCTAGAGGCTACGACAATAGGATCCTTCCAGACAAAATTGGTTGAAATTGCCCAAGCGATTAATGAGGAGTAGCATTTTATATGACTTCCCATTTATTGGAAAACCCAAGATGGCCACCATCAAAATCAAGCCGTCAAAATTCTGTATACAAGTTCTGAAACATATGGGCCTAGGGTTCTTCCAGCTGTTTGGTTGAAATCGGCCAAGCAGTTAATGAGAAATTGTTTTTTAATTGATTTCCCAAAATATTTAGAAAATTCAAAATTGGCGGCCGGAAAAATTGCAACTCAAAATTCTATATGCAACTTCTAAAGCCTACTGCCCGAGGCTCATTCCAGCCGTCTGGTTGAAATAGCCCAAGTAGTTAATGAGAAGATGATTTTCAGCCATTTTTTGGAAAATTCAAGATGGCCACCGAATAAATTGATCAATTAAAATTCTATACAAGGTCTGAAGCATAGCACTTTAGGGTCCTTCCAGCCGAGTTTGCTTGAACTCGTTCAAGCGATTAATCAGTAGCCTTTTAACTGATTTCCCAAAATTTTCAGTAAATCCAAGATAGCCACTGGAAAAATGGACCAATCAAAATTCTGTATACAAGTACTGGAATCTACCAGCATAGTATCCTTCCAGCCAAGTCTGGTTGAAATTGCTTAGGCAATTAATGAGGAGTAGCGTTCTAAATGATTTATCGCCATTTTTCAGAAAATCCAAGATGGTTGCTGATAAAACTTTAACAAACAAAATTCTGTACACCAGTTCTGAAGGATACCATGCTAGGGTTCTTTCATCCAAGTTCAATTGAAATCGGCCCATTGGTTAATGAGTAGCGTTTTTAAGCAAAAGTAGATGGACGGACGACGGACGGTCGCCATGCCATAAGCTCACTTGGCCATTCTGGACAGGTGAGCTAAAAATGATCAATCAGAATTATGAACAGAAGCTTTTGAGCTTAAAACGATTGGGTCCTGCTAGCTACATATAGCTTTGGTTGAAATCTGTAATGCAGTTAATGAGGAGAAGTTGTTTTGACAATTTCTGGTAAGATTTACATCCAAAAATTTACATACTAACATTCTGTATACAAGATCTGAAGCATAGTAAACTAGGGTTCTTCCATCCAAGTTTGATTGAAATCGGCCAAGCGGTTATCAAGAAGTAGGCTTTTAAGTCATTTCCATAAATTTTCAGAAAATCCAGGATGGCCACCGGAAAAATTGACCAATCAAAATTCTGTATACAACTTCTGAAAAATACCAGCGTACTATCCTCCCCGCTAATTCTGGTTGAAATTGGCTAAGCATTTAATGAAGAGTAGTGTTCTAAATGATTTCCGGCCATTTTTTGGAAAATTCAAGATGGGCGCCGAAAAAATAAACCAATCAAAATTCTGTATATAAGCTCTGAAGCATACCACTTTAGGGTCCTTTCAGCCAAGTTTGCTTGAACTGGTTCAAGGGGTTAATGAGGAGTAGCCTTTTAACTTATTTCCGACCAATCAAAATTCTGTATACAAGTTCTGAAGCATAGTAAGCTAGGGTTCTACCATCCAAGTTTGATTTAAATCGGCCAAGTGGTTATCGAGGAGAAAGCTTTTAAGTGATTTCCAGAAATTTTCAGACAATGAGTAGCGTTTTAAACGATTTCCCGGCATTTTTTGGAAAACTCCTGATGGCCGCAGAAAAAAATTTACCAATCAAAATTTGGTATACAAGTTCTAAAGCCTACTCCCATAGGCTCATTCATGGCAAATTAATCTGAAATCCGCCAAGCGGTTAATGAGGAGTAGCGCTTTTAAGTAAAAGTTGACGGACAGATGCCGGACAGACGAACGCCGGATGGTCGGCATGGCAGAGCTAATAATAAACATTCTGTTGAATTCTGTTCGTCAAGTGACCGAATTGTATGTCTTTCTATTTAATATTTATATTATTTAATCCTTGATGCTATACAACTGTAACAACTGGGCAGCTCTCTAAAGGCATCTCTAGATAAACTTGTTACCTACCACTGCAAACACCTAAGCACCATCACTTGACACTGATGGCCAGACAGCATAATTTCCAATGATGCACTATACAAGATGTGTAATACATCGGCGTTGTCCGCATGTCACCCAGCAAAGATGGTACAGGTTTGGCCATGTACTAAGGATGCCAGGGGACACACCAGCACAGATTCGCCCTACTCGGAGCCAGCAAATACAAAGTCAGGAGAGGACATCATTGCATAAATCTGCTAAGCGTGCTACGAGGTGACCTCAAGAAAGCAGGACTCGGTACAATCAAATCAAGAATGGACCTGAGGAAGCTAAAGATTTTGGCTGAAGACAAGACACAGTGGTCAAAAGCGAAGATTTGATTGCAGCTGTAGGAGGTTTCTACTACTCCAGGCTCCAGCCGCAGAATACAGTAATTATACATACTATTTAATACACATTATGTTGAATATTTTGAAACTGATTTCACTTGCTGTTAGCAACACCACCCAGTTCAAATTAGTTCGAAAATATGCTAACAGCACCCAGTGAAATCAGTTTCAAAATATTCAACAGCTTACCTGTATTGTTACCGTGATATTGGAATTCTGTTTTCAGTGTTCGATCAATTACAACACGGGAAAAGCATGGGCAGATCTTAGTTTGATATGGGCGGGGCATAGCTAAAAGTGATTCATCCATTGGCAATATGGATACCCAAATGGCAGTGAACAGTTAGCAGGTTTCAAATTTAGCGTTTATAAAGTTGAGCCAAGAATTCACTGAATTCAGAAAGCAATGGGCCTGCCAGTAAAATTTAACATACATGTCTAATTTTCATTTTCTTTCATAGCATTAGTGTAAATTTTGAAAACATTGTTGCTGTAAGCCATTGCAGTTTAGGAATATAATAATTTTCTGAAGTATTGTTTCCAAAATGTACACTAGCGCTGGTTTTACTGACTATGAGGATTACAATTTTGACATGAGAGTGGTAAGCATTGTTAAGAACTCTATTCCTTTCATACTGAAAGCACTATATCCATATACAGTACAGCCCAGAAATAATTTAACACATTTCCAAAAAAAATATAATGTACAGTTGAACGTTTTGAACATAATTGGATTGGAAGACACTGCTGCCTATGCCTCAACTACTTTTCAAACGAAAATACATTCACATACATGTATGTACTTTTAAAATTGATATAGTTATGCTAGTACTAAGATAGATATTGTTGTAATGGACCTTTACAAGTTTCTATCCATCATATGACATCATAATCAACTAAGTGACATGTATGCTGATGTCATAATCAATGATGTCATGTAGGCTTGCGCGATTATGTGATTAAATCGAAAATCGCGATTATTTTTTAAATCTTGAATTTATATGATTAAAAACGAAATAATCGAATAATCGTGAATAATTACGCTGCATAAAATATTTCAGTCTACCTTTTTATTTACATTTTGCTCAGTGAATGCATGTACATTTGCAGGCCAAGAGAAGACTATTTTTGAAAATGTCTCATTGGAATGTCTGGCTCGATACTCGAGCCAGTCATTCCAGTGATACATTTTCAAAAATAGTCTTCTCTTGGCCTGCAAATGGACATTTCTAAACACCATTGCAGCTTTCGTCATTGATATACCTTCGTAGTTATATCGGTGTAATTTGTAACCAAGGCCGATTAATCGAGTAATCACGATTATTCTTAAATAATCGATTGCGACCACTCAAAGTAATAATCGCGCAGGCCTAACGTCATGGATGATTCAAAATTGTCCGCCTTTAACGCTTAATAGTTCGACACGTTGTACGAAATGTATGTCTTTGCTATTTAATAAACATGCTGTTGAATATTTTGAAACTAATTTGAAAATATTCAACACCTTACCTGCATAGTTTTCTGGAAATTGATAGTCAAGAGGTTCAGGGATCAATCGATCCCAACATGAGCGAGGCTTGGGAGGAGCTTACTAGGGATGGGTGGGGCATAGCTAAAACTGGATCGGTCCATTAACCCTGCCCGGGTGCTTACTATTGAACGAGCCACTCTCTCATTTTAACTTACTGTCTGGTTTAGCCAGTAAAACCAACTTCAGTGTATCACGAGAAGAGTTCAGCAGTCTCGTTGCTAATTCTTGCGTAACATTTTGAAAATCAATACCACAAAACTGAAATAAACAATAACTGATTACAGTAAGCATGACATAAAAATATATGCTAATTTGTTATTGGTTATAAACATGAAAGGAGATTTATCCAAATATTACAATAAATAATGATTACTATAGGTTTTCCACACCTTCCGGTGCGGGGCCCTAATAAGAGTCTTATTTGTATGATGACACAGGGTGAAAAATGAGCCAGTCATACTAGTGGTAAATTTTCAAAAATAGCCATCCCTTGGCTTTGCAAATGGACATTCAATAAATAAATATTTCAATTTTCTTGACAAAATTTTACCATTAAAAGTGGTTTTAAGGAAGCTTAGGAAGCAATGGAGGATTCCAGTTTATCCATCAATCATATGACATCATAATCAACTACGTGATGTGTAGGATGTTAAATTAGTTTCAAAATTTTCAACAGATTGGCCGCATAGTTTTCTGAAATTGAAATTCAGCGAGCTCAGGGACCAATTGATCCCAACACGGACAAAGCATGGGTGGAGTTTAGCTATAGATGGGTGGAGCATCGCTCAGACTGGATGCCTCCATTTAATGAGGTGAGTATCGTGATCAGTGGCGTCTATACGTACCTCTAATATCTGGTCACCGACAACAATGTTGTTCTTTGCAGCCTTGCTATTCCTAGTAACAACTGAGACAAAGATCCCTCCTTGAGAGCCGCGTTCAATTCTAAGACCTACATCCTCTGATTTTGTACTTTTCTTGATGCTGATTTTCCGAGAGTTAGATCTGTAAAACAATGACAAATTTATTTTAACCCTTTCACTGACAAATTCCCCTCAATCTCACGGCAAACAAACAGGAAAGCTGTTGAATATTTTGAAATTAATATAATTGGAAGCCATTCCAGTCATTGTTTTCAAAATCTTCAACAGAATATCATATTTAGGAATGTATCGTAGAAATGGTTAATTCAAAGTTTTTTCATAACATGTTTTGTCAATAATGAATAAGCAGTGTTAGTGAGAATTCTACTGTATTCAAACATGTTCTACATGTAGAGCCATATACATCGTCAGACAGAAATTCAAGCCTTCTGGTCAGAAACACAGACTTACCCCTTTAAGCCTTAAATGTGTTCATGAAATTTTCTGACAGAAAAGGTCCATTGGCAGACCAAGAGAAGCCTATTTTTTTTTAATTTACCACTGGAATGACTGGTTCAGTTATCGAGCCAGTCATTCCAGTTGTAATCTTTCAAAAATAGTCTTCTCTTGGTCTGCAAATGGACATTTCTCAAGAGTACTGCAGAAGCCGTTTTTGGCGGATATGACTGTTAATGGGTTAATAATAATAATAATAATAATAATAATAATAATAATAATAATAACAATAATAATAATAATAATAATAATAATAACAATAATAATAATAATAATAATAATAATAATAATAACAATAATAATAATAATAATAATAACAATAATAATAATAATAATAATAATAACAATAATAATAATAATAATAATAATAATAATAATAATAATACAATCGATTGATTAGTGATTATGCAAAACTTGAAACTATGGCCTGGAAAAAGAATAAATTATAATATTCAATGAACAAGAGGCGCAAGGCGCCTGTATCGCTCACCTGAACCATAGGCATCTCAACTAGAATGGTCATTAAAAATAAGTAGAACTCTAATGAGTTGAGCAGACTTGTAACAAGAAAACAGAGGCCATGTTTCTTTATGTATCAACTTCTCTTGAACAAACTTTAATGGCCCTTAGTCATCAATATCATATCTCCCAAATTTCAGCCCAATCCGTTCAGTGGCTCTGGAGACAAAGTTGCTTTTATGAAAACCAGGCCACCCATATGGCAAGTCAAGTTCCCTTGAACAAACTTGGTTCAGCTCATGCCCTAAATGATATTTTATGAGTTTGGAATCAATCGCTCAAACAGTTTCGGCGAAGATTTTTAAAGACATTTCTAAAAATCGACCAAAATCCAAGATGGCCGCCGGCCAAATTGGCCTATCGGCTTCATTTGAACAAACTTAAATCTCCATGACCTAAGGATGTTTCCTGCCAAATATAATTGAAATCAATCTAGTAGTTCTCAAGAAGAAGACATTTTAAATTTCCCATTGCTTTAGTATGGGAGCTTTATTTTTTCCAAGATTGCCGGCGACCCGTTTATCCGACAGATTTGAAAATTGCAAATTTGAGATCAGAATACCCAAAAACATACATAAAACCAATTTCAGCCTCAAAATCCACCAAATAAAAAAATCCAATATGGCCGCCAAACACGCTATATTTTGATTGACCCACAGCGGCCATGTTTTTTTACAGATCATCTTCCCTTGAACAAATTTTAATGGCCCTTATTCCATAATCCTATGTCTCAAACATCGGCCCGATACCATTAGTGGTTCTGGAGAAGTTGTTTTCGAAAAAAATAGGTCATCCAAGATGGCCGCCAAACTGTTTGATCAATTAAAGTTCAGCTCTTGCCCTAGATGATATTTTATGAGTTATGAATCGATCCCTCAAACGGTTTCGGAAAAGATTTTTAAAGACATTTCTAAAAATCGGCCGAAATCCAAGATGGCCACTAGCCCAATTGGCCGATCGGCTTTATTTGAACAAAATTGGATCCCTATGCCCTAAGGATGCTTTCTGCCAAATATAATTGAAATCGGCCTAATAGTTCTCGAGAAGACATTTTAAAGTTCCCATTGCTTTAGTATGGGTGCCTTTGGCGGGAAAATAATCCAAGATGGCCACCAAACCGTTTATCTGACAGTTTTGAAAATGGCAAATTTGAGCTCAGAATACCCAAAAGCATAAACAGAACCAATTTCGGCCTCAAAATCAATCAAATAAAAAAATCCAATATGGCCACCAAACACGCTACAGTTTGATTGGACCACGTCGACCATGTTTTTTGATGGGTCAGCTTCCCTTGAACAAACTTTAATGGCCCTTAGTCCCTAATCATATCTCCCAAATTTCAGCCTGATCCCTTCAGCGGTTCTGGAGGTCGTTTTCGGGAAAACTAGGTCATCCAAGATGGCCGCTGAACCATTCGGTCAATCAAGTCTTCTTGAACAAATTTGGCTTATGTCTTTTACTAGATGAGGCTTCATGAGTTTTGAATCGATTCCCCAAGCAGTTTCAGAGTAGATTTTTAAAGACGTTTCCTAAAATCGGACAAAATCCAAGATGGCTGCCAGCCAAGTTGGCCAATCGGAATCATTTGAACAAAACTTGGATCCCTATGCCCTAAGGATGCTTCCTGCCAAATATAATTTAAATCGGCCCAGTGGTTCTTGAGAAGTCGTTTAAAAGAAAAGTTGGTGGACGACGGACGGACACACGATGGACGGTCGCCACGGCATAAGCTCACTTGGCCTTTTAGGCCAGGTGAGCTGCTAACAATGAGAAGTATGTCACACTGACCTACATTTCACACACGACACAACTTTAGACTACGATGCATCAATATACCAATGTTTATAACTGTATGTGAGAATCTATTGGCTGCTGGATGCGCTCATAATTACTATATACCTTACTTTTTACATGCCAATGAATGGGCATAAAAATTGATTTATGGCAAATCTGAAATGGCACAGTAGTGTTCACATAATCTCACTATCAAAGATCAGGTGTTGGCAGTTGAGGATGTTGTTATCAACAAGAATTCCATTGAATTAAATGCCTGCTCTCCTTATTGTCAATAAATGTAATATAAGTTGAGGTTTCGCAAAAACGTAACGTTGGAAAATCAAGGTCCCAGTGATCTTTGACCGTGTGACCTCAATGTTGTCACGTTAATTTGCCTTCGCACCATCACAGAACATCACTGGCCGGAAAACATCATTATCTCCAATGATGTACTATGGTACTACCACTATGTTGCAATATGGTTCCACTGTCAGTCGAACTGACCAGCAAAGATGTTCTATATCGGGCCTTGTTCAGTTAATACCATTAGACCTTCCTAAATACAGCATTAGAATTCTCTGTAATCTGCACCAACAGCTACATAGCTTGTAGAGGATTGCCGATGCCACTGTAGGAACCTGATAAATGTGCTATATACTGACATAAAATATACAGGACTAAGTAGTCTAAAGACCAAGAAGAGGTTAAGGACTCTGGTTGAGGCCAAGAAACACTGGCCAAGGACTGATTGCAATGGCAAGATGGTTTCAATACTGCAGTGGATTTCAGACAACTGCAATAGCATATTGTTAAGATATGAGGAAGATAGTGTAAGATGACACTGTTAATCAAACAAGTATTATATGAAAATTATTTTTCTATTTTAGTATGAACACATGAAGCAACATCGATCAGAGAACGCGGCCCCTCACTCTTCTGCTTATCACATAGAAAACTATTTTTGCGTTTTCCAGAATTTGTTCGGATGTTACAGATTTTTAATCACGACAAAAGGTGTATGATCACACCATTTCTTGTATCAAAATTGAGCCAAATCGAATCAATTGTTTCCGAGATATCCATAAATACAAAATTAAATCCTATCGAGATACAGGCTTTTCATCCAAGCTAAGGAAATCCTCGGTATTTTTTTTATAGGGACCTTACTGTGCAAACTCTTTACCCAAATCAGATACTCTTCCCATTATGTGGCGAGTCATATTCTGTCTAAAATCTTATGTTGTGTTTATACGACACTTGCTATTTGACACTAGCTAGATCTCAGGAATTCCCAGAATCCTCCTGGAATATCCCATGGCCTGAAACTAGCAGTATTGGAATAGGATTTCTGAATTTGAAAATTTCTTAACTATCCCTAAAGTTGGGAAATCCTAGGATATCACAGGAATCTTCAGGAAAGTCTTGTTCCCATACCACAGCTACCAAATATGAGATGTACCCCTGAAATTGAGACAAGCTGCAAAGTCCCATGAATTACAAGAGTTGGGAATATAATCTGAGTCTCAGGATGTCACAGAGTGGGAAGAACTGTATGTGTTCTTGAAAATCCTAGGAATTCTTGGTATCAATATTAGCAGACTATTTTCTATCAAAGCCACAGGGTTGAGGGAAACGCTTGTTTCAAAACTGTCAGGACCTGGGCTATTCCACAAAATCTGAGCAATATCTCCAAGATTTCCTGGCCTCCTTATGCAGAGTATTGTATATGCCCGTACTGGTAGAGTACCATGAAAATCCACAATAAACCTCAAACAGGTAGTTAAATACAGAAATAAATAGTTTGGCCTTAGAAATGCAATACTTACTTTTTTGTCTTGGCTTTAGCTGGAGTTGGTGAAACCTGAGGAAGTGAGTTAGCTGAACTCGCTCCAGGTACAGTGGATGACGACCCTGAGCTGCTTTGCTTAGACACTGAAATTTATATCAAAATATATTATGTGTACCCTACTGTGGATGAATCCAGTTTTAGTTATGTCCCGCACATTCCTAGCTATTAGGATCGATCGAACCGTGAATCTCAATTTCCAGAACACTATACAGGTAAGCTGTTGAATATTTTGAAACTGATTTGACTGGGTGCTGTTCAGCAACAGTGCCCCTTCAAATTAGTGTCAAACTATTCAACAGAATGTTTATTAAATACTAAAGACATACAAGGCGCACAACTTGACCGCCTATAAAGCGTTTATAACGGACTTAGCTATGCCATTCATTATGTATTTGATTGTGAAATCAGCCTACGAGTTCGGTCATTCACAAATGTGACTTAGAACTTAGAATTAAACATAGGTTGAATACATATAAATTAGAATTTAAATCAATTCTAAAGTAATATACAAGTAATTTTCACTTCATTTAACGTGTATATAATCTAACAAATATCACAAAACCTAAGATTCCTATCTTTTCATACTTTATGAGAACCTTTAGCGTCTTAAAGAACTATTCTCTATTTCCAAATCTAACAATATTACAAATTAAATATAGTGCCTTTATTGCAGCATGATACCTTTAACTGGCTAACACACAAGCCAACTTCTCTTGGAAAATGTTCAACAAGACTATTTTTGAAAATTTACCATTGGAATGGCTGGTTCTTAACCGAGCCAGTCATTCCAGTGGTAAATTTTCAAAAATATTCTTCTATTGATCTGCAAATTGACATTTTTCTATCAGAAAATTTAGTTTCCTTGAACAAATTTGAGGGTTAACGGGCTAAGTAGGCCACAAGGGCGATGCTACTTACTCATAAATCAATGATTTTGACTTACTGTCTGGATTGTACTGGACCACCATCTCAAACTTATCACGATAAGTGTGCATGATCTTTGTTGCGAATTCCTTTGAGAAATTTTTAAAATTAATACCACAAAACTGAAATATACAATATCGGATAATAATTAGTATAGCATAAAATATATGATGCATTGTAATTGATTATAAATATGAAAGTAAATTTATGCTTATACAGATATAACCATAAATAATGATAAAGCTTTATTGTAACTTGTAAGATGAAGGATATTTGAAAACTGTGTAGCTGAAAGTTGCATTGCATAAATGGGCACCAGTTATCACCTGTTAATTCACACTGTATCTTTGCGATGTAGCAAACTCATCGTTGTACAAGAGGCCTGGGCAAGTATTCAAGTCCTCAGGGCATCTTTAAAAACTTTAACATCCTACCTAATTATGAATTTTGATCACTAAGTATAGTGATCTTCAGCTTCATGTACAACGTGACAAAAATGGCCACAATATAGATTGAGCTTGGCGGGATCCCGGTTTTACACTGACGCTGTTTTTCTTCTGTAATGGTTCGATAACCAATACAGAAACTCTACAAACCATAAAGCCATCATCAAATAAGAATTTCATTTAAACACCTGGTACACCATAAAATCGCTCAACAGAATTTAATCTTTGCATAGAGATAATAATAATAATAGGTGGCTAAATTTGTAACAAGAGGCCTAAGGGCCTGTGTCGCTCACCTGGACCATTGGCATTTAAACCACTTGCATTTAAATAGACATGATGGATAATTTTCGGAAAATCCAAGATGCCCACCAAAAAATGGACCAATCAAGATTCTCATTTGATATGCTGTAGCCTACCATTGTAGGATCATTCCACCCAAGTTGTGTTGAAATCTGACTATTGATTGAAGGAGTACCGTTTTTAAATGGTTCCGGAAAACTTTCAGAAAATCAAAGATGGCTGCCAAAACAGTGGCCTATCAAAATTCTGAATAGAATTTTTAAAGGCTACGACAATACGATCCTTTCAGCCAAATTTGGTTGAAATTGCCCAAGCGATTAATGAGTAGCATTTTATAAAAATTCCCATTTTTCAGAAAATCCAAAAATGGCCATCATCAAAATTAAGCCGCCAAAATACTGTATGTATACGTGTTCTGAAGCGTACTGGCCTAGGCTTCTTCCAGCTGAGTTTGGTTGAAATCGGCCAAGCGGTTAATGAGAAGTAGCCATTTAACTAATTTCCCAAAATATTCAGAAAATCCAAGATGGCCACCGAAAAAACTGACCAATTAAAATTCTATACAAGTTCAGAAGCCTACCACCTTAGGCTAGTTCCAGCCAGTCTGGTTGAAATCGCCAAAGCAGTTAATGAGGAGTAGTAATTTTCAGCCATTTTTTTAAAAGTCAAGATGGCCACCGAACAAATTGGCCAATCAAAATTCTGTATATATGTTCTGAAACCTACCAGCCTAGTATCCTTCCACCCAAGTCTGCTTGAAATTGATCAAGCAGTTAATGAGGAGTATTGTTTTAAATGATTTCCAGTCATTTTTCAGAAAATTCAAGATGGATGCCAAAAAAAATGGACCAATCAAAATTATGCATACAAGTTTTGAAGCATACTACGCTAGGGTTCTCCATCTGAGTTTGATTGAAATCGTCCAAGAGGTTATCGAGGAGTAGGATTTTAATTGATTTAAACGAAATCAAGGATTTCTTTTTTCACGAGAGAGTTGATACTTACCTCCCTAATACTTTTGATATTGCTAAATATTGGCTTTCACTCAATAAAACACTCAGATTAAAAACAGTTAGGTGCCCCTACTGGGCAGGTAGTCAGAGGTAGTCCGGCGGATGCCAGCCCCACCACCGTGCATGCGCCAACTACTACTTCCTCTGACTAATTTATTGGCTAACACATGCAACTACCAAGAGCCTGAAGACCGAGCCTCTGTGGGGTGGAGAGGCCAGGTCCGTATCTAGGGAGGTAAGTATCAACTCTCTCGTGAAAAAATAAATCCTTGATTTCGTTTATTTCACATCAAGAGTAAACTTACCTCCCTAATACTTTTGATATTGCCAGAATTCGAAAGTGAATCTGGCGGGAGGGAGGCGAGGTCAAAAGACCAGCTCTTCCCTATACGCTTTCACGCGTTTAAGGCACTTATGACGTCTGAAATGTGTGAGAACACAGTCAGGATTTGACAAACCATCGGATAACACAACCGATGCATGAGAGATGACCGAATGTCATATGCGCTCCCCCCCCCCCTCCTAGGAGGAAGACTAGATGACCTCAATGTCCTATACGCTCTCTACGTACTAGTGCCAAGTACTATAGGACAGAGACGAAAAGGCTCCATTTTCGTATACTCTCTATGATGAACCACCTCCCACATAAACCATCACCATATTAATAATAATGGGTAACGTGACAATACAAGTAACAATGAACAACACATGAACAAGACTGACCTTGTTGAACTTGGAAGCTGTCATCATGATCCCAGTAGAGAAGCCTGATGCAGTCCCGACAAGTGGTTGTTACCATCGCTAAATTGCGAAGTATATAAGCAATGCGGAAGCACTCCTCACAAAATCTAAAAGCGATTAATGTTTCAAAATCGACAAGGCGAGAGGGTTAGAGGTGTCACGGAGATAATGGTCTGTAAAACTTGACTCACAGTGCCACTGAGCCACGGACATAATGTCATCCACAGGGACCCCACTAAACAGGGCAGTGGATGCCACGACACCGCGGACACTGTGAGCCTTGGCCACATCAACCTGTCTCCCGGTGGCGGATTTGTGACAAAACTGAATACACTCCACAATCCACCTAGAAATGGTGTCCTTAGACGCCCTGCCATGGGGTTCAATATATGACAACCATAACGCTGATAGGTCGGTACGCCACTCCGAAGTACGCTGTTTGTACCGGAGCAGCGCCGGGACGGGGCACCATGCTTTAGAATTAGGATCATATCTAGTTAAAGATGGCAAAAAAATAGGCTGACCTGGATATTTCAATGACTGATTCTTAGCCAAGAAATTAATCCTAGGTAGAAGCTTAAGGCCTTCCCCTGTAACCACAAAACGGTCATCCTCGGCTGATAAGGCGTGAATCTCACTCCTACGCCTTGCCGAGGCCGCAGCAATTAAAAATACAGTTTTAAGCGTTAACATTTTCATAGAAATGGAACTAAGTGGTTCAAAAGGCTTATCTCCTAGTACCTGAAGCACCAGAGATAAACTCCAAGACGGAATCAGTGGAGGATTCCTTGGTCTTAGATTGCCCATGCCTTTAATTAATACATTTAATGTACTTACTTCATCACTCCCCCTATTAGCCAAGCAAGGGATAAGTCATTAATGCTGATTTGTAACCAGCAATAGAGTTAGGCTTGAGGCTATAGGCATCATATAGGTGACAGAGGAAATCAGCCACTACCTGAATAGATGAGTCCATTGGATCAATACATCTTTTTGAGCACCACTCTGCAAATCTGTTGATTTTATAACTATATGCTCTGGAGGTTGACCCCCTCCTGGCTTTGGCCATAAACATGGCCGCTTGCTCAGAAAAGCCCTCCTTAATTCTAGATTCCTTGACAACATCCACGCAGTCAATCTGAACATTGACGGATTGTCGTGAAGGGCCTTGCCCTGGAAGATAAGGTCGTCCATCAGAGGCAGAGGAACCGGATTGCAGACCAGAAGGTCCAGCAGATCCGTATACCACGATCGGCTTGGCCAATCCGGGGCGATCAGAAGCACTTGGCACTCCTGCTGCCTGATTTTCTGAAGCACCTTTGGAATCAGGATTGTTGGAGGGAATGCGTATGCATACATTCCCCCCCAGCTGCTAGCTAACGCATCTGTTGCGAAAGCGCTTGGGTCTGGAATCGGAGAGACGTACGTCGTCATCTTCGCATTCTTCTTCGTTGCGAACAAATCGATGTTGGGTTTCCCCCAATGGTCGAACAGACGATCCGCCACACATTGATTTAGTTGCCATTCCGTGGGTAAAACACTCATCCTTCGGCTCAATGAGTCTGCTAGCAGATTTAGCCTTCCCGGATATTGAACTGCCTTCAAGGTGATCCCATGATCTAGGCACCAACAAAGCAGTTTCCATGTCATCATACAGAGACTGGGCGACTTCGTTCCGCCCTGGCGGTTTATCTAAGTCACTACTGTTGAGTTGTCTGAACGAATTAGAACAATCTTGCCCTGAACTTTCTGTAAGAAATGTTCCAGGCCCAGGACTACTGCTCTTAGCTCTAGTAGATTGATATGTTCCTTGGACTGATCCAGATCCCAAAGCCCTGATATTGTGGACTCTTCCAGACAAGCTCCCCACCCCTCCATCGATGCATCTGTATACACAGTCACCTGAGGGTGGGGAGGGGTTAGCAAAACCCCCGGCAAGAGATTCTCTGTATTCAACCACCATTGCAGGTGGTGAATCAGAGGCGCCAACACTGACACGTTCGAGTCCAGCGAACCTGAACTCTGGGTCCACTGTTTCATGAGAAACAACTGGATCGGGCGCCTGCGCAAGGCGGCCTGCGGAATGACTGGTTCCAATGAACCATCAACCCCAGCATTCTCAAGTAAACCCGTGCCAGGACATGACGACTGTCGCACACCGACTGTATTACTGAGATGAGTCTTTGAACCCTCTCCTGAGTGGGATAAACATATCCCCTCTCCAGATCGAAGAACATGCCCAGGTAAACAAACTTCTGGGATGAGTTAGCTCTGATTTTTGGAAATTGACTATCCAGCCCAAGTCCGTGAGAGTTTTCAAAACAATCTCCAGATTGGCCGATAACGTTTCCCGGGTGTGTGCTTTCAACAGCCAGTCGGCTATGTACGTGTGGACTGCTATGCTTCTCCTGCGGAGGTATGCAGTGATCGCGGGTGAAGACCCAAGGAGCCGTGGAAATTCCGAAGGGTAATACCCTGAATTCCCACTGTCTGCCCTGGAATGCAAATCTCAGGAAGCGACGGAAACTCCTCTCTATGGGAATGTGGAAATAAGCATCCTTCAAATCTATTGACGCTGTCCACATTCCTCGCTCTAACCCCGCCAACACTGAGCGCACAGTCTCCATCTTGAAACTGGGCGTCTCTATGAACTTGTTCAATGGCTTGAGGTTGAGAATCGGCCTCCACCATCCGGTGTTTTTCGTTACTAAGAACACGGTTGAATAGAAGCCCGGGCACCTCTGCGCCGGCTGAATGGCTTCCTTTTGTATGAGGGAATTTATTTCCTCCTCTATACACAACCTTTGATCTGGATCCCTCGGAATCGGAGTCCAGATCGGCACGAGAGACAGTCGCGATGGCGGGCCTGTCATCCAATCGGGACGATACCCGACTGAAAGCCATCGCAAGACTAAACGGTCCTGAGTCAACCGCTTCCACTCTGGCAAGTGGCCGGCCAAACGGCCGCCCACCGGTCCACCTAGGGAGAGGTGGACATAAGGAGTGCGAGAGTGGCACTGTCTTCTCGGCCTGAAACACCGGAGTGGTTCCCACCGCGGTAACCGGCCCATCAGGCCCGATTACCGCGACCAGATCCCCGCGCGCCACGCCCAGCACCGCGCGCACCACGGTGCGCGGGTGGCTGCCTGGCTGGCTGCGCCTGGGGAGCCTGCGCCCCCCTCGCTAGACCGACGCTGCGCTGGTGGCTGGCCTCTGACCAGGCCAGCGCCACCTCGAGCCTGCAGGGGACGATACGCAGGGGGTGCTGCGCGAACGCGCTCCCGCCGGAGCACCTCAAACTGCTCACACAGCGCCCTCTGGTTGTTGACCAGAGTCACCGTCTCCTGGAGGTGCCTACATCCCTCACCTCCAAAGAGACCAGGACCTATCATAGGAGTTCGCAGCAGCCTATTATACAGGTCCTGGGACGGGCACAGATTGTCAAGGGCAAACGTGCGCCTCGCCCGGACACTCCTGGTCACCGCCCGCGTCAAACAGTCCAGAGCCAGGTTGATACCATCCTGGATGGCTCTCTGGACTGTGACCGGGCTTGGTTGGCGTGAAGCGGATGCTGTTACCACCCCCTGTAACAGCTGGGAGACGTGGGACAGAGCAGCAATCGACGCTCTCCCACTCTCCTCCGCATCACGCAGCGCGGTATTAGCCGAACGCAACGCGTTCGAGCACAGGACACCCGTGTCAGAACGGGAGCCTGGCCGCGCATCTTCGCCCAAAGCCGCGCGATCATCTACGCTGGGCTTAGGCACCACACCGTACTGCTGGTAATCCAGGGGCACGATGCGGCAACGCCTAGCCACCTCGCGAGGGGCCTTCGCGAGACGCCCATTCGCCTTAATGGACGTCTCTGCCGCCTCGAACATGTCAACGACATGCTCAGCCAGCGGCAGAGATGGCATAGCGGTGGCAGTCGGCTTACCAGCTAACCACGGCCTATGGTCACGCTGGCTCGCCAACTGCTCCACGGGCAGATCTGGCCGAACACTTACCAGCCACTGGCAAGCGTCCGACCAATCTTCCTCCGTGGCTAACTGCGAGCGCTCTACTAGACGAGGGCCTTCGTCTTCCTCCTGAGCGCACGCAGTTGTACTAGACGGCGGATATGCTGATACCACTGGCAAGCCAGGGAAAGCATGCGGGCCCGAAAGAACAGGCATGCTAAACTCCCTGGCTTGACCAGGAGCAGGCGCCATGGTAGAGCGCGGGGTAGACACCGCCCCACCACGGCCCTGGCCAGCACCAGCAATACTCTCGGCAAGCCGAGGTATGCGGTAACCGTGGCCATCAGCACCGCCCAGGGTCACCTTCTGGACCGTGAATTCTACTCCTGCGTGAGTAGAACCATGGAACACGTCGCCTGTATTCCCCGCGAGGGGTGCACAGATGTCGTACTCCATGGCCACGTCCCCAGACAGCGACCCTAGCAGGAAATCCTCTTCCTCCTGGCCAGAAAGGTTAGGCTCCGGGTCAGCAAAGAGAGCTAACCCGGACTGGCCAGGGAAGGTGCCATAGGAGGCTTTGACACCCGCGGCGCGCGGATACCCAGGGTCTGATGAGCAGACCGCGGGTCCCAGCAACAACCGTTGTCCACGGCCCCTCGGCGCGGCACCAAGCCTGCTGCCAGGGTCGTGGACCGCCCCCATCAACGGGGCCACCTCTGAATCCCCCTCGAACAACGGAACGGACCTATGGAACTCGGATTCAGAGGCGGGGATCACCTGCTCCGAGGCAGATGCTGAGGACAACAAAGGACCTGGCCCAGGAAGCATGCTGCGAAGCAACTCTGGGACCAAATCCTTTATTGTCCTCTGCATCTCTCCCAACATTTCGGACCGGAAGGCCTCCATATCCACCGCGGATGAGGCCTTCCTCTTACCTTTCTTACCACCCTCCTTCTTCGCCTTCCTCTCCTCTTCCATCACCTTCTCCCTTGCCTGTAACGACAAAAAATCAGCCATTAGCTCACCCCCCCCCCCCACTGCTTACAGACATCGCATTTCAGCAACGGTCCACAGGGACTGCAGCTAAAACACAAATGCGGTGCAAAACGGTCCTTTAAAAACCGACCACAGGACGGGCAACCAGGTCTCTGAAACAGGACAAAGGACGAGGACAATGAGCAAGATAGTTACGGTTAGAAAACTCAAAACCAAACTAAAAGAGAGGGACAGGATCATAAAGATCACTAATCAAGAAGAAACCAGCGTTGGACAAAACTTTAAATGTTAATAAAGAGCAAGGCCGATTATGACGTCATCAATCCCTTAACAGAAATTAATCGGTCCGCAACAATCATCCAAGTGCAAGGACGAATTGTATTCATAACTAGAACATCCGCAAAAGGATATTCAGACTACACATCATCAGATACAGAATGATAACAATGGTAAAAAAACAGTCATTATTTTTTCAAATAATTCATATTACCTCATATCATTAATTAGATACCCGACACCATGTATAGACAAACCATCCACCGTGATGCACTGGAGCACTCCACCAAGACTACGCCTCTTCACTCTCTCCACCTTGGGGGAAGGAATTGGATCAAGAGGGCAAAGTGAGAAGCCCTTTATAGTAAGCCTCCAACTCACTGAACATAGACTTTTTGGTTAGATAACCTAACAGTATTAGTAGGAAATGGAACCGTGGTGGAGAGAAACAAACCCTCCTGTGCTGAGAAGTCCACCAATAATCCAAACTGATACCTGTGGACATAAACACAAAGAGAATTTAGTCTTATAAAGCACCATGTTGGAAAAACCCAACTCAAACAGGCGCTATCACGGTAAGCGCGAGTCCCGGAAACACATTACACCGGGGAAAAAACTCGCTAGAATATCATTGAAACCACCTGATAAAGAGATCCAGTCCCCTCCTCTGGTGAATTCGTTCTCTCTGACATCTTTCCTCAATAGAATTGAACTCAACAGACGTGAAAATAGGCTCAAACGCGTAGAAAACTTGTAGATAACTGCAAGCGCATGTGAATCTTTGCCAATAAATTAGCAAAGAGGAAGTAGTAGTCGGCGCATGCGCGGTGGTGGGGCCGGCATCCGCCTGACTACCTCTGTCTACCTGCCCAGTAGGGGCACCTAACCGTTTTTAATCTGAGTGTTTTATTGAGTGAAAGCCAATATTTAGCAATATCAAAAGTATTAGGGAGGTAAGTATACTCTTGATGTGAAATCCAGAAATCTTCAGAAAATATAAGATAGCCGACAGAAAAATTGACCAATCAAAATTCTGTATACAAGTTCTGAACCATACCAGCGTACTATCCTCCCTGCTAAGTCTGGTTGAATTTGCCCAAGCAGTTTAATGAGTGGTGTTTTAAATGATTCCCACCCCCCAACTTTTCGGAAATTTCAAGATGGCCACCGAAAAAATGGACCAATCAAAATTCTGTATATCTGTTTTGAAGCATACTATGCTATGATCCTTCAATCTGAGTTTGATTGAAATCGGCCAAGTGGTTCTCAAGGAGTATGCTTTTAAGCGATTTCCAGAGATTTTCAGAAAATCGAAGATGGGCGCTGAAAATATTTAACAGTCAAAATTCTGTATACAAGTTCTAAAGCCAACCCCCATAGGATATTTCATTTAACTTGAAATCTTCCCAGCAGTTAATGAGGAGTAATGTTTTTAAGCAAAAGTTGATGGACGGATGGATGGCGGACGCATTAGCTCACTTGGCAATTCTGGCCAGATGAGCTAAAAATAATATCAAAATACAGGTACACCTATTAGTCATGGCAAGGCGAGGTCCATCTGAAATCATAATACACAAGCAACGAAGGTGTCAGAATGCCAAAATATTAGGGCTACGGTTTGTGACGATTTTCACGAACCGAACTGGTTCACGCTACAGATGTCCGAACCACGAACTGGTTCACGACCTTTTTAATATGCTTCTGTATGCGAGAAATTACTCCTAACAGAAAATAACATTTAAAGGCAGGTGGCTTTACTGGCTAAATGGTAGCAAAACACAAATGACAAGTTCTGACAACAGGCCCTTAGTCCCCAATCATATCTCCCAAATTTTGGCCCGATCTGTTCAGCAGTTATGGAGGAGTTTTCACGAAAACTAGGTCAGCTAAGATGAACCATTTAACGAATCAAGTTCCCTTGAACAAACTCCGCTCTTGCCCTTGATCATAGTTCATGAGTTTTGAATCGATCTCCACAAACGGTTTTGGAGAATAAGATTTTTAGACATTTCTAAAAATTGGCCAAAATCCTAGATGACCACTGACCAAATTAACTGATCTGCTTCCTTTGAACAAACTTGGATCCATATGTCCTAAGGATGCTTCCTGCCGCATATAATTGAAATCGTCCCAGTGGTTCTTGAGAAGTCATTTAAAAAAAAGTTGACAGATGGATGGATGGCGGAAGGACGCACAGTCGCCACGGCATAAGCTCACTTGGTCTTTCAGGCTAGGTGAGCTAATAATCTTATTACGCACGCATTGTATGGTGAAATAAATGTACTGAATGTGATTGTCCATACCTCTAAAATCTGGTCACCGACAACGATGCTGTTCTTTGCCGCTAGACTATTCTTAGTAACAGCTGAGACAAAGATTCCACCTTGAGGGCCCCGATCAACTTGAAAGCCTACATCCTCTATTTTAGAAGTACTGCTGATGCTTAGCGTCCGAGTCTCACCCACCTGTGGTCTGCAAACAAATGAAAAACTCATTTTAATTCTTGCTTTTTGTTGCATTGATTTGTTAGTCGAATAAAGTGTTAGATTAATAATATCGCCAAAACAATTTTATTTCTGACAAAAAATATAAATTTGCCTCAACAGTGACTGTTCAATTCCTTGGTCCCACTTGGAGGCTAGATATACTGTGATCATATGCGCTTACGCGTGAGCATTTTAATGAACTCACATCAGGCCAAAACAAAAAATCTTTTCATTTCCTGTAAACCTCCCGGGTGAAATTTTTCTTTGTTTTCACCTGGTCGGGAATAAAATTATAATTTTTTTCTACCCAGCATAAATGTTAAAACATGCATAGATTTGTCAAACTATGCAAATTACAATGTTTTAATGCCATTTGTATGCAATGTGAATCCATTTTGCCAATTGTGACATGAAAAACATGACAAATTTGGCAATTACAACCATATTTAATGGATATCTAGTCAAATATCTGGAAAACTAATATTTATGACCTCCTTCAAATAAATTATTGGAAAAAAAAATTTATTTCCTCCCTCCCTACTGAAATCTTTTTTCCCAACCCAGTTTGTAGGAAACAAAATCTTTTTTATAGATGCCTCACCAGCAGTCAAGACACCTCATCTCATAGTGAAGGTATGCTATATCTATGACTAAACACTAATACTTACTTTCCTGGCTTGATCACATATCGCGGTGCAGACATGGAACTGCTTAGCTTAGACGCTGAAATTTATATAGAAATATATCATGCATTAATTTGCTTGAACAATTTCATTTCATACTTGGTATATATTACGAGGCCCTGTGACATGTTGACATTGAGCTGCCTAAACCTTAAAGGGATACTAATCTCATCTCAAATGTTATATTGCACTGATAGATTAGGGTTTATAAATTCCTTATCATGCATATCCTGTCACATTCCCTCATCCGCATCACAATTACCAGCTTTGTCATATCGCGGAAACATTGAACAGTGAACTCCACCATTTTGTCTCCTCTAGCGATAGTGTATGATGTCATGTAAGTGCCAATGCATTACATTCTTTATTATGTAATCCTCATCTCATTGAACATTTTGAAACTACTTTAGCAGCAACAACTTCCAGTCAAATTAGTTTTAAAATATGTAACAGCTTACATGTATGATTGCTTTTATACCACATTGCCAAACTATAGCTGGTGCCTCTGTGACTGAGTGTATATATGTAGCCCCAATGTAATAACATATATGTTGATAATGTATATTTATATAGTAAATGCGTTGTATTACATATTATATTAGCATGTAATATCTTATATTAAATATCAATCATTGCGCCATTGAGAATTACCCCCCTTATAGGTCTTATAGCTCTTACACCATTTAGAGTTATTCCCCTCCAATAATTCAGCAATTTGGCTACGGTTAATATTTGACAAGGGTAAACATTGTTCAATAACAAGTTAACCGGCTGTTGGCTTGTTCTTGGAGTGACCACTTTTTTTTCGTCTCCCACATTTTAATTTCATATAGCAGTCATTCAGATATTACGTTTTGTGAAGCTTACACGTGTGTACATTTTTAAAGGATTTTTTACAATTATACAGAACAGATTAACAGGTCAGTTTTGATTATTTTCATAGGGGAGTGTGATTGTTTATTTTCCATCATCATCATTCTATCAAATGAATTCTCATGATATGTTTGAAATGACTGACTGATTGACGGATCAACCAATTGACCGACCAACGAACATGAATGAACTAGACTGCTCTAGAGGGAGATGCTGATTCATGCATTTTCCCTCCGGTTTGATAATGCACTGTGTGACTCCCGTGACATAGACATTTGACTTGAAGCGAAATTCTGATTCTAGCAATGTATGTTACAGATTTGGCGATTCTACCTCATATGATTGTGTAGATATATTTTGGATAGACAGACAAAGAGACAGACAAACAGACGTCCCCGATCTCAATACTCACCACGACTGTTGACATCATGATCAATGAATAAATGGTCGTGATGCATATTTTTCACAATTTATGTTAACCCTTTACTAGCTTAGCATTTGGTTTCTTTGTTACTCCCACAGATGATTATTTTGATTGCATATTTAATGCATGCTGTTGCTGTCTATGGCAGCAACAGTGTGCAGTAAATGTGTTCTCAAAATAATGTCCATGAAAGCCATTGTAGGATTGTGTGTAACTGAAATTTAACACACAATGGTTAATAACCGTGTCATGTTTTGTCTTTATTGCACAAGCTAATGATTACCTTGATTGCATCTTTTATGTATGGCAGCAACAGTGTTCAGTAAATGTGTTCTCAAAATAATCTTCTTGAATACCATTATAAAGCTGTGTGTAGTTGAAATTTAGCAGCATAATTGTTAATAACTGTTTCCTGTTAAATTGGATATATTTTATAGTGGTCATTTGTAAAAGGCAACTCTCCGACTTGCATAGATTCTCTTAGGTACTAATCAAACATTATTTACCTACACAGATTTCGATTGTTGCCCTGGCCATTGCCCATATCAAGCAGTCACGGTTATGGTTACTGGATACACCTTTGTGCCACACATGAGGTAATAATTGCAACATATATTGCCAGTTCCCCAAAATATTGTCCCAGCATTCACACAAATATGTTAAAGGGCGTACTCCAGTTTTAATATTTTGTCTATTTATCATATTGTGTGAGATATTTCCCTTGAACACATTTGTGTTCACATTGCACATACATACGTACACACTACACATGTGCGCACACATGCACGTGCGTATATACACATGATATTACCAAATTGATAATCTGTCTGTAAAATCAGGATATATATGTAACATTTTATGTATCATATATTTTAGGCATATGTATTATTCTCCATACACATATTGCATATTGTAAGTTGCTAGAACATGAATGCGCACACATACGTTCATGCACAATTGGCCACACATGCTCATGCATGTACGCGCGCATACATGCACACACATTCAAATACGTATCCATGCACACATTGATGCACATGCAAACACATTAACGGACTCACGCATGCGCAACCGCATGCGCGTACATTCCAGCACCACGCATACATGCAACATGGTCTATATCCCATATAGCCCTACACTGAATAGCCTAACATCGTATATTCATTTCAATCTATATTTATTATGATTCAATTGTTGCAAATATTTATTGTTCATTAATGTGGTGATTTTAATTATTTAACTCATAGAGCTATGTCATTCCAGTGGCTAATTTTCAAAAACAATCTCCTCTTGGTCTGCAAATGGACATTTTCCATAAGAAAATTAAAATTTTCATGAATAAATTAGAGGGTTAAAAAGGTTTAAAACAGGCCATTCGTGATACAGTAACACGATGCATTGCCACCAAACAGACAGCTATCTTACCTGTCACATGTGATTTGGGTGGTAGTGGTATTGTTTGGGGCTTTGGTGCAGATGATTCGGCTGGTAGCGTTCTGAATGCCTCGGGTGTTGCCTTGGGTTTTGGTGCTGATGATTTTGCTGGCAGTGGTCTGCGTGGTTCAGGTGATCCTTTAGTTTTTGGTCCAGTTGATTTTGCTTCTGGTGAGGGTGATCTCTTCGCAGGAGGGTCTTGTGACATACCTACAGCAATAGGAATACATGTAATTGTAAAATGAAAATCATTGACAACAATTATAGGGAAAAACTTTTAAGATAATCTGTTCCCTGAAAACTTTAAAAGTTGTGTAGTTTAGTTTCAAAAGTTTATTAACATTAATTAACCCTTTAACCCTCAAATTTGTTCAAGAAAAAATTTCAATTTTCTCATAGAAAATGTCCATTTGCAGACCAAGAGAATACTATTTTATAAAATGACTGGGTCAGTTATGGAAAAATAGTATTCCCTTGTTCTGCAAATGGACTTTTCGTAACACCCTGTAGAAGTCGTTTCTGGATGGTATGACTGTTAGAGGGTTAGTGACCTGAGCTTCCTGGGACTACCACAGTTCAAATTCCATTTTAAACCTGTGCTTATGACGACTTCATGTGCCCAATGAACCTTTTTACTATCCATTAACCCTTTAATGGTCAAGCCGACCAAAACCGGCCCCTATAATGGTCTTGAGGAATGTCCATTTGCCGGACAAGAGAAGACAATTTTTGAAAATTGGCTTGATAACCGAGTCAGTCTTTCCAGTGCTAAATTCTTAAAAACGATTTTTCAAGAAATACAGGGGATGAAATGAAGGGTGATAACTCCGGTGTTTCTGGACAGATTTTATCGCCACTGAGGTGTTGTCATAAGGAGTTGGCATTCCAAATTTGGAATGAATCCATTCAAGCTAACTGAAGTTATTGAGCGGAAACTAAATGCGGACGGATGGACGCATGGACAGGACCTGTTTCTATAGTCCCCGTCGACGATGTTGGGGGACTAAATATTATTTAATATTTTGGAATTAATTTTCCTGGAAGCCATTACAGTCTAAGGCAGTAAAATGGCTTACAGTCAAATTATATTCAAAATATTCAACAGCTTTCTTGTAGGCTTGTCAAAATTCTATTTTATCTATTTCGATTCAAGTGAAAGCCCAAGATGGTTAAGACACAATCTTTACCATACTGCTAAATATTATATTGTTCTTGGCGAAAGAAATGAGAAATGGACTACACGAAACTCCATTTGGCTAAAAGACTGGTTGCAAATACTATTTTAGTAGTTTGGGCCCTGGAAGACTGAATCTCTGACCTTGACTTACCATCTGACTGTCATGGAAGACTCAATCTCTGACCTTGACGTACCATCTGACCGTCATGGAAGACTCAATCTATGACCTTGACTTACCATCTGGCTGTCATGGAAGACTGAATCTCTGACCTGGATTTCCCATCTGGCTATCATGGAAGACTCAATCTCTGACCTTGACTGACTCTCTGACCGTGACTTACCATCTGACCGTGACTGACTCTCTGACCCTGACTTACCATCTGGATTGAATTTTACAAACATATCAAATGTATCAAATGTAAACCGACATGACTGCATCAGCCTTTTCGCAAATTCCTCTGAAGCGCTTTCAAAGTTTATACCACAGAACTGAAATAGAACAATATAGCTGCTTATAGTTACTCAGGTCTAAAACATAGGATGATTTCTAACTGTTTATAAACATGAGGACATTTAGACAAAAACAACTATCAAACTCTACAGTACAGCGCAGAAATAAGATAACACATTTCCAAAACAGAAATCAAAAACATGTTAGTTAATAAATCTTTGCACACAATGTAAGCAACTTCTGCTGAATATTCTGAGCATACTTAGATTGGAGTCATATATAACTGTCATGGAGTGTTGAATATTTTTAACATAATTGGATTTGATGACATTGTTGCCTTACATTGCTGCTTTAGTTCATGTGTAAGTTATTTCTGAGCTCTACTGTAATAAGTTAACATTAATCCTATGGTGACGATACCGGCCAAAACTTGCCTCCTTAGTGGTCTAGAGGAATGCCCATTTGCAGACCAAGAAAAGACTAATTTTTGAAAATTTACAACTGGAATGACTGGCCCGATAACCGGGCCAGTCATTCCAGTTGTAAATTTTCAAAATGTGTCTTCTCTTGCCCTGCAAATTGGCATTCAAAAAGCAAATATTTTAATTTTGAGGAATAAATTTCGTCACTAAAGAGTTAAGCTTACGAAACAAAAACAGAACATGATATTAAAATTTTGAACACAATGCAACAAATTTTCTGTTCAATATTTTGAGCATAATTGGATTGGATTTATCTACACACCCATAGGCAGCAATGTAAGGCAGCAATGTCTTTGAATCCAATCAACCTTTACAGTTTATCCATCAATCATATGACATCATAATCAACCACATAACATGTAGGATGTAGGCCTGTAACAATACAGTCTGCCATGATCCGATACGTATCGCGATACGATTCACGATACGATTTAAAATCAAAATCAAAAATGCAATCCAGTTAATTTAATTATAAGTTATGATAGTCTATTATAACTCATAATTAAAACTGGATTGCATTTTCTATTTTTCAAAAATCAAACAAGATTGTTCTTTTTTCCAATGCATGTAAGTATTATGTCATTGGTGAGGAGATTGTGGAACTGCAACTGAGAAAAACTACTTTAAAAAAGAATTTAAATTATTAAAAACAACTGTTTATATGACTAAATTTTTACATGTGTATTCACATCCAGAATTCACTCCAATTCATTGAATTGAGATCTGCAGAAACCTTAAGACTGTAGCACAATGCTCAGATAACCAATAGTCTTACAGTAGATGCTCAGATAACCAATAGTCTTACAGTAGATGCTCAGATAACCAATAGTCTTACAGTAGATGTTACAGGTACATGTAACTTACAACTTTCTTCAAGGAAAATAACTTGATCAGGTGAGGAATCCAGGATATTTCTCACTTTAACCCTATTTACTTGTCACCTGGCCATTGGCCTAGGGGAAGGGAAGCAATGTACAGCAACAAAAATCAGAATTTAAAGGTGATGAAATCAGGAAGGAAAAATGTATTTTTGAAAACCTTTCACTGATATGACTGATGCTAGCAGTGAAAAGTTGACAAAAATACATTTTTCAATTCCCATTTCTTAAAAAAAAGAAATGAGTAACAGCAAAACAAAATACGCAGCTAGTCAAACTAACAATACATTCTGCAATACAGGAGTAATGAATGAACCATTCTGGTTTTAGCTATGACACGCCCATCTCTAGATAAGCTCCACCCACATCTCACTCGTGTTGGGATCGATCGATCTCTGAACACCCTGACAATCAATTTCCAAAAAAAACACCCCAGGTAAGCTGTTGAATATTTTGAAACTAATTTGACTGGGTGCTGTTGCTGCCGCCTAAGGCAGCAACAGCGCCCAGTCAAATTAGTTTCAAAACATTTGGCAATGTTTATTAAATAGTAAAGACCTACAATTTTTACAATGTGTCGGACTATTAAGCGTTAAAGACAGACTATATCAAATCATTTATGACATAATGATTATGACGTCATCCTATACACCGCTTAAGCGGATGATGACGTCATAGACGTCAAATCATTAATGGATACTCTGGAAAGGTGAATTACAAAGCTTTATCAAATAGTGACTGTTGAGGTAGATAATGAACCGAGAGCAATGAAGTGATTGAGTAATCCTACCATTAAATAAAATCCTAGAGTCTCAACTATACAGACATGATGTTAAGTCTAATTTGACAGAAAGCTGCTGGCCTCAATAGCTTTGAGTCAAACTAGCTTTAAAATATTTAATATTTCCTATATCGTAAAACATTTGTCATTGACAAACAAATGAATTAGTGAGCTTCTTGCAAAGCACAAGATACAAGTAGTGCTAAGTGGCGTGATATCACAGATATTCCAAGTGGATTCTGTGAGAACACAAGACAATGTTATTCATATACTATGCAGAGCTTGAAAATTAGACAAATATTGTGTTGGCCCCGGGGCAAGTATGCCATTTAAATTAGGTTGACCGACTCTACTTCCACATTGCCCATTTCTCTAAATTCTTTTGGAAATATTATATTGTTGTAAGCTATACAGACTACAGAATCCTTGTAAATACCAACTCTATCATTATATTAACCCTTTATCCATCATATCGACCAAAAACGGCTTCTGCAGTGGTCTTGAGAAATGCACATTTGCAGACCAAGAGAAGACAAATGAACATGTTCTGTGAGAAAATTTTAATTTACTTGAACTTACGGTTAAATAAAATAAATACTCACTCAAGTGTACATATACAGGCCCTGAAAATAACAACTTACCTAGGTTGTCCCTCAGGGCAACCAGTTTGTTAAAATACGGTTGCCCTGCAGTAAAAAGTGGTTGGCCCGGACAGTAGGAATGTGTAATTTTCGTAATCTGCTATGTACGCACCTTTAAAAGCTGGTCACCGACAACAAGGCCGTTGCTTGAAGCCAGGCTATTTTCAGCAACATCCATGATAAATATTCCCCCGTCAGAGCCACTCTCAATTTGAAAGCCTACAACCTCCTCTTTAGAACTGATCTTGATACTAACTTTCCGAGTTTCCCCTAGAGATGGTCTGCAACAGAATGAGAAATTACATTTTAACCCTTTAACCCTTGAATATGTTTTTAAAAATTTAATTTTCTCATAGAGAATGTCTATTTGCGGATCAAGAGAAGACTAGTTTTGAAAATTTACCGGTAGAATGACTGGCTCGGTTATCGCGCCAGTCATTAAAGTGGTAAATTAAAAAAAATAGTCTTCTCTTGGTCTGCAAATGGACATTTCCCAAGAGCACTACCAAAGCCGTTTTTTGGCTGATATGAGTGTAAAAGGGTTAATGCTAATGTTGTTCAACAAGGATGACAATCAAAGATTGCTGATCTTTGCCCCCTATTCCACATTATCAGTCTTATACTGGCCTATTTCTCGAATTGGGTCACCATGACCTTGGCCTTTGACCATTTGATCCCCAAATTGGATAGGGTTCTTTAGAACACCAAGAACCTCTCACCCATGATTGATAAATATCCCTTAAATAACTTAACTCGAGTTATCATCCGGAAACGTAAATAAATATCATTAATTGGGTCACTGTGATGTTGACCTTTGATGCCAAAATTGACTAAACAGGTAAGGCATTGAATATTTTGAAACCAATTTGACAGGGTAATGTTGCTGTCTACAAAAGCGACCACTGCCGACCAGTCAAATTAGTTTCAAAATATTCAACAGAATGTTTATTAAATAGCAAATCAATCAGACATACAAATCGAACGCTTGACAGACTATTCAAACTCCACGACGGAGTATTCTCTCTCATTTTATGATTGTGATGTCAGTCTACATGTGACGTACCGGTAATTGATTATGACCTTAATGACATGTGACATACTGGTAATTGATTATGACATCATATACGTGAGAGACAGATGGGATCCATCTATTGTTTCTGTTCTAAGTAGATTGAAGCCTGTTTATTAAATGGTAAAGACATACAATTCGTACACCTGATGCTGATTATTCCAGCTTAATGACATGTGACGTACCGGTAATTGATTATGACATCATATACGCGAGAGACAGATGGGATCCATCTATTGTTTCTGTTCTAAGTAAATTGAAGCCTGTTTATTAAATGGTAAAGACATACAATTCGTACACCTGATGCTGATTATTCCAGCTTAATGACATGTGACGTACCGGTAATTGATTAGGACATCATATACGCGAGAGACAGATGGGATCTATCTATTGTTTCTGTTCTAAGTAGATTGAAGCCTGTTTATTAAATGGTAAAGACATACAATTCGTACACCTGATGCTGATTATTCCAGCTTAATGACATGTGACGTACCGGTAATTGATTAGGACATCATATACTCGAGAAACAGATGGGATCTATCTATTGTTTCTGTTCTAAGTAGATTGAAGCCTGTTTATTAAATGGTAAAGACATACAATTCGTACACCTGATGCTGATTATTCCAGCTTAATGATGGAGTATTCATCCATTAATACTTTAACCCTTATCACTCTGATGTCAAGATTGTTAATTTTGAAATCAAAGTAAAAGATGAACTGGTGTTTATTTTTCAACAAATTTGGTGGAAGATGGTGCTGTTGCAGACATTAACATCTTACACCAAAATTTTGAAAAATCTACACTAGTTTCTTTGCTATTGATACAGTAAAAGATAGAATACTGACATCAGTGTGCTAAGAGTTAACACTCATATGAGCCATAAACTCCTTCTGCAGTGGTGTTGAGAAATGTCCATTTGCTGCAAATGGATATTTTCTGAGAAAAATGAAATTTTCTTGAATAAATTTGAGGGTTAAAGGGCTAAGCTGAGTATAATAATCAAGCAGTCTGAAAATGGCTTCGGCTTTGATGTTAACAGATCAAGAGACAAATATTTTTTTTAATTTCAAACTGGAGTGACTGGCTTGGTTTATGAAGCCAGTCACTCCAGGTCAAATTCGAGTCTTAACCATAGTTAGCTATAGCTAACTAGAATACTAGTCAAATTTTAAATAGTTAATTAGCTAGTCAACTATAGTCAACCAAACACCCCAGCTTGGTTCAGATGGTTAGTGCAAAACTTGTTTAAATTTCAAAATGGCGGACACCGATCGCTTGCCAATAAATACATATAAAAGTGTAAATATTTCATTAAATAACTTAGGTTTGATGAAATTATGCTTTCCCACTGTATGTCAATGTTCCCAAGCTCCTATTCATTCCCACTTTATGTCATATGGACGCTTTTTGACATCTTGGTGGACAAAAATAACCCATTTTCGTAGCCCATCAAACCAGATGACAGAAAGGGTTAATGGAGACTGATACCCAGCTCCAGCTTCTCCCCAATAGTAATTCATCGGGGAATCGGGAACCAACGAACTATAGTTAACTATTCAGCGTTCGGCTTGTCAAAGCGACTGCGTATGTTCAGTAAACCATGAAACTGTTAGCGAGTCGAACTTTATAACTAGAATAGGCTTCTCATAGTGTTGGGAATTTGTACTAGCTTTGCGATCGATGATTGGTTTTACACACTAACCGATGATCAATTAAAAATAATCGATCATAACATTTTCTCATTTTTACCCACTCCGAAATTTTGAATGCAATAATTATTGCATGTTCATGGATATTTAACCTTAACAATTTAAGAAATAACCTGTTGTTTATTTTTCAAAATATTCAACAGGTTATTGATATGGCGGTTTTGACATTAGCATACTATTTCAGTATTGTGAGGGTTAATGTCTTAGACTATGGACTCGTATGGAGTAATATTATGTTATATAGTTGTAAAAATGAAATTAAAATGGCAGTGCCAAAAAAAAAAGGAATCGTCTTCTGTAGATTTAATTCGTAAATTTATAAGCTGTCAAAATCGATTTCTGAAATCATGGTCGATCTGTTGGTTGGACATGCAAACCAATCACTTTAATTGGAACAACACTAGCTTCTCATGTTTTAGGGACATCTGGTCATCAATATACGAGTGTCAAGCTTTATAAAATAGTCTTTGCTTGACCGTGACATCATATTAATTACATATTTCAAACCCCAAATCTGGTTCAAGAAAATCTGAATTTGCTCATAGAAAATGTCCATTTGCATACCAAGAAGACTTTTTTGAAAATTTACCACCAGAATGACTGGCTCGATGATCGAGCCAGTCATTCTAATAGTAAATTTTCAAATATAGTCTTCTCTTGGTATGGAAATGGATATTTCTCAAGACCACTGAGCAGCCGTTTTTGGCTGCTATGAGTGTTAGATGGGTAAAGGGCGGTACCTGTACCATATATAGGAAAACAAGACAAAAGTAATTTCAGGCCAAAATCTAGAGACAGACTTCGTTTTCACAAATTCAAGTGTAGTAGCTCTCTGAAATTGATTCCGATCAACCTGACAGTTACAGGTGCCCAGATTCCAACAACATGGAAAAAACTGTACAGTTTTAAAAAAACACATTGAACAAGTTTTAGTGAAACTCAACATATGCCCACAGGCATACTTGTTTGAGGAATGCTAAATGTGAACAGTTTGTCTTTGATAATTCTCTGAGAAGGGGGGGGGGGGGACTTCTATTAGGTACACATTTGGAATTCACGGCAAACACATCACTAAAAATCTTGAGTCTTCACAGCTGCATGGGTAATTACAATTACGAAGACAATTTTGATGAATTTTAATATTTCAAGGGAGATAACTCTGTCATATATGAGCGGATTTTGGCGAAACAAAATTATGACACCTCGTCTATCCCTAAAACATCTGCTGAACCAAAAATTGTGACAGATTTGAGCTTTTCTAGGGAGATAACACTGGCGAAAATGGTCAGATTTTGTCAAAACAAAATCATGACACCTCGTCTATCCCTAACACATCTGCTGAAAAAAGATTGTGAGTGTAGGTTCAAAACTCTTCGAGATATGGCTCGGACAAGAACATTTTGACAAATTTGAGCTTTTCAAGGAAGATAACTCTGGGGAATATGGGCGGATTTTGCCGAAACAAAATCACGCTACTTCGTCTATCGGTAACACATCTGCTTAAAAAAGAATTATGAGTGTGGGTTCAAAACTCTTCGAGTATCTGCTCCGGGCAAGAAAATTTTGAATAGCTTTTCAAGGGAGATACCGCTGGGGAATAGCCGCAGATTTTGACGAAATGAAATCATGACACTTCATCCCTCCATAACACATTTGCTGGGAAAAATATTGTGAGTGTAGGTTCAAAATTCTTCGAGATCTGCTGTGGATAAGAAAATTTTGACCAATTTTAGCTTTTCAAGGGAGATAACGCTGGCGAATGAGCGGATTTTGCCGAAACGAAATCATGACACTTCATCTATCTCTAACACATTTGCTGGAAAAAAAATTGTGAGTATAGGTTTAAAACTCTTCAAGATCTGCTCCGGACAAAAAATCAGATGGACAGATGCACGGACAGCGAGCGCCATCACATAATATGACCCCACTTAAGCGGGCGTATAGAAATGGCAGAATGCATTTCTGGATAGATGGATGGATGGATAGACAGACAGACTGATGGATACAGGTGATTCCAATATACCTTCCCTAACTTTCTTTCAGGGGTATAACAAGTAAATTTAGGGAGAGGGCCTAGCTAAGTTGATAGAACTTGTGCCCAATCCTGTTGTATTATCAGTACAATAAAATGTTTTGAAAAAAAAGCAAATTTATCCTGAATTGGCAATAACTATGAAACTGCAGTATGTGCCTGACAAACTTTATGTAAATATAGAAATACATGGATTGACCTAAGTATTAATACTTACTTTGTGGTCGTGACCTTAGTCATTGCTTGAGGTGATGAATTAGTAGTGACTTTGGCAGGTAGATCAGGAGAAAGAATTGATGGCTTTTGATTGCTTGACTTAGACACTGAAATCAATATCACAATTTCTCATGGTCACAGTTACTCATGGTCATAATTACTCATGAATCAATTCCCTTCAACAATAGAGGAATACAGTTTATTGATGAACAACGTCACATGTAGGCTGATGTCATAATCAATTAAGTCATGAATGACATAATTAACTCTGTCATAAATCCTTAATAGCCTGTCACATCTTTACTATTCAATAAACATGCCGATAGGCAGCAACACCACACAGTCAAATTAGTTTCAAAATAGTCAACATCTTACCTGTATAGTTTTCTGCAAATTGAGATTCAGGCAGCTCAGGGTTCAATCAATCCCAACACGGGCAAAGCGTAGGTGAAGTTTATATAGAGATGGATGGGGCACAGCTAAAACTAGATTCACCCATTACTTGGCATATGGTGACACTCAGCTGACTAAACCTTACATGCTTGAGCCGCTATAGCTTAGTAGTGGCACTACAGCACCATGCTGATGTGAAGGGAAACATGAAACAAGAGGCCCAATGGGCCTGTCGCTCACCTGGAGCACTGTGCATTTTTGTCAAAATTGTTGGTGGGTGGTTTAGTTGTAGTCTTTTAAATGAGTTTGTGGACATTTTTGCACCTCCAATATGGCCGCCAATCATGCTACATTTCGATTGGTCCACTTCTGCCATTTTCTGACTAAGCTCCTTCCTTTGAACAAACTTTAATGGCATTCAGTGCCTAATCATATCTCCTGAATTTCGGCCCAATCCGCTCAGTGGTTCTGGAGTTGTTTTGGCAAAAAATTATCCAAGATGGCCGCAAAACCATTTAGCCAATCAAATTCCCTTGAACAAGCTTGGTGCAGCTCTTGTCCTAGATATTTCATGCGTTTTGAATTGATCCCCCAAACGGTTTTGGAGAAGATCTTTAAAGACATTTCTAAAAATCGACCAATTCCAAGTTGTCGCGAAAATACATTTTAAATTTCCCATTGCTTGAGTATGGGAGATTTTGGCTGGTAAATGATCTAAGATGGCCGCTAAACCGTTTATCCGACAGTCTCGAAAATGGCAAATTTGAAATCACAATACGCACAAACATACATAAAACCGATTTATGCCTCAAAATCAATCAAATAAAAAAATCCAATATGGCTGCCAAACACGCTATATATTGATAGGCCCATAACGGCTAGTTTTTTTGACGGACCAACTTCTCTTGACCAAACTTTAATGGCCCTTAGTTCCTAATCATATATCACAAATTTCGGCCTGATCGCTTCAGCGATTCTGGGGAAGAAGTTGTTTTTGAGAAAACAAGGTCATCCAAGATGGCCGCTGAACCATTTGGTTAATCAAGTTCCCTTGAACAAACTTCAGTGAGCTCTTGCCCTAGATCATATTACATGAGATCTGAATTGATCCCTCAAACGGTTTTAAAGAAGATTTTTAAAGAGATTTCTAAAAATTGGCTGATATCTAAGATGGCCACAGGTCAAATTGGCCGATCGGCTTCGTTTGAACAAAATGAAATCTCTATGCCATAAGGATGCTTCCTGCCATATATAATTAAAATCGGCCCAGTTGTTCTCGAGAAGACATTTTAAATTTCCGATTGCTTTAGTATGGGAGCATTTGGCGGGAAAATTATCCAAGATGGCTGCCAAACCGTTTATCCAACAGTTTCGAAAATTGCAAATTTGAGATCAGAATACCCAAAAACCTATATAAAACGAATTTCGACCTCAAAATCCATCAAATAAAAAAAATCCAATATGGCTGCCAAACACATTATATTTTGATTGGTCCACCGTGGCCATGTTTTTTTATGAATCAACTTCTCTTGAACAAAAATTAATCGCCCTTAGTTGCTAATTATATATCACAAATTTCGGCCTGATCGCTTCAGCGGTTCTTGGGAAGTCGTTTTTGTGAAAACTAGGTCATCCAAGATGGCCGCCGAACCATTTGGTCAATCAAGTTCCCTTGAACAAACTTGATTCAGCTCTTACCGTAGATCATATTTCGTGAGTTCTGAATCGATCCCTCAAATGGTTTGGGAGAAGATTCTTAAAGACATTTCTAAAAATTGGCCAAAATCCAAGATGGTCGCCTGCCAAATTGGCCGATTGGGTTCGTTTGAACAAACTTGAATCTCCATGCCTTAAGGATGCTTCATGCCAAATATAATTGAAATCAGCCCAGTAGTAGATATTTTAAATTTCCCATTGCTTTAGTATGGGAGCTTTTGGCAGGAAAATGATCCAAGATGGCCGCCAAACCGTTTATCCGACAGTTTTGAAAATTGAAAATTTGAGATTAGAATACCCAAAAGGCTATATAAAACCAATTTCGGCTTCAAAATCCATCAAATAAAAAAAATCCAATATGGCCGCCAAACATGCTATATTTTGATTGGCCCACGGCGGCCATGTTTTTTGACGGATCGACTTCTCTTGAACACACTTTACTGGCCCTTAGTCCCTAATCATATCTGCCAAATTTCGGCCTGATCCCTCAGCGGTTTTGGAGAAGTTATTTTCACTAAAACTAGGTTAATCAAGATGGCCACCAAACTATTTGACCAATTAAGTTCCCTTGAACAAACTTGGTTGAGCTCTTGCCCTAGATCATATTTCATGAGGTTTCCTTCAATCCCTCAAGCAGTTTCGGAGAAGATTTTTAAAGACGTTTCTAACAATCTGCCATATTCCAAGATGGCCACCGGCCTAATTGGCCGATCAGCTTCATTTGAACATACTTGGATCCCTATGCCCTACGGATGTTTCCTGCCAAATATAATTGAAATTGGCCTAACGGTTCTTGAGAAGAAGTCGTTTAAAGGAAAAGTTGATGGACGGACGACGGACGGTTGCCACAACATAAGCTCAATTGGCCTTTCAACAAGCTTGCACCAAAAGTTGTGGTATAATCGCTCAACAGTCAGTCCAAAACAAAAATCACCCAAGCCTACTTCAATGGTCATTAGTTGACAATGATATTTACACAAATTTCACTCAATCCTATCAGTGGTTCAGTCTTTTTTGTGAAAACACATCATCCAAGATAGCCGTCAGCCAATATAACCAAACAAGTTATTTTTAACATATTTAATAAACTTGGTTCGGCTATTCATCTTTCCAGAGTATCAACCTATCATCTGACGTCATTATCAGCTAAGCGGCGTGTAGGATGACGTCATAATCATTACGTCATAAATGATTCTATATGGCCTGTCTTTAATTCTTAATAGTCTGACACATAAAAATTTTACATGTATGTCTCTATCATTTAATAAACATGCTGTTGAATATTTTGAATCTAATTTGACTGGACGCTATTGCTGCCATAGGCAGCAACAGCGCCCAGTCAAATTAGTTCCAAAGTATTCAATAGCTTACCTGTATAGTTTTCTGGAAATTGATAGTCAGGGAGTTCAGAGATCGATCAATCCCATCACGAGCAAGGTGTGGGTGGAGCCTAGCTGGATGGGCAGGGAATAGCTAAAAATGGACCGGTCCATTGTCACAAATGAGGTTTCTTGAGTTTCATGTTAATCGGCCAAACGGTTTTGGAGGTATCAAGTTGTTTCTCAAAATAACTCAGAATGTTCAAACGAATCTAATTCCTTAATTTGGTTGGTGGCCATCTGCGATTTTGATTTGGTTGGTGGCCATATAGGATTTAGAGTTATTTTTATTTTTATTTTTTATTTTTAGAAACAACTTTGAGCATTTCCAAAACTTCTTGACCGGTTAACATGAAACATGAGCTAAAAACAATATTTTTAATAAATAATTTATTTGTTAAAATATTGTTTCAAATTGGAGTTGGAAGCGATTTAACTTTGAATACATCCAATACTTTAAGACGGAAACCTGAGAATTTACCTTGTTGTGATCCAGTGGGTGCTGGCCGATGACCTATACCACTGACAATATCCGTATCTCGACTTGTCCTTCTGACATCATTATCCCGATCACGACTTCTGCTCCTACGACCAGTATCCTGATCTCGGCCTCTGGGCCTGACATCAATATGCCGATCTCTACTTCTGCCCTTGGCAATAACCGGAGCTCTACCCCTGCCTCTAGCAATAACTCGATCTCGACTCCTGCTCCTGGCAATAACCCGATCTCGACTCTTACTCCTGACAATAATCCGATCTCGACTCCTACTCCTGGCAATAACCCGATCTCGACTCCTGCTCCTGACAATAATCCGATCTCGACTCCTGCTCCTGACAGTAACCCGATCTCGACTCCTGCTCCTGACAATAACCCGATCTCGACTCCTGCTCCTGACATTAATATCATGTTCCCTTCTGGCCAAATCATGACTCTCTCTGCTTCCTCTTTCATTCTTATCATATTCATTTCGTCTAAGTCTAGCATCAGTATCCTGATCTCTTCTGTCACTCCACCTGTGTCTTGCACCACTATCAACATCATCACTATGACTAAAATGGCTAGGATCATGTCTTTGTGAAGCCATTGGAAAGCTCTCGTGCATTCTTGGCGGGGACCTCTCAGGCACACGGCCTAATACGCGGTCATATCTGTTCATCTGAAACAGAAAGAACAACAAATAATTATGGTCAATGGTATTAATTAATATTGCGAATAATACAAAATATCATTATGAAAACTGATTTTCACCCTCTGGCATGTCTGGTGGACTTCAGAAGGTACCCATAACCGTAACTTCTTAAAACACTACTCCTCCATTATTGATGAATCGATAAAGCTGGAAAGATATTCTATGGGTAACTCTTAACATCATTACGGAGAACAATTTGCCATTCAACCTAGGGGTGTGCAATATTTCTCTAGACAATATCGCGATTGATACTGCATTTAAAATCATGACATATCGATATATAGAAGGCCCTATGTCACAATGTTGAGAGAAATATTTGTGATTGTTTAACACAGGGAAGCACACCTATAAAAATTGGTAATGTAGTGTCACTGAAAATCAGTTTGAAACTGTTGAATATTTGGCAATTACTTTGAGTGGAAGCTGTTGCTTCAAGTCAAAGCAATTTCAAAATATTTAACATGTCACCACAAATCTTTGGCGACTCTCTGATGTTCACAGTTTAGCATCGTAAAATATTGTGATCTATCGAATCGTGATATATCGAAATATCGAAAGATCGCAGACCTCTAATTCAACCCTCTGTGGGCTTTAGAAGTGTGGTCTAACCCATACATTTGACCGTTGTGTGTGCGTGCATACATGTGGTGTGTGCGTGCATGTGGTGTGTGCGCGCTTGTATGTGTGCGTGTGGTGATGGTGTGTGTGTGTGCATGTGGTTTGTGCATGTATGTGGTGCGTGCGTGCGTGCGTGCGTGCATGTTGTGTGCACGTACATGTGTGCATGTGGTGGTGTGTGTGTGTGCGTGCGTGTGTGCGCGCGTGTGTGCGCGCGCGTGTGTGTGCGCGCGTGTGTGTGCGTGCGTGCGTACGTGTGGTGTGTGCATACATATGGCATGAGTGTGTGCGTGCGTGCATGTGGTGTGCACATATGGTGGTGGTGCATGCGTGTGTGCGTGCATGTGCATGCGTGTGTGCAGCGCTTTTGATTACCCCTTATCTATGAATTTAAGTCATGCCCAATCTCTCAGATTTCAAAAACCCCAACAGACCCTCCTTGAGGGTTGGTTGTTAGTTTTATTAACTACTATAAAACATACCGTTCAATCACTATTTGCTAAATCAACTACTGGTATGGTACACCCCAGCATGTGGCCTGATAAAGACTGGCACCAGTCTGTACTCACTCCTTTGTGACGCCTGTCACTAAGCATGCCCGTGCATGCGCTATGGAGCCCAAATAGGAAACAGATTCACTTTTCTAAATTTAAGTGCCAAATATTACAAAAAGATTCTCAAATCATTCCCACACAGGGTGATTGAGGATGGGTCATAGTGATTGAACGGTAAGTATGTTTTATAGTGGTTAATAAAACTACAGACCAACCCGCAAGGTGGGTCTGTTGGGGGTTGTTATTACACCACAAAAACATCCATTACCGTTGAATCACTACTTGCTAAACCCGTAGATTTGGTCAGTGCCCCACTTAAAACCATTGGTGGGTAAAAATTAAACAAATCATATCCAAATGTTAATAACATAACATAATAGTGCACCTTAATCAATCACACAGTGATTATCAAACAAGGAAAACTTTAAACTTAAAGAAATAAAAAAAATAACCAAAGAAAACTCTCACAGATACAGTCAACGAAAATGGCGGGATGTGCTTTGGTAAATGGTATTCAGCTTTTTTAGTTAAAATCGTGATATTACGAAAAAAGGAGGCCGCTGCACTCCGATCCTTTAAATAAAATGAAGTAAAAGTGGACTCAGATTTCCAGCCTGCGATCTAAAGAAGAGCCAGCGAAAAGAGCAAAGGCGGTAGCCATTCCCCTAACATCGTGAGCATTTATATAAGATAGATTAACTTGTTCAGGAGAAGCAGTCTCGTAACAAAGTTTGATGGTCTCACAAATCCATCTGGCAATTGTAGCCTTAGAGACTGGTCTGGCTACATGTACCTCCTCCACATACGGAACCCATAAATGGGACGGATCAGACCTTTTAAAATCAGTTTCTTGCTTGTAAACCTTTAATGCCCTGACAGGACACCAAAATTTGTCAGATGGCGAAAAAGATGATAACGATTTTAAAATGATTGGTTTAGCTGAGAAATGGTTAGACTGTGTTTTCGATAAAAAATCCCTTCTGGGATATAAGACTAAACCGTCCCCAGATACAATAAATCTATCCTTTTCGGCAGAAAGAGCATGAACTTCTGAACATCTTCTAGCAAAAGCAGATGCAACAAGAAAAACAGCCTTAAAAGCTTTATACTAATAGAAGCAATAGGTTTAAAATGGTGGCCTGCCAAAACCTGAAGAACCAAGACCAAATTCCAGGAAGGCAAAGGATTAGCTTCTGGAGGACGAATATTGCCCAATCCTCTGATAAAACCATTAAGAATCTTCGCATCCTTGATGCCAGCATTCAAAAGACAAGGAAGTGAAGAAGCCAAAGAAAATCTATAACACCTGACTGTGTTAGCAGATAACTGTAAAGAATCAAAGAGATAGGATAAAAAATCTAACACCTGGGGAATAGAAACAGAATCGGGCATGAGACCATGTTCTGAACACCATTCTCCAAAAATTTTGAGTCGACCCTTGTAAACTCAACAGGTCGACTCCCTCCTGGCAGAATCAATAATCTCCTACTATCTTGAAGAAACTTTGATCTCAGGGACTTGAGGTTTGATATCCTTCAAACATACAGGTTGAAGATTTCCGGGTTTGGATGAAGACCACATTCCCCTTACTTGAGAAAGAAGATCTGGGGGGAGACTGGAAGGAGACGAGGGAAGTCTACCAGGAGATCGAGAAGATCTACGAACCAGATACGCTTTGGTCAAAAGGGAGCTATCAGAAGAATTTCGCAGAACCATGACATTCTTCAAGACCAAAGGAATCAGGATCGTTGGAGGGAACGCATAAGCGAACATTCCTGACCAGGACTGAGACAGGGCGTCCAGTGCCAGCGCCTGACTGTCCGGAAAAGGAGACATGAAAGAGGAGATCTGGGCATTCAGACAGGTCGCAAATAGATCTACGTGGGGGCGATCCATGAGCTTGAAAATCGCTCTGGCAACCGACCTCTTTAACTGCCACCCTGTGTGAGCGTATTTGCTGGGATGTGATAGCTGGTCCGCAAGAAAATTCAGACTGCCTGGGACATGAGTGGACACTAGAAAAATCTGATTCATGTGGCACCACAAGAGAAGGTTCCAAACCTCCATACAAAGGAGAGAGGATCTCGTTCCCCCCTGTTTGTTGATGTAGGAAACCGCCGTCGAATTGTCCGATCGAATCGAGATTTTGAAGCCCTTTAATCAACCCGACAATGTTAGGAGAGCCTTCTTGACAGCCCACAATACCAAGATGTTAATGTGAGCTGTCGACTCCTCCAGAGACCAAAGACCTGAGACCGACAGGGAATCCCAGACCACTCCCCATCCATCCTGGGAAGCGTCTGTGAAGCTAATCACCTGAGGGGAGGACTTGACCAGAGGGACACCCCTCAGAAGCAGAGAATGATCTTTCCAAAATTCTAGATGAGGAATTAAGTGATCTCTTATGGGAATCTGAAGATAAATGGAGTGAATTGACTGCTTCCAACAGACATCAAATACATTTGAAAGGGTCTTCTCATCAGCGCCGCCCAAGGAATGAAATTCTCAATGCTGACCATCAAGCCTATCACTCTGAGGAAGAATCTTGCTCTGACCGAGGGAGAAGTTGACAGAATGTCCATTGCCAATAAAATAGCCTCTACTCTTAGATCTGAAGGAAAGACTAGTCCCTGAGCCAGATCGAAAGAAACGCCTAGGTGCGTGAAGACTTGAAAGGGAACTAGACTTGATTTCTTGAGATTTAAAATCCAACCTAGGCTGCATGCCAGACTGCACACCTCTGGAATGACTTCTGAAAGAATTGAGGAAGACTTTGCTTTTATTAACCAATCGACTATATAAACATGAAGATGGATAGAACGACGGTGCAAGATTTCTGCCACGGCTGAAACTAGATGAGTGAAGAGGAAGGGGGCCGTGGTCAGGCCGAAGGGCATGGATCCTTGTAGGCGAACCTCATGAACTTTCTGAATGACGGGTGAATAAGCACATGGAAGTAGGCATCCTTGAGATCTATAGAGGAAGTCCACATGCCTGGATCTAGACTGGCTATGATCTGGGAGATGGTCTCCATTTTGAACATTGCGGTTCAACTTTTTCAGATTGATGATAGGACGCCAACCTCCTGTTTACTTGGAAATTAAGAAAATGGTTGAGTCGTAACCCGGGTCTACACTCCAAAGGGGAACCTCTTCTATGGCCTCCTTGACAATCATGGACTTCAACTCCTCCTCTAGAGCCACCAATTTCTCCGGATTGGAAGGAAGTGGTGTCCACTTTGGGATAAGAGACAGAGGAGGATGAAGGATCCAATAAGGTGCATACCCCAGCGAATCTGATTTACTAGCCAGGAGTCCTGAATGAGGGAATGTCAAGTCTCCCAGAACAGAGACAGGTGCCCTCCAAGTGGCAAGCTGGGCAGAAGGCACTGGACCGACGGATTTGAAGGCACAAGAAGAGGAAGGGAAGAGACTGAAAGAGGAGAGAGCTGGACCTACCCGGCCGCTGGCCATACCTTCAAACTCTCTTAATCTGAAAACCTCTGAAAGACGACCGACCTCTGGACCTTGAACTAGGTCTACAAAAATAAGCTTGGCCCCCCCCCCCCCTCTCGCCCTAAGAGCAGGGGGCTGCCGAACCTGCGATCTAGAACGGTGGGAGGAGATTGATTTAAAACGATCCTCCTCCAGGGATCGATCTTGGAAGTTGGAAGAAGATCTGTTAGAGTTAGTAACTATCCTGGAGGGAAACACACCAAACTCATCTGGTCTAAGACTCTTCCTCCTAGGGGAGGAATTGGGGTTCTTAACAGAGGAAGAGTCTCTTTTCACTGAAGGTTTAGAAACAGAGATCTGAGCCTGAAGATCCCTAGAGGATCTCAGACACTCAGACTCTGACCAAATGAGACTAGAGGAAGACTGACCAAAAAGATCCTGGCCGAAAGGAGGAGTCGAAATAAGACTACTCTTGAGATTACTCGAAATATTCATCTCAATAAGCTTCCTAGACCTTCTCTTTAAAGATCTGCAGACGGAATTAAAAGAACGTCTCAAAATATTGGCCATAGTGCGAAAAACCTCAGCAGGGACCTGCTCACCTCTCTCTTGGGACTTAAGAACTGCCTCTGAAAGTAAGGCAAGAAAATTTGCCGACGAGCTGTGACCTACACACTGGCTCCCATTAAAAAAGATCAGAAGAGGCCTCTACGTTCGCAGAATCATTTAAATTAGAGGAAAGAACTTCCCAAGCAGGACCATTGACCGATTGAGGGGTGGCAACTCGCAAATAATCGTCCTTTGAAATCTGAACAGGAGCATCGAATTTGGGAGTAAGAGAAAAGTCCTTAGAATGAACATCGTTCACAAAGAAGTCTATCATGTCAACTACCAAATTATCAACCGGGAGGACCTGAGGAGACAAAGAGGAGGAGTCAGATGATGAAAGAGCAGACCCAAAAGGAGGGTCTATAGAGAATTCATCCTTAAGAGGACTAGAAAGACTAGAAGCAATCCACCTATGAGCCAAGGATCAGTCCACAGAAGAGGCCCTGACCGGACAAAACGTCTTCAGATCCCTGGCCCTGACTGATTTGGGAATTGAAGACATACAAGAAGAAGAATAATAGAAGAAGAATTGGGAGAGGAAAAAGAAGATTGAAGAGAAGAGTCACCAGAGTCAACAGATCTGGAAGATAGAGGAGAGCAAGGCCTCCTAGACGCTTGAAGAGAAGACACAGGCAAAGAATCGGAAATAGAGGAAAATTGATCAGAAAGAATGGGGTCAACGTCAATCTGCTGACCAGAAGACAAGGGAAAATGAACCAGACCACTAGCTGAAAACCTAGATAGAATTGAAAAACGAGCCGACATGAAAGAACGATCAAGGAAGGGATCCCTAACCACAGAAAATAAGGAAAAATCCAGACCCGAATCAACAATTTGAAACTCTAACTCAGAGGAGAGCACAACAGAAACTATCGGGTCAAGATGCTCAAAGGAGGAAGAAGCAGAAGAGGAGGAAGGAGGAAGAGAAGAATTATGATGAACAGAAGAAGAGGAAGAATGAGCGGGATCCGAAGATCCATGGAGGGAATTGATAGCAGAAGGAAGGCAGGAAAACCTTGGAGGAGGGGTAGAAGAGGACTGAAAAAGAGAAGAAGAATTAGAAACATGACTGGAAGAAAAATCTCTCGCCGAAAGGGAAGAGGAAGAAGAAGAAGGAAGATGCCCTGAACTTAAGAAGATCCAAAATCCTGAACCAAATGATCACGAAAATGATACGAGTCAGAAACATCCCCAAGACAAGGAGAAAAACCAGAGCTAACCAAATTTCTATCAACAGAAACCTGACTCTTATCAACCAAATGCAATTCCGAAAAAATTGACCAACTAGAAGAGAAACCTGTGAGCCCAGGAAACTCTTGACCAGATGCGCAAAATCTAATCCCGGAAGGAGAACCGGAAAGCGGAAGCGGAAGTTGGCGCTGGGATAAGGCCTTAACCGGATCTTGCAGACCCTGGAAATTGACCAAACCGGAAGTCTCATCAAAACCGGAAGCGGAAACTGGATGCTTAGCCAGATCTTGAAGACCTGGAAGTGCACCCCTAAAACCGGAAATGGAAGAGAAAACACCGGGATCAGAAACGGAAACGGAAGTGTGCCTACCGGAAGTCGGAAAATTAATCGGGTCCTAAGGACCCGGATATCCAGTAGGACCACTAGAACCGGAAGTACTAATACCGGAAGTGGAAACGGAAGTGGATAAAATCCTACCAGAAGTCGAAAAAAGAACAGGATCCTGAGAACCCGGATGTCCTGAAAGACCGGAAGTAGAACTGAAAACGGAATCCAGAAGTAGCCCCGGTTCTTGGAGAACCGAATCTACTAAGCACAAACCGGAAGTGCTTGACAAACCGGAAGTTACTGAAATTCCTGACTGCATTAAGATAGGAACAGGCGATATTTTAACATTCCTGGCTACCGGTATTACAGAAAACCTGACATTGGCATAGGCGTTTGAATCGGGGACTTCCGTCGCCGACACCACTGCTTGAGAGTAATGCCCCCCCCCCTCAAGACTTAGGTGGGTTTTGCCCGGTGACCTGCTCGAGATCACCTTTAAGGGCTTCTTCTTTGAGTCTTTGGACTTCTGTTTCAGGGACCGAATCTCTTGCCTGGACGTGAGGGAAGCAGGCTTCCCCCATTTGCGGACACACCCGCTAACCTTCTGGTTATCGTCCAACTCAGAAGAAACATCTCTAGCCACACGAATGGCTGACGAAATTCGCTCATCTAACGATTTTGTCAAGACGGTCGCAAAAGACTCAAATCGCACAAAAAGAGCTAAAACGGCATCAGAATTAGACGAAGAGGTTCCCCCAGCCCACCATTGCTGGTGTTTTAGATACAGAAGTATTAGCAAAAGACACAGCAATGGAGGGGGAGCGATCAGTGGGCAACGCGGACTTAGCCGAAAAATCTTTAAAATATGCTTTAGACACGGTCTAAACGAAATCTAGGATTTCTTTTTTCACGAGAGAGTTGATACTTACCTCCCTAATACTTTTGATATTGCTAAATATTGGCTTTCACTCAATAAACACTCAGATTAAAACAGTTAGGTGCCCCTACTGGGCAGGGAGTCAGAGCGTAGTCTGGCGGATGCCAGCCCCACCACCGCGCATGCGCAGACTAGCACTTCCTCTGACTAGATTATTGGCTGACACACATGCAACTATTAAGAGCCTGAAGACCGAGCCTCTGTGGGGTGGAGAGGCCGGGTCCGTATCTAGTGAGGTAAGTATCAACTCTCTCGTGAAAAAAGAAATCCTTGATTTCGTTTATTTCACTTCAAGAGTATACTTACCTCCCTAATACTTTTGATATTGCCAGAATTCGAAAGTGAATCTGGCGGGAGGGAGGCGAGGTCAAAAGACCAGCTCATCCCTATACGCTTTTCTGCGTTTAAGGCACTTAAACTTCTGAAACTGTACGAAAACAGTCAGGATTTGACTAACCATCGGATAACACCACCGATGTATGAGAGATGACCGAATGTCATATGCGCTCCCCCCCCCCCTCCTTCCTGGGAGGAAGAGTCGACTGACCTCAATGTCCTATACGCTCTCTACGTACAAGTGCCATGTACTACAGGACAGAGACGAAAAAGCTCCATTTTCGTAAACTCTCAACAATGAACCACACAAATACACAAACCATCACCATATTAATAACGGGTAACGTGACAATCCAATCAACAACGGACAACACATGAACAAGACTGACCTTGTTGAAAATGGCTGCTGACATCATCTTCCCATTGGTGAAGACTGATGCAGGCCCAAAAAAGTGGGTGTTTCCATAAGTTAATTGTGAAATATATAAGCAATGAGGAAAAACCTCCTCAAAAAATATAAACCGAGTTATTTTTTCAAAATCGACAAGGCGAGAGGATTAGAGGTGTCACGGAGATAATGGTCTGTAAAACTTGACTCACAGTGCCACTGAGCCACCGACATAATATCATCCACAGGGACCCCATTAAATAGGGCCGTGGATGTCACTACGCCGCGGACACTGTGAGCCTTGGCCACGTCAACCTGCTTCCCGGTGGCGGATTTATGGCAAAACTGAATGCATTCTACAATCCACCTGGAAATGGTGTCCTTAGAAGCCCTGCCATGGGGTTCAATATAAGACAACCATAACGCTGACTGATCGGTGCGCCACTCCGCCGTACGTTGCTTGTACCGGCAAAGCGCCCGGACAGGACACCATGCTTTAGAATTAGGATCATATCTAGTTAAAGCAGGCAAAATAATAGGTTGACCTGGATATTTCAACGACTGATTTTTAGCCAAGAAATTAATCCTAGGTAGCAGCTTAAGGCCTTCCCCTGAAACCACAAAACGGTCATCCTCGGCTGATAAGGCATGAATTTCACTCCTACGCCTAGCCGAGGCCGCAGCAATTAAAAACACAGTCTTCAGTGTTAATAGTTTCATAGAAATGGAACTAAGTGGTTCAAAAGGCTTATCACCTAGTACTTGAAGCACTAGCGATAAACTCCAAGACGGAATCACCAGTGGATTCCTTGGTCTTAGATTGCCCATGCCTTTAATTAATACATTTAATGTATTTACTTCATCACTTCCCCTCTTAGCCAAGCAAGGAATAACAGACATTAATGCTGACTTATAACCAGCAATAGAGTTAGGCTTGAGGCTATAGGCATCATAGAGGTGACAGAGGAAATCAGCTACTACTTGAATAGATGAATCCATTGGATCAATACATCTTTTTGAGCACCATTCTGCAAATCTGTTGATTTTATAATTATATGCTCTGGAGGTTGACCCCCTCCTGGCTTTGGCCATAAACATGGCTGCTTGCTCAGAAAAGCCCTCCTTAATTCTAGATTCCTTGACAACATCCACGCAGTCAATCTGAACATTGACGGATTGTTGTGAAGGACCTTGCCCTGGAAGATAATATCGTCCATCAGAGGCAGAGGAACCGGATTGCAGACCAGAAGGTCCAGCAGATCCGTATACCATGATCGGCTTGGCCAATCCGGGGCGATCAGAAGCACTTGGCATTCCTCTTGTCTGATTTTCTGAAGAATATTTGGAATCAGGATTGCTGGAGGGAATGCGTATGCATACATTCTCCCCCAGCTGATAGCTAACGCATCTATTGCGAAAGCGCTTGGATCCGGAATCGGAGAGACGTACGTCGTCATCTTCGCATTCTTCTTCGTTGCGAACAAATCGATGTTGGGTTTCCCCCAATGGTCGAACAGACGATCCGCCACACATTGATTTAGTTGCCATTCCGTGGGTAAAACACTCATCCTTCGGCTCAATGAGTCTGCTAGCAGGTTTAACCTTCCCGGAATATGAACTGCTTTCAAGGTAATCTGGTGATCCAGACACCAACAAAGCAGTCTCCATGTCATCATACAGAGACTGGGCGACTTCGTTCCGCCCTGGCGGTTTATGTAAGTCACAACTGTTGAGTTGTCTGAACGAATAAGAACAATCTTGCCCTGAACTTTCTGTAAGAAATGTTCCAGGCCCAGGACTACTGCTCTTAGCTCCAGTAGATTTATATGTTCCTTTGAGTGTTCCGGATTCCAAAGCCCTGATATCGTGGACTCTTCCAGGCAAGCCCCCCAGCCCTCCATCGATGCATCTGTATACACAGTCACCTGAGGGTGGGGAGGGGTCAGCATAACCCCCACCAAGAGATTCTCTGTGAGCAACCACCATTGCAGGTGGTGAATCAGAGGCGCCAACACTGACACGTTCGAGTCCAGCGAACCTGTACTCTGGGTCCATTGTGTCATGAGAAACAACTGGATCGGCCGCCTGCGTAAGGCGGCCTGAGGAATGACTGGTTCCAAAGAAACCATCAACCCCAGCATTCTCAAGTAAACCCGTGCCAGGACATGACGACTGTCGCACACTGACTGAATTAACGAGATGAGTTTTTGCACTCTCTCCTGAGTAGGATAAACATATCCCGTCTCCAGATCGAAGAACATTCCCAGGTAAACAAACTTCTGGGATGGAGTCAGCTCTGATTTCGGAAAATTTATCATCCAGCCCAAATCCGAGAGAGTTTTCAAAACAATCACCAGATTGGCCGATAAAGCTTCCTTGTCGTGTGCCTTTAACAGCCAGTCGTCTATGTACGTGTGGACTGCTATGCTTCTCCTGCGGAGGTATGCTGTGATCGCAAGAACCACACGGGTGAAAACCCGAGGAGCCGTGGAAATTCCGAAGGGCAACACCCTGAATTCCCACTGTCTGCCCTGGAACGCAAATCTCAGGAAGCGACAGAAACTCCCGTGGATGGGGATGTGGAAATAAGCGTCCTTCAAATCTATCGACGCCGTCCACATCCCCCTCTCCAACCCCGCCAACACCGAGCGCACCGTTTCCATCTTGAAACTGGGCGTCTCGATGAACTTGTTCAATGGCTTGAGGTTGAGAATCGGTCTCCACCCTCCGGTGCGTTTTGTTACTAAGAACAGGGTTGAATAGAAGCCCGGACACCTTTGTGCCGGCTGAATAGCTCCCTTTTGTACGAGGGAATCTATCTCCTCCTCGATACACAACCTTTGCTCTGGATCTCTCGGAATGGGAGTCCAGACTGGCACTAGAGACAGTCGCGACGGCGGGCCTGTCATCCACTCTGGATGATACCCGACGGAAAGCCATCGCAAGACTAAACGGTCCTGAGTTAACCGTTCCCACTCTTGCATGTGGTCGGCTAGCCGGCCTCCCACCGGTCCACCTAGGGACAGAGGTGGACACGAGGCATGCAAGAGCGGCACTGTCCCCGTCGCCATAAACACCGGAGTGGTTCTTACCGCGGTAACCGTCCCGTCAGGACCGATAACCACGCCCAGATCCTCGCGCGCCCCGCCCCGCCCCGCGCGCACCTCGGTGCGCGGGCGGCTGCCTGGCTGACGGCGCCTGAGGAACCTGCGCCCCCCTCGCTGCTGGCCGAATCGCACGCGGCCGAGGCCGACGCTGCGACGGTGGCTGGCCTCTGACTTGGCCAGCACCACCTCGAGCCTGCAGGGGACGATACGCAGGGGCCGCGGCGCGAACGTTAGCACGACGCAGTACCTCAAACTGCTCGCGCAGCGCCCTCTGGTTATTCACCAGGGTGACCGTCTCCTGGAGGTGTCGACATCCCTCACCTCCAAAAAGACCAGGACCCGTCATAGGCGTACGCAGTAGCCTATTGTATAGGTCCTGAGACGGGCACAGATTGTCCAGGGCAAACGTGCGTCTTGCCCGGACACTCCTGGTCACCGCCCGAGTCATACAGTCCAGCGCCAGGTTAATACCATCCTGGATGGCTCGCTGGACCGTGACCGGACTTGGCTGGCGCGATGCGGATGCCGTTACTACCCCATGTAACAGCTGGGAGACGTGGGACAGAGCGGCAATCGAAGCCCTCCCACTCTCCTCCGCATCACGCAACGCGGTATTCGCCGAACGCAACGCGTTCGAGCACAAGACCCCCGTGTCAGAACGGGAGCCTGGCCGCGCATCCTCACCCAAAGCCGCGCGGTCATCCACGCTGGGCTTGGGAACCACACCGTACCGCTGGTAATCCAGGGGCACGATGCGACAACGCCTGGCCACCTCGCGAGGGGCCTTCGCGAGACGTCCACTCGACTTAATGGACGACTCCGCCGCCTCGAACATGTCAACGACATGCTCCGCCAGCGGCAGAGAAGGCATAGCGTTAGCAGTCGGTTTCCCAGCTAACCACGGCCTGTGGTCACGCTGGCTAGCCGACTGCTCCACGGGCAGATCAGGCCTAACGCTCACCAACCACTGGCAAGCGTCAGACCAATCCTCCTCCGTGGCTAACTGCGAGCGCTCTACAAGACGAGGGCCTTCGTCTTCCTCCTGAGCGCAAGCAGCAGAGCTTGACGGCGGGTATGCTGATACACCTGGCAAGCCAGGGAAAACATGCGGGCCTGACAGCCCCGGCATGACAATATCACTGGTTTGACCAGGAGCAGGCGCCGTGGCAGAGCGCGGGGCATATACCGCCCCACCACGGGCCCGGCCAGCACCAGCAACACCCTCGGCAAGCCGAGGTATGCGGTACCGCTGGCCATCAGCAGCGCCCTGGGCCACAACCTGAGCCGCGGACTCTACTCCAGGGTGAGTAAAACCGTGGAAGAAGCCGCCTGTATTCCCCGCGAGGGGTGCACAAACGTCTTCATCCATGTCCACGTCGTCAGACGGCGACCCTAGCAGGTAATCCTCATCACCCTGGTCAGAAAGATTAGACCCCGGGTCAGCAAAGAGAGCTAACCCGGGCTGACCAGGAACGGTGCCATAGGAGGTACTGGCCACCGCGGCGTGCGGATACCCCTGGACTGATAAGCAGCCCGCGGGTTCCAGCGACAACCGTCCACGGTCCCCTATCGGCGCGGCAATAAGCCTGCTGCCAGGGTCGTGGAACGCCCCCTCTAATGGGGCCACCTCTGAATCGTCGAACAACGGAAGCGGTCTAAGGAAAACCGATCCAGAGGCGGGGATTACCTGCTCCGAAGCCGATGATGAGGACAGTAAAGGATTTGGTCCAGGAAGCATGCCACGAAGCAACTCTGGAACCAAATCCTTTATTGTCCTCTTCATCTCTCCCAACATCTCGGTCCGGAAGGCCTCCATATCCACCGCGGACGAGGCCTTCCCCTTACCCTTCCTACTTACAACCTCTCGTTTCCGCTTCTTCTTCTTCTCCTCCTCTACCACCTTGTCCGTCGCCTGTAAGCACAAGAATTCGGACATTAACTCGCCCCCCCAGTGCTTACATATGTCACAATTATCCAAGGGGCCGCAAGGGCTACATTGATAGCAAAGATGAGGCAAGAACTTATCCTGCAGAAATCGTCCACAGGACGCGCAACCCGGTCCCTGAAACAGGGCAAAGGACGAGGAGTATGAGCAAACTAGTTAAGCTTAGACACTCCAACCAACTCAAAGAGAAGGAAAACGATCATAAAGATCAAAATACATCAGAAACCAGCATTGCAACTTGAATTGCTGATAAATACATAGCCAGGCTGATTATGACGTCATTAATCCCGTGACAGGAAAAAATCGATCCCAACAAAACATCCAAGTGCAAGGACGAATTGTATGCTGAATGGATACGTCGACTACACAACCATCAGATACACATAGATAACTCTTTTCCGGCAAAAATGTTAATTATCTCCCTTTGCTTACTATAATTAACATCACCACATTATCAATAACTAGATACCTGACACCTTGTATAGACAAACCATCCAACGTGACGAACCGGAGTACTCCACCACCTGCACGCCTCTTAACTCTCTCCACCTCATGGGGAAGGAATTGGATCAAGAGGGCAAAGTGAGAAGACCTTTATACTAGGCCTCCAACTCACTGGACATAATTTTTCATTTGGTTAGATAACCTAACAGTGTTAGTAGGAAATGGAACCATGGTGGAAAGAAAACTAACTCTCTGCTGCTGTGATGCCACCACCTAGCGTCATACAGACCTGTGGACATAAACAGAAAGAGAAATTAGCCTTAGGTAGCACCGAGTTGACATAAACCAACTAACCAAGGCGCTTATCACGGTAAACGCGAGTCCCGGAAACACAATACACCGGGAAGAAAACTCGCTAATTTTACTAGAAGTCACCTGATTTAAAGGTCCTAGGTCCCCCTTTGGCGAAGTGATCCTTCCTGCCATCCTAATCAGTGACTATCACTCCAAAATAACACCACCAAGTTAAGTTAAAACAGTTTAAGAGCAAGGAAAAGCTATTGCACAAAAAACATGTGTGATCCCTCTGCCAATAATCTAGCAAAGAGGAAGTGCTAGTCTGCGCATGCGCGGTGGTGGGGCTGGCATCCGCCAGACTACGCTCTGACTCCCTGCCCAGTAGGGGCACCTAACTGTTTTAATCTGAGTGTTTATTGAGTGAAAGCCAATATTTAGCAATATCAAAAGTATTAGGGAGGTAAGTATACTCTTGAAGTGAAAGAAGACCAACCTTTGCATACCCCACACATCGCTAAGGGAGTACACGTAGTGCATTTTAGGCAAACATGGCCTCCAAACTCCACGGAGTGGACTCGATCGCACTTAGACGATGTGCACTTGACCTTCCCGACTGATTTAACAGACTTCTAAATACAAAAATAAAAATAGATAATGAAGAAAAACTTAGAACTTCTCTAAAATATTGAGTCTGAGATAAAGCAAACAAAAGCATGCTTAGAAAAGTCGGGAAACTTCAAATTCAAATAACAAAACTCCCTAAAGAAAAAAGGGCAAACTTTCTTAGGGATATAAAACGTTTTCCTTCTTTTGCACTAAATCATGATTAGAAATAAGTGAATAAAAGGCTCCTAGAGTAATTGAGGGTTTGAAATGATAATGATGACTTAGGCATTTTGATTGATTACCACGAAAACGAGATACATCACGAAAACCGGTAACACATTTATAGAGAGTATAAAAAGGAATAAAACCACGAAAATACTCCATAAACATAACTTAGGGAGGATAGACTTCATATTAGGCATAATCCTGGATTGAAGCACTCTCAAATAAGGAAGCTGAACTCAGCACAAAGCTATAAAAACTTAGCTGGAATATTTGCAGACTGTACTGCTTGCAGAATATTTGAAAAGTAAATCGGTTTCCTATTTGGGCTTCATTGCGCATGCGCGGGCATGCTTAGTGACAGGCGTCACCAAGGAGTGAGTAGACTGGTGCTAGTCTTTATCAGGCCATATGCTGGGGGTGTACCCTACCAGTAGCCTTGTTGACGGTATATATTGATATAGAATAGGCACATGGAGGAATGTAAGCAAGCATAAAAATCTTATTCTGGTGGCTAAATGCAGAGTAGTTGATTTAGCAAGTAGAGATTGAACGGTAATGGATGTTTTTGTGGTGTAATAACAACTCTGGTTTCTAGAGGCATTGATGGATCCTGGGCCCGACAGGTGGTGAGCACAAAAAAGGAAATCTAAAGTCCTGATGTGTGGACGACTTTGCAATGAACTATGAAGCTTGACTTTAAATTTAAAATAAATATAAAAGGCAATTACGATACACCAGTAACCATGACCTTTGACACCAAAGTAATTGTCATCCCCTCTCATTACCATGTGTCCAAGTTTGGGTGCAGTATGATTAACACACGATATGAACCGTTAAGATGAGGCAAAAAGCAATGTTATTGTTGAGAAAGTTTTGTGATTATCACACTGACCTTCACCTTTGGATGCCAATGTGATTGTGTCATACCATCTCATTATAAGAATGTGGCAGAATTTTGGCACTGTATGCAGAACCAAACATGAGATATAAATTGCTAAGTTGAGCTAAACACAAAATGTTACTGTTGAATAAAATAGGTTTTAGAAAGGAAATAGTGCCCTTGACCATTGACCTTTTGACTCCAATGTGTTATATGTCATCCCCTCTCACTATAAAGAAGCATGTGGCCAACTTTGACTCCAGTATGATTAAGTAAACATGAGATATAAATGGTGACATTCAACTAAACACAAAATATTCTTGTTGAAGGAGCACTTTTTTCCATGATCACAACGATCTTGACATTTTACCTTTTCACCCAAAACGACATTTTGTCCTGCTAGCTCATTATAAGGAAGCATGTGTTCATGCTTGGGTCCAGCATGTCGAGTATGATTAACCAAAGATGAGATATAAACTGCTACGCTGATCTACACGGAAAATGTTAATGTTGAAAAAAAAAGTTTTTACCAAGGTCACAGTGACTTTGCCATTTGACCGTATGATTCAAAGGTCATTGTGTGATGCCTTGTTATTCTAAAATAGCATGTGTCCATGTTTGGGTGCAGTGTAATTAAACCAAACATAAGATATGAACTGATAAATTCAGCTAAACGCAGGTTGGCTGACAGCGCAGGGTATCACTCTAGCTCGGTTTGCATAAAGTTGAGTTAAAATACTAGCACATACTTGTGAAGCTGGTCCTCTTCTAAAACGCTGATCAGCTTCTGGTAAATCATATGGATGCCTCTGATCTGCAATAAACATGAAACATGAAGGCATTACAGCAGGCTTGTCCTATATTGCACAATGTAACATTGATATCGATATATAGCTTTACATATTGTGGCATTTTTAATCACATAAAGCGGAAACATTGAAGAAGTGGAAGTGTTTAGTTTGATGAAAGTTATACAGTAGTTGCGATGTGTAGTTAGTTTTAGTGCCTATCATTGAATGAAATAGATATCAAATCTTGTGCACTTTAGCCTTCAAATTTGTTCAAGAAAATTTTAATTTTCTCATAGAAAATGTCCATTTGCAGACCAAGAGAAGATATATTTTTGAAAATTTAACACTGGAATGTCTGGCCAGTCATTCCAGTGGTAAATTTTCAAAAATATTCTGCTCTTGGTCTCCAAATGGACATTATTCAAGACCACTGCAGAAGCTGTTTTGGTCGGCTTGAATGTTAATGGGTTAACTAGTTCACTGATGAAACCATGTTATCTCAACATCAAGAGACAAACCTGTACATTAGTAATGATTGGAGATCTGTTGAATATTTTGAGAATAATTTCTCTGGAAGCCCAGTCAAATTATTCTTAAACTATTCAAACTGCTCCCCCAAGCTGCTTAGTCGAAATTAACCCGTACCACGTTGATATAAAAATGTTTAATTTTCAAATTAAATTAGCTGTTCATTTTTCAACAAATTTGGTGGAAGATGTTGTTGTCATAGACAGCAACATCATCCATAAAAATTGTTGAAAAATTGTAAACCAGTTTCTTTAATATTGACACAAGTAAAAGATAGAATATTGACATCAGAGAGGTAAGGCTTAAGCTTAAAATTCATCCACCAATGTTGCTGAACAGGTACTACTACGCACATGACAAGTACAAATTTTACGTGTCACTCGAGACAGTTGAATATTTTTTAACATTTTGACCTGTGCATGCTAGCCAAAGATAATGGCTAATGTATTGTTGGAAATAATATACCGGTATGGCAGGACAACATGCATCACTTGTGGTATATCAGGGACAGTAGGTTTGCATTTTCAAAATTTGTCATTTTTCGTTTCACTAAATTGCTAATTCTATTTTATTTCAGTTTTGTAAAATTGCATCATGTAAGCTGTAAGTACACGTAACAATAACAATAAAAAAGTTAAAGTTGTTCTGGCCATTGTGCTATTGTTGTAACCGGGGTGCAGGAGGTTAGGATGGCTAAAATGTGTGAGCAATAATTTACAATTTTACATGGTAAAGTCTCATTTTCTGGAGGGAAATGTCTTTATCCGTTAATTTCTATTTGAAAATCATGTTTCCTTTACAATTTACAAATGCTTTGCCAGAAAATGTAATTTTCCGTTTTAAAATTCTTTTCTGTTTCAGAATTAACAATTCCTCCATGAATTCCGTGGAAAAAATCACTGCCCCTAGTATATATGCATAAACCTTTGTGACCTCATAATGGTTTAGCTGCAAAAAATCTAAACACGGAATCTAACAACAATGGCCCTTTCCACTCTTAGCTATTCCCTACCCACATCTAGCTAAGCTCCACCCACATTTCGCTGTGTTGGGATCAATCCATCCCAGAATGCTCTGTCTATCAATTTCCTGAATACTATACAGGTAAGCTGTTGAATAATTAGTAACTAATCTGACTGCCTATGGCAGTAATTGCGCCCAGTCAAATTACTTTCAAAATATTCAACAGAATATTTATTAAATTGTAGCCATACAATTCGTACAATGTGTCGGACTATTAAGCGCTACAGAAGGACTATATTGAGTCATTCATGATGTCATGATTATGATGTCATCATATACATCACGTAGTTAATTTTGATGTCATATGACATCATATGATTGGATGGGCAAACTTGGAAATGGCCATTAGATGGCTTTGTATGACGATGAATCGATATCACATTGGCCACTTTGTTCTCAGAACAGAAGAACTAACAACACATAAGCCTGAAAGCCTAAGTGCATTTTGCGTGGGTGTGCGGGTATGGGCACGGTAGTCTCCACTGCCATAAGCAGTATACAGGTGAATCGAAGCGTGAATTCAAAATTATAATACAGGAACGCTTCAGGATTATAGGACAATGGAAGGACTCGCCAGTAGCCTGCCATTTCAACTTTCAAAATCATAGATAAAAACACATGTCCTACCGCATTACACAGGTCTTGAGAGGTGACCCCAATGCGGATGTTAACATCACAAAAAAGAAAAAAGAATGCCTACTGGATGCAAGTACTCCACACAATGGAGCTTACTGGCATCAACCACATTGGATAAAGGCTCATAACATTCTCACATACCATTCGTATCTCACGAGATCTCCTTCGATACGAGATCGAGAAAAGTATCTTGTATCTATTGAGTAGCCATTGGCGTAGTAATTTCCATCAGAATATGGTGGTAGAGAGAATTGAAACTTAAAAGGACACGAGCGCTACACTCTTCATAGCAGAGAATATTAATTCACGTAAAACGAGATGATATAAAGCCTATAATAGGCTGTATGACAAGTAGTTAACGGAAAAATAGTCCCTCTGAATTCGCCGTAAAATTAAAATCTGTCGCACACAAAATGAGGTCAAGAATTTGCTGACGTTGTGTAGATGCTGATATCACATGAACCACTGGATGGATTGAGTCGATTTTAATGTCTGTATCACGCTAGTGATATAGAGGTTAAGATGCTATCAAAATCAACACAATCCACAGTGATCCCTTTACAGTCCGCTACGGAGATAGACTGGATCCAGATCTGTCTGGTCTCCGAAGTGGAGTCTATCTAACAGTCTAGTCGTTGTGATGACGCAATAAGATGGCCGGTTATTACATTAGAGGTGTATTCTTGAAGAAGTCATGCCTCCATTTTTAGATTGGCTCCCATCCCTATTATCCCCTCCCCCCCCTCCCTACATTATAAGAAGCCTGAAAACCTACCTTGATTAATTCTGTCTACATGTCTATCATGATGATCAAGCCGTGACATATTCCTATCTTCCTCTGTAGCCTGTGCGTGTAACCTCTTCAATTCATAGTATTCTGACCAGTCCTGACTTTGCGAGTCATCTGCCAACCTGCATAAAGAATACATAGTGGCAAATCAGATTGATGAAATCCCATTCTACAGGGCAAATGACTCATTCCATAACCACCTGTCTTCAGTTGACAGGTCGTCTTTAGTGTTCATCTGTCAAAAGAGTTCATCTGTCATTATAGTGACCATCTGTCTTTAACCCTTTAACACTGATACCAGCCAAAAATGCCTTCTGCAGTGGTCTTGAGAAATGTTCATTTACAGACCAAGAGAAGACTATTTTTTTAAATCTACAACTGGGATAATTGGCTCGATAACCGAGCTGCAAATGGAAATTTTTTTATGAGAAAACAAAATTTTTCTAAACAAATTTAAGGGTTAAAGGGCTAAGGACCACCTGTCTTTAGTGTCCATCTGTCTTTTAGTGTCCATCTGTCATTTAGTGTCCATCTGTCTTTAGTGTCCATCTGTCTTTAGTGACCATCTGTCTTTTAGTGTCCATCTGTCTTTAGTGTCCATCTGTCTTTAGTGACCATCTGTCTTGCTATACATTCTTGCCGACATCTATGCAAATTATAATTTGCATAGCAATAAATGCTATGCAAACATCAAATTCTAAATTATGCCCTGATATATATTGGTGTACTTGGAGAGTATATGACGGAGTAGCGTGTACATAAATGTCAATGTATATGGCACTAACCTCTCAGACTGTTGGTTGGCTTGATAAACTGGTTCCTGGCCCATAGTTTGCATCTCAAACTCTCTTTCAAATGCCTGTGCCTGTTCCGGCGTCAAGTCCCATAAATCAGACATCTCTGTAATGCGTGGAGCTGATGCCTACAAGCTACATGGATAAAACACATATTAACACTTTACTGGTCAAGCCGGACAAAACCGGCCTCTGCAGTGGTCTCGAGGACTGTCCATTTGCAGACCAAGAAGACTATTTTTGAAAATTTACCGCTGGAATGACTGGCTCGATAACCGAGCCAGTCACTCCAGTGGTAAATTTTCAAAAATAATTTTCTCTTGGGCTGTAAATGGGTATCGATTAAATAAATATATTTTAAAAATAAATAGCCATTAAAGTATTAAACACGACATTGGCAGCAATAGAAAACGAATTGCAACAGACAATAATCAACTCCATGACGTGTAGGACGACGTCATAATCAACTCCATGACGTGTAGGACGACGTCATAATCAACTCCATGACGTGTAGGATGATGTCATAATCAACTACACGACGTGTAGGATGACATCATAATCAACTATGTGGTGTGTTTATCAAATACTCATTAACATATATCTTCTGTCAACATCGTCTCAATTCACCTTTTCAGAATATCCATCCATCATCAGACCTCGCATGATGCCATAATCAGCTCAGCGTGTGTACGATGATGTCACAATCATTATGTCACAAAGGGTTCCATATAGACCGCCATCAAATCTCAAATGGTCCGACATGTTGTATGAATTGTATGTCTTTGTAATTCTTTGCTATTTAATAAACATGCTGTTGAATATTTTGAAACTAATTTGACTGGGCGCTGTTGCTGCCTATGGCAGCAACAGCACCCAGTCAAATTAGTTTCAAAATATTCAACAGCTTACCTGTGTAGTTTTTTGGAAATTAATAGTCTGGGTGCTCAGAGATCGATCGATCCCAACACGAGTGAGGTGTTGGTGGAGTTTAGCTAGAGATGGGCGGGGCATAGCTAAAACCAGAAAGGTCCATTCGGTGACAATGCTACTTATATCAATTAACCCTTTACTGCTCAAATTTGGTGAAGAAAAACAAAGTATTTCATTAGTGAATGTCCATCACCTGGTAAAGAGAAGCGAATTTTTTTTTTAATTTACCACAGGAACGAACTCTTCTCTTTACCTTCAGATTGACATTCCTCAAGACTAAGACTGTAGATGCCAGCTTTGGCCATGTTGACCATTAAAGGGTTAATTTTGCCAAATGCCTGTCCACTAGCAGGACAAAAGAAGACTATCCTTGTAAATTTAGTCATTGGAATGTACAACTAGATCTACATGTATAAACTGTGTCATTTTGTTTCTCCACATATTATTATCATGCATCAAACATGTGTGGCGGGATCGCGAAATAAGGACTTCTGAAAATTAGTATTTAAACCCTTGATGAATCAAATGTCCATTGAAAAATTCTTCTAATTATTGAAATGGATCTAATTCACCCATAAATTAACACAGTCCAAACCATGTAAAAGTATGGGAAGAATATATGGGAAGAATATAGTTTTCATAATGACGCAAACTGAATGCAATGATGATATAGAACAAATCTCTAGTTCCATTGTTAGCTATGCCCCGCCCATCACTAGCTAAGATCCACCCACACCTCGCTTGTGTTGGGATCGATCGATCCCTGAACACCCTGAGTATTAAATTTTTTTTAAAAATACACAGGTAGGCTGTTGAATATTTTGAAACTAATTTGACTGGGTGCTGTTGCTGCCTAAGGCAGCAACAGCGCCCAGTCAAATTAGTTTCAAAATATTCAACAGGATGTTTATTAAATTGCAAAGAATTACAAAGACATACAATTCATACAACGTGTCGGAGTATTTGAGATTTAGGGATGGTCTATATCCTTTGTGACGTAATGATTGCGACGTCATCATACACGCAATGAGCTGATTATGACGTCATACGAGGTTAAATGACGGATGAATACTCTGGAAAGGTGACTTGAGATCAGATAACCCTTTGATAAAGAAAGGTCTATTCAACAATTTGAATATTCAAATGTTGGTGCAAAATAAACAAAGTTCAAACCATACAAAAATATGATACAAAATTGACACAGAGACTGGATACAATGATGGCACAGAACAAATCTGTGAAGTTTTAATAAAATTGGACATGTCCTTGATGAATTAAATGTCAAATTGTCAATTGAAAAACTTCCAGTAATTCTTCTACAAAGTAAGTCCAAACCATGCAAAAATTTGAAAATCATTGTCATTATCATGGACATAGGATGCAATGATCGCATGGTAATAAATACTATATTGCTCGGTCGATGACGCATCATTGCAAATCCCCATGTTCCCTGCTTTAACCATTTGACAAACCCCAAATGTCAATGTTCTCTTGACTCTATAATCACATGGGTAACTCATAAACCAAATTTAGTTGAATTATTTAGCTTCTGATGCTCACCTCACCCCACCCTCCAGGGGCGGAGTTAAATGTAATTCTCCTCGTGCACTCTGCAATCGTATGGGTAACTCGCATGTCAAATTTGGTTGATTTCCATCCAATGGTTTTGCAGGACTTACATTACAATCATTTTCTTGAACTTTTGATGCCTACCTCACCCCAAGCCGATGTAAATATAAATGTCCCTTTGCACTCTGCAATCATATGGGTAACTCGCATACTAAATTTAGTTGAATTCCATCCAACCATTGTGGAGGAGTTGCATCACAATCAATTTCTTGACCTTTTGACCACAACCCCACCACCCCCCCCCCATGGCTCAAATGTAAAATGTCCTCTTGCATTCCACAATCCTATGAGGAACTCGCATGCCAAATCTGGTTGATTTCCATCCGATGGTTTCGCAGGAATTGCCGTACAATCGATTTCTTAACTGTTTAACAACAACCCCGCCCCCGGGAGGCGGGGCCAAATGTAAATGTGCTCCTGTACTCCACACTGATATGAGTACCTCACATACAAAATGTGGTTGCATTCTATCCAATGGTTTCGGAGGAGTTACGCTACAATCAGTTTCTGCTTGTTAAAATTTGACCTATTTTATCACCCACACCCACCCACACATGGGATGGAGACAAGGGTAAATGGCCTCTTTCATTCCACAATCATATGAGTAACCCACATACCAAATTTGGTGGCATTCCGTTCAACAGTTTTGGAGGAGTTATGTTACAATCAAGTTGACCATTAACACACACCCCACACCACCCCAGGTGGCGGAACTCTTGCACACCGCACTCATATGGGTAACACACATACCAAATTCTGTTGAATTCCGGCCAATAGTTTTAGAGCAGTTGCGTTATAATAGATTTTCCACACACAGACAGGACGGCATAAGGCACACTTCTCTTAGAAAAAAACATGATGATAACAACAAAAATTTGGCCTGAAAATGGACATTCACTAAGCAAGCGTGTTGAATTCCTGACAATTAAGTGATTAACAAGAGGCCCAAGGGGCCTGTCGCTCACCTAGAGCGCTAAGCATTTTTGTCAAAATTGTTGGTGGGTGGTTTAGTAGTCTTTTAAATGAATTTGTGGACATTCTTGCAAGTCCGATAAGGCCGCCAAACACGCTACATTTTGATTGGTCCACTGCGGCCATGTTTCTGACGTAGCTCCTTCCCTTGAACAAACTTTAATGGCACTCAGTGCCTAATCACATCTCCCAAATTGCGGCCCATTCCGTTCAGTGGTTCTGGAGTTTTTTTGACAAAGAATAGGTTATCCAAGATGACCGTCAAACCATTTGGCCAGTCAAGTTCCCTTGAACAAACTTGGTGCAGCTCTTGCCCTAGATGATATTTCATGCGTATTGAGTTGATCCCTCAAGCGGTTTCGAGAAGATTTTTTAGACATTTCTAAAAATCGACCAAAATCCAAGATGACCACCAACCAAATTGGCTGATCAGCTTTGTTTGAACAAACACTGACCTCTATGCCCTAAGAATGCTTCCTGCCAAATATATTTGAAATCGGTCCAGTGGTTCTCGAAAAGACCTTTTAAATTTCCCATTGCTTTAGTTTTTGGTAGGAAAAAGATCCAAGATGGCTGCCAAAACCGTTTGAAAAATGGCAAATATGAAATCAGAATACCCACAAACATATATAAAACCAATTTCAGCCTCAAAATCCATCAAATAAAAAATCAAATATAGCCTCCAAGGATGATACATTTTGATTGGTCCATGGCGGCCATGTTTTTGACGGATTACCTTTCCGGATTTTATTTCTTATTTCTAATTTCTTATTACTTTCTGTAAAACTAGGTTTCTAAAATTTCTAAATGAAACTAGTTTTGACCAAGGGAAAACTTACCTCACACCCATATTTCAGCCATTCAATGATTAGTTGAAAACCACTCATTAATTTGTTGCTGGATTGTGCAACCGTGCATTTTGTGTATGGCGCCCACCATACAGAAAAAAGTTGCATTAATTTAGTGCTCAGAAATGACTGTTGGATTTCTGCTTTTTCCACGGAAAAGGCTGCATTAATTTAGTATTGCAGCTTTTTCCGCATAGCGCGTTCCATACGGGAGAGGCTGCATTACTAATTGTTCACAAATGACTAATCTTGAAAATGTTATATATATATGCTGCCCGAGTGTCTGAATAAATACTGACTTTATTGAAGAATGCAGGAAATTTCAATTTCCCTTTCTCCGAGATCTAACAATACTCACCATTCTGTTACTTTCTGATATACAGCTGGCCTTGACAGCGGCTCTAGGATTATAGACTTAGAAAGCTTTACCGACTCCTGGGAACCGGGTACTCGGCTCCCAACAGCCGAGTACCCGTTTACCATAGAGCTCATATTGTTTGCATAGCCTCCAAACAAGAGAAAACTATGGCTTGCCTCCGTGGGGCTGGGAGGCTGGGTCCGTAACAGAATGGTGAGTATTGTTAGATCTCGGAGAAAGGGAAATTGAAATTTCCTGCATTCTCCTTCGATCAATACTCACCATTCTGTTACTTTCTGATATACACCAGATTTGTTCAGTAACCTGGTGGGAAGGGGCAAGCCATACATGCCAATTTTGCCCCTAGGAGAAAGATTTTAGACTTCAAACTTGACTAACGGAGACCTAAAAGGACCGTCAAGTTCACGGAACCGAATCACATTCGCATCACCTCTAACGGAACACCACTGTAAAGGGCGGTCGAGGCGGCTATTCCTCGAACATCGTGTGCCCTTATGCCTTGCACCTGGTACCCAGTCGCCATCTCATGAGTAGTCTGAATGCATTCGACTACCCAACGAGAGATAGAATCCATGGATGCGGCGCCATGAGGCTTCTTATGACAGATCCATAGATGTCTATCGTTCGACCGTAACGAGTCAGTCCGTTTCTTGTACTTAGTCAAAGCACGGACCGGGCACCAGACACTGGCATCACGATCAAACCTAGTTAACTTCGGTATTATGATCGGTTTGCCGGGATATCTCAAAGATTGATTCTTTGACATAAACTCTGCTCTTGGCAGAAGACGCAGATCCTCTCCAGAGAAAATAAATCGGTCCCTCTCTGCCGAAAGCGCATGGATCTCACTGCACCTTCTAGCTGAGGAAGCTGCCAATAGAAAGACCGCCTTTAGAGTCAAATGCTTTAGACTAGCCGAATGCAATGATTCGAAAGGGTGCTTGGCCAGTACATTAAGCACTAAAGATAGACTCCAGGCAGGAATGACTACCGGTTGTCTCGGTCGGAGATTGCTCATTCCCTTCACCATCACATTTAACAGGGCCACCTTTGGACTATCCCTGTTGGCTAGACAAGGGATAACTGATGCCAAAGCTGACTTGTATCCAGCAATTGTGACGGGAGCTAGTCCTGAAAAGAACAGCTCACAGAGAAAGTCTGCTATTTGCTGAATAGTGGATTGAAAGGTATCAATACCCTTTTCTTCACACCAGTCTGCAAATCTGTTAACCTTGTTGTTATATGACTTGAAGGTTGACCTCCTTCTCGCAGCCGCGATGAAATCAGCAGCTTGTCGAGAAAAGCCTTCCGACGTGGAACGTTGTTTGATAACATCCACGCAGTCAATTTGAACATTTCGGGACGCTCGTGTAGGAAGCGTCCCTTGGCCTGGGAGATTATGTTCGGAATCTCGGGCAACTGCACTGGGTTTTCCACCAACAGATCTAGCAGATCCGTGAACCATGCCCTGCTTGGCCAATACGGCGCTATTAGCAGGACCAGACACGGTTCCTCCCTGATCTTCACCAATACCTTCGGCAGAAGGATGGTGGGTGGGTACGCGTAAGCGTGCATCCCCCTCCAGCTTATCGCCAGAGCGTCTGTATCGACGGCATTTGGATCTGGAATCGGCGAGACATAAGTCATGATTTGAGCATTTTCCCTTGTGGCGAACAAGTCCACGTTATGTTTGCCCCAATGCTCGAAGATCCTTCGTAGAACTGGAGGGTTGAGGGACCATTCTGTCGGCAGAATTCTCTGTCTGCGAGACAAAGCATCCGCCAGAATGTTCAATCGGCCAGGAATGTGAGCTGCTTTCAAAACAACCGAGTAATTCCTGCACCATTGAATCAAGTGCCACACTTTGATACAAAGTGTGGGAGACCTGGTCCCGCCTTGGCGATTTATGTATGATACTACCGTTGAATTGTCCGACCGTATCAATATCACCTTGCCCCTGATCATCGGAAGAAACTCTTCCAACGCCAGTTCCACTGCCATCATTTCCAACAGATTGATATGCAGTTGACTCTCCAGGAGTACCAGATTGGCCTCAACCACCGGCGGAGCCGCTGCCCTGGCTTGCGCCAAGCCAGACAGATGGAGGGTGGTTCCGTCCAGGACGGAATCGACCTCCATATGCTCCACCCGTGGCATCACAGGCCGCAGCAATAACTCCTCTTCGGCCTCCTCGTCTTCAGACTCCGAAGAGTCGTCACCAGACGAGGAAACCGCGGAGCCGTCCTGGCGGACAGCTCCCACACCTGACGGACCGGCCACCGCTACTGGACCACCCGGAGGTGGCTGCAGAGAGACAGAACCCGCCAAGCCGGAGCCAGATGGGACTGCCAGGGGGCTGTACGAGACGGCCCCCTCGGTAACCAGTCCAGAACCCTGTCCAAGGACAGGGTCCGTACCAGGCATGGAGAGCAACTGCCCCCCAACCTTCGGAAGTAGTGATGACACCAGCGTGGGCAGAACGCTATGCAGAAAACCCTGCATAGCTGGACAGAACCACGCCGGCGGTGCCATCTCCGCCACCTCCAGCTGGGGACGTGGAGCGCCCCCACCGGCTGCTCCACGATTTAACCTCGGACCGCCTGACCCCGCGTCAGACCCAGCCACATCCTTCTGGGCAAGGAACTTTACCATCATATCGACGGACCACACTGCGCACACATTACATCGATTATCAAGGTTACAGGGCGTACACCTAAAACAGACATGGTCCTTAAACACGACGCGTACAAACTTATGGCACTCGTCACATGATGGCGGGGCTGGCTTGGTCTATAAAATAAGCACAAACCTACAATAAGCAAGCAGAACGAGACACGGATGGAAGGCAGACAATTAATTTTCAAATAAATTGACCATAAATTAAATGTAACCCTCCCGCACCCCACCCTGCAACGTTACAGCAAAGATCGCATTGATTATGACGACAAGAACGAAGCGGGCATAAATACACCCATAATTGATCCTCCCGGATGTATCACGGCTCCAGGAATCATATCGCATAGCATTCGGGGTATATTTACCAATCAATATAAATTATACTCCTAACGAAAGCCAACACGATATGTGAAGAAACAACAAAATGTAAACAAACTGCTGTAGCACACGGTAAAACCGCAGACCACGCATCTCACAAGAATTTTGACACCACCGATCATTGCAAACCGATCGTGATCACACGTAAACTTGACCATTCCAAAGTTTTCTGGTACCATTTTTAGTATGCAGCACCCAGAACAGATGCGCGAATTAATGAAAACATTTTCTTCACATAAACATCCGAGCCTCACGGGTGTGACGTCACCCGCTCGGACCCTACGGAAAACGACGTCAGCCGATATTCGTGTTAGAAATACCGTAGCAAACACCTATTTTCATATAGATCTGCCGATCGCCTGTTGGGGTTTAAAGAAGGCGATCGTCCGGCATATCTCGTTGTTAGCACACGTCCCAGATTCTATGGGGTCAGAAATTGGAACATGCGACACAACGAATTTTAGAGACCTAAGTCTTTTAACTATGGATAATAAGGAATTATACAACCTGGTCTTCATTGGCGGTATTCTCCATTTTATCCAGTTATATCCTTTTACGAACGCACACTATCAAATCACAGACAAGACTTAGATTTCATGGCTCGACGTTGAACATTTTCCAATAGTTGGATGTCTTTCTTGTAGAAGGGGGACCAGATGACAATGCCATATTCTAAGTGTGGTCGGACTAGCCTCTTGTACAACAGGACAAATATGCCAGGATATATGTAGTCTAATGATCGTCTGATCATGCTAACTAATCTGTTGGCCTTATTGACTGCCTTTTCTGCATGTTGATTGAACTTTAGAGAATTGTCTATGTACACTGCTAGGGACTTCTCACACGCAGTCTCCTCTAGTTCAAATGGCTGGTCACTTTCCTGCATGCTGTATTGAAATTTATTGTTATATCTGCCTAGGTGCATAACTTTGCAGTTAGTCACATTAAAACAGAGCTGCCATGGATCTGACCAGTCTTTTAAGCTGTTAAAATCCTTTTGGAGTTCATCATGGTCAGTTCTGGAGTTAACTCACGGGTACAGCTTGGTGTCATCTGCAAATAGCTTGATCATGCTTTCTACTACTCCTGGCATGTCATTACTGAAGTTGATGAAAAGTATTGGTCCAAGCACACTGCCCTGTGGAATACCACTTAACAGTGGAATCCAATTGGAGCATGATCCACTGATGGATACTCGCTGTTTTCTGTTGCTTAGGAATGCCTGTATCCATCCCAGTGTCACCTCTTATTCCATAGCTGTGGATTTTGCTCAGTAGTCTTTGGTGTGGAACAGTGTCAAACGCTTTAGAGAAATTCAAGTAGATGACATCGACTGCATCACAGTCGTCAACAGCTTTGGTACAGTAATCTAATGTGTCTATGAGCTTTGGTACAGTAATCTAATGTGTCTATGAGCTGTGTGATGCAGGACCGGCCATTTAAGAAACAGTGTTTGTGGTTTGACATGAAGCTGCCTTGTTAATGCGTCTCGGATGAAGTAGTCCATAATTTTGCATGCTACTGATCAATCATGTTAAGCTTACTGGTCTGTAATTGGCTACTGATGATTTGCTACCTTTCTTAAGATTTTCCCTTCTTATGGGAGTGTTCTTTCAATCAGGAATCGGTTAAAGAGTATTGTCAATGGTTTGGTGATGAAACGGCTGATCTCTTAAGATTCTCGGGAAGATTTCGTCCGGTCCTCTGGATTTTCGATTTTTGATTTTCTTTTTTTGCACTTTAGTTTCTATGATTCTGATATGGGCCAATCTTTGACTGTTTGTTAAGTTACTGGCTAGCTGTGGTATTCAGCTGGTGTCCTCTCTCATAAATAGACTTGTGAAGTATGTATTCAGTTCTTCTGCCTTCTCTGTGTCAGTTTTTGCTGTTGTGCCCGTGGCTCTTGTGAGGTCTGCAATCCCAGTCTTTGTCTTTAGTTTGGATCTTACATAGCCATAGAAGGCTTTGGGGTTGATTTTTTATTTCCTTACAATTTCACGTTCAAATTCTCTCTGCTTTTCTCACCTCCCACTTCAGTTGGTTGCAGTATTTGCCATATTCCTTATAATGCTTCTCTTCTCTCATCTCTCTAAATTTGTGCGTTTCTGTTTGTACTGAAGCTTGTTTCTTGGGAATTTAGCGTTTGTTTAGCACATTATATATATATATATATACCAGTGTTGCTTACTTTTTCTCTGGGCATTTGTACGTCCGGACTAGCCTTCCATCCTTGTTGTTTACTTTCTCTCTTGGCGTTTGTACGTCCGGACTAGTCTTCCATCCTTGTTGTTTATTTTCTCTCTGGGTGTTTGTACGTCTGGACTAGTCTTCCATCCTTGTTGTTTACTTTCTCTCTGGGCATTTGTTCATCCGGACTAGCCTTCCATCCTTGTTGTTTACTTTCTCTCTGGACATTTGTATGTCCGGACTAGCCTTCCATCCTTGTTGTTTACTTTCTATCCGGGCATTTGTTCGTCCGGACTAGCCTTCCATCCTTGTTGTTTACTTTCTCTCTGGGTGTTTGTTCGTCCGGAGTAGCCTTCCATCCTTGTTGTTTACTTTCTCTCTGGGTGTGTGTACGTCCGGACTAGCCTTCCATCCTTGTTGTTTACTTTCTATCTGGGCATTTGTTCGTCCGGACTAGCCTTCCATCCTTGTTGTTTACTTTCTCTCTGGGTGTTTGTTCATCCGGACTAGCCTTCCATCCTTGTTGTTTACTCTCTCTGGGCATTTGTTCATCCGGACTAGCCTTCCATCCTTGTTGTTTACTTTCTCTCTGGGCGTTTGTACGTCCGGACTAGCCTTCCATCCTTGTTGTTTACTTTCTCTCTTGGCGTTTGTACGTCCGGACTAGTCTTCCATCCTTGTTGTTTATTTTCTCGCTGGGTGTTTGTACGTCTGGACTAGTCTTCCATCCTTGTTGTTTACTTTCTCTCTGGGCATTTGTTCATCCGGACTAGCCTTCCATCCTTGTTGTTTACTTTCTCTCTGGACATTTGTATGTCCGGACTAGCCTTCCATCCTTGTTGTCTACTTTCTCTTTGGGCATTTGTACGTCCGGACTAGCCTTCCATCCTTGTTGTTTACTTTCTATCCGGGCATTTGTTCGTCCGGACTAGCCTTCCATCCTTGTTGTTTACTTTCTCTCTGGGTGTTTGTTCGTCCGGAGTAGCCTTCCATCCTTGTTGTTTACTTTCTCTCTGGGTGTGTGTACGTCCGGACTAGCCTTCCATCCTTGTTGTTTACTTTCTATCTGGGCATTTGTTCATCCGGACTAGCCTTCCATCCTTGTTGTTTACTTTCTCTCTGGGTGTTTGTTCGTCCGGACTAGCCTTCCATCCTTGTTGTTTACTCTCTCTGGGCATTTGTTCGTCCGGACTAGCCTTCCATCCTTGTTGTTTACTTTCTCTCTGGGTGTGTGTACGTCCGGACTAGCCTTCCATCCTTGTTGTTTACTTTCTCTCTGGGCGTTTGTACGTCCGGACTAGCCTTCCATCCTTGTTGTTTACTTTCTCTCTGGGTGTTTGTTCGTCCGGACTAGCCTTCCATCCTTGTTGTTTACTCTCTCTGGGCATTTGTTCGTCCGGACTAGCCTTCCATCCTTGTTGTTTACTTTCTCTCTGGGCGTTTGTACGTCCGGACTAGCCTTCCATCCTTGTTGTTTACTTTCTCTCTGGGTGTTTGTTCGCCCGGACTAGCCTTCCATCCTTGTTGTTTACTTTCTCTCTGGGTGTTTGTATGTCCAGACTAGCCTTCCATCCTTGTTGTTTACTTTCTCTCTGGGTGTTTGTACATCCGGACTAGCCTTCCATCCTTGGTGATAATCCATCTCACGTTTTCCTTCTTTGCCTTGGACTCCTGTGTTTTCAGGTCTCTTTCTTTCCTCAGGTTTGAGAGTTCTTCTTGTTCAACTCGTGTCATGCCTTGTTTTATGAAGATCTGCCTTATGTTATCGTCTTTGCTTTCCCCAAGTCTCCGTGAACTTTTCAATATCTCGTTTTTTGTGATAGTATTGTCTGCTGTTTCTCGAAGTGTTCTTGGACTGTTGTCGGTGACGTTTTCTTCAAGCGTACTGCCTACTGGTCTACTTACAGTGATTTCATGTTCCAGATAGACTTTCTTGGAGTTCTTCCACTGCCTTGACGTCATCGAGTTTCCTCGCTAATGCATCATGACTTGCTTTCTCGCACATTGAAACGTATTAGGTTTAATCTTCTTCGCTCTCTGCCCTCTATTTCGCTGACACTCTCTCAACAATCTACTCATGTGCTCTTCTGTAGGTCGTATTCTATCAACTGTGACTGCTCCTGCCTCTGGCCCACTTGCTATTGGACCCATCTCTAGCTTTAATATTATTTCTACTTTATCGTGTATCTGCTTCTGTACTTGCTCCATTGCTTTTTCAATTCTTACGTTTACCACGACATCATTTGCTTTGACCTGCTTCATGTTGTTATCAATTTTCAGTTCCAGGTTTTGGGCAACTGTTTTAATTGTTTGGAGATTTACTGCGCCTCTATTGCAATAACTACAATACCAACGTAATTGACATGATGTACCCTCTCTAAAGCTATCATAGACTGAAGTTTGGATGTTTTGGCAGGTGGGGGGGGGGGGCTACGTGATACCGGTCAGCTCATGTATAGCTCACTCTCTAATGCTTGGTCACTATCCGGTACTTCACTCAAGCAGTCACTGCACACAAATTTCCTGATGATGAGAGCGAGACTGGGACAAGTACTGATGACAAAACTGTGTGCAGAGATCAGATTGGCTTACCTCACCTGATGTCTTTGTATTCGCCGTATTTTGTTGTGATGAGAGAATATCCTGTATTTTCTTATCCTTATCCTTGTTTGAGTCAAGTCTTGTTTTTGGTGTTTTTCTACCATCCATTTTACTTCTACTTATGGAGATTTCCACATCCGAGAAGTGAGGTCACTGTTTGTTATTGTAACTATAGATGCGGTAATACTGATACGGTACCGTTGATGTGATGAAAAATGTTCCAAAAATTATTTATTTGAACTGCGATCGCTGATATTTCACGAGTGCCTCATTGTCAATAGCAATGATGTTGCTTGACTCACTTTTAAGGGCGAAAATTCAGTGGAAACCTGATTTTAAACAAGAAAGTTTACTCCCAGATCAAAAACTGGCTGCAAAAACTAATGACACCCCACGCCGTCCCATCCCCATGTGTGTTTTATAATACCATCTACTAATGCAATGTATATCCTGATATCTAACTGTCACTGTTGTCCATATTTTTACTGTTCTGTCTATATATGTAAGCTGTCCGCCGGACAACCAGAACTCAATTATGTAAAAACATGTTACTGTAAAATAAACAATCTTTGATTTGATTTGAAAATTGTCCACAATGTGACAAATGACTAGTTTTGTTACAAAATTATTATTATTATTATTATTATCGATAATACTGAACACAGGCCGTACAAGCCTCTATATTCAGGTGCATGAGTGATACTAGGTTTTGAAATGGTTACTTCATGGTGAAGGTGCCTCGAAGTAAAATTTTAATTGTGCATTGTCCCAGTATTTATCCAGTCGGTTTTCAAAGCTTTGAATGGTCGAGGCATTATTGATATGGTCAGTTAGGCTATTCTGTAATAAAATGAAAATTTGGATATATTGTATTTAGCTCTCTGGATAATAAGAAAATTTACCAAATTTCTTTTTCACGAGTGAGATGACATACTTACCTCCCTAACACTCTTGATATATTAGTATATCGGCTCTAAATTCAATAACATTCAGACTTATAAAAAGCTAGGTGCCCCTAATGGGCAGGTGGATGTACACAGTCATGCACATGACAGACCCCACCCACTGCGCATACTGGTACTTCCGTTACTAAATATTGGCTGACATAGAAGCAACTTTTCAAATAACCAAAGGACCAGGCCTCCGTGGGGTGGAGAGGCCGGGATCCTGTTAGGGAGGTAAGTATGTCATCTCACTCGTGAAAAAGAAATTCGGTAAATTTTCTTATTTCACATCATGAGAACATACTTACCTAACACTCTTGATATAAGCCAGAATTTAAAAGTCAATTTGGCGGGAGGGAGGTAAGGTCCTGAAAACCAGCACACCCTCGAAGAGACTAGCTCTTTAAATTTTCAAGAGATTTAAAAACATCTGAAATTGTATCTGAAACACAATCAGGAATAGAATTTTGCTTCGGATAATCGACCGATGAAGAGAGATTGATCAAAAAGCAAATGCGCTCTCCCCCCCCCCCCTCTTTCTGAGGAAGGCTAGGAAAAAACGCTGCTCTAAATGACTAGCACATTCTCTAATACTTGATGAAAAGTATTACTAGACATTGGAAAAAGAAGAATTGCTTCATTTTCGAAAAAACTCTCTGAAAGAACCACAATTAAGAGACATTAACCATCACCATATTAAAAATAAAAAGTTACACCATCACCAAAACAAAAAACAAAAGGTCACATATACTGACCTCTGATGTCTTGGGCATGGCACTCATCTCTTCCCCCCACCAGATGAAGAGAATTGTACCAGCTAATAGTAGGGATACCCTACCAACAAATGTGATATTCGTAAATAGCAGAGGAGGAAAACTAATTACAAATACATATCTCTACATTATTTATTTTCTGAGGACTGAGACGGTGAGCGGGTTAGAAGTGTCACGAAGGTAATGGTGCCACTGGGCTACTGACATAATGTCTTCAATAGAAAAACCATTAAATAATGCCGTGGAAGTTACCACACCATGGACACTATGAGCCTTGCCTCTATCTACTTGAATTCCAGTGGCTGTCTTATGACAGAATTGAATACATTCTACTATCCATCTGGAAATAGTGTCTCTTGATGCCCTACCATGGGGTTCAATATATGACAACCATAGGGAACATGGGTCCGTCCGCCAAACCCGAGTTCTTCTCTTGTACTTATTTAAAGCACGGACAGGACACCATGTTTTAGCACCAGGATCATATCTGGTTAAGGCAGGTAAAATAATAGGTTGACCCCGATATTTTAAAGATTGATTCTTAGCCAAGAAATTCAACCTTGGTAGAAGCTTAAGGCCTTCACCTGTAACTATATAACTGTCAGGCTCAGCAGACAAGGTATGAATTTCATTCCTCCGTCTGGCTGATGCTGCTGCACCTAAAAATACAGTTTTAAGTGTCAATAATTTTACAGATATAGCACTAAGTGGTTCAAAGGGTTTATCACTCAAAACCTGCAGAACCAGAGAAAGACTCCATGACGGTGTCAGTGGAGGATTTCTTGGTCTGAGATTGCCCATACCCTTAGTAAGAGTATTTAAAACACTTATTTCATCACTTCCCCTCTTTGCCAAGCAAGGGATAACAGTCATTAATGCTGATTTGCATCCAGCAATAGAATTAGGCTTAAGACTATAGGCATCATACAGGTGACAGAGAAAATCAGCTACTACCTGAATAGATGCTTCCATTGGATTGATACATCTCTTTGAGCACCATTCTGCAAATCTGTTGATTTTATAATTATATGCTCTGGAGGTTGACCCTCTTCTGGCTCTGGCCATGAAATTGGCTGCTTGCTCAGAAAGGCCCTCCTTAATCGTGGATTTTTTGACAACATCCATGCAGTCAATTGAAACATTGACGGATTGTTGTGGAGGGTCTTGCCCTGGAAGATAATATTGTCCATCAGAGGCAGAGGAACCGGATTGCAAACCAGAAGGTTCAGCAAATCTGTAAACCATGATCAGCTTGGCCAATTCAGGGCGATCAGAAGCACTTGGCATTCCTCCTGCTTGATCTTCTGAAGAATCCTTGGAATCAGGATTGTTGGAGGGTATGCGTATGCATACATTCCCTTCCAACTGATAGCTAGTGAATCTATTGCGATAGCGCTTGGATCTGGAATCGGAGAAACGTACGTCGTCATCTTCGCATTCTTCTTCATTGCGAACAAATCTATGTTGGGCTTTCCCCAATGATTGAACGGGTGATCCGCCACACATTGATTTAGTTGCCATTCCGTAGGCAGAATGCTCATCCCTCGGCTCAATGAGTCTGCTAACAGATTCAGCCTTCCCGGAATATGAACTGCTTTCAAGGTGATCATATGATCCATGCACCAGCAAAGCAGCTTCCATGACATCATACAGAGACTGGGCGACTTCGTTCCGCCCTGCTGGTTTATGTAACTTACTACTGTAGAGCTGTCTGAACGTATCATCACAAATTTTCCCTCCACTTCTTTTAAGAAGTGTTCCAGGCCTAGAATTACAGCCCGTAATTCTAGCATGTTGATATGTTCCTTTGACTGTTCCAGATTCCAAAGCCCTGATATAGTGGCTTCTTCCAGGCAAGCTCCCCATCCCTCCATCGATGCATCCGTAAACATCGCTACTTGAGGGTGGGGAGGGGTCAGCATGACCCCCGCCAGGAGATTTCCTCTCTCCATCCACCAATGAAAACTCATTGCAATTGGAATGTGGAAATAAGCATCCTTGAGATCTATTGATGCTGTCGACATCCCCTTCTCTAACCCCAACAACACCGATTTTATTGTTTCCATTTTGAAACCCAGTGTATCTATAAACTTGTTTAGAGGTTTGAGGCTGAGAATTGGTCTCCACCCCCCGGTGTTCTTTGTCACAAGAAACACGGTTGAATAGAAGCCCGGACAACCATGCGCCAGTTGAATTGCTTCCTTTCGAATTAGAGATTCTATCTCCTCTTCTATGCACAACCGCTTGTCTGGATCTCTTGGAATTTGAGTCCAGACCGGTACCAGAGACAGATGCAACGGTGGACCTCTTATCCATTCTGGACTGTATTCGCGCGAAAGCCATTGCAAGACTAAGCGGTCCTGAATTAACCGCTCCCATTTCTGAATGTGGCAAGTCAAACGACCTAGGGTTGACGGGGTGCCCATAAATTTTAGAAGTGGGAGTGTCTCTGGTACGAGTGACAACACGCGAGTGGTACCTGTGGTAACCGGAAAATTTTGTAGCCCATCAGGCCCGGTTACCACGTGCCGCTCCTCGCGCGCCATGCCCAGCGCCACGCGCACCACGGTGCGTGGGCTGCTGTCTGCGCTGAACCTGACCGGTCTGCTGGCCTCTGACAATGCCATGGTGAACCATTGCCACAACTATATTGGGATGAAGTTCATCCAAATACCAATGGTATGCACATGTTATCTGACAACATTATGAGTTGTATAAGAACAGTAATGAACATTCATCACGATTCTATTAAAATAACAGAGCCAAATCAGTACCATTACAATAGGAGCTACACCCAAAATGACACTAACCGTAAACGTAACAACAACTACACACAAAGAAACAACGGCTATTTCGCTGATATGTATGACGCCGAACCTGAGCAGGATTTTCATTTTGGGAGGAATATAGGGAGGAGCACAATGACTCATCATCTCAGGCAGAGTCACAATGCTGGAAACCAGTCATACGACAAAAATCAAAGCCTCTTCCAAATGTCTTTCAACTGAAACAAACCTTTTTATCAAACCAATTTCTTGACCTCATAGTTGACTATACAAGCGAAATAACAGACACATGTAAAAACTACCAAACAACTGAACAAGGATTACAGCAAACTAACCATAAAAAATATGAAAATAATTTTAGAAATCTGGCCACCAATGGTGAAGGTGCCTCTAATGAAACATTCCATCAATCTCTATTCAACGTTCCCATAAAATGTTTATACACAAATGCAGACTGTCTCCGAAACAAAATGACTGAATTAAAGCACATTATTAACATCAATAAATCGTTAATTATTATTATAACTGAAGTGAAGCCCAAACATTATAGAGAACTAACCCTAGAGGACTACAATGTTGATGGATATACCATACACCAAACAAATGTTGATAAGACAATAGGCAGGGGAATAATCATCTACACACATTCTTCTGTATGTGCTAGTGGTTCTGACTTAATCACACTCAGTCTGGATTGAGATAAAATTATATTCACGGGACAAGTTATTAATTGGGGGTATATATAGGTCTGACAGTGGAACAAGGGAAAACAATGAAAAACTGGTACAATTATTAAAACATGTTGCTACGCTACATTATAGCCATCTTTTAATAGTGGGTGACTTTAACTATCCTGATATCTGCTGGAACACATGGTCAACCACAAAAAATTAAATAAGTCAAGAGTACTTGTTCACTGAATGTATTCGTGACACCTACTTATACCAGCCTATAAATAGGCCCACTAGATTTAGGAATAATGTTACACCTAATATACTTGATCTGCTTTTAACCAATGAAGAAGAAATGATATCAGATATAGATTACCGGAGCCCACTCGGTAAAAGTGACCATTCTATTATCACATTCCATTTACATTCTTATCTGGCAGGAAAACCTGTGAAGAAAAAATTTCTTCTAGACAAAGGAAACTATAAAGAAATGAATAACAACCTCATAAATATAAACTGGACAAATAAATTTTTTGATTGCCCAGATGATGCTAATCAGCAATGGTCTTTAAACAGATACTAAATAACATGACAAATCGACATGTCCCATCAAATACCTTTAAAGATAAACCTAACTGGACTAAGAAAGGTGACATCCCATTAAACTACAATACTGTAGGTCAAATTAGGAAAAAATACAGATGCTGGGAAAGATTCCTTACAAACCGATCAAACGAAAATAAAATAAAGTATAACAGGCAACGCAACAGTCAAATCTCTGACTAACAAAATGCATAAAAACTATGAAAAAAATATAGCAAAAGCAGCCAAATCAAACCCTTAAAAGTTAAAACGAAACCTGGTACTTCTCCACTGCTGATAAATCCAGATAAACCTCAATGCACAGAAACTGACACAGAAAAAGCTGAGGTTTTATCATGTCACTCTTCAACCATTTTCACTGATGAACCAACCAACAACCTGCTAATCATTCCAGTTAGACCTATTAACATCACATTTAAAAACACTGAGGCACAAGTTTTAGCCCACCTCACCAAATTGAAAACCTCTAAATCCCTGAGTTCTTAAAGAACTATCTATCTCTGTAGCCAAACCTTTGTCAATCATATACTCAACTTCATTAAGAACAAAATCTGTACCAGGAGATTGAAAGGAGGCCCATGTAACAGCAATTTTTAAAAAGAAAGGCAGCCCCAAACTTGCAAGTAATTATAGACCCATAAGTCTCACCAGTGCAGCTTGCAAGGTTATGGAATCCATTATTAGAGAGCAAATAATGAGCCATATGAAATCAAATAAACATTTTAGTAAAAAACAATATGGATTTCTTACTGGACGATCAACCATGCTCCAGTTAATAAATGTCCTAGATGAATGGATTAATATGCTAGAGAAGGGTGGCACTGTGGACATTATCTATATGGATTTTGCTAAGGCATTTGATACCTTGCCTCACATCCATTTGATTAACAAACTAACAAGTTATGGCATCACAGAACCAGCCCTGGGATGGATTACATCCTTCCTGGTGGGTAGGCTTCAACGAGTATGTATAAACGACTCATACTCTCAATGAGCAGCCGTGACTAGTGGCATACCGCATGGCAGTGTGCTCGGCCCCCTTCTGTTTGTGATCTACATAAATGACAAGCCTGAACTAATACAAACATCTAGTCTATATCTTTATGCAGATGACACAAAGATCTTTAAGCATATTACAAAAGAATCTGATTGTGATGACCTGCAATCAGATCTGACAAGCCTGGAAATGTGGTCAAAAACATGGATGTTAAAATTCCACCTTGATAAATGTAATGTATTATCCATTGGTAGAGGTACAAAACAGAATTTCCAATATAAACTTGAATGTGATAATGCTAGCCATACTCTATCCCATGTGGACAACGAAAACGATCTCGGAGTCATCTTTGACTCGGCTCTCTCCTTTGATCACCACATTCAAAATAAAATCAATAAAGCCAACAGTATCATGGGCCTCATTAGACGGACCTACAAATATTTGGATAAAGAAAACTTTTTGCTATTATATAAAGCTTTTGTGCGCACCCCACATTGAATTTGCACGCCACATGCAGTATGGAAACCACACCTTAAAAAACATACACACTGTGAAAAATGTGCAGAGGCATGCAACAAAGATTATCCCTGGATTTCGCAATCTCAGTTATGAGCATAGGTTACGTTCTCTAAACCTCCCCACACTCACATACAGACGTCTGAGAGGGGACATGGTTGAAACATATAAGGTTTTGAATACCTATGATCCAAACACAGTACCAATATTAAAATTTGCTTCAAGAAATAGTAACAGGGGTCATTGTAAAAAATTATTTATCCAGCGAGCTAAATATAATATATCCAAGTTTTCATTTTATTACAGAATAGCAAAAGTATGGAATAGCCTAACTGACCAGATCGTTAATGCCCCGACCATTCAAAGCTTTAAAAACCGACTGGATAAATACTGGGACAATGCACAAATTAAATTTAACTTCGAGGCACCGCTACCATGAAGTAACCATTTCAAAACCTAGCGTCACTCATGCACCTGAATATATAGGCATGTACGGCCTGTGTTCAGTATTATCGATAATAATAATAATAATAATAATAATAATAATAATAATAGTGATGATGAAACGAAAACTGGTATTTTACAAGTTTACGGTTTATAAAGATGTTAATCTGTAATTTTTCTGACGTTTACAATAACACATTGGCAATGCAGTTTTATTACTCTACATAATAAGTTTACCGAATCAAAAGAGAATATAAATATGAGAAATTCGGCGACTAATTCTTAAAAATAATTTATCTTATTGTCTTTATGGATACCCCGTCCATTCGTTGTATCTGACACATTCATCATCATCATCATCATCAATTTCGACTCCAATCTAAAAATAGAGGCGTGGCTTCTACGAGAATACACCTCTAATGTATTGACCGGCCATCTTCTTCTTCTGTTGCTGGGAACAAACCTCCTTTATGTAGGAGCACCGCGTAATCGCGTAATACAAATGTTTTTTTGTACAATAATAATAATAACGTTCTGAGGACTAACTCCCAGTGAAATAGTTCGTAGGTTACTCTGCTAGTAGTAGTATAAGTTAAGTGTCTAAGAAGTTATGTACACGATTGTACTGATTTGTTCCTGGTGTATTAATAGATAGTTGGTTCGCTGCAGGTGTAGTTTGTAGATTAGTTGACGTGCAGTGTGTTCGAGTGTCAGCTGTAATGAAAGATTGTCAATATACGTGGTAGAGTCTAATTGAAGTTGTGTGAGCATATCAGGGTCGTTCTTTGCAGTTTCCCACTGGTCATACATTCCATTCTCCTTGAGGCTTTCTCCGATGTCAGCCAGATCTCTTCCAGATAGGAACAAATGGCTAGGATATACATTCTGTCTTCGAGAGATTTTGCAGAGGGGACAGCTGTTGTTCTCATACTGGTTGAACCTTCCACGGAGTGCTTGGAGTGGGTATGTTCCTGTTAGCAGATGGGCCATGGTTTAAACAAAGTTTATTTTTTAGTCTATGTGGAAGCACAATAAGACATGTCTTATGTGCGTATCTCCCACTTACGTACAAATATAGTTCATTAAATAACTCAAGTGGTGGAATAATAATATTGCCAACTGTCATAACAGTGATAACAACAATAACAGTAATAAAAATAAGAAGAAGAGGAAGAGGAAGAAGAAGAAAAAGAAGGAGGGGGAGGGGAGGATGGGGGAGGAGGTGGAGGAGGCGAAGAGATTTTGTAGGACCTTGAGGTGAGCTTTCTTGACACTGTTAGTAGATGACATTGATGATTGCCAGGAGAGATGAGGTTTGGTGATTGCACAATTGTTTGTGTTTATATATCTTGTCAATGTTTTACTTGCTAGTATGGTCCTGAGTTGAGTGTTGGCAGTGTTATTGATGGCAAGAGATACTATCCTTTTCCACTGGCTTTTAGATGGAGGATCAGCAAGAATCTCTAGTGCAGCTGGTAAGTTGTAACAGGTGATAACTCTGTCTGTTTGGACGAACCAGCTGTCATTATGGTTAGATCTGGTAATCAGTTGCCTGAGAGCGATGTTATTTTCCCTGGAGTCGGTGGCTCTTGCGGTATTTACTAACAAAGAAAGCCTATGCTTGTCTATCTCGGTATCAATTGGACGTGCACGCAGGATCATATATACAGGCCCATCTGCAGTTGAGATAGGTACGGCTCGAAGGCTCTTCAGAATTTTCTTCTCGTACACTTTTAGTTCTTGTATGTCCTTTTGAGTAGGATTTACTGCTTCGAGTCCGTAGATTCCTCTGGGCATGACAAATGTGGTCCAAATCTTGTATGACACTATTAGGTTAAGACATTTTGCACCATGTACTCCAGCACCAAATAGGGCATGCACAGTATTTCTGGCCTTTGTTATTGCATTGGCAGCATAGCTGTTGTTGTTCGCACATCTCAGTATCCCCAAGTGTGTGTACTCATCGACATTGTCCATTCCTTGTCCATTCATGGTAAATTGAATGGGTTCTGCACCTCTGGGAATGTTGAAGACAACCGCTTGGCACTTGGATAGCCCATTTACATAGCGCTCCCTATTAGCATGATTAGTTGCCATGTTGATTAATTACTGTAGATCTTGAGGAGAATTTGCCAGCAGGGTTTTGTGGTCAGCTACTGTTACTGTACCAATATACCCTGATCCTAGATGTAGGCCTTTGCCTGTGTGCTCTAAAGAGTGAAGGAGTGGGTCTGCATATATTTTGTGAAAGTCTGTCGAGGTCTTCCCACCTTGTAGTACTCCCTGCTTAAGTGTTACCTGTGGTGAAAGGTGACCTTGCCATTTCACACTGGCTGTCATCCCTTGGTACATTTGTTTTGTTATAAGCCAGAGATTGCTGTTGATTCTGGTCATGTATAGTCTTCTCAGAAGAGAGCTGTTGTAAACGACATCGAATGCCTTCTGAGTGTCCAAAAATGCAATGTACAATGAGAGCTTGTGAGATGTGCTTCTGTCATAAGCAAGGCGGCAATGTTTGGTGATTTGTGTTTGGTAAAGCCGTACTGCAGGGGACTTTGGGCAGACGTGAAAATATCTTTGGTTCTGTTGACGTATATCTGCTCAAATAGTTTGTGAGGATCGGTGAAATGGTAATTGTTCTGTAGTTGTCCGGAGCTTGTTTGGACTTGTTAGCCTTTTTGTGTATCGGAGTGATAACACCGGGTAGTAGGTTTCTGGGGGTATTCAGCTCTGGTTAGCATGGCATTGAAAATATTCAACAGTATGCTAGGAGGACTGGACCAGCATTTTTCAGGTGTTCAGCTCAGGTTTGGCGATTTTTTTGATTTAAAAAACAAAACAAAAAACAAATCGGATTTTTTTAATTTAAATCAGATTTCTTTTTATCTAAATCAGATTTTTTAGATTTAAAAAAAATTATTAGTAGCAAATTTGATCAACAAATGGTCATATCACTGTGACATTGTGTAGGATGCGTCATTGAAAAGGCCTGCCATCTTCCACTCAAGTCTAATTAACTAAGTACATGTACTAACGATTAATTATCTTTTCTTTCACAGTATTTTAACTAGAATTGTGCAGTCAATAGCATACCAGCGCAAAGGCCATGCTTTCACCAAATTTGACATTCTTCATCATCACTGCCCACCTCACCCCAGGGGCAGTCTAAGCCTAAGGTAAACATTGCCTACAGTGTGCATCTAACAATCCACAATCATATGAGTAACTCACATTGCAGATTTGCTTAATTCCGCCAACATTTTGTTCTACCCATGCACTCACTCCACCCCATGGGCAGAGCCTACTGTAAACAATGTCTCATAATCCTCGGTCATATGGAGAACTAATCTACCAAAGTTGGTTGAATTTTGCCAGCTTTGACTTTCTGGCCCATGGCTCCCACTGGACCCTGGCCCCACCCTTACCCTCTGGGTGGAGCTTAATGAAAATGTTGTCTTGCAGTTCGTAATCATATGGGTGGGGCTTATAATGTTACATATGTATGCATCTGTTTGAGAAAATATGCCTATTTATATCATGTAGGTACTCTTTAAAATAGAGGCATCTTCATAGAAGTGCCATTGAACATCTTCATATAATTGCCATTGAAGAGCTATTATATTGCTACATGAATTTGGTAAGAGGCACCATGGTGCATGTAGGAAATATTGAATGCCTTCATGGAAAAAGATATCAAGCAATTGCCAGTTACAGATGATTCATTACTGGGCTACTAGACATGCAGTAGCCATCTGTGATTCGTGCATCTGCTCTTCAGAGGGATAAAATCAAAATAATGTTTGATGCATACTTCATATTAAATTTCCTGGAAATGTGTTAGCACTCTCTATTTCCTGGAAATTGGTTACTTTATACTGTCCACATGAAAGAGATGTTGTCATTAACTTAAACACAGTCTGTATATGGTGTGTAAGTAGTGTGTACTCAAATATTGTCAAGCCATCCTACTCGCTCTTCGATGTGATTTTGCAGGAAATAATCTATTTCCAGTAAATAGAAAGAGCTCAAATATTTCCAGGAAATAAGTCGGATAAATGGACATTTTTTTCTTGGTACATGTACATGCATTTCACAAAATAGACACTATAGAACACATGATACCTGGAAGAAAAAGTTACCCAATCTGGTATTACTTTGAAAAAGTACCATCCAAGACAGGAACTGGGTATAGAGCAAAATGTAAATCTTGTCAAGTTGAGATACAGAGCCTAGTAGCACGCCTAAAAAATCACAGGGAGAAATGCAGTAGAGTTCAAGGTAGTGACAGTGCCATCGTTGAAGAAGATAAGGATGGTAAGTTAATATTAAACCACCTTGCTTGTAATATTACCAATGAAGATAAGTCAAATAATTTATAAGACAATTAAATGGGGAAAATTGGGTATTTTTGAGAATTTTTTCATGGATGTGTAAAGGGTCGGCTTCCCAGCCAGTCATGTCAATGAAAAGTTTTCAAAAAACATTTTTCCCTGAGCATAGGAGAAAATTTTCTATGAACGTGTTATCTCCATTGGTCTACATGGCCAGTGTAACATTAACCCTTTCAACAATAAATTCCTGAAAAGTAAATTCTTTACGATTCATAGGATATTTTGTTGAATATTTTGAACATAATATGATTGGAAGCCATTGCTGGTTTCTGTCAGATTATTTTCAAAATATTCAACAGTTTTCCTGCATGGTTGCCGTGAAAATGGGGAATTCATTGGTGAAAGGGTTAATTGCTAACAGAGTTCTTTTCTAAGATATAAATATAATGCTTATTCTTGTGTCAACAGATGCTTGCAAATGTTAAGGAAAATAGAATATGTATGTAATTAGATCAGTATTTCACGATTATATAGTATATACATGTATTTAATGTTCTGCAATAAGACAACAAGAATTGAATGTGACCAAATTGATCAAGAATCATAGAAATTTGCTCAGCCAAGGTGTTTTCCATAATCTCTAGAAGCCATAATGTCTCCTTCCAAGCTCTCTGTTTAATTGGTTAACATCTGCATAGACTTGCCATGGTACAGTACAATGTCGCATTCTTCTTCACATTGGTGTGTCATTAATTATTAACTGAACATTTATTAATTAAAACATTATTTTGGGCATCAAATTAAAAAGCTGCTAACACATTAAAGGAAATGAGTCAAATGACCAGGGGACTAATAAATGGTTGATAAATTTGTATAATAATCAACCTATAAGCACAAGTAAAAAGAATTTGAAAAAATATCAAAATAGCATTTATGCCACGCTGGCGGGAACCAGTTAGTGACACTGTTGGGCCTATGCTCTCTGGTGTATGGCAACAACTGAATAATCCTCTACAGCCAGTCATGTAATCTCAGTTATATTCATGTTAAGCTGATTAACCACTACATACTACACATAAAATACTGTCTGATTTTAAAGCAATTTGACTGAAAACCATTGTTTCGAGTGACTTTCAGTCACACAATTTCAAAATATTCAGCAGGTATCATTTTACGACACTGGAGAGAGCAGCATATTTTGAAATCAATTTGACCCAAACTCATCGATTTCACCAGAAACAGGGACTCTCAAATACATGTGTTTTCAAAATTAACAACAGTGAATTAACATTATCTAGAGGGATAATCACTATATATCGGCACCTCTAAAAATACTATTCGTATAGCTTACAAAACTATATTCAGGACTGCTTTCGACTTTCGTTCTTAATTCAGGTATGCGGTACCTGCACAGTTGACAGATGATGGAGCGCTTAGGACTAGCAATGACACGAATTGTTTGCAAGTTAAGCACTACTAGAGCTAGTAAATGTTTTTCCAAAATTAATCTGATTCATTTACATTTTTGCCGGAGTAGTAATTTAATATTGTATGAAATTAGCGAGAAACATCATTTGATAGTTTCCTTCTCCCTGCATTTAAACCTTGAAATCCCAGTGTCTCAATTTCATGAGAATTACATAATACAGATAAAAACTGTTGTAGATTTTAAAACTAATTTAACTGGAACTTGTTGTTGCCTTTTAATTTGGGCCTGATATAAATATCTGCTATACCAGTACATTAATTTAGGACATTTTTCTTTTTCAGACAGTCCACCAATTGAGTTAGGTTCATCTGACTTGTCCATGCCATCTATATCCACAGCAAAGAGACCAGCACAGCCTCAGCCCAACTTAAAGAAAAGCCCCAGTTTGGACAGCTTTTTTTGTCAAGACTTGTCAAGCCCACAACCACTCAAAAAGACGAACTTGATGAACAAGTAGCTACGATTGTATTTGCTACCAACCCTGCATTTCGTCTTGTTGACCATTCTCACTTTGTACAAATGGTTGAGAAGTTAAGACCTGGCTACACTCCTCCGTCTAGAAAGCATATCGCTGACAACTTCCTACCAATGGTGTATGAAAAGGCATATAGGAACTGTGCAGATGTACTTACTGAAAAAACTGTGTGTCCTGGACTGGATGGTTGGACAAACGTCCACAATGAACCCATAATATGTGTAACCATAACAACTGCAGGTGGTGACGTCCATTTATTTGACACAGTAGATACATCTGGAAAGCCACACCATGCAGAATATCTCACAAACTTAGCCAAATCCTCCATTGAGAAAGCAGATACAGATTTTAAGTGTTCCTCAACTTCAAGTTCTTTTAAGTGTTGTTACTGATAATGCAGCCAATGAAGCCAAAATGAGAAAGAACCTGGAAAACGGGAGTAAACTTATAACTTATGGTTGTTCAGCACATATGCTTAACGTTCTCATCGATTCATTTAATTTGCAGACGCCATTATTTTAGCTTCTATTGTCTTTACCGGGTTGCAATTGTTTGCATAAACCATTCTCGTAACGCTAATGCTATTCATTCGTCTTCTGGCGTCCATGGTGAGCGCGTAGTATGATAGTAAGTGCCTATAGTTCAAAACTAGTTTATATTTCCTATGGCGCAAGTGACATATGTATAACAAGTTTACTGAAAACTGTTAATGCCTATAGCAGCAACAACTTTCCATCAAATTGTTGTCAATATAATCAGCTGATAATACAATTGTCACTAAATAAAGATTTGATAACAATTTAGCTGAAAATCGTTGACGCAACAACTTTCAATCAAATTGTTCTCAAAATAATCAACAGGGCAGTCAATGTTGCAAGACGCGGTGAAGATATTTCGAGCAACTTTATTGAGTCATTTCTGACTAAGGCAGCAACAGCGGTCAAATTTTTCTCAGAATTATCAGCGGGCTAAATAGTTAGCCATATATGATATACGGAATCGAGACCCAGTCACAGATATGCTCAAACAATCTGTTCATTTCATCGTCAATCAGGATGTAAGCATATTATTCTATTCATGGTAGGCCAATGTCGGAGGCGATCGAGCACGTGCTGGTGGATTGCAGGATCCTTGTGAATATATTTCACACTGGAATACACGTATGATATAGGTCTAACTAATTGTGTATGCACTTGTTAGCTAACAAAACAGAAAGCACGCTGATTATTCTGAGAAAATTTTGACAACGCTGTTGCTGCCTTAGTCAGAAATGACTCTCAATAAAGTTGCTTGAAATATCTTCACCGCGTCTTGCAACATTGACTGCCCTGTTGATTATTTTGATAACAATTTGATTTGTAATTTTTTGAAATTTGACAACGATGTTGCTGCCTTAGTAAAAAATGACTGTCAATACAGTTGCTCGAAATATCTTCAGCAAGTCTTGCAACACTGATTGCCCTGCTGCTTATTTTAAGAACAATTTGATTGTTGAAAGTTGTTGCGTCAACGATTTTCAGCCAAATTGTTATCAAATCTTTATCTAGTGACAATTGTATTATCAGCTTTTTTTGTTGACAACAATTTGAGGGAAAGTTATAGCTGCTATAGGCAGCAACAGTTTTCAATAAACTTGTTATAAATATATTTGTTGTCACTTGCATCATAGGATATATATGACTAGCATTGTATTGTACTATGCTATGCGTACTATACACTCACTGTGGAAGCCAACAGAAGAATGACTAGCATTAGCGATACGAGAATGGTTTTATACCAACAATTGCTCACCGATGAAGACAATAGAACCTAAAATAATGGCGTCTGCAAATAGCTATCTAAAATGCTGGCTATACTTCTAGTTAGTTAAAGTATCCATAAAGCAATAAATAGTCCTAAATTTAGCTAGGATATGTATAGTTTATGAATAGATGAGAACTTTAATCTGTTGTCTCATGATTTGGAAATTCCCAATGTGAAGGAACATGTGGTCCACATGATCAAGTACTTCAGGTATAACCATTTTGCTGGGGCCCGATATAGAGAAGAAGGAGGACAATGTCTAGTAATGCCATAAGACGTAGATAGAACACAATGTCAGATTGCCTTAGGGTGTACATTTCCAACTGGCCAATACTGATGAAGGTATGTGAAGTTGATAGGGAAAATATTGATACAGTTGTAAAGAACAAAGTGGTTAGCCTTGGGCTAAAAAGGTCAGCTGAAGAACTTCTTGCTCGTCTGTCTCCAATAACAGTTGCTCTGGACAAGATGCAAAGTGACAGTTGCATGATAGCTGAAGCAGTAGACATTTGGAAGGAATTAGAGGGGAAGCTGAAGGACAGTCACAGTTCAGACAAAGAAATAATTAGCAAGTTTCAGGCTAGGTACAACCAGGTTATTACATCAGCTCATCTTCTCGCCAACTTGATACATCCTAACTTGCTGGGCAAAGCACTCACTAGAGAAGAACACAGCAATGGAGTATGCTAGTGAGGAATGCCATCTCATCCCATCATTATGAAGTTTCAGGCACGGGCACGTCCCTTTCAAGACTAAGTTTACAGAGGCGGTTACACAAGGTGTCACAACTGGAGAATGGTGGAAGTCTCATGGAGATCTGGTGGGCGAAGCAAACCTCTACATTGTCAACCAGCTTCTATCTGCTGTGGCCTCCTCTTCAGAAGAAGGGCGTGTTTTCAGTTCGTATGGTCTTCTACAATCCAAACTCAGAAACTGTCATGGAACCGATAATGCAGCTAAACTTGTTTTCTTGGTTAAGGCATTGAATAAACAAGCCCCTAAATGTTAAAGCAATGACATGTCTTCATTCCTGATCAAACTTCTCGATTACCTAGTATTATGGACCACCCAGCATCTTGTGACTTGACTTGCCTGAAAAAATTAATTTTCTCTCTACAATGTATAGTATATTCTGTTGAATATTCTGAACTTAATATGACGGGAAGCCATTGCTGCAGTGGCTTCCAGTCATATTAAGTTCAGAATATTCAACAGCTTTCCTGATTGTTTGCGCTGAGATTGAGATACATGAAATCGATCAGTCAATGGGTTTAACCCATTAAAATATAAGCTACTAGCATAAATCTGCTCATCCCAGATTGACCATTACAAAGTGTAAGAACTAGTGGCCACAATTTTCAAGAAATGTGGCAGCTAATCAATACTTAGTTCAGATTTGCAAATAAATGTTATGCATATATCGGTGTGTGAGAAAATGAAAGATAATTTTACAGCTTTTGCTTACATGATGGCAAACTAGATTTGAATATCTTGCATTGTCTGGTATGAACTATTTGGGACACCAGGACCCAGGTATTTAAAATAATTGCAAAATAAGAAACGGATCGACAAATGAACACTTGCTGTGGTGTGTCTGTGTCCCGGTGATGTAAGATCACCACAAAATGTTTGCGTCAATCCATTTCTATAGATTGCAACTTTTGTGTTGTGAATTAAGGCTCCTTGGCTATTAGACCACAGATGCACTTAAGCTTACATTTTGTGCTTTTTCCTTGTGACTCACAATGCCATGATCTATGAGTTGTCTGTAGTTTTTGTCGAACTGAGGGTTTGACTTAGAAGTTCTTAAGTTTTTGACATAGTTAGACCATCCATTGAGAATGTCGTCTCCTTCATAATCAGTGGCGTTCACAGTGAGAAAGGGTGTAGCAACATTGATATCAGTTTTTCCCTGTGCCCGAATCAGGTTGTAGAAGGTTTGTTGATCATTCTCATATGCTTGCATGATATTGTTTGTTGCATTCTGATCAACCCTGGCTTGAGCTTGTCTCTGTTTCTAGCTGTATCCTGTCTTTGCTTCTTTATACAACTGCCATGCTGGGTTATCAGGGTCTGCTTGTCTAACCGCAGACAACTAACAAATTTTTCCTAACTTGCCCTGGCTCTTCATAACTTTCCTGAGCCAATATATAAATGAAATAATAACTGAAAACAGCAGAATTTGGTTTGCGACACGAAAGTGGCCTAATGACTGATCTTCCCTAGTGTCGAGTTTGGAGGGAAGATGAAATTTCAGCCCACGCTTTCCTCCTTTTTATTTTTTGATGACGTCACAGGAGGGCGGATAACCACGCCCGAAGTTCTTGAGTGATTCGATCACTACCATATACTGGTTTTCAGAACTTTAATTTTTCTGGAGTCCAATTGTATATTCCCTTCGTAGAAGGAAGGCAAATATAGATATAAGAAGGTAGGATAGCCACTTTCATCTCCATTCCATGGGAAATCAGGTCTCCGATCAACATTAAAATTCAAAATACTTTTTCCTGTGGACGTTCACCTTTTAATTAGTGTGATGCGGTTTTCAAATTAGATGCTTATATATTTTCCTGTTCAAATTTCAGAGGTGTGGGAGAGCATGATTACATCAGCAGTTTTGACCCCGACTCATCACCTCTCGCCTCCTCCATCACGTTGTGGTCGCCATGTGGGAAGGCGATTCTCTTGTTTATAGTCTTTGTTCTAATTTACCAGAAAACATTTGTGATGATCACGTGATTCTTGTTTTGAAAGCACATGGTTGATCGGAAACTTAGATGGCTTTGTCTACGTGTCGAGAATTGCTATTACTGACTAGCCATTTTTGATGCGAAAAATGGAAGTATATTGCCGTTTCACTACCCTGTTCCTTAGAACAGCGTCCCTTTTCACATGCGTGATTTTAATAGCGCCTCCTCCTGTGTAAGGTGTTATATTCCTGCCCGTGTTGATTCTCGGCCGGAATTTGCAGGTAAGAGAATTTTTGAAATTCTCTGTAGTGTTATACTGTCTAAGTTTTGATGCCGCCTTGCTATCCCGCGTGCTAATGATTTGCATACGCGGTAAAATGGTTATGTTCTTAATCAAAATTATGACAGTATAGTTGACTGTAATCTATTGTTTGGTTTAAACAGATTCATGCTTGCGGACGCCAAGTCTACTGACCCCGCCAAGCTGGACTATATTTTCCAGTTCGGCAGACGGCCAAGCATCCTCCTCTGTGGGTAGGACTAGTCACACCACACCACACCTAGACCAAACTTAATTATTATAGTACAACTCGTAAAATGCATGCCTCAGTTGTACAGTTTTACAATACAGTCATATGGAGATTGTGAAGAAGTCATCCTGAGGGTCTGTGTCGTGTTGGTGAAGTTGATTGATATGCGTGGCTGATTATCTGTGGATGAATCTTGTGCCGTCGTGAAGTGTCAAAGGTTTTATTGCAGTTAAGGGGAGGGGGAGGGGCACTGCAGTGATTGCGGTGCCATCTTTATCAAACATAGAATGTATTCTCTTTATAATGGCCGAGCCTTTTAACAGGTGGGACAGAGGTACTTAGTGAGGATGACCAATACGTGAGCTGTCATAACTTGAATCAGACCATTGTTGAATTTCACGTTCTGTGCCTATCTCGTACTAGCTACCGATGACAGACTGAGGTCATTCAACTCTCTCAATAAAGACATCTGTTATTACGTGTGAATGAGATGTTTATTTTTAGCTGTTCCATGTCACTTCCAAGAGGTGGGTGTGTCCTTGTGACGTGTGCTGTTGATGGCTGCGATGTTTCCCTCCTCACCGTATGATCAGTTTTCCGTATACCGCGGTGGGGGAGGGGCTTGCACGGATGCAGTAGGTCATGTCCGACCTCTTACCTACTACCACATAGGGGCCTTTCCGCTGGTAACTCAATTTACTCAGCACATTTGCAGAACGTCGTGTATCGTGAAGCCAAACCATTTTTCCTGCCTCATACGGGTCTCCATGCACTCGCCGGTCATGCCATGTTTTCTGACGCCGGTGTGCAGTGGATAGAGATTTTCTTACTAACTCATGGCCTTGTTCTATCCTCTGCCGCATGAGCTCTACATAGAGGGTGAATTTTTCTCTCTTGGAATTCTGGGAATGGCCAGATCCAAGGGTAAGGCTAATTCACGGCCTAACATTAACCGAGCATGGGTATAACCTGTACTGGAATGTATCGAAGTGCGGTATGCCATGAGCGTGTATGGGAGACATAGTTCCCAATCGCGACAATCAAGGTGTGTTTTCTTAGTCAACATCACTGTGAGAGTTCTGTTGAATCTCTCTACCATCCCGTCGCCGCGCGGATGGTACGGTGTTGTACGTGTTTTGACTATATGAAACAATTTGCAGAGCTCAGAGATCGGCCGGGTCTCTAAATTACTTCCTTGATCGGGAGTGCAATTCATAGGGTTTGCCAAAGTGGCAGAACACATTGCTAGACAAGACCTCTGCTACTGTGGATGCCTCTTGGTCCGCTAAAGCGAATGCTTCTACCCACTTCGTAAAATAGTCTTGCAATATGAGGATGTATTTGTTTCCTTCATCCGTTGTATTCAAGGGTCCGAGCACATCAATAGCCACTCGCTCCCACGGTGCACCAACAATTTAAATCTGAAGCGGTGCAGTGTGGAGCTGGCCAACAGCGCGTCGTTGACACGAGACACATTTGGGACATATCCCGATCCAGTGGAATCTTTGTTTGATACGTTCCGCTGTTCTTTCAACGGCTAAATGTGCATCGCGGTCATGTAATTGCTCTAATATCATGACCCTAAAGGGCTCAGGAATTATTATCCAGTCGTTAATGTAACGGTTGCCATCATAGATATGGCACTCCTCAAACCTCTGATAATAATATTTAACCGTTGCGGATGATGGGCTGATAGATTCCTTAGGATGATGTACCCCCTCCTGGATCCATGCATATATTTGTCGTGTTTGCACGTCGGTTGCCTGTTCGTGAGCGACTCTCTGTATCCAACTCCACGCATTTTAGCTCAGGGAATACGGGAGACGGCTGTGTTGCATGTGTCACGTTGGTGGCCACTTCGTGTTCATCCTCGAACCTGATTCTGCTCAAGCCATCGGCATTTCCATGCAGCTTGCCGGGTCTATGAACAACATTGAAATTGAAGGCCTGCATGGATTCCTGCCACCGCGCTACTTGGCCCTCTGGATTTTTTAGGTTTCTGAGCCAGTGTAGTGAGGCGTGATCTGTACGGAGTGTAAATGGGCGGCCATACAGTGTTGGTAATATTTGACAAAATACACTGCAGTTAATAATTCTCTCTTCGTGGTCACGTAAATAGCTTCCGTGAGTGCAATTGGTGGCTGAGTGAGGAAAGGGCCAACTCGTCGTCGCTGCTGCTGTAGTTGCTTAGGCGATGACGGAGCTAGGGGTAACAATGGTGGTGTAACTGATGCAGGAGGGCGATACTGTGTGTTTGTATAAACAACAGTTTGGACAGGACTAGTGCAGTGGTGACAGAGGGTTACCTGTGCCTGCCACTTGGGACAATGCATCATTGGATGTTTGGTAGATGTGCAAAAGAAGCAATGGTGATGCTGTTGTTTGCCTCGTTGTGTGTGGTGCCTCTGTTTGCGGATCCATGATGCGGAGCGCTGACTGTTGTCCATGTCACTATTACTGCTGCTGGCTGCGGTGGGTGATGCTGATAGGGCCTGTGAATTGCATACCACTAAGGAGCACCGGGTGTTAATTACTTTGGTGGTGGGTTGTGGTGCTTTTAAAGAATGTTGTTTCAGTGGAGGTGCTACAACCAACTACTGCTGTTTTGCATAAAAAAGCGTTTGTGAGATGTGTTTGTTGTGGGGTCACAACTTTTCGCAAGGGGGGTGTTGGCGGTGCTGCGGATGCAGTATGCATCGTAGGCACCAACTTATGTGAAGCCGGGTGCGTGATGCCATGTACTGTTGTTGAGGAAGTGTTCTTAGTGTTTGTAGATGTATCCACCTGACGTTGCTGTCTGGAGACCATGGTTGAACCTGGTTGCAGGAGTGTGCACTGAGATGGCTCTGTAATCAGTGTCCGTTTGAATTTATCGGTGGCTCCGTCTGCAGTGTCACATTTTACCATTTTACCTATCTTTAGGGTTATGTTAAGAATGCCCAGAGATGCACTGCTGGCCGGTTAAAATAATATAATGTTTTCGCAGTGCTACCTACCTTGGCATGGATATTTACGTTAAATGCTATCCGAAGATACAGGGGTGTGTGTGTGTGTGTGTGTGTGTGTGTGTGTGTGTGTGTGTGTGTGTGTGCGGGATCAACACTAGTGTTCACCGCTCGGAAACCCCAATAGTTCCCAGTCAGATCGCACCAACGTGTCAAAAGCAGGTCCAGACAATTATAAGCCTTACGGCTGGAGGAACGTAGGAGGAGACAATCACTCATATATTAATAAGGAGGCCCTAAGGTAAATGACCAATTTATACCACCTAGCCGGTGTGCGGTGTTACATTTCCGCTACATCCGGAAAAGAGGCTTACACAAATGACTCCTAACGAGCTACCATTCCTAACTACTTTTAAACCTATCCTATCGAGCTAGAATAACCAGGTTTAGTCATTCTCATGTTCGGTTCGCCTAATGAGAATGTGAATAGTGACCTCAGAAGCTGGGGGAAAAAGGTGATGCAGATTTATTGTTGCTGTATAGTGTAGCCTAGAATACTGCGGTCCTAGTATTTTATATAAAATAAACAAAACAAGTAACTAGGATGGCTGCTGCCATATACATAACTAACTATCACAGTATTGACAATAAATAGTCACGTGACCTTGCGGTGCATGTTAGTCATCAGCACAAAACAAAGACAACATATACAGTAAAAATATAAACTATAAAATAGTCTCAGACGACTGGCCGGTACCTATTAGTCATCAGTACCTATGAATGCAAAAATATGATAATACACAAATACAGGTAGATGAGTACCTATTTGTCATCGTACGGAAAAAGTTCATAGATCACAGTAGATGATACGTCTCGGATGAGGAACGCGAGATGGCGCGATTCTGAAGCTGCTGGGCAGATGTCCGAAGATGAACTGTTGATGCGGCTCACTCTCAAGGACGGTGAAGAAGAACAATTGCGGTTGCATATGTCCACTAGATAGTCATATTACTTTAAACAGTATGACAAAAAGTTCTGTACTGTGGCAGAAGTTGGAAGCTGCCCTATAGTAATGAAGGTCTACAGTTGAAAGTTAAATAATGATGCCTGTGCATCTTCCGTATACACAGTACATGATGCACCGCATAGCTCGTGCGGTGCACCAGGCAAAGTCCCACTAGACTGTGGTCTAAAAGTTAAATGCTATACACAATACATAGCGTTGTTTGATTACCACTTTTTGGTGTGGTCCGGCAGATCTGATGAGTTGTCCACCAAGAATCACCACTTGTTCCATATACTACGAGTTCTTTACATCGGGCCGCAAGACCCATCCGCAGGAAGGCTCCTCTGAAGTTGTTGGAAGTGAGGGTTCCTTCTTTTAGATTTATTTATTTGCCCTCGGGTGATATCCTCCTGAGAGCATACAAAATCTTAGATGCGGATGCGGCGGTTTGTGTGCCAGAGACTAAGAGCTGAAATCCGAGAGGCACTGCTGGGGTTGCATGGTAACCACAGTCAGTAAGCAGTTGCCCACGTCTTGAATTGCTATGGCTACACAACTTACCACCCTTCTCTCTTGCCGAAGTGTGGATCTCGATTCTCAGTTCTTCGCTCCTTTTATACTCCGTCGTAGCCTGTAGCCAGTCAGCGTGAGAGCTGGTAGGGTATGGACATTATCACGTGATAAACATCCTCCTCATTCATTTAGTACATACATGCGCTTATGACGAGGGAAAAGCACAATCTGGATGGTGTCCAGAGGAAGCCATCAATATTCAGGATGGCATCCTGCGGATAGAGGGTGTGTCACACTCCTCGAAGGCGAAGGGCTCAGTGACGCTGCTCGAGCGTGTCAGGCTCACAAGTCCGCAACCAACCCATATTGTGCTAGAGCTGCGGCTTCTAGCTGGTGGTAAAGTGAAGCAGATAAGACCTGCCACAGATTGGATGAAGATCGGCATCGAGGATGGCACAGAGCTCAATATGACACAGATATTCTCGAGGGGTTCACCGTGTTCGGTTTAACCCTCCATATGGTTATACTACTGCTCATACCTGTGGTGGCTCCCTCACAGACAGCCATGATATTATATGTCAAGTGTGCCCACTTCCGAGATGAGCCTCAGTACAATCCCTTCCGCGACCATCTGCGGAAAAACATCTACAACTGATTTCACCCACGTGAGGAAATTGAGTCTACCTGTCACTTGTAGGGCGGGGTTGTCTGCGGCCACGGTTCCCACTACGACACCAGATTCTCTGTGTCACATGTGAACATGCTTGAGTCTGCGGAGGTGTAGTGTGGCATGTATTTGTGATCATCAGCATTATGTCTATCATCATCATCAGCATGCCTATCATCATCATCATCATTATGTCTATCATCATCATCATCAGCATTATGTCTATCATCATCATCAGCATTATGTCTATCATCATCATCAACATTATATCTATCATCATCATCATCATGTCTATCATCATCAACATTATGTCTATCATCATCAGTAGCATTATGTCTATCATCATCATCATTATGTCTATCATCATCATCTATGCCTCAGGGATTGAGGGCGGCAGGAGTTGAGGGCGGACTGCATCAGATCCTCTGTGTCACATGCGAACATGCCAGAGTCTGTCGTGGTGCAGATGGTAGGCACTTTAGTCTACCAAGTGAGCATTGTTGGGGCACCTGGAAAAATGTATGGCTAATCCCCTCACACTGATGTGACACCGGTCGTGACTACATTGTTTGATGTCGGAATAGATAACACTTTATTATTGATGTTGTTGTGTGTTGTGTTGGTGTTTGCTGTTGTTGTTGTTGTTTCTGTGCACAGAGTATGAGGCATCTTGAGATTGTGCACCAAGTATGATGGGATCAACTCCACCTGAGGTGGAGTTGCACTTTCTGCACTAAGCATTGAGACTCAGATATCAGAGAGATTGTGCACTGAGTATGATGGAGTGAGGTGGAGTTGCACTTTCTGCACTAAGTATTGAGACTCGGCTGTTTCGCTCTGTCAGAGCTCATTACATCTGGCTCCTAAATAGGCTGAATTATTGCTGGTTCAAATGATGTATAGGTGCTCTCCACCTCTATGTAACTGCTGTTCTTGAGTCTTCTTACTAATTTTCTGTTCCTTGCCTTTGGTTGATTAAATTCCAAATTAGAGACCATGATTGTATATCTTTATGTTTCCTCCATTATCCAGAATGCTTTGTAACTCCTTAAATATGTGTTGACATATTTCAGCCTTGCTTGTCCACCATTTAGTAGTTTCCTCAACAAGATGATTTGCTCTGTTACAGCATACTCAAGATATGCTGTGTCTAAGCTTACCGTTGGCACAGTAAAATCTGCTGTGATCTCCATAACTATAGTACATCTGACTTCTACAAAATTCAGTTTCAAATGCATATTATCAACTCATGATTCATCAACTCGTGATTCATCGACTCGTGATGTCTGTGACGTGAATCATTGTACAAATACGTCCGGTTTCAAATGCGTTATCAGCTAGCTCATGTTGATGAGAATGTAAAGATTTTGAACCGTTGTGATTATCGCCACACTTATTACAGGATACATTTATAGGTTTTTCATTATTGTTGGCATTGCTGAACACGATTGTAAATTATCTGTAGCTTAAGTAGCAGTTTTACTGTGTCCATTAGCACAGTCCGAAATATTAATCTTAAATTTAACCACTCAATTAGAAGGATCAAAGTCAATGAAATGATTAACCCTTTATAGTTCATTAATTTGATGATAACTTGATAATGATGTGGATGAAGGTTGTTGCTGGCTAGGTGCTTGAGTGTTCATGGGGTAATGACTTCCCGGCAACAACGTGAATTGCCACGGCAGCGTGTTCTCATTTGTTTACCATGTATTACGCAACAGAGTACACACATATGCATAGGTTGACTGTGAAAACAGTGTCAAACTATGCTATGTTATTCAGCTATATACACACACAAGCCAGATAACCTCGCTCAGCTCTCAGACAGAATGACCTATATCTTGACAAAATGCCATTTCTGTCAGTGGATAGCTTCTTAACTCCTGTACTGTTGGTGAATTTCGGGTAACTCGTCTACTACTGTTGGGATCATTAGATTAGGAGAAGCACGCCAGGACTCAAGCGACCTATTTGCATAGTCACCCAGGTTCATGTAATGATCTTGCCACCTTTTCCCGCCGTGCCGCACAGCCTACACCATGCATGTAACTCCATAGTTCTGGGGGGTAGCTGTAACTCCATAGCCATAGTTCTATGAGGTGGCTCATGTTGATCAGATTCGTCTCTGATGATTATACCTGTAAAGTGTGATCGGTATACCACTGAGGATGTGTCTCTAAATGGGTGTTCGGACAAGCTGCTGCAACGTTACCACGTCTCAGTTCTGACAGCCTACCTCCCTCCTGTAGTCACCGATTGGCAATCCTCTGTTCTGACAGCTCTCTGTTCTGGCAGCCCGTTATGTCCTAGTTATTAGCCGCAAACCTACTGATAACTGGCATATTACATCTAACACATAACACCAGCGAGATAGTGTTTTAAGCATTAGCTATTTTGTGTGCTTAGGCGCATCACATATTTTCTCAGGACACAATCCTGAGTTGGAATGTGTGGAATGTATGTGCATAATTACTTCTGACAGCCCACCTCCCCTCCTGTAGTCACGGATCGCAGATCGGCAGCTCCCACCACGTTCTGTTCTGAAACACTTATTGTATAACTACTGCAAAGATGATTGGTTAAATGCAACAAAGTATGCCTCATTCTTGCTAAATGGTAAATGTCATTAGTGTCTTTATGATTTTTATATTTTCCAGTGGAAATAGCTCTGGTGAACGTGAGCAGATCTTGTTGACCCTTTAACACTTGAATTTGTTCAAGAAAATTTCAATTTTTCTCTTAAAAATGTCCATTTGCAGACCGAGCGGATTATTTTTGAAAATTTACCACTGGAACAACTGGCTCGGTTATCGATCCAGTCATTCCAGTGGTAAATTCTCAAAAATTCTTGGTCTGCAAATGGACATTTCTCAAGACCACTGCAAAAGCCATTTTTTGCTGATATGAGTGTTAAAGGGGTAAATACGATTACAACTGAGGTATTCTCACATGTTTATCAATTCCCAAATTTTAACTGAATGTCTACACATTTTTAGGTCATCACACGAAAAACATATTAATAACATCAAGTGAACCACGATCCCAACACAAGTCCACCAACCCATTATCAATGTACCAAATTTGAACTGAATATGTCTAGCTTTTCACATAATCTTACAGAAATTATTTTTTGATGAAATTTAAGTTTGCCAGCGGAGATAACTCTGGTGAATATGGTGTTTTTCACTAAACAACCCTACGTCTCCGATCTCTCCAATATATCCACTGAAAAAGAATTACAAAAGATCCGGCCTGGACAATGTATTTTAAGGTTGAAAGAAACTCATGACACTGCATCTTTCCTATGTATATCAATTAGAAAAATTGCCAGTGTGAAAACTCTAAGATGCAGCATGGACAAGAAACAGATGATGCATTGACTGACAGATTGTGAGTGTAATCACATTATACAGGCCACTTAGTCAGGGCATATAAAACCTGAGTTTTATAGAAGCTTACAATCATTTTTACCTTTAACCTAACACCATTTAATGTTACTGTGCCGTCTCATGTCTCATATCGTCATGGATAAACATATGTCCTAGATCAGGTTGAACGATGCAGAGCTAAATGCACAAAATTAATGTTGAAAACATCAAGTTTTACATTAATGTTGCAGTGATGTTGACATTTAATCTTGTGACCTCAATGTCATTATGCTGTATCCCAATATAGTTCCAATATGATAAGCCAACCCTGAAATATAAGATGTTTTGCTAAGCGAAAAAACCATAACATTGGCAATGATGTCCGCACAGCTGTCATCATCAGCAAAATGATACCTCTGTCTCACCTCCTTCTTCACAAATGAGATGACAACTCTGAATGACAGATATTAAAGGATTTTCAACATTGTATATATCCTCATTTATTATTTACATAAGTTGTATTTACAAAGAAAATACATATGTAGTATTTACAGGTAATTTACAACTCTATACGAGTACCATGATTTAACAAGCATTCTGTAACAAGGGTCCTATTTTCAGATGCCTAACACAAGCTCCTGAGCCTACATGCACTGAAACGCAAACTGGCTCTTAACTTCTCATAACAAAGTAAAGTTTCAGTTGAATATGTTGAAGGAGATCACACAATAACGTTTCGTTCCAGTATGAGTCATTCAGACAATGTGAGCAGCAATAAGGTTTCTCTCCTGTATGAATCATTCACACAATGTGAGCAGCAATAAGGTTTCTCTCCTGTATGAATCATTCACACGATGTGAGCAGTAATAAGGTTTCTCTCCTGTATGAATCATTCACACAATGTGAGCAGCAATAAGGCTTCTCTCCTGTATGAATCATTCACACAATGTGAGCAGCAATAAGGTTTCTCTCCTGTATGAATCATTAACACAATGTGAGCAGCAATAAGGTTTCTCTCCTGTATGAATCATTAACACAATGTGAGCAGCAATAAGGTTTCTCTCCTGTATGAACCATTCACATAATGTGAGCAGCAATAAGGTTTCTCTCCTGCATGAATCATTCAGACAATATGAGAAGCAATATTTATATGGTTGCTCTCTTGTACGAATCATTCAGACAATGTGAGCAGCAATAAGGTTTCTCTCCTGTATGAATCATTCACACGATGTGAGCAGCAATAAGGTTTCTCCCCTGTATGAATCATTCACACAATGTGGGCAGCAATAAGGTTTCTCTCCTGTATGAATCATTCACACAATGTGAGCATCAATAAGGTTTCTCTCCTGTATGAATCATTCACACAATGTGAGCAGCAATAAGGTTTCTCTCCTGTATGAATCATTCACATAATGTGAGCAGCAATAAGGTTTCTCTCCTGCATGAATCATTCAGACAATATGAGAAGCAATATTTATATGGTTGCTCTCTTGTACGAATCATTCAGACAATGTAAGCAGCAATAAGGTTTATCTCCTGCATGAATCATTCAGACAATATGAGAAGCAATATTTATAAGCTTGCTCTCCTGTATGAATCATTCACACAATGTGAGCAGCAATAAGGTATCTCCCCTGTATGAATCATTCACACAATTTGAGCAGCAATAAGGTTTCTGTCCTGTATGAATCATTCACACAATATGCGAAGCAATATTTATAAAGTTGCTCTCTTGTATGGATCATTCAAACGATGTGAGCAACAATAAGGTGTCTCTCCTGTATGAACCATTCACACAATGTGGGCAGCAATAAGATGTCTCTCCTGTATAAATCATTCACACAATGTGAGCAACACTAAGGTTCATTCACACAATGTGGGCAGCAATAAGGTTTCTCTACTGTATGAATCATTCACACAATGTGAGAAGCAATATGGTTTCTCTCTTGTATGAATCATTCACTCAATGTGGGTGGCTAGCGCACACAGGACTAGATGAGCTACTGGTCTCGCAAGATTTTTGCCTCAGCCAATAGTTCATGTGTGTGGGTGATTCTGGTGAGGGATTCACCTTGCGAGGCCTTGTATTTGATATTTTTTGCCTCATGAGGTAAAAACCTCAACATTTGCGGACGTCCCGAGTTATGCGCTCAGATGCAGAAATCAACTGACCAATAAAAACACATGGTTTGTCCACCTAATTTAAAGGTGCACATTCACACCAGAATGCATGAAAATAAAATTGTTTAAATTGTATACGTTTAGAGTTTTAATTTCTACACCTCAATGTAATGAAGTGAATTAATCTTGATAAAAGCCAGAATTTGAAAGTCAAATTGGCGGGAGGGAAACAACGTCCTGAAAACCAGCACACCCTCGAAGAGACTAGCTCTTTTAATTTTCAAGAGATTTAAAACATCTGAAATTGTGTCTGAAACACAACCAGGAATAGAATTTTACATCGGATAATCGACTGATGAAGAGCGATTGATCAAAAGACAAATGCGCACCCCCCCCCCCCCCCACCCACCCACCCCCCTCTTTCTGAGGAAGGTTAGGAAAAAACGCTGCTCTAAATGACTAGCACATTCTCTAATACTTCAAAACAAGTATTACTAGACATTGGAAAAAGAAGAATTGTTTCATTTTAAAAAACCTTGAAAGAACCACAATTAAGAGACATAACCATCACCCTATTAAAAAAATATATAACATGACACAACCAACAAGACAAAAAAAAAATGGCCACATATACTGACCTCTGATGTCTGGAGCGCAGAAATCACCTCTTCCCCCAACGGGATGAAGATAATGTAACCGGAAATAGTAGCGATTCCTTACTAACAAATGTGATATTTGCAAATAGCAGAGGAGGAAAACTAATTACAAATAAATACCTCTGAATTATTTTCTGAGGACTGAGATGGCGAGCAGGTTGGAAGTGTCACGGAGATAATGGTGGGCAAAATTCGATTCACAGTGCCACTGGGCTACTGACATAATGTCTTCAACAGAAACATCATTAAATAATACCGTGGAAGTTACCACACGACAGACACTATGAGCCTTGGCTCTACCTACTTGTTTTCCAGTGGCTGTCTTATGACAGAATTGAATGCATTCTACTATCCATCTGGAAATAGTGTCTCTTGATGCCTTGCCATGGGGTTCAATATATGACAACCATAGGGAGCATTGGTCAGTCAGCCAAACCCGAGTCCTTTGCTTGTACTTATTTAAGGCACGGACAGGACACCATGCTTTAGCACCAGGATCATATCTGGTTAAGGCAGGTAAAATTATAGGTGGACACGGACATTTTAAAATTTGATTCTCAGCCAAGAAATTCAATCTCGGTAGAAGTTTAAGGCCTTCACCTGTAACGATAAAATGGTCAGGCACAGCAGACAAGGCATGAATTTCACTTCAGTGTCTGGCTGAGGATGCCGCAGTTAAAAATACAGTTTTAAGTGTCAATAATTTTATGGAAATAGCACTAAGTGGTTCAAAAGGTTTACCACTCAAAACTTGAAAAAACAGAGAAAGACTCCATGACAGTGTCTGTGGAGGATTTCTCGGTCTAAGATTGCCCATACCTTTGATAAGAGTATTTAGAACACATACTTCATCACTTCCCCTCTTTGCCAAGCAAGGGATAACAGTCAATAATGATGATTTATATCCAGCAATAGAATTAGGTTTAAGATTATAGGCATCATACAGGTGACAAAGAAAATCAGCTACTACCTGAATAGATGCATCCATTGGATTGACACATCTCTTTGAGCACCATTCTGCAAATCTGTTGATTTTATAATTATATGCTCTGGAGGTTCACCCCCTTCTGGCTCTGGCTACAAAATTAGCTGCTTGCTCAGAAAAGCCCTCCTTAATTGCGGATTTCTTAGCAACATCCATGCAGTCAACTGAAACAGTCAACTGAAACATTGATGTATTGCTGTGAAGGGTCTTGCCCTAAAAGATAATATTGTCCATCAGAGGCAGAGGAACCGGATTGCAGACCAGAAGGTCCAGCAGATCCGTAAACCATGATCGGCTTGGCCAATTCGGGGCGATCAGAAGCACTTGGCATTCCTCCTGTTTGATTTTCTGAAGAATCCCTGGAATCAAGATTGTTGGAGGGTATGCGTATGCATACATTCCCTTCCAACTGATAGCTAGCGCATCTATTGCGATAGCGCTAAGATCTGGAATCGGAGAAATGTACGTCGTCATCTTCGCATTCTTCATTGTGAACAAATTTGTTGGGTTTCCCCCAATGATTGAACAGATGATCCGCCACACATTGATTTAGTTGCCATTCCGTAGGCAGAACACTCATCCTTCGGCTCAATGAGTCTGCTAACAGATTCAGCCTTCCCGGAATATGAACTGCTTTCAAGGTGAGCATATGATCTATGCACCAGCAAAGCAGTTTCCATGTCATCATACAGAGACCGGGCGACTTCTTTTCACCATGATGGTTTATGTAACTCACTAATGTTGAGTTGTCTGAATGTAACAACACAAACTTTCCCTCCTCTTCCCTTAAGAAGTTTTCCAGGCCTACGATTACAGCTCGTAATTCTAGCATGTTGATATGCTCCTTTTACTGATCCAGATTCCAAAGCTCTGATATTGTGGCTTCTTCCAGGCTAGCTCCCCATCCCTCCATCGATGTATCCGCAAACATCGTTACTTGAGGGTCGGTAGGGGTCAGCATGACCCCCACCAGGAGATTCTCTCTCTCCATCCACCAGTGAATGTGATGAATGAGAGGATCCAACACTTGAATGCGCGAGTCCAGTGATCCTGAACTCTGCGTCCACTGAGTCATGAGAAACAGCTGAATCGGCCGCCTGCGCAAGGTCGCCTGAGGAATGACTGGCTCCATTGAAACCACCAGACCTAGCATTCTCAGGTAGACTCGTGCTAGAATATGACGACTGTTGCAAACCAATTGAATGCACGAGATTCTCCACTCTCCTGGGATGGATAAACATATCCCATCTCCAGATCAAAGAACATACCCAGGTAAACACACTTCTGGGATGGAGTGAGCGCTGATTTTTGAAAGTTGATTATCCAGCCTAAATCTGTGAGAGTTTTCAAAACTATCTCCAGATTTGCTGTCAAGCTTCCTGGGTTGTGTGCTTTTAGCAACCAGTCGTCTATGTAAGTGTGGACCGCTATATTTCTCCTGTGGAAGAAAGCTGTGATAGCAAGGACCACTCGAGTGAAGACCCTCGGAGCCTTCAAAATTCTGAATGGGAGAACTTTGAATTCCCATTAGCGTCCCTGAAAAGCAATCTCAGGAACCGACGAACTCCTTGCAATGGGAATGTGGAAATAAGCATCTTTCAAAGCTATCGAAGCTGTCCACATCCTCTCCTTGAAGCCCAACAACACTGATTTTATTGTTTCCATTTTGAAACTTGGTGTATCTATAAACTTGTTTAGAGGTTTGAGGTTGAGAATTGGTCTCCACCCCCGGTGTTCTTTGTCACAAGAAAAATGGTTGAATAGAAGCCCGGGTAATCTTGCGCCCGTTGAATTGCTTCTTTTAAAAGTAGAGATTCTATCTCCTCTTCTATGCACAACCGCTTGTCTGGACCTCTTGGAATTTGAGTCCAGGCCGGTACCAGAGACAGATGCCATGGCAGACCTATTATCCACTCTGGACTGTATACGAGCGAAAGCCATTGCAAGACTAAGCGGTCCTGAATTAACCGCGCCCACTCATGAATGTGGAAAGTCAAACGACCTCCCACTGGTGCACCTAGGGCTAACGGGGTGTACATAAATTTTAGAAGAGGGCGTGTCTCTGGTACGTATGACAACACCAGAGTGGTACCTGTGGTAACCAGAAATTCTTTTAGGCCATCAGGCCCGGTTACTGGTGCAGCCGGCGAGGTTTCTGAACCCGGCCGGCCTGCTGGCCTCGGACACTGCCAGCACCACCATGAGCGTACTGCTGTCGAACATTCGAGGGCTGAACATGCACATGTTCTCTGCGCAACACTTCAAATTGTGCGTGCAGCGCCCTCTGATTGTTGACCAAGTTCACTGTCTCTTGGAGGTGCCGACAACCCTCACCTCCAAACAGACCAGGGCCTGCCATCGGCGCATGCAATAAGCGCGACTTGAGCTCCTGGGATGGGCACAAATTGTCCAGTGCAAACGTACGCCTCATCCTCAGTGACTTCATCACCGACCTAGTCAAACAGTCCAACCATCCTGGATGACTCGTTGGACTGTCACTTGACTACGCTGCTGGTAAACCGAGGCTGCTACTACCCTTGATAGCAGTTGAGAGACGTGAGACAATGCACTGATTGCTCCTCGTGAACTCTCCTCGGTATCACGCAGTGCAGCGTTTGCTGAGCGCATTACGCCCGAGCACAGCGCTCCCGTGTCAGCACAAGAGCCTGGCCATGTGTATTCAACCAGAGCGGCGCGGACGAAGCGGCGTGGATGACCGCGCTCGGTCTGGGCGCTAGACCATACCGCGTGTACTGACAGGCAGTAACTCGGCAATGTCTAGCAACCTCGTGGTGGGGCCTTCACGAGGCGACCTTTCAGTCTAATCGACTCCTCTGAGCGATTGAGCCGAGGTGGCCAACGGCTTAGCCTGTAACCACACCCGGGGGTTACTGGCGGCTGTTTCATTCACGGAGAGCTCTGGTCTGACAGCGACGAGCCACGCGCACGCGTCAGACAAGTCCTCGTCCGTGGCCACCTGCGAATTGCTGACGAGCAGCGGGCCTTTGTCATCTTCAATGGCATTCGCAGGTGGGGCCGTGGTGGAGGCTACTGACATACTCGACTGCCCGGGGAATGCATACAGGCCTGTGAGGGCTGGCATGACATTCTCCACTTGCAGCCCGCGCATCGGGGCTGCGCTCGTGTGAGGGACATAGGCCACACTAAACGAAATCACGGATTTCTTTTTTCACGAGAGTTGATACTTACCTCCCACTAAACGAAATCACGGATTTCTTTTTTCACGAGAGTTGATACTTACCTCCCTAATACTCTTTGATATTGCTAAATATCGGCTTTCACTCAATAAAACACTCAGATTAAAAAAGTTAGGTGCCCCTACTGGGCAGGGAGTCAGATGACAGGCAGGCGGATGCCAGCCCCACCACCGCGCATGCGCCGACTAGTACTTCCTCTGACTAATTTATTGGCTGACACACATGCAACTATTAAGAGCCTGAAGACCGAGCCTCTGTGGGGTGGAGAGGCCGGGTCCGTATTAGGGAGGTAAGTATCAACTCTCTCGTGAAAAAAGAAATCCGTGATTTCGTTTATTTCACTTCAAGAGTATACTTACCTCCCTAATACTCTTTGATATTGCCAGAATCTGACAGGGAATTCGGCGGGAGGGAGGCGAGGTCAAAAGACCAGCTCTTCCCTATACGCTTTTCTGCGTTTAAGGCACTTAAACTTCTGAAACTGTGTGAAAACACAGTCAGGATTTGAAAAAACATCGCCTAACACAAACCGATGGATGAGAGATGACCGAATGTCATATGCGCGGCCCCCCTCCCCCCCCCCCCCCTTCCTGGGAGGAAGACTCGAATGACCTCAATGTCCCATACACTCTCTACGTACAAGTGCCAGGTTTTTCATTATTGTTGGCATTGCTGAACACGATTGTAAATTATCTGTAGCTTAAGTAGCAGTTTTACTGTGTCCATTAGCACAGTCCGAAATATTAATCTTTAATTTAACCACTCAATTAGAAGGATCAAAGTCAATGAAATGATTAACCCTTTATAGTTCATTAATTTGATGATAACTTGATAATGATGTGGATGAAGGTTGTTGCTGGCTAGGTGCTTGAGTGTTCATGGGGTAATGACTTCCCCGCAACAACGTGAATTGCCACGGCAGCGTGTTCTCATTTGTTTACCATGTATTACGCAACAGAGTACACACATATGCATAGGTTGACTGTGAAAACAGTGTCAAACTATGCTATGTTATTCAGCTATATACACACACAAGCCAGATAACCTCGCTCAGCTCTCAGACAGAATGACCTATATCTTGACAAAATGCCATTTCTGTCAGTGGATAGCTTCTTAACTCCTGTACTGTTGGTGAATTTCGGGTAACTCGTCTACTACTGTTGGGATCATTAGATTAGGAGAAGCACGCCAGGACTCAAGCGACCTATTTGCATAGTCACCCAGGTTCATGTAATGATCTTGCCACCTTTTCCCGCCGTGCCGCACAGCCTACACCATGCATGTAACTCCATAGTTCTGGGGGGTAGCTGTAACTCCATAGCCATAGTTCTATGAGGTGGCTCATGTTGATCAGATTCGTCTCTGATGATTATACCTGTAAAGTGTGATCGGTATACCACTGAGGATGTGTCTCTAAATGGGTGTTCGGACAAGCTGCTGCAACGTTACCACGTCTCAGTTCTGACAGCCTACCTCCCTCCTGTAGTCACCGATTGGCAATCCTCTGTTCTGACAGCTCTCTGTTCTGGCAGCCCGTTATGTCCTAGTTATTAGCCGCAAACCTACTGATAACTGGCATATTACATCTAACACATAACACCAGCGAGATAGTGTTTTAAGCATTAGCTATTTTGTGTGCTTAGGCGCATCACATATTTTCTCAGGACACAATCCTGAGTTGGAATGTGTGGAATGTATGTGCATAATTACTTCTGACAGCCCACCTCCCCTCCTGTAGTCACGGATCGCAGATCGGCAGCTCCCACCACGTTCTGTTCTGAAACACTTATTGTATAACTACTGCAAAGATGATTGGTTAAATGCAACAAAATATGCCTCATTCTTGCTAAATGGTAAATGTCATTAGTGTCTTTATGATTTTTATATTTTCCAGTGGAAATAGCTCTGGTGAACGTGAGCAGATCTTGTTGACCCTTTAACACTTGAATTTGTTCAAGAAAATTTCAATTTTTCTCTTAAAAATGTCCATTTGCAGACCGAGCGGATTATTTTTGAAAATTTACCACTGGAACAACTGGCTCGGTTATCGATCCAGTCATTCCAGTGGTAAATTCTCAAAAATTCTTGGTCTGCAAATGGACATTTCTCAAGACCACTGCAAAAGCCATTTTTTGCTGATATGAGTGTTAAAGGGGTAAATACGATTACAACTGAGGTATTCTCACATGTTTATCAATTCCCAAATTTTAACTGAATGTCTACACATTTTTAGGTCATCACACGAAAAACATATTAATAACATCAAGTGAACCACAATCCCAACACAAGTCCACCAACCCATTATCAATGTACCAAATTTGAACTGAATATGTCTAGCTTTTCACATAATCTTACAGAAATTATTTTTTTATGAAATTTAAGTTTGCCAGCGGAGATAACTCTGGTGAATATGGTGTTTTTCACTAAACAACCCTACGTCTCCGATCTCTCCAATATATCCACTGAAAAAGAATTACAAAAGATCCGGCCTGGACAATGTATTTTAAGGTTGAAAGAAACTCATGACACTGCATCTTTCCTATGTATATCAATTAGAAAAATTGCAAGTGTGAAAACTCTAAGATGCAGCATGGACAAGAAACAGATGATGCATTGACTGACAGATTGTGAGTGTAATCACATTATACAGGCCACTTAGTCAGGGCATATAAAACCTGAGTTTTATACAAGCTTACAATCCTTTTTACCTTTAACCTAACACCATTTAATGTTACTGTGCCGTCTCATGTCTCATATCGTCATGGATAAACATATGTCCTAGATCAGGTTGAACGATGCAGAGATAAATGCACAAACTTAATGTTGAAAACATCGAGTTTTACATTAATGTTGCAGTGATGTTGACATTTAATCTTGTGACCTCAATGTCATTATGCTGTATCCCAATATAGTTCCAATATGATAAGCCAACCCTGAAATATAAGATGTTTTGCTAAGCGAAAAAACCATAACATTGGCAATGATGTCCGCACAGCTGTCATCATCAGCAAAATGATACCTCTGTCTCACCTCCTTCTTCACAGATGAGATGACAACTCTGAATGACAGATATTAAAGGATTTTCAACATTGTATATATCCTCATTTATTATTTACATAAGTTGTATTTACAAAGAAAATACATATACCATAAAAATTTAACTAAAGGACGCATTTTTTTGGGTCAAAATACATCTACTAGAAAGGGGGGTGCGTCCTATAATCGAGAACATTCCTTCCGCACATTTTGGGTCAAAATCTTTCTTAAAAATTCACAGATTATACCACGGAAATTGAACTAAATGTTACCCTAGACAACTTGCGCCGCCTGACGACTATGTTTAATGTATACTAAAAAACCACCAAGCGGAAGTGAAATTATTAAATTGGGGCGCCTAAATATTGCTTATTCTTTAATACATATCACTTATTACATCAAAATTAATACAGAATTTGACATAAAATGGCGTCGAGAAAAGATACGTGTATAAATCACGTGATTCGCCTCCAATCGCAAAAGATCTTTATTCTAATTAGAGCGAGTACTCGGATCTAAATATTCTGGACTCAGAAATTGCTATATATCATCATTGCGCAATAGGAACTGAATGTTCCCGTTACCCGTTTGATAACCAACTCCCGTTAGCGCATAAGATTACACAGCGCCTCCAATCACAAAAGAGCCAGATAACCAACTCCTGTTAGCGCATAAGATCGCACAGCGCCTCCAAACGCAAAAGAGCCATTACAATCTGTTTCTATCACGAGATTTGTATGTTTTCAAGGAGACATTTTATGCCAAAATTAGATTGATTTTGATGTAATAAACAATCTTTATTGAAGATACACGCTATTTAGGCGGTCCTATTTAATAATTTCTCTTCCACCATGATAATTTTAATCATGCATTAAACGAAGTGCTGAGTGATGGTTATTTTTGATACCAATTTTCGATTTTTTAAAGGTGTTTTTTTTTAATTTAACAGCGTCTTATACTTGATTATAAGTTTTTTGGCGGATTTTGGTCAAATTTGGGACAGCGTCCTATATTCAAGGGTGGCCTTTAGTCGGGAAATTACGATAATGTAGTATTTACAGGTAATTTACAACTCTATACGAGTACCATGATTTAACAAGCATTCTGTAACAAGGGTCCTATTTTCAGATGCCTAACACAAGCTCCTGAGCCTACATGCACTGAAACGCAAACTGGCTCTTAACTTCTCATAACAAAGTAAAGTTTCAGTTGAATATGTTGAAGGAGGTTACACAATAAGGTTTCTCTCCTGTATGAATGATTCACACAATGTAAGCAGCAATAAGGTTTCTCTCCTATATGAATCATTGACACAATGTGAGCGGCAATAAGGTTTCTCTCCTGTATGAATCATTCACACAATGTGAGAAGCAATAAGGTTTCTCTCCTGTATGAATCATTAACACAATGTGAGCAGCAACAAGGTTTCTCTCCTGCCTGAATCATTCAGACAATATGAGAAGCAATATTTATAAGGTTGCTCTCTTGTATGAATCATTCAGACAATGTAAGCAGCAATAAGGTTTCTCTCCTACATGAATCATTCACATAATGTGAGCAGCAATAAGGTTTCTCTCCTGTATGAACCATTCACATAATGTGAGCAGCAATAAGGTTTCTCTCCTGTATGAACCATTCACACAATGTGAGCAGTAATAAGGTTTCTCTCCTATATGAACCATTCACATAATGTGAGCAGCAATAAGGTTTCTCTCCTGTATGAACCATTCACATAATGTGAGCAGCAATAAGGTTTCTCTCCTGTATGAACCATTCACACAATGTGAGCAGCAATAAGGTTTCTCTCCTGTATGAACCATTCACATAATGTGAGCAGCAATAAGGTTTCTCTCCTGTATGAACCATTCACACAATGTGAGCAGCAATAAGGTTTCTCTCCTGTATGAACCATTCACATAATGTGAGCAGCAATAAGGTTTCTCTCTTGTATGAATCATTCACACAATGTGAGCAGCAATAAGGTGTCTCTCCTGTATGAATCATTCACACAATGTGAGCAGCAATAAGGTTTCTCTCCTGTATGAATCATTCACAGAATGTGAGCAGCAATAAGGTTTCTCTCCTGTATGAACCATTCACACAATGTGAGAAGTAATAAGGTTTCTCTCCTGTATGAACCATTCACATAATGTGAGCAGCAATAAGGTTTCTCTCCTGTATGAACCATTCACATAATGTGAGCAGCAATAAGGTTTCTCTCCTGTATGAACCATCACACAATGTGAGCAGCAATAAGGTTTCCCTCCTGTATGAATCATTCACACAATGGGAGCAGCAATAAGGTTTCTCTCCTGTATGAATCATTAATACAATGGGAGCTGCAATAAGGATTCTCTCCTGTATGAACCATTCACACAATATGCGAAGCAATATTTATACGGTTGCTCTCTTGTATGGATCATTCAAACGATGTGAGCAACAATAAGGTGTCTCTCCTGTATGAACCATTCACACAATGTGGGCAGCAATAAGATGTCTCTCCTGTATGAATCATTCACACAATGTAAGCAGCAATAAGGTTTCTGTCCTGTATGAACCATTCACACAATGTAAGCAGCAATAAGGTTTCTGTCCTGTATGAACCATTCACACATTGTGAGCAGCAATAAGGTTTCTCTCCTGTATGAATCATTCACACAATGTGAGCAGCAATAAGGTTTCTCTCCTGTATGAACCATTCACACAATGTGGGCAGCAATAAGGTTTCTCTCCTGTATGAATCATTCACACAATGGGAGCAGCAATAAGGTTTCTCTCCTGTATGAATCATTAATACAATGGGAGCTGCAATAAGGATTCTCTCCTGTATGAACCATTCACACAATATGCGAAGCAATATTTATACGGTTGCTCTCTTGTATGGATCATTCAAACGATGTGAGCAACAATAAGGTGTCTCTCTTGCATGAATCATTCACACAATGTGAGCAGCAATAAGGTTTCTCTCCTGTATGAATCATTCACACAATGTGAGCAGCAATAAGGTTTCTCTCCTGTATGAACCATTCACACAATTTGAGCAGCAATAAGGTTTCTCTCCTGTATGAACCATTCACACATTGTGGGCAGCAATAAGGTTTCTCTCCTGTATGAATCATTCCCACAATGTGAGAAGCAATAAGGTTTCTCTCCTGTATGAATCATTCACACACTGTGAGAAGCAATAAGGTTTCTCTCTTGTATGATATTCACACAATGTGAGAAGTAATAACGTTTCTCTCCGGTATGAATCAATCACACAATGTGAGAAGCAATACGGTTTCTCTCCTGTATGAATCATTCACACAATGTGAGCAGCAATAAGGTTTCTCTCCTGTATGAACCATTCACATAATGTGAGCAGCAATAAGGTTTCTCTCCTGTATGAACCATTCACACAATCTGAGCAGCAATAAGGTTTCTCTCCTGTATGAATCATTCACACAATGTGAGCAGCAATAAGGTTTCTCTCCTGTATGAACCCTTCCCACAATGTGAGAAGCAATAAGGTTTCTCTCCTGTATGAATCATTCACACACTGTGAGAAGCAATAAGGTTTCTCTCTTGTATGATATTCACACAATGTGAGAAGTAATAACGTTTCTCTCCGGTATGAATCAATCACACAATGTGAGAAGCAATACGGTTTCTCTCCTGTATGAATCAATCACACAATGTGAGAAGCAATACGGTTTCTCTCGTGTATGAATCATTCACACAATGTGAGCAGCAATAAGGTTTCTCTCCTGTATGAACCATTCACATAATGTGAGCAGCAATAAGGTTTCTCTCCTGTATGAACCATTCACACAATGTGAGCAGCAATAAGGTTTCTCTCCTGTATGAATCATTAATACAATGGGAGCTGCAATAAGGATTCTCTCCTGTATGAACCATTCACACATTGTGGGCAGCAATAAGGTTTCTCTCCTGTATGAATCATTCCCACAATGTGAGAAGCAATAAGGTTTCTCTCCTGTATGAATCATTCACACACTGTGAGAAGCAATAAGGTTTCTCTCTTGTATGATATTCACACAATGTGAGAAGTAATAACGTTTCTCTCCGGTATGAATCAATCACACAATGTGAGAAGCAATACGGTTTCTCTCCTGTATGAATCATTCACACAATGTGAGCAGCAATAAGGTTTCTCTCCTGTATGAACCATTCACATAATGTGAGCAGCAATAAGGTTTCTCTCCTGTATGAACCATTCACACAATCTGAGCAGCAATAAGGTTTCTCTCCTGTATGAATCATTCACACAATGTGAGCAGCAATAAGGTTTCTCTCCTGTATGAACCCTTCCCACAATGTGAGAAGCAATAAGGTTTCTCTCCTGTATGAATCATTCACACACTGTGAGAAGCAATAAGGTTTCTCTCTTGTATGATATTCACACAATGTGAGAAGTAATAACGTTTCTCTCCGGTATGAATCAATCACACAATGTGAGAAGCAATACGGTTTCTCTCCTGTATGAATCAATCACACAATGTGAGAAGCAATACGGTTTCTCTCATGTATGAATCATTCACACAATGTGAGCAGCAATAAGGTTTCTCTCCTGTATGAACCATTCACATAATGTGAGCAGCAATAAGGTTTCTCTCCTGTATGAACCATTCACACAATGTGAGCAGCAATAAGGTTTCTCTCCTGTATGAATCATTAACACAATGTAAGCAGCAATAAGGTTTCTCTCCTGTATGAACCATTCACACAATTTGAGCAGCAATAAGGTTTCTCTCCTGTATGAATCATTAATACAATGTGAGCAGCAATAAGGTTTCTCTCCTGTATGAACCCTTCCCACAATGTAAGCAGCAATACGGTTTCTCTCTTGTATGATATTCACACAATGTGAGAAGTAATAACGTTTCTCTCCGGTATGAATCAATCACACAATGTGAGAAGTAATAAGGTTTCTCTCCTGTATGAACTATTCACACAATGTAAGCAGCAATAAGGTTTCTGTCCTGTATGAACCATTCACACAATGTAAGCAGCAATAAGGTTTCTGTCCTGTATGAACCATTCACACATTGTGGGCAGCAATAAGGTTTCTCTCCTGTATGAATCATTCACACAATGGGAGCAGCAATAAGGTTTCTCTCCTGTATGAATCATTAATACAATGGGAGCAGCAATAAGGATTCTCTCCTGTATGAACCATTCACACAATATGCGAAGCAATATTTATACGGTTGCTCTCTTGTATGAATCATTCACACAATGTGAGCACCAATAAGGTTTCTCTCCTGTATGAATCATTCACACAATGTGAGCAGCAATAAGGTTTCTCTCCTGTATGAACCCTTCCCACAATGTAAGCAGCAATAAGGTTTCTCTCCTGCATGAATCATTCAGACAATATGAGAAGCAATATTTATAAGGTTGCTCTCTTGTACGAATCATTCAGACAATGTAAGCAGCAATAAGGTTTCTCATCTGCATGAATCATTCAGACAATATGAGAAGCAATATTTATAAGGTTGCTCTCCTGTATGAATCATTCACACAATGTGAGCAGCAATAAGGTTTCTCTCCTGTATGAATCATTCACACAATGTGAGCAGCAATAAGGTTTCTCCCCTGTATGAATCATTCACACAATATGAGCAGCAATAAGGTATCTCTCTTGTATGAATCATTCACACAATTTGAGCAGCAATACGGTTTCTGTCCTGTATAAAATTATTGAACGCCATGTACATGATCATGTTTATAAATTTCTCTGTCAATATGGGTTACTGAATGAGTCACAGTCAGGCTTTAGACAAAAACACTCATGCGAAACCGCTTTATTAAAACTTGTTGAAGTGGCGATTTTCAATAGACAATGGTGATCTCATAGGAGCTATCATGATAGATTTAAGAAAAGCCTTTGATCTTTTAAATCATAATATTCTCTTGCAAAAGCTTGCCATATATAAATTTGAAACAGGATCACTAAAATGGTTTTCGTCATATTTAACCGATAGGCAGCAATATGTCTCAATTGCTGGAAAGATCTCTAAACATGTATCAACCCACATCGGAGTCCCTCAAGGATCTGTATTAGGTCCACTCTTATTTATCTTATATATTAACGACCCTCCACTCTGTACATTTAGTAATATAGATATGTATGCTGATGATACTACTTTGCATGTTAACAGCCGAAGCACCTCTGAAATACAAGAACAGTTAACAAAAGATATGAAATCTGTACAGAAATGGTGTTTAAATAACAAAATGTTGCTTAATGAGGATAAAACTAAACTGATGATGCTTGGCACTAATCACAAATTGAAGAGCATAACAACAGATATTGTAATACCTAATGAAAATGGAAACTTAAATACTGTAAAATCGGATAAACTCCTTGGCCTTCACATTGATAGTACACTCTCATGGCAAGAACACATAAGTAAAATCTGTAAAAAAAAAGTCTCTTCCTTAATATACATGTTGAAAAAGAACAAGAATTATATGAATGTTGAACAAAGGAATCTATTCTATAAAGCTTACATCCTTTCACATATAGATTACTGCTCTATCATCTACTATCATTCAACTGATACATTAGTATACAAGCTGGAAAAACTACAAAAGAGAGCAGCTCGTATAATACTAGATGCCCCTTTTAGAGAACCAACTGAACAACTGTATAAACAATTGAATTGGACTACATTGGCTAAGAGAATAAACCTCAAAACAAATAGCATGACTTATAAAGCCTTAAATGACCTTACTCCAAGTTATATTAAGAACTTGTTCAAATATGTAGAAGATACACATTCCCTTAATTTACGTTCAAAAACCTTTGGTCATCTACATCTTCCAAAATTTAAATCTTGCTATGGAAAAAAGAGTTACACATATAAAGCAGTTCAACTCTGGAACGCACTACCTCAAAGCATTACACAATCTCCGACTCTATCATCATTCTATCATAATATGCAGAAGTATATGAATTCACATTAACCCTTTAATGAAAAATTTGGTCAAAATAAATTGTGACTCTATTCGCATGTCGGGTGAAGACTGTTTCTGAAAATTGACTCCTGGAATGGCTGGTTCGGTTACCGAGTCAGTCATTCCAGTGGTAAATTTTCGGAAATAGTCTGCACATTTCTCAAGACCACTGCAGGGATCGGTTTGGGTCGGCTTCGCCATAAAATGGTTAATATACTAAATAACTGAATACTCAGTATTATGGATTCAAGGGAGATAACTGTTGAAAATTATATTTTGAGTCATTTCTCCCCTGGACATATCCAGTGAGTTAATGGAAACTTGTTCATATTAATGTATATATGTAATATAAAAATGTGTGAGTGAGTGAGTGAGTGAATGAAGGACTGAGTGACTGACTGTGTCAGTGTGTGGGTATGTGTATAAGTGCATTTATGAGTGTGCTTGTATGTATGTGTTTGCTGCTTATTTAACTGTATATAGTTTATTGTGTTTGGGAGGGCCTCAGGAAGATCAGTTTACTGATGATATACCCTCGATAAATAAAGATTATTATTATTATTATTATTATGAATCATTCACACAATGTGAGCAGCAATAAGGATTCTCTCCTGTATGAATCATTCACACAATACGTGAAGCAATATTTATAAAGTTGCTCTCTTGTATGGATCATTCAAACGATGCGAGCAACAATAAGGTGTCTCTCCTGTATGTGAGAAGCAATATGGTTTCTCTCTTGTATGAATCATTCACTCAATGTGGGTGGCTAGCGCACACAGGACTAGATGAGCTAGCGGTCTCGCAAGATTTTTGCCTCAGCCAATAGTTCATGGGTGTGGGTGATTCTGGTGAGGGATTCACCTTGCGAGGCCTTGTATTTGATATTTTTTGCCTCATGAGGTAAAAACCTCAACATTTGCAGAAATCAACTGACCAATAAAAACACATGGTTTGTCCACGTAATTTAAAGGTGCACATTCACACCAGAATGCATGACAATAAAATTGTTTAGATTGTATACGTTTAGAGTTTTAATTTGTACACCTCAATCTAATGAAGTGAACTAAATCTTAACCAGGGAATGAAATTAACAGTGGTCCTATAGCCCATGGCTAGTGGATTTTGGTGGGGGCTCCCATAAAGTCATAAAGCAGTAGCCCAATGGGCTACCTATTTTTCCAGCTCTAAACGTATATATGATGGAAGTGGCTAATACATGACAAAAGAAAAATGTACTGCACGATTTACCTGAATTATGAAATGGTAGGAACATTTGTTACCGGCTCATCTAATTTCAAACTGGAGGTTATAAAGATCTACGCTATATCAAACACTGAAAATGTGATGATGTGACGTGAAGATTTTCATAAACTATTATTACTCTGGAATGCTGGAGATGGCTTCGCAGAGTATCTAATTTTCAGAATTACTGGGAGAATACCAACAGACTGCACCACCACCCCCACCACCCTTTATTGCTCGGGGCTACTAGATTTCAGAGGGGGCTACTAAGAAATCTGGCAAAGTAGCCCCGCAGGCTAGTGGAATTTTTCACTAATTTCTTTCCCTGTCTTAACATATGATTTAATTCCATATTAATTTTATATATATATATATATATATATATATATATATATATATATATATATATATATATATATATATAATTTTAACTGTGAATTTTATACTAGCTCAGCACATTCCTCATCGTGTGCGGTGAGACTCAAGAGCTACTAGGGCAAAAAACTCACAGAGGCCAGTTGCTCAGCTAAATTGTCCCGTGTGTGCTAGCCATTAGGTTTCTCTCCTGTATAAATCATTCACACAATGTGAGCAGCAACAAGAACGACAATCAGATATTGCTAAAGTATGCACCGCCATCCCCACCCCCTACCTTTTTGGTACTTTTCATCACACTCTACGGATGTGAATCGTAGAATTTATCTGCAACAGATCATAGAAAATAAGAAAATTTAAAAAATTTCTTTTTCACGAGTGAGATGACATACTTACCTCTCTAACACTCTTGATATACTAATATAGTGGCTCTAAATTCAATAATATTCAGAATTATAAAACGTTAGGTGCCCTTACTGGGAAGGTGGAATGTACACAGTCATGCACATGTCAGACCCCACCTCTGCACATGCGCATACTGGAACTTCTGTTACTAAATATTGGCTGACATAGAAGCAACTATTCAAATAACTGAAGGACCAGGCCTCCGTGGGGTGGAGAGGCCAGGATCCTGTTAGGGAGGTAAGTATGTCATCTCACTCGTGAGAAAGAAATTTGATAAATTTTTTTATTTCACATCATGAGAACATACTTACCTCCCTAACACTCTTGATAAAAGCCAGAATTTAAAAGTCAATTTGGCGGGAGGGAGGCAAGGTCCTGAAAACCAGCAGACCCTCGAAGAGACTAGCTCTTTTAATTTTCAAGAGATTTAAAACATCTGAAATTGTGTCTAAAACACAACCAGGAATAGAATTTTGCATCGGATAATCGACTGATGAAGAGCGATTTATCAAAAGACAAATGCGCACCCCACCCCCTCTTTCTGAGGAAGGATAGGAAAAAATGCTGCTCTAAATGACTATCACATTCTCTAATACTTCAAAACAAGTATTACTAGACATTGGAAAAAGAATAATTGTTTCATTTTTAAAAAACTCTGAAAGAACCATCATTAAGAGACATTAACCATCACCCTATTAAAAAATATATAACATGACACAACCAACAAGACAAAAAAAAATGGCCACATATACTGACCTCTGATGTCTGGAGCGCAGAAATCACCTCTTCCCCCAACCGGATGAAGATAATGTAACCGGAAATAGTAGGGATTCCTTACTAACAAATGTGATATTTGCAAATAGCAGAGGAGGAAAACTAATTACAAATAAATACCTCTGAATTATTTTCTGAGGACTGAGACGGCGAGCGGGTTGGAAGTGTCACGGAGATAATGGTCGGTAAAATTCAATTCACAGTGCCACTGGGCTACTGACATAATGTCTTCAACAGAAACACCATTAAATAATGCCGTGGAAGTTACCACACCACAGACACTATGAGCCTTGGCTCTACCTACTTGTTTTCCAGTGGCTGTCTTATGACAGAATTGAATGCATTCTACTATCCATCTGGAAATAGTGTCTCTTGATGCCTTGCCATGGGGTTCAATATTTGACAACCATAGGGAGCATGGGTCAGTCTGCCAAACCCGAGTCCTTTTCTTGTACTTATTTAAGGCACGGACAAGACACCATGCTTTAGCACCAGGATCATATCTGGTTAAGGCAAGTAAAATTATAGGTGGACCCAGACATTTTAAAAATTGATTCTTAGCCAAGAAATTCAATCTCGGTAGAAGTTTAAGGCCTTCACCTGTAACTATAAAATGGTCAGGCACAGCAGACAAGGCATGAATTACACTTCAGCGTCTGGCTGAGGATGCCGCAGTTAAAAATACAGTTTTAAGTGTCAATAATTTTATGGAAATAGCACTAAGTGGTTCAAAAGGTTTATCACTCAAAACCTGAAGAACCAGAGAAAGACTCCATGATGGTGTATGTGGAGGATTTCTCGGTCTAAGATTGCCCATACCTTTGATAAGAGTATTTAGAACACATACTTCATCACTTCCCCTCTTTGCCAAGCAAGGGATAACAGTCATTAATGATGATTTATATCCAGCAATAGAATTAGGATTAAGTTTATAGGCATCATACAGGTGACAAAGAAAATCAGCTACTACCTGAATAGATGCATCCATTGGATTGACACATCTCTTTGAGCACCATTCTGCAAATCTGTTGATTTTATAATTATATGCTCTGGAGGTTCACCCCCTTCCGGCTCTGGCTATAAAATTGGCTGCTTGCTCAGAAAAGCCCTCCATAATTGCGGACTTCTTGACAACATCCATGCAGTCAATTGAAACAGTCAACTGAAACATTGATGTATTGTTGTGAAGGGTCTTGCCCTGGAAGATAATATTGTCCATCAGAGGCAGAGGAACTGGATTGCAGACCAGAAGGTCCAGCAGATCCGTAAACCATGATCGGCTTGGCCAATTCGGGGCGATCAGAAGCACTTGGCATTCCTCCTGTTTGATTTTCTGAAGAATCCTTGGAATCAAGACTGTTGGAGGGTATGCGTATGCATATATTCCCTTCCAACTTATAGCTAGCGCATCTATTGCGATAGCGCTTGGATCTGGAATCGGAGAAATGTACATCGTCATCTTCGCATTCTTCATTGCGAATAAATCTGTTGGGTTTCCCCCAATGATTGAACAGATGATCCGCCACACATTGATTTAGTTGCCATTCCGTAGGCAGAACACTCATCCTTCGGCTCAATGAGTCTGCTAACAGATTCAGCCTTCCCGGAATATGAACTGCTTTCAAGGTGAGCATATGATCCATGCACCAGCAAAGCAGTTTCCATGTTATCATACAGAGATTGGGCGACTTCGTTTCACCATAGCGGTTTATGTAAGTTACTAATGTTGAGTTGTCTGAATGTATCAACACAAACTTCCCCTCCTCTTCCTTTAAGAAGTGTTCCAGGCCTACGATTACAGCTCGTAATTCTAGAATGTTGATATGCTCCTTTTACTGATCCAGATTCCAAAGCTCTGATATTGTGGCTTCTTCCAGGCAAGCTCCCCATCCCTCCATCGATGTATTCGTAAACATCGTTACTTGAGGGTGGGGAGGGGTCAGCATGAACCCCACCAGGAGATTCTCTCTCTCCATCCATCGGTGAATGTGATGAATGAGAGGATCCAACACTTGAATGCGCGAGTCCAGTGATCCTGAACTCTGCGTCCACTGAGTCATGAGAAACAGCTGAATCGGCCGCCTGCGCAAGAATGACTGGCTCCATTGAAACCATCAGACCTAGCATTCTCAGGTAGACTCGTGCTAGAATATAACGACTGTTGCAAATCAATTGAATGCATGAGAGATTCTCCACTCTCCTGGGATGGATAAACATATCCAATCTCCAGATCGAAGAACATACCCAGGTAAACAAACTTCTGGGATGGAGTGAGCGCTGATTTTTGAAAGTTGATTATCCAGCCTAAATCTGTGAGAGTTTTCAAAACTATCTCCAGATTTGCTGTCAAGCTTTCTGGGTTGTGTGCTTTTAGCAACCAGTCGTCTATGTAAGTGTGGACTGCTAAATTTCTCTTGTGGAAGAAAGATGTGATAGCAAGGACACCCCGAGTGAAGACCCTTGGAGCCTTCAAAATTCTGAATGGGCGAACTTTGAAAAGCAATCTCAGGAACCGACGAAAACTCCTTGCAATGGGAATGTGGAAATAAGCGTCTTTCAGATCCATCGAAGCTGTCCACATCCTCTTCTTGAACCCCAACAACACTGATTTTATTGTTTCCATTTTGAAACTTGGTGTGTCTATAAACTTGTTTAGAGGTTTGAGGGTGAGAATTGGTCTCCACCCCCAGTGTTCTTTGTCAAAAGAAACACGGTTGAATAGAAGCCCGGGTAATCTTGCGCCCGTTGAATTGCTTCTTTTAAAATTAGAGATTCTATCTCCTCTTCTATGCACAAACGCTTGTCTGGATCTCTTGGAATTTGAGTCTAGGCCGGTACCAGAGACAGATGCAATGGCAGACCTATTTTCCACTCTGGACTGTATACGCGCGAAAGCCATTGCAAGACTAAGCGGTCCTGAATTAACCGCTCCCACTCCTGAATGTGGAAAATCAAATGACCTCCCACTGGTGCACCTAGGGTTAACGGGGTGCACATAAATTTTAGAAGTGGGCGTGTCTCTGGTACGTGTGACAACACCAGAGTGGTACCTGTGGTAACCAAAAATTCTTTTAGGCCATCAGGCCCGGTTACAACACGCTGCTCCGCACGTGCTGCACCCAGCGCCATGCGCACCTCGCTGCGTGCCTGGCTGGCTGCGCTTGGAGCGCTGGCTGACGTACAGCAGCACACTGCTGCTTGTGCAGCCGGTGAGGTTTCTGAACCCGGCCGGCGTGCTGGCCTATGACACTGCCAGCACCGCCATGAGCGTACTGCTGTCGAAGTCGAGGGCTGAACACACACGTGTTCTCTGCGCAACACTTCAAATTGTGTGTGCAGCGCCCTCTGATTGTTGACCAAGTTCACTGTCTCTTGGAGGTGCCGACAACCCTCACCTCCAAACAGACCAGGGCCTGCCATCGGCGCTTGCAATAAGCATGACCTGAGCTCCTGGGACGGGCACAAATTGTCCAGTGCAAACGTGCGCCTCGTCCTCAGTGACTTTGTCACCGACCTAGTCAAACAGTCCAACACCAGGTTGATACCATCCTGGATGACTCGTTGGACTGTCACTGGACTACGCTGCTGGTGAACCGAGGCTGCTACTACCCTTGATAGCAGTTGAGGGACGTGAGACAGCGCACTGATTGCTCCTCACGAACTCTCCTCGGTAAAACGCAGTGCAGCGTTTGTTGAGCGCATAGCGCCCGAGCACAGCGCTCCCGTGTCAGCACGAGAGCCTGGCCACGTGTATTCAACCAGAGCGGCGTGGACCCTAACCCTAGGCACTAGACCATACCGTGTGTACTGACTGGCAGTAACTCTAGCAACCTCGCGGTGGGGCCTTCGCGAGGCGACCTTTCAGTCTAATCGACTCCTCTGAGCAATTGAGCTGAGGTGGCCAACGGCTTAGCCTGTAACCACGCCGTGGGTTACTGGCAGATGTTTCATTATAGGAGAGCTCTGGTCTGACAGCGACGAGCCACGTGCACGCGTCAGACAAGTCCTCGTCCGTGGCCACCTGCGAATTGCTGACGAGCAGCGGGCCTTCGTCATCTTCAATGACATTAGCAGGTGGGGTCGTGGTGGAGGCTACAGCCATACTCGACTGCCCGGGGAATGCATACAGGCCTGCGAGGGCTGGCATGACATTCTCCACATGCAGGCCGCGCATCGGGGCTGCGCTCGTGTGAGGGGCATAAGCCACACTAGTGTGCTCCGGGTCGTCCGTATAAGATTCCACGGCTAAGCGTGGTATCTTATATGGGCGGCCGTCCGCTCCAAATCGGCCCACAGGTTGAATCATGAAACCCGCTCCCGAGGGAACGGTACCATAGGTGCGAGCAGCCACACTCCCCATGAGGGGAGTGTAAACGCTCACATCCATGGCTTCATGATCATCCTGTGGGTCGAGCAGGTAGTCTTCGTCATCTTCCAGGTCAGGAAAGTTAGACTCTGGGTTAGCAAAGAAAGCTAACACAGACTGACCAGGAGAATGCCCGTAGGCAGATGACGAGGGTACTCCGCGAGTGATCGTGGTCAGGCCCGCTGGTCAGGTCCCACCTGATGCTACTCGCGCCACTGGATCACCAGGCGATGCAAACATCAAGCCTGGGTTCAAATCAGCTGCCCCTGGATCACTAACTTTGTTCGAACTAGGAGGGCATAATCCACGGAATGTCAGGCATCAGGTCCTTTAAAGTCCTGCGCATCTCACTCACTAAGTCTACCTTGAAGGCATCCAGATCACCCTTCTCCTTCCTCAACCTCTTGCCGTCCTCTGCCATCAACTTTGCCTGGGAACAGAAGAATTCAGAGGTTAGATCCAACCCCCCACCACTCTTTACAAATAGCACATTTCTTAGATAGACTACAATCGGTGCAAGATGGGCAGAGGTTGGGGAAGAATCTAGCCTTAAGATGCTTCATACAAGATGGACATGATGACTTCTGCAAAGGAAGACATACGAAGAGAATAAGTATTTTAGTTTGTTAATTTAGTTAAAAAAATTTTAAATAAAGAAACAAACTCGAGAGAGAGAGAAGACAACCACTTTTATTACTGACAACCCCGAAGGGACAGATGTCTTCATAAAAAAATAAAGAATAAAAACCACAGCCAGGGATAACATGAGAATGTTAGAAAGAAGAGAGAGACTGATTATGGCACCCAGTTATCTCTAAACATTCATAACATAATAATGATAATGACATCAAGCGATCCTCTATTTTTAAAACAAGATTATGACGTCAAGGAAAAGGGAAAAAACTGGCAAAAGCCCCATCAAGGGGAGGAGATATCAGATTATGAATGCAAGAAATACCTAGGACTACATACATTCATCACTCAGGAATAATATAATACTATAATTATATATCTGAGAACCCGTGCACAAACACAAGAGAGAACACAGTGCCATAAGGATGGCAGCAAAAAATTGATAAAGATTTCAAATAATTAGGTGCCATAACTAATAAACTCCCTTATCCTGAGCACAGGTAAACTATCCTCTTGTGAAGAAATCATGTCCATACCATCCGCCGAGTCTGTAGAGTCTGATGACGGGGATGGGACAAAAGGGGGGGGGGGGGGAGATATTATTCGTTTTATATCTCCGACCCGTAGACATATCTGATCATGTCAGAAAAAAGAGACGTGATCAACTTCTGAGTGAAGAACAGGACCTCTACCATCCTAAGATGAGCCTGTGGACACAAAGACACAAGGGATTAGTAGAACTTAGGCGCTGGGATAATTTAACAAGGATTCTCAATGCCTAAAGCGTGCTAATGCCAGGTCGGCCGCGAACGAAAACCAGTAACATATAAAAGCTACAAGTCTTTAAATAAAATATGGAACAATATCACCTTAATGGATGATAAGGCAGACTCCTCTAAAGCTTTGGATTCAGCCATAGTGAAATGGATGAAAGAAATTGAGAAAATTCAACAAAAAAGAGCTTGAAATTGTTTTAATGTTGCTGATAAGTCAATATATTAGAAAACGGAAGTACCAGTATGCGCATGTGCAAAGGTGGGGTCTGACATGTGCATGACTGTGTACATTCCACCTGCCCAGTAGGGGCACCTAACTTTTTATAAGTCTGAATATTATTGAATTTAGAGCTGATATACTAGTATATCAAGAGTGTTAGGGATGTAGTATGTTATCAATAGGTGAAAATTGAAGCATTTGAGTTCAGTTGTGAAATGCTACACATTTCATGGAAGGAAGTCAAACAATTACGTCCTAACTCAGGTGAATGAACCACAGTCTGCTCAACAAAATCAAACGATGGAAACTGCAATACTTTAGTTACATCTGCATGACGGGTAAGGGAATGTGAGCATAGAGAAATGTTTAATGCTGGGCGTGACACCTGGAAAGCATTGTAAAGGATGCCCCAGGCATACATAGGTGCAGCTACGACATCACCCAGTTGGCATCCTGAAAGCTACCTGATCTTGCTCATCAAGCAGATGACCACGAAAACTGGAGGCTTTCCACCGAGCTCCCCAGTGGCCTGCGATATGATGGACCAAAGCACGAGAACTCATGATTATAAAACACTTTGTTCTATAAAAAATTTTAATTTATATATATCGGCACAGAATACAACTCGCTTATCAAACTGGCTGGCATGTCTTTCAGCAAATAAAGAAGCAATAAAGTTTCTTTCCTTTATGAATCACTTCTGTTCACGATGCATCAAAATCAACAGATCTGAAATAAATATCTTTGACAGACTTCATAAGTGTTGGTAATTTCCATCACGGAGTGATTCACTGGCAACCTGAATGAAAAAATAATAATTTAATGTGAGGTATTTCAAACAAGCATATTCACTTTGTTTTATCAATAAGATTCCACAACTGACCAAGCCTATGTAGAAATTCCTTAATGTTATGCTAAAATATAGTTTTGTAGTTTCAATTTGAACAAGCTGTGAAATATTAGTTACCTGGAACACCCATTTTTATGTTAAAATCATATTACCATTTACAAACCTAATAAAACATTCTCTCTTAAAAATCCAAAGTGCCTATTGGTTTTATCCAACCTAGCTTCTCTCTTTATTATAATGAGATTTTATGACATCTTTTTATCCTAGCAATGGACCCTTTCAGTTTTAGCTATGGCCCGCCCATTTCCAGCTCACTCGATCGATCCTATCAATTTCCAGAAAACTTTACAGGTAAGCTGTTAAATATTTTGAAACTAATTTGACTGGGTGCTGTTGCAGTTAAATTAGTTTCAAAATAATATTCAACAGAATGTTTATTAAATGGTAAAGACGTAGAATTCGTACACCATGTCGGACTATTAAGCGTTAAAGATGGCCTAAATCGAATCATTCATGGCATAATTAATTATGACATCATCCTACACATCACTTAGTTGATGATGATGTCATATGATGGATGGATAAACTGGAAGGGTCCATTGTCAGAACCCCACAATGGCGAATAACTGACCACAGCTTATCCATGGTTTATTAAACCCATATACAGCTCTTCAAATGGCACTATTTTAATGTAAACTAACAGGATTTCATGTTATGATGTTTATACAAGTATGAATTAACAATTTAAGCAACCTCACACCATAACAAAAATGACTACATCTTTTTACGTCACAAACAAAATGGTGACTTGCGTCTCAAATGAGATTTAAAAATACTTTTCATCATATAAACAAGAGCTCCGCAAATGCATAATACCCTGTCCTGATGACAAACCAATGAATGAGAGCTTCTGGATTTCGGATTATTATCGATTTCGATATGTTTCTTCCTTAGACCCAGTCCAGTCATACTATAAAGTTTCAAAGCAATCCGATAAACAGTAATCGTGGCCATCTTGGATTTCAGATCATCGTCAATTTTGATAGGTTTTTTCCCCCAGACCTAGCATTTTCAAAGTGATCCAATAAGTGGTAACAGAGTTATCATATGGAAACCAATTTTCAAGATGGCCATCTGGGTCTGGCGGCCATCTTGGATTTTGATCATTGTCAACTTCGATAGCTTTCTTCCCCAGACTTAGTCCAACCACCCCATGTAGTTTCAAACTGATCCCATAAACGCTAACAGAGTTATCATCGAGAAACCAATTTTCAAGATGGCAACCGGTGGCTGGAGGCCATCTTGGATTTCGGATCATCGTAAATTTTGATAGGTTTCTTCCCCAGACCTAGTCCAACAACCCAAAAACAAGTTTCAAAGCAATTCGATAGATGGTAACGGAGCTATAGTCCGGAAACTACTCTGGTGCTCATCCACCCATCCGCTCGCCCAGACAGCGCCATCACATAACAGAAAGCCAATTTCTTGGCATGGTATAATTAGAGAAATACTCAATATTAACGAATTAGAAGTGCGCATCTGGAAAATCAGCATTTGAACAAAGACCATATTATTTTTTTAAACTTAGCGATTAAAACACATTAAATAGAAAATCAGACATCTGCATCATAAGAGACACATTATTGAGGGATATTTTTAGTGAAACATCCATTTAAGATAATCCTTAAGAGTTAACACATTGATCTACTTACCTTAGTGATGGCTTTTTTTAGAACAGTGTTTTGGTGCAGCATTCTTCTATGAAAGAAACATACACGAAATTATAAATTAAAATAAGTGATATGTATTTAATGGGTTCACAAGTAACCTCTGAAGCAATACTAGAGTTTTAATAATGCAGTGTCATACTGACCTATTTTTGATACTACATGTGCAATGCGTTAATACACCAAGGTTGCTTACTATATAAAAAAAACCCTTGAAGCCGAGACATGAATATTCTAGGATGTTCAGTGAATCATGAAAAGTAGGTCATGCTGACTTACTTTTTATAGTTACTGTATACCAAAAACTCTTAAATGTACAGCGTGGACAAGAATTTTATATGATTCTCAGTGAACCATGAAACGTAGGTCATGCTTACCTACTTTTGATATATGACACACTGTTACACTAAAATGCATTAATACACCAAGTTTGGTTAATGTATGCACAAATCTGAAAATATAGCCTGGAAAACAAATCTTCAATACAGTTCAGTGAACCATTAAAAATAGGTCACACTGACAAGGCATATCAGCAAACTAATGTATGCTCCCCGAAGGCATTATCCGCAGGGACACGTGAAACTATATTTCTCTGTACTGTTCAGTGAACCATGATAAGTAGGTCAATTTTAAACTTTTGTTTGATAACATAGACCCTATGGCTATTTGGGAGTTAAAAACTATAAAAATATAGGAAATATGGCAGGTTTTGGCGCTAATATAGGAAATACAGGAATTGCTAAACAAAATTAAATATAGGAAATATATAGGATCACTTGTAGACCTGTGGTTCTACTGAGGTAACATTGATGCTGTAGGACATAGACAGCACATTTATGAGAACTAAGTAACAGCAGAGTTCTACCAAGGCATCACATGGAGACAAATGATCAGTCAGCGCAGAGGGTCATTTTCAAAAAGACTAGGGTCAAAATGACCTAGCAAAGCATAGTATGGTCTAAATCGTTTAGGATATTTTTTTGGCCCATGTGTGATATTGCTAATGGGTTATTTTATAGTGCTAGATGACAGTATATGGCCTACGTTTGCAGTATATGGCCTACGTTTGCAGAACACAGTTAGTGATGTATATTCAGATATGTCACCATAAATCAAATTGTTACTCACAGATACACATGGGCGGGAGAGATTTATAATGACCCCTTAATAGTTTCTATGACATTAAATACGGGTTAGTATTACAATAACGCTTTGCACAAAATCCAACATAAGATAGATAACAGGAGACATCATTTCTTATAGTTGGTAACATAAGACGCCCTTATGCCTGGATGTTAAACAGTATCTGTATATATTGCTGATATAAATTCTTTCCCTGCATACGCTCTATTAAATGCTAAATGCTCATCGAAAGCCCACGGAGGCAAACATGAAATAATATATCACACGCTTAAGAATTTCATGGTCATAGTTGATTTCTCTTAAAAATGTCTAATTGTAGGCTAAGAGAATAATATTTTGGACTCTGTTACCAAAACCAGTCATTCCAGTGGTGAGATAACATTCTAAGATATAGTCACAGCGTCTCCAAATTTCAATTTCCAAAAACCAACATTGGCATCTCTTTTTTGCCTGCTTTACCATTATATGATTAATGTATATACATTTCCTCATTATACATACAATGCAATTCTTCAAACTTCAATCCCATGGTTTTTGCATGCATCTCATACATCTGAAGTTCTTCAGTCGTCATTGCCTTCAAATGCAGTGGTAGAGAAGATGAAGCTGATAATCTAAATGATAAAAAATTTATAAAAGTTATATTACTTTTAATCAGTCCATACTAAAAAGCAGATTCACAGTCTTGGAATTCGCCCTACTGAGAGCTTGTAAATATAAAACCAGGAGAGGACATCATTGCATAAATCTGTTATGGGTTCTGGGAAGAAAAGATGCCTTCGTATACTCAGGACAAGACACAGTGGCTAAGGGCAAACAAGGACTGACTGCAGCTGTAGTATGTTTCTACCACCACAGCTGCAGAATACAGTACTTCACCATCATATTAACAAGCGATCCAATGAGCCAGAAAATGTCACATGGTACATTAGTATTTGAACAAATGCTTTCTAAGTAAAATTTAGTCATTACAATACATTAAATACAATATAAGAAGCTTGTACCTTAACCCTTTAACCCTCGAATTTATTCAAGAAAATTTCAATTTTCTCATATAAAATCTCTATTTGTAGACCGAGAGATGACTACATTTGAAAATTTACCACTGGAATGACTGGCTCAGTTATTGAGCCAGTCATTCCATTGGTAAACTTTCAAAAATAGTCTTCATTTGGTCTGCAAATGGACATTTCTAAAGACCACTGCTGAAGCTGTTTTGGCTGATATAAGTGTTAAAGGGTTAAGCAACTCATATACATTCTCTATTAATTTACTATGGGATGTCATTAAGTGAAGCAATCCATTTAAGATGCTCTATCAATGTTAACACATTGATCTCCTTACTTTGATGAAGACTTCATTGGAGGATTCTGTGCTGATAGAGCAGCATTCTCTGTAAGAAACATACACAAAATTAAACAAGGATTCCGTGGAATTAAATGTCTCGTCTCTCTCCTCTTAGTCACTGTGACCTTTGAGCTGGGGACTTCAATGGCATCATGCTTCTTCCTAACAACATAGGTAACAATGTGTTAAAGTTTAGTTCCAATTAGCTTAACCAATCCTGAAGTATAAATGTACATTATTTGCTAAATGCAAAAACTGAATGTCTAATTTGCAGACCAATAAGCTTAAGCCTAAGCTTCTATTAGGATAGTGATGGAGAGGCTTCTAATAGGAGGAATACGTTAGTCTTTTAACGCTAAACCCGATGGATGGACATCAGATGGACGACACATGTGTCATATGTTTGAGTCAATAATAATTGGATTCAAAGTTGAACTATTTTTATAATGTGCTTGATATGTTAGAAACTTAATGATGAGGCAGATTTATGTGTAAAAACTAGTCTTTAAATGTACCTGAATGCTTGGTCAGTTTTTGCATCTGCATCTTTAGTCTTTTGCAGTTTAAACATCTTAGACCTGAAGATTCATTTATTTTTCCACATCTGTATAAAGACGGAGCAAAAACAAGAATGAAATTAAGTGAGCACGTTGAAAATCACACTAAATGACAATATCCTTGTTTGTTGAATGTGTGCGAGTAGTTTTTGAGATACAGTTCCAGACATACACGCACGCTCGCTCGCATGCATGCACGCACGCACGCACACACAGTAGTTTTTTAGATACAGTTCCAGACATACACGCACGCTCGCTCGCATGCATGCATGCACGCACGTATGCACGCACGCACGCACGCACGCACGCACACACACAGCATGCAAGACATTAAGATAATGAACCTTTCCAATTCATCCATCTATTATATGACATCATAATCAACTATGTAACATTGAGGATGACGTCATAATCAATGACATCATGAATGATGTAATTAAGTTTATTACGAACGCATAATTGATGATAAATTAAAACATTGTTGTACGAACTGTATGTCTTTACTATTTAATAAACATGCTGTTGAATATTTTGAAACTAATTTGACTGGGCGACGTTGCTGCCATTGGCAGCAACAGCAGCCAGTTAAATTAGTTTCAAAATATTCAACAGCTTATCTGTTTAGTTTTCTGAAAATTTATATTTAGGGAGTTCAGAGATCGATTGATCCCAACACGGGCGAAGTTTGGGTTGAGCTTAGCTATAGATGGGCGGGGCATAGATAAAACTGGATTCCTCCATTAAAAGGATAGAATTGACAACAGCATAAAAATCAACAGATTCATAAAACAGGAAATAATTCAAACATAGTTATGATAAATCTGCTTTCTTTACACTACCGCAAATGACAAAGTCTATATGTTAATTTTATGTTACTTACAAACATTTCCAAGGACCACTGTCTTCAGATGCCTTATGTTGAACTGCGTTATCTATAAATATCAAACATGGTACATTATGGTACAATTATAGACATCTCCAGTTGTTCATGCATTAAAGTACTACAAAATTTCTTGAAATTAAGGATGAGAAAGTGAAGATGGTTGGTGGCAAAGATTATGTACAGAAATATAAAAATTGAGGTAAACAAGAGGTATCTGAAAATATCAAAAACCTTGCCTTCTTATGTTGCCACAGGATAAACGAAATCAAGGATTTCTTTTTTCACGAGAGAGTTGATACTTACCTCCCTAATACTTTTGATATTGCTAAATATTGGCTTTCACTCAATAAACACTCAGATTAAAACAGTTAGGTGCCCCTACTGGGCAGGGAGTCAGAGCGTAGTCTGGCGGATGCCAGCCCCACCACCGCGCATGCGCAGACTAGCACTTCCTCTGACTAATTTATTGGCTGATACACATGCAACTATAAAGAGCCTGAAGACCGAGCCTCTGTGGGGTGGAGAGGCCGGGTCCGTATCTAGGGAGGTAAGTATCAACTCTCTCGTGAAAAAAGAAATCCTTGATTTCGTTTATTTCACATCAAGAGTATACTTACCTCCCTAATACTTTTGATATTGCCAGAATTCGACAGTGAATTCGGCGGGAGGGAGGCGAGGTCAAAAGACCAGCTCATCCCTATACGCTTTTCTGCGTTTAAGGCACTTAAACTTCTGAAACTGTATGAAAAAACAGTCAGGATTTGACTAACCATCGGATAACACCCCCGATGTATGAGAGATGACCGAATGTCATATGCGCTTCCCCCCCTACTTCCTGGGAGGAAGAGTCGAATGACCTCAATGTCCTATACGCTCTCTACGTACAAGTGCCATGTACTACAGGACAGAGACGAAAAAACTCCATTTTCGTATACTCTCAACAATGAACCACATAAATACACAAAACCATCATCATATTAATAACGGGTAACGTGACAAGACAATCAACAATGGACAACACATACACAAGACTGACCTTGTTGAAATGGCTGCTGACATCCTCTTCCCATTGGTGAAGAACGATGCAGTCCCAAATTAGTGGTTGTTTCCATAAATTAATTGTGAAATATATAAACAATGAGGAAACCCCATCAAAAATATATGCCTAGTTATTTTTTCAAAATCGACAAGGCGAGAGGATTAGAGGTGTCACGGAGATAATGGTCTGTAAAACTTGACTCACAGTGCCACTGAGCCACCGACATAATATCATCCACAGGGACCCCATTAAATAGGGCAGTGGATGTCACTACGCCGCGGACACTGTGAGCCTTGGCCACGTCAACCTGCTTCCCGGTGGCGGATTTATGGCAAAACTGAATGCATTCTACAATCCACCTGGAAATGGTGTCCTTAGAAGCCCTGCCATGGGGTTCAATATAAGACAACCATAACGCCGACTGGTCGGTGCGCCACTCCGCCGTACGTTGTTTGTACCGGCGAAGCGCCCGGACGGGACACCATGCTTTAGAATTAGGATCATATCTAGTTAAAGCAGGCAAAACAATAGGTTGACCTGGATATTTCAACGACTGATTTTTAGCCAAGAAATTAATCCTAGGTAGCAGCTTAAGGCCTTCCCCTGAAACCACAAAACGGTCATCCTCGGCTGATAAGGCATGAATTTCACTCCTACGCCTAGCCGAGGCCGCAGCAATTAAAAACACAGTCTTCAGTGTTAATAGTTTCATAGAAATGGAACTAAGTGGTTCAAACGGCTTATCACCTAGTACTTGAAGCACTAGCGATAAACTCCAAGACGGAATCACAGGAGGATTCCTTGGTCTTAGATTGCCCATGCCTTTAATTAATACATTTAATGTATTTACTTCATCACTTCCCCTCTTAGCCAAGCAAGGAATAACAGACATTAAAGCTGACTTATAACCAGCAATAGAGTTAGGCTTGAGGCTATAGGCATCATAGAGGTGACAGAGGAAATCAGCTACTATCTGAATAGATGAATCCATTGGATCAATACATCTTTTTGAGCACCATTCTGCAAATCTGTTGATTTTATAATTATATGCTCTGGAGGTTGACCCCCTCCTGGCTTTGGCCATAAACATGGCTGCTTGCTCAGAAAAGCCCTCCTTAATTCTAGATTCCTTGACAACATCCACGCAGTCAATCTGAACATTGACGGATTGTTGTGAAGGGCCTTGCCCTGGAAGATAATATCGTCCATCAGAGGCAGAGGAACCGGATTGCAGACCAGAAGGTCCAGCAGATCCGTATACCATGATCGGCTTGGCCAATCCGGGGCGATCAGAAGCACTTGGCATTCCTCTTGTCTGATTTTCTGAAGAATTTTTGGAATCAGGATTGCTGGAGGGAATGCGTATGCATACATTCTCCCCCAGCTGATAGCTAACGCATCTGTTGCGAAAGCGCTTGGATCCGGAATCGGAGAGACGTACGTCGTCATCTTCGCATTCTTCTTCGTTGCGAACAAATCGATGTTGGGTTTCCCCCAATGGTCGAACAGACGATCCGCCACACATTGATTTAGTTGCCATTCCGTGGGTAAAACACTCATCCTTCGGCTCAATGAGTCTGCTAGCAGATTTAACCTTCCCGGAATATGAACTGCTTTCAAGGTAATCTGGTGATCCAGGCACCAACAAAGCAGTCTCCATGTCATCATACAGAGATTGGGCGACTTCGTTCCGCCCTGGCGGTTTATGTAAGTCACAACTGTTGAGTTGTCTGAACGAATAAGAACAATCTTGCCCTGAACTTTCTGTAAGAAATGTTCCAGGCCCAGGACTACTGCTCTTAGCTCCAGTAGATTTATATGTTCCTTTGACTGTTCCAGATTCCAAAGCCCTGATATCGTGGACTCTTCCAGGCAAGCTCCCCAGCCCTCCATCGATGCATCTGTATACACAGTCACCTGAGGGTGGGGAGGGGTTAGCATAACCCCCACCAAGAGATTCTCTGTGTCCATCCACCATTGCAGGTGATGAATCAGAGGCGCCAACACTGACACATTCGAGTCCAGCGAACCTGTACTCTGGGTCCATTGTGTCATGAGAAATAACTGGATCGGCCGCCTGCGTAAGGCGGCCTGAGGAATGACTGGTTCCAATGAAACCATCAACCCCAGCATTCTCAAGTAAACCCGTGCCAGGACATGACGACTGTCGCACACTGACTGAATTAATGAGATGAGTTTCTGAACTCTCTCCTGAGTAGGATAAACATATCCTGTCTCTAGATCGAAGAACATCCCCAGGTAAACAAACTTCTGGGATGGAGTCAGCTCTGATTTTGGGAAATTGATCATCCAGCCTAAGTCTGTGAGAGTTTTCAAAACAATCTCCAGACTGGCCGATAAACTTTCCCGGGTGTGTGCTTTCAACAGCCAGTCGTCTATGTACGTGTGGACTGCTATGCTTCTCCTGCGGAGGTATGCGGTGATCGCAAGAACCACACGGGTGAAAACCCGAGGAGCCGTGGAAATTCCGAAGGGTAGCACCCTGAATTCCCACTGTCTGCCCTGGAATGCAAATCTCAGGAAGCGACGGAAACTCCTGTGTACGGGGATGTGGAAATAAGCGTCCTTCAAATCTATCGACGCTGTCCACATTCCCCTCTCTAACCCCGCCAACACCGAGCGCACAGTCTCCATCTTGAAACTGGGCGTCTCTATGAACTTGTTCAATGGCTTGAGGTTGAGAATTGGTCTCCACCCTCCGGTGTTCTTTGTTACTAAGAACAGGGTTGAATAGAAGCCCGGACACCTCTGTGCCGGCTGAATAGCTCCTTTTTGTATGAGGGAATTTATTTCCTCCTCGATACACAACCTTTGATCTGGATCTCTCGGATTTGGAGTCCAGATCGGCACTAGAGACAGTCGCGATGGCGGGCCTGTCATCCAATCGGGATGATACCCGACTGAAAGCCATCGCAAGACTAAACGGTCCTGAGTTAACCGTTCCCACTCTTGCATGTGGTCGGCTAGCCGGCCTCCCACCGGTCCACCTAGGGATAGAGGTGGACATAAGGAGTGCAAGAGCGGCACTGTCTCCTTTGCCAGAAACACCGGCGTGGTTCTCACCGCGGTAACCGTCCCATCAGGAACGATTACCCCGCCCAGATCCTCGCGCGCCACGACCAGCACCGCGCGCACCTCGGTGCGCGGGCGGCTGCCTGGCTGACTGCGCCTGAGGAGCCTGCGCCCCCCTCGCTGCTGGCCGAATCGCACGCGGCCGAGGCCGACGCTGCGATGGTGGTTGGCCTCTGACCTGGCCACTACCACCTCGAGCCTGCAGGGGACGATACGCAGGGGGTGCGGCGCGAACGTTGGCACGACGAAGCACCTCAAACTGCTCGTGCAGCGCCGTCTGGTTATTGACCAGAGTAACCGTCTCCTGGAGGTGCCTACATCCCTCACCTCCAAAGAGACCAGGACCTGTCATAGGCATACGTAGTAGCCTATTGTATAGGTCCTGGGATGGGCACAGATTATCCAAGGCAAAAGTGCGCCTTGCCCGGACACTCCTGGTCACCGCCCGCGTCATACAGTCCAGCGCCAGGTTGATACCATCCTGGATGGCTCGCTGGACTGTGACCGGACTTGGCTGGCGCGATGCGGATGCTGTTACTACCCCTTGTAACAGCTGGGAGACGTGGGACAGAGCGGCAATCGAAGCCCTCCCACTCTCCTCCGCATCACGCAACGCGGTATTTGCTGAACGCAACGCGTTCGAACACAAGACTCCCGTGTCAGAACGGGAGCCTGGCCGCGCATCCTCACCCAAAGCCGCGCGCTCATCCACGCTCGGCTTAGGTACCACACCGTACCGCTGGTAGTCCAGGGGCACGATGCGGCAACGCCTGGCCACCTCGCGCGGGGCCTTAGCGAGACGTCCACTCGACTTAATGGACGTCTCCGCCGCCTCGAACATGTCAACGACATGCTCTGCCAGCGGCAGAGAAGGCATAGCGTTAGCAGTAGGCTTACCAGCTAACCACGGCCTGTGATCACGCTGGCTAGCCGACTGCTCCATGGGCAGATCTGGTCTAACACTCACCAACCACTGGCAAGCATCAGACCAATCCTCCTCCGTGGCTAGCTGCGAGCGCTCTACAAGACGGGGGCCTTCGTCTTCCTCCTGAGCGCAAGCAACAGAGCTTGACGGCGGATACGCTGATATCCCTGGCAAGCCAGGGAGAGCATGCGGGCCTGACAATACCGGCATGCTAATCTCACTGGCTTGACCAGGAGCAGGCGCCGTGGTAGAGCGCGGGGCATATACCGCCCCACCACGGCCCCGGCCAGCACCAGCGACACTCTCGGTAAGCCGAGGTATGCGGTAACGCTGGCCTTCAGCGCCCAGGGCCACAGTCTGAACCGTGGATTCTACCCATGGGAGAGTAGAACCGTGGAATAAGGCGCCTGTATTCCCCGCGAGGGGTGCACAGACGTCATAATCCATGGCCACGTCCTCAGACGGCGACCCCAACAGGTAATCCTCATCCTCCTGGCCAGACAGATTAGACTCCGGGTCAGCAAAGAGAGCTAACCCGGACTGGCCAGGGAAGGTGCCATACGAGGTACTGGCACCCGCGGTGTGCGGATAGCCCTGGACTGATAAGCAGCCCGCGGGTTCCAGCGACAACCGTCCACGGTCCCTATTGGGCGCGGCAATAAGCCTGCTGCCAGGGTCGTGGAACGCCCCCTCTAATGGGGCCACCTCTGAATCTTCAAACAACGGAAGCGTACTAAGGAACGGTGATTCAGAGGCGGGGATTACCTGCTCCGAAGCAGATGATGAGGCCAACAAAGGATTTGGTCCAGGAAGCATGCCACGAAGCAACTCTGGAACCAAATCCTTTATTGTCCTCCTCATCTCTCCCAACATCTCGGTCCGGAAGGCCTCCATGTCCACCGCGGACGAGGCCTTCCTCTTACCCTTCTTACTTACAACCTCTTTTTTCAGCTTCTTCTTCTCCTCCTCCACCACCTTGTCCTTCGCCTGCAAGCACAAGAATTCGGACATTAGCTCGCCCCCCCAGTGCTTACATATCTCGCAATTAAGCAAGGGACCACAGGGGCTACACTGAAAACAGAGATGAGGACCAAACTTGTCCCTCAAAAATCGTCCACAGGACGCACAACCAGGTCTCTGAAAAAGGCCAAAGGACGAGGAGTATGAGCAATCTAGTTAAGCTTAGAAACTCACCAACTCAAGAGAAGGAAAAAATGATCATAAAGATCATAATTTATCAGAAAACCAGCTTCGGACAACTTTAATTGTTAATAAAGAGCAAGGCTAATTATGACGTCATTAATCCTATGACAGGAAAAAATCGATCCCCAACAAACATCCCAGTGCAAGGACGAATTGTATCTCTAACCAGAACATGTGCAGAATGGACATTTCGACTACACAACCATCAGATATATACTGATAACAATGGCAAATACTGTTAATTATCTCCCTTTCCTCTAAATAATTAACATCACCTCATATCAATAATTAGATACCTGACACCTTGTCTAGACAAACCATCCAACCTGATGAACTGGAGCACTCCACCAACTGAACGCCTCTTAACTCTCTCCACCTCTAGGGGAAGGAATTGGATCAAGAGGGCAAAGTGAGAAGACCTTTATAATAGGCCTCCAACTCACTGGACATAGAATTTTTGGTTAGATAACCTAACAGTATTAGTAGGAAATGGAACCATGGTGGAGAGACACAAACCCTCTGCTGATGTGATGTCCATTATATTTCTTCACACAGACCTGTGGACATAAACACAAAGAGAGATTAGTCTTATATAGCACCTAGTTGAAATAAACCAACTAAACAAGGCGCTTATCATGTTTAGCGCGAGTCCCGGAAACACATTACAACGGGACAAAACTCGCTAATTTTACTAGAAGTCACCTGATTTAAAGGTCCTGGGCCCTCCTCTGGCGAAGTCACTCTTCCTGCCATCTTTATCAGGGATAAACACTTTTGAACTTTCACAAAAACACTTAGAATTGAGCCACGAAAAGCACTAGCACAAAAGCATGTGTAGACTCTCTGCCAATAAATTAGCAAAGAGGAAGTGCTAGTCTGCGCATGCGCGGTGGTGGGGCTGGCATCCGCCAGACTACGCTCTGACTCCCTGCCCAGTAGGGGCACCTAACTGTTTTAATCTGAGTGTTTATTGAGTGAAAGCCAATATTTAGCAATATCAAAAGTATTAGGGAGGTAAGTATACTCTTGATGTGAAAAACGGCTTGCCCTGAATTAAATATTCTGTCAAAAATCATGTCTAAGCCATGTACATATATAGAACCAGAGCTATCAGAAGATAGCAAATAGCTTGCCTGTATATTAATTGTACATCACAGGATATGATGGACCACCGGATACAGTCTCATTTTAGAATGACAATCTACTTATAGAATCAAAATACCCATGGTACTACCCTACAGGCAAGCAATCAATTTCTGACTATCAATTTCCAGACAACTACACAGGTAAGCTGTTGAATATTTGAAACTAATTTGACTGGGCACTGTCACTGCCATAGGCAGCAATAGCACGCCATCCAGTAGAATTAGCTTTAAAATATTCAGCAACTTACCTGTATAGTTTTCTGCAAATTGAATGTCAGGGAGTTCAGGGATCTGATAGGCATAAATCACACTGTTTGGTATCCCCTTAAACGTCATAGGATTACAATATTAGAAAGAGAAGTCGAAACTCAGAAATTTAATAACTAAGTATTAAATATGTAACTGTTGACAAATAAATAAATAGAAGTTAATATCACAAATAACATATCACACAGGGATGAACAACAGCTGCTGATTTTTATGTTTCGCTGTATTTGAACCATGAACATAAGTAATATAAAAATTTTGGTTGAAAATACAAACATTTCTCTAAGTAGCACAACAGGAAACATGAGCATTTAGATGAGAAATTAAGGAATTTGGGTACAAAATGCACATATTTGGGTCTGAAACAAAGCAATGAAATTCCAATGACCTAATCGACCAATCAGATTAAATTCAATCAAATTCCTAATTCGCAAGCGACAAAACCAATGTAATAACAAAACATGACATGATTCTTGATGACACATAGACAGACTGTTGTATGAATAGACTGACTGATAAGTTGGCGGAGCTAGCGATTTTGAACTGAACAATTCTTGGTCCATTGAGTTCATATGACTAGACGCATTATCTTACCTGCTGCTGTATCTTGTGGGCTTGGCAATGCTCTGGTTTGCAGTAGCATCCGTCCTTTAAATGGCGATTGTCTGAATGCTTCAGCTTTGTATGGCCTGATTTCTTCAGGTGACTGTGGTCTGTATGTGTCATGTTGCAAAGGCCTGAACTTTTCAGCATGATCTGGTCTGAATTCTGCAGCTTGAGGAAGCCTGAATTCTGCGTCATGGTGATGTCTGAATTCTGCATCGTGGTGTGGTCTGAATTCTGTATCATGGTGAGGTCTGAATCCTACATCGTGACGATGTCTAAATTCTTCATCACTATGATGTCTAAATTCTTCATCGTGATGGCATCTAAGTTCTTCATCGTGATGACTACTAAATTCTTCAAATTGATGACGTCTAAATTCTTCATCATGATGATGCCTAAATTCTTCATCATGATGACGTCTAAATTCTTCAAATTGATGACGTCTAAATTCTTCATCATGATGATGCCTAAATTCTTCATCGTCATGACGTCTAAATTCTTCAGATTGATGAGGTCTGAATTCTTCATCGTGGTGAGGTCTTGAAGAAAATTCTGCAGCTTGATGAAACCTGACTTCTTCAGGTCGAGAAAGCCTGAACTCTTCAATTTGACGAAGCCTGACCTCTTCAGCTTTGGGGGAGTCAAGTGCCCCATGTGATAGTGGTCTGAATTCTTCAGATCGGGTTGAGCCGAATGCTGCAGGTTGGGGTGGCATAACTGAATCAGGTCGGGGTGGCTTGAATGTTCCAGATAATGGAGTGAATGTTTCAGAATGGGGCGTCCTAACAGTTTCAGATGGGGGTGGTCGGATCACTTCAGGTGGGTGCAGGTTGAACTCTCGATGTGGGGTTAGACAGAATGCTTCGAGTGGGGGTGCCCGAACTGCTTCTGCTGTGTCAAGTTGGGGAGATGGCATTGCTCCCGGTGATGGCTGTCCCAAACCTCTGTCTGTGGTAGCACAGCCTCTTAGAGAATCTGCAACAATAATATAACGATAAATGTAATATGCTAAGGTTAAAGCTCAAGTAGAGAAAAAAATTGCTTAAAATGAAATCTGACCTCATAAACCATTGATATGAAATCTTTGCAAGCTTCAGTATGAAATGTTAACTTGTCAAAATAAGACAAGAAATTTTATCCAACCATCAAGAAGATTAACATGAAATCAGTGCAACATTGATAGGATATTGGTGAACATTTTGGCACCTTATGATGGCCATGTCAGTGTGTTGCATTCTTTGAGCATTGGGAACTAGAGGTCCAAATTTATCTCAAGTAAGAATGACCAATCCAGAAATACAGGGTAGGATGCAGAGCAATGCATAAAATCCAACTAAAAAATTTTAATACCAACATCACAATGACATTGATCTTTGACCTCAATATCATTGTTCTGCATCTGTATAACATAAGCCAACATGTGTGCAAGCCTGGTCCTAATATGGGGGACGAATCCTGAGATGATATGTAGAGCTAAGCTTAAACGTAAATAAAAGCAATCAGAGATTGCAGACTCTCATGTTTTTGTCACATTGTACAGTTTTTGGATTTTCTTGATTTTTCCAGATCAGGCCCAAAGTTGTGGACTACTGTATCATCACACCATTTAAAGTTGGACAAATATTTTCAGAGATATCCATATATCCAGAATTTCATTTGGGTTCACTTATTAAGATCACGGCCAACATCTGAAAATCAGCTTGCACTAAACGAAATCACAGATTTCTTTTTTCGCGAGAGTTGATACTTACCTCCCTAACGCTCTTTGATATTCCCAAATATCGACTATCACTCAATAAAAACTCAGATGTAAAAAGTAATGTGCCCCTACTGGGCAGGTAGTCAGTTGACAGTCCGGCGGATGCCAGCCCCAACCTCATGCATGCGCAGACTGACACTTCCTCTGACTAATTTATTGACTGACACAACGCAACTAAGTAAGCCTGAAGACCGGGGCTCTGCGGGGCAGAGGCCGGGTCCATGTTAGCGAGGTAAGTACCAACACTCCCGTGAAAAAATAAATCCTTGATTTCATTTATTTCACTTCAAGAGTATTGCCCTGTAGGTGGGGCTTAGAATACACCTTCCGTATCCTCTGCATGTCGTAAGAGGCGACTAGAGGAGGTAAGGGTGAGGTAACCCTGACAGAAACCTTGAGTGCTGAAGACGGAGGTTCCAGGCCGCACGGCGCACTCTAATAAACCATGGATCCACGCACTTAACGCTTATGATCATGTCGATAGTCACTTACAGGACTGGCGGTATGATCAGCGAACGAAAAGAAGAAAGAAGACTTCAAGAGTATACTTACCTCCCTACCACTTTCTGTTATTGCCAGAATTCGTCAGTGAATTCGGCGGGAGGGAGGCGAGGTCAAAAGACCAGCTCTTCCCTATGCACCTTTCTGCGCTAAAGGCACTAACTTCTGAAATTATGTGAAAACACAACCAGGAAATGACCCCATTTTTCTTGGGAGGGAGACAGAATGACTTCAATGTCCCATACACTCTCTACGTGCCAAAGTACTATAGAACATCGGACGAAAAATCTTCATATTTGTATACTCTCAAGAAAGAACCGCATATAACATGTAACATCACCATATTAGAATAAAGGGTTACGTGACAATGACAATCAACAATAACAAACAACACATAGACAAGACTGACCCTGAAATCATTGTCGCTGTCATCTACTTCCCCTTGGTGAAGACTGATGTAGCACTGACAAGTGGTTGTTTCCATTGATAAATTGTGCTGTTTATAAACAGTGAGAAAGCCCCATAAAAAATGTACACCTAAATTATCTTTTCAAAATCGATAAGGCGAGAGGATTTGAGGGGTCACGGAGGTAATGGTGGGTAAAACTTACTCACAGAGCCACTGAGCTAACAACATAAGGTCATCCACCGGTACTCCTGTACTGGTATGCTGTTATAACAAGGACCACTCTGGTGAAGACCTGAGGACCCGTCGAAATTCCAAAGGGTAAAACCTTGAATTCCCACTGCCAGCCCTACAATGCAAATCTCAGGAACCGGCAAAAACTCCTCGCCATTGGAATGTGGAAATATGCATCCTTCAAATCTTTTGATGCTGTCCACATTCCCTTCTCCAGCCCTGCCAACCCCGTTTTGACTGTTTCCATTTTGAAACTTGGTGTGTCAATGAGCTTGTTCAGTGCCTTGAGGTTGAGAATTGGTCTCCACCATCCAGTGCTTTTTGTCACTAGAAACACGGTTGAATAGAAGCCCAGGCAATTCTTTGCCGGTTGAATTGCTCCTTTTAGTATGAGGGAATTTATTTCCTCATCGATACACAACCACTGATCTGGATCTCTTGGATTTTGAGTCCAGATCGGTACCAGAGACAGTTGCGATGGCCACCCTACTATCCAGTCGGGATGATACCGATCTGAAAGCCATCACAAGACTAAGCAGTCATGAGTTAACCGCTCCCACTCTTGCCCGTGGAGGGCCAGACGACCCCCACTGGTCCACCTAGGGAGAGAAGTGGACATAAGCAATGCAAGAGTGGCACTGTCTCTGGTTCTAGCTACACCGGTATGGCCTTTCCGTGTTAACCAGCCCATCAGGTATGGTTACCATGACCAGATCCTCGGCCACCATGGCCCGCACCATGGTACGCGGGTGGCTGCCTGGCTGGCTGCGCTGGAGGAGCCTATGCCTACCCCTCGCTGCAGGCTGGTTCGCGCGCATCTGCTGCCTGTGCTGTGCTGATGGCTGGCTTCTGACCTGGCCACCATGGGCCTACTGAGGATGATACACAGGGGGCACCACGCAAACGCGCTCTCTAAGGAGCACCTCAAATTGCTCGCGTAGCGCCATCTGGTTGTTTACCAGGGTCACCATCTCCTGGACATGCCTACATCCCTCACCTCCAGAGCCCAGGACCTGACATAGGCGTCCACAGTAGAGCTGGGCGGTCTGACGGTGGTACCGTGAGGACCGCGGTATACCGTGAACCGATACCGTGACCATTGACATTTCCAAATACCGTGAATACCGTCCATAATGGTTGACCAATATTTGAGAAATATATTCATAAAATCTGACTTGACCAAGGGTAAATAAGTGCTAATAGTGCCAAAAATACAGGCATCCCTAACTATTAGCCGAGTTGAGGTGAAAGGGTCGTTGTAAAAACAAACATCAAGATGTCAATTACAAAATAATGACAGGCAGAATTGTATGTCAAATGTACGTCTTGAGTCTCATGGTAAAATTGCTTTATTTAAAACATCTAAACTCATTCTCTGGCCGTCCGCCGGTAGTAATTACACTATAATATATTCCCTATTCCCGTTTCTATTATTTGTAATTTATTACTCCAAGCATTTTGTCACCGAACAAACACGCTAGAATAACAAAATAACATACAAACTGCATGCTATTCAAACACAACAGCGATCTCGCAAAGACGTATCTGATTGGTTGTTCATGAACTAGACCGTGGGAAAATACATTACTATGCTGAATTTATCAATGAAAATTGACTGAAACGTAGTATTTGCTCCCGCCGTTTTGATCACGTGCTAATTTATTAACAACGAGCAAGCGTTGAATTGTTATTTTTTATTTTTCTGGCTTGTTTTAAGAAATTTCTTTAAGGATTAAATCCAGTTTAAGTAACGACACCTAAAAATTATAGTGTTTTAGTTTTTGTAATTCATTTTTCAACTGGCTACACGTCGGAAGTTCGCGGAAATAGCTTTTACACGCATTGTTCACGTGAAGCATGGCGAGTAACGAGTCTGCACATCGGGTACTCGGTAATTACCAGAAGCTTTGGAATCAGCTATATTCAATGTCGTGTTATATGTATGTGTATAGGCCTGTTTTCGCGAGTAACAGAATATACGACTCCAACAGAAATAAAAGAGTACAACACTCGCCCCGTTTAAATACTCGCGGATTTTGTCTGGACTCTGTTTATCAAAGCGCTCGACTGCCAAACTAAAATTTACCGTTTGCTGATCGCACGCATTAATAGGCAAGAACAATCCAGATTGAAAATAGTGCACCCCAATGTCTCAAATGGCGGGTAATAGTTAGCGAGTCGACCACACCCTTTGACCGATATACCCGTGAATGATATTACGTCAATAAAAATAGTGACCTAATAAAATCGTGAAACTAAATAGCCATGTTTTTCTTCTCTAAATCAGGAAGCCGATTTATTTATTTTACCTATATTTACCGTTGATTGGAGATGGCAGTGAAAAGGAAATGGAAAAAATTGTTCTAATTTCATGGCATGCCTTAAGCTCAGATGACGGTATACCGTGGTTCCGCAGTATTTTTTCATGGTAACGATACCGTCATGTAAATATCAATACCGCCCAGCTCTAGTCCACAGCCATCTATTGTAAAGATCCTGGGATGGGAACACATTGTCAAGAGAAAAAGTGTGCCATGCCCAGACACTCCTGGTAGCTGACTGTGTCAAACAATCCGGAGCCAGGTTAATACCATTCTGGACTGAGACCGGACTAGGCTGGCGTGATGCAGATGCTGTTACCACCCCCTGTAACATCTGGAAGACGTGCGAGAGCGCCGCAATGGACACTCTCAAACTCTCCTCTGCATCGCACAACACAGTGTTAGCTGAGCGCAGCACGCTCGCGCACACAGCTCCCGTGTCAGACCGGAAGCCTGGTCATGTGCCTTTGCTTAGGGCAGCGTGGTCATCCGCACTTGGCTTAGGCACCAAACTGTACATCTGGTATTCGCCAGGTACGATACGATATCGCATTGCCACCTCGCGAGGGGCCTTCACGAGACATCCATTAGCCTCTGCTGCTGCAAACATATCCACGATATGTTCAGCCAGCGGCAGAGATGGCATTGCGGTAGCTGTCAGCTTACCTGCCAACCACAGGCGCTGGTCCCGCTGGCTAGCCGACTGTTCCACATTGAGTCCTAGTCTGACGTTTACCAGCCATTGGCACTTGTCAGACCAGTCCTCCTCTGTGGCTACCTGCGAATGTTCGACTAAGTCATATCTCCAAAAATAAGAATCCAATCCAACAACAACACAACATCCAGGTGTAAAGACGAATTGTATTCTAAATTCAAGAGCATAAAGAATGGAATGGATACGCAATAAGCTATGCAAACCATCAGATAAACAGTGAGAAATTGGCAGCAGAAATCTTATATTTCAAATATTTTAGAGTGCCTAATTATCATTACACTAGAATACCTGCATCTTTAGCATAGACATACTACCCGATCCAGTCCTCTTGAAAACTCCACCATCTATGATCAATTCTCTCCACCATAAAGGGGGTGGGGGGAAAGGGATCAAAAGGGCAAAGTGAGGTCTTCTTCCAAGATCTTCAACTCACTCTGGGTATAGACTTTTTCTAACATGGGAAAAAGGAGCAATGGTGGAAAGAAAACGAGCTCTCTTCTTTCTTTAGTGACCACCAATCAAAGACATGTACCTGTGGACACAAAAAAACAAAGAGAGATTAGTATATCATAGCGCCAAATATGATTTAACCAGTTTTAATGGCACCTATCATGTCCAATCGCGAGTCCCAGAAACACATAACAAAGTGAATCATGACGGGAATTAGACAGAAATGCAACTGAATCCACCTGATAACTTGTTCCTGGCGTGGCCTCTGGGGTTTTCACACGATCAGACATGATCAGGAAGGTTTAGAATCCAATATAGAGTGAAGACAAATGCAGAAAACTTAGAGAAAAACTTTAGTGCATGTGTAACTTTTGCCAATAAATTGGAAAAAGGAAGTGTCAGTCTGCGCATGCGCGAGATTGGGGCTGACATCTGCCAGGCTGCCAACTGACTAGCTTCCCAGTAGGGGCAGCATACTTTTTTAATCTGAGTTTTTATTGAGTGATAGTCGATATTTGGGAATATCAAAGAGTGTTAGGGAGGTGCTCCTCTTAAAGTGAAAAGCAAGTTCCTTCATTGGGTTAAAATTTAAACAAATTTGATCCATGTGTTTTTAGATACAGTTCCGCACACATAGGCAGGCAAGCAGACAGACAGACAGACAGACAGACAGACAGACAGACAGACAGACAGACAGACAGACATAGGCATGATTGCAAAACCTTCTTCCCATTACGGTACGAGGTAATAACAAGGTTACTTTACGTAGTCAAACTATAGATGTAAACCAAAATATAAACAAGAGGCACAATGGTTTTGATGCCCAACTACCTACGACATGGCATGTTCTTAATTCTAAAGTGATTTCAACATATTAGATGGACTGCGCCCCATGTGTCAAGTAATTTAGTTTTTCTGCAAATCACACATCATGTGTGGCAGTGTTGTGTAATAAGGATTTTTTTAAAATAGTACCTCCTTTGATGAAAAAAATCGCAAACACAGAAATAAACTAAGTCCAAACGACTTAAAAGTACAGAGAAAATAAAATCATTTTCATCTTGCTGCAACCTGAATGCAATGATTATAGAGAACAAATCTGTAAAGATGTGCTGGGATCCGATAAGTCCTTAATGAATTAAATGTCCATTGATAAACTATAATATTTGCCTAATTCTTGGTGCAAAATCAGCTCAGTCCAAAGCACGTAAAACACAGAAAAAAATTTCAAAATCATTTCAATTATGATGAAGACTAGATGCAGTGATGGTATCTATTAAAGTTATATTAAGATCGGCTAAGTCCTTGACGAATTAAATGTTCATTGAAGAGCTTTAACATTTACCTAATTCTTGGCTGGCCATAAACTGCTTCCGCACTGCGCTTGATAAATGTCAACTTGTAGAGAACACTATTTTTGAAAATATACTATTGGAGCGAGTCATTTTAGTGGTAAATTGTCAAAAATAATCTCCCATCATCCTACAAATGGACATTCACTAAGCCAATATCTTGATTTTCTTGGCCAATCTTGAACATCAAAACGTCAAGATTTGTCATGAGGAACCACATAGACAGACACACCTTTTGCACACAAAGGACAAGTGGTGCTTTAAACAGACTGTGGCATCTGCATTTTCCAATCTGTGGTACTTACTTGTCAAACACTCAATCTCTCACTTTAACTTACTGTCTGCATTGAACTGCAAAACCATCTCAAATGTATCACGACAGGACAGCATCAGTCTTTTTGCCAATTCTTTTGAAACACGTTGAAGATTTATACCACAGAACTAAAACAAACAGTAATTGAATATAATTAGTATATGACATAAAATAGGGTACTGTATATATCCTACTAATAGCATATGCCCAGATAGAAGCCTACTCCGATACCCAACAATATCAGCCCAAAGGTTTTCTTAGCATGTTGAAAATTGAACTCCCTAATAAAAGCTTAGAACTAAACTCAGGACTTTCACCTGATAAACATTTTCCAAGTTTTGCTGCTAATAAAAGAATCCATTGTCTGTTACATCAAAGTTCATAAAAAAAATTGAACTCCAGTCTTGAAAACTGTTGAAAAATGAACCTCAATAACACGAAAATTGTACATAATTTCTCAGTACACATTCTTGCAGTCTTACAAGTATGTTTAACCCTTTAACACTCATCAGCCAAAAATGGATTCTGCAGTCATCTTGAAAAACGTCCATTTGCAAACCCAGAAAATACTATTTCTTTTAATTTATGACTAGAGTGACTGGCTCGATAACTGAGCCAGTCATTCCAGTGGTAAATCTTAAAAAATAGTCTCCTCTTGGTCTGCAGATGGACATTTTCTATGAGAAAATTTAAATTTTCTTCAACAAATTCGAGGGTTACAGGTTTAATGTATACCATGCCCATCACTACGGGAGTGGAATTATTACCTGGAACCACCGTAATTATTACATCAAAATCACTCATAAAATTTGCCATATTATGTCATCGTGAAAGTAATCCAATTGTGTGATATCCGAAATCTGATTAGTTCAATAATTAGAGTGAGTACTCACCATAGTTGTCGGTGGCTCATGGACCTGTGGGTTTTGGACTCCGAACTCAGAAATTATTATATATTACCATTGAGTGATGGTAACTGAGTACCATACTTTATATCTGATCTGCATAAAGGGTACTCATTTGATAACTTATTGGGATAACTTAATGTATTACCACCAAACTTTTCTGTGAATATTTAACGTTATATGACTGATTTCATTGGTTAATCAACCAATATATGTCAGAATTCTCATATACATAGTTGATCCGGTGACGATTGTGTGACCCGTTTTCCATTATTAGTACTGAATTGCAACTGATAAAAATGTGCCCCAGGCAAACAGATTGATAAATTTGGCACATGTTTACTGACCAAAATCCTGCTGGTGAATAACAGTGGTTGCTCTGCTTTTATTAGAAGCTTCCCCACTAGCGCAGACAGTAGGTTCAAATAAAATGGCAGTGGCAAACTAAATTTAAAATGGAATCCATGTTTTTCTAGTTAGTTAAAATAACAAATAGTCCACAAAATATCTAAGAAATATGCTTTTTCATAATTTATAAGAACTTTAAGATGCTGTTGAATTAAATACCCACATTATCCTATACGTAAATTGTTCTAGACAAAGCTACTGCTGCTCTGAAGCATTCGCTGTCATGATGTCCAGCAACAAAATACATCACTAATGTCCATGAAATGTTTAAGTTTGCTAAACTCTATCATGACAGTGCATGGTTCAAAAGTGGAATAATAAATAGATTAGCACAATCATATTAGGTTGCCACGGTAATGCAAACATCAGAGCAGATGCCGCAACCCGATGCTATTTGCCAAAATAACAAGTTTTAAACTTGTATTATTCATTCAGTTATTTGTACATGAGTTAGCCAAAATAATCCAAAAGTTTTTTAAACAAAATATTTTATTACAATGATGTAGAATGGATATAAGCATTGTATCAAACAAATCTGTAAAATGCCATTAAGCCGTTAACCCTCAAATTCATTCAAGAAAACTTCAATTTTCTGATAGAAAATGTCCATTTGCAGACAAAGAGAAGACAAATTTTGAAAATTTACCACTAGAATGACTGGCTCGGTTATCGAGCCAGTCATTTCAGTTGTAAATTTTCTAAAATTGTCTTCTCTTGGTCTGCAAATGGACATTTCTCACGACCACTGCAGCAGCCGTTTAAGGCTGGTATAAAGGTTAAAGGGTTAATGATCAAATTTGGTCAGGAAAATTTACATATTTCCTCCTAACTGCTTACATAACGCACGCACACACATACACACTTTTGAGGTAGGTATCTTGATAAGTTGTGACTGTACAAACCTCTAATATCTGGTCACCAACAACAATGCCATTGCTTGCAGCCAGGCTATTCTGAGTAACAGCTGAGACAAAGATTCCTCCTTGAGAGGCACGTTCAATTTCAAAGCCTACATACTCTGTTGGAGAACTTCTCTTGAAGTTTGTTATCCGAATCTCACCAGGAAATGGTCTGCAACACAAGACAAACAATTAGTCATTTTAGTTCATGTTCTCCATAACATTCACCTGGGCTTTTATTAAATATTACCACTGGAATGACTGACTCGAAACCCAAGGCAGTTATTCAAGTGATGAATTTTCAAAAGTAATCTCTTGATCTTGATTAAAGGTTTAATATACAAGTTTGCCAAAAATGGCTTTGAGAGATGTCCATTTGTAGACCAAGAGATTATTTTAGACCATTTACCAATGGAATTAGTGGCTCGATAATCAAGCCAGTCATTCCAGTGAAAAATTTTCAAAATTAATTTTCTTTCGGTGTGGAAATAGAGATTTAAAAATTTTATGAACAAACGTGATGTTTAAATCAGTACCACACAAGCTGATGAAAAATGGCTTCTGCAGTGTTCTTGAGGAATGTCAATAGAGCAGGTAATAAACCTTTGCTTTGACCATCCACTGCACAAGGGCAAACCATCCCTTTTCATTCACCACTTCCAGTCCTAACACTCGTTCTTCCCATGTGAGACAAATACTTAAACGCTTTGCTTTGCAATACATGTCCCCTACATGGTGAGATATATTATCTTGTTACCTTTCACAAATTTTGAGGAAAGAGACATAACCCCACCAGAAAATGACAAAAACCTATGAAACAAAAACAAGATTTGTCAATTTGTATACTAAAGTAATGTATCAATTTTGAGTTGAATATATTGAAGGGCGGCGAAACGTCTGGAAAGCTGATATTTGTCATATTTCATAAGTCAAGAGTGGGCCATAACTAATTCAACAGCTGACACAAAAGTCTGAGACTTGAAGTTAATCTGTAATATTTCATAATAAAGCAATGTTCCAATTTTCAGCTCGATATATTGACAGAAAGCATAAAGTCTGGAAAGATGGTATTTTTCATATGTTAAAATGGGTGATAACTCAATAAAATTTGGATGAAATGCCTGAAACTCGAACTTGATCTGTAACTCAAAATAAACCAATGTAACAATGTTGATTTCAATGTGTTGAAGGAAAGTGAAAGTAGGGACATTTCATAAGACAAATAAAAAAATTAACGGAACAGGTTGAAACAAATTTTCATCTCAATATGCTGGAAGTGAAAAGTGTGGTAGACCAAATGGGACAGACGAACAACAAACCTAGATTAACCAATGCCGCTCTGTTTTAACAGTAGGCGACCAATAATATTGCCTAAGACGCAGTATAACCATGACACAGTTATTTATATACAGAACTACATAGATTAGCCTAAACACTAATACTTACTGTTTAATTTCTGGAGTTGGTAAGAGAAGTGGCAGTGAATTGGAGAAGCTTTGCCAAGGTATATCATGAGGGTGAATGGACGATATAGAATCGATCTGCTGAGACACTGAAATATATATCAAAACAAAATAAATGAAATCACAGATTTCTTTTTTCACGAGAGAGTTGATACTTACCACCCTGATACTCTGTGATATTTCCTAAATATCGACCTAGCTTCAATAATACTCAGAATTAAAAAGAAACCGCCCCCACTGGGCAGGTTACTCAACTGACAGACCAGCGGATGTGCGGCCCAAACTCGCGCATGCGTGGGGCTGTCTCAGTCTATTCCAAAATATTGGCTGACCTAATTGCAATCTATGTTGGGCTTGCCCCAGTGGTTGAACAGACGGTCCGCCACACATTGATTTAGTTGCCATTTCGTGGGAAGAATGCTCATTCTTCGGCTCAATGAGTCTGCTAATAGATTTAGCCTTCCCGGAATATGAACTGCTCTCAGGGAAATCCCATGATCTAGGCACCAGCAAAGCAATTTCCATGTCATCATACAGACTGGGTGACTTTGTTCCGCCCTGGCGGTTTATGTAAGTCACTACTGTTGTATTGTCTGATCGAACCAGAACACCCTTGCCCTTGACCTTCTCAAGGAAGTGTTCCATGGCGAAGACTACTGCTTGCATTTCCAGCAGATTGATATGTTCTTTTGACTGATCCAGATTCCAAAGCCCTGATACTTTGTTTTCCTCCAGCCAAGCTCCCCATCCCTCCATTGATGCATCTGTGTACATCGTTAACTGAGGGTGGGGAGGTGAGAACATCACCCCCGCCAGTAGATTCTCTCTCTTCAACCACCATCGAAGGTGGTGAATAAGAGGTTCCTACACTGACACCTTTGAGACCCGGAAACCCGTACTCTGGGTCCACTGTGTCATGAGAAATAACTGGATCGGCCGCCGGCGTAAGGCTGCCTGTGGAATGACTGGTTCCAAAGAAACCATCAACCCCAACATTCTCAAGTAGACGTGTGCCAGGACATGACTGTTGCACACTGACTGTATGGCTGAGATGAGTATTTCTACTCTCTCTAGATCGAAGAACATACCCTACCTCTAGATCGAAGAACATGCCCAGGTAAACAAACTTCTGGGACGGAGTCAGCTCTGATTTTTGAAAGATGATTATCCAGCCTAGATCTGTAAGTTTTCAAAACTATCTCCAGATTCGCTGATAGACTTTCTTGCTTGCGTGCTTTTAACGGCCAGTCATCTATGTACGTGTGGATTGCTATGTGTCTCCTGCGGAGGTATGACGTCATAGCTTGGACCACTCGTGTGAAGACCCGAGGAGCCGTCGATATACCAAATGGGAGAACCTTGAATTCCCATTGGCGGCCCTGAAATGCAAATCTCAGGAACCGATGAAAGCTTTTCCCAATGGGAATGTCAAAATAGGCATCTCTTAGATCTACTGATGCTGTCCACATTCCCTTCCTCAATCCTAACACCGTTCTTACAGTTTCCATTTTGAAACTTGGTGTGAGGATAAACCTGTTGAGAGGTTTGAGGTTGAGAATTGGTCTCCACCATCCAGTGCTTTTTGTCACTAGAAACACGGTTGAATAATAACCCGGACATTTTTGTGCCGGTTGAATTGCGTGTTTTAGTATAAGGGATTGAATTTCTTCTTCTATACACAACTGTTGATCTGGATCTCTTGGATTTTGAGTCCAGATCGGAACCAGAGACAGGTGCGATGGCTGGTTTGAAATCCAGTCTGGATGGTAATCAACTGAAAGCCATCGCAAGACTGAGCGGTCCTGAGTAACCTGCTCCCACTCTTACAGACGGCCTCCCACAGGTGTACCTAAGTATTGAGGTGGACCCGAGGAGTGCAAGAGAAGCTCTGTCTCTGGTGGCTGTCCTAGCCGCACTGGTTTGGTCTTTGTGAGAGCCGACCCATCAGGTTCGGCTTCCAGGACCAGAACTCCGCACTCCTTTACCAGCGCCACACGCACCTCGGTACGCGGGCTGCCTGGCGGGTTGCGCCTGCGCTCCCACCTAGCTGGCTTACGCTGGCGTTGCCATGGCCAACAAAGCCACCACCACCTCTAGCCTGCCGAGGGTGGAAGGCAGGGGGCGCTGCTCGAACACACTCCCTGCAGAGCACCTCAAACCGCTCTCGCAGCGCCCTCTGGTTGTTCACCAGGTCTATGGTTTGTTGGAGGTCCAGGCATCCTTCACCTCCAAACAACCCTGGACCTGCCATCGGCGTCTGAAGAAGCCGAGTGTACAGGTCCTGCGAGGGGCACAAATTGTCAACGGCAAATGTGCGCCTTGCCCGTAAACTCCTGATTACGGATCTCATCATGCAGTCCAGAGCCAGATTAATGCCATCCTGGATAGCTATCTGGACTGAAAGAGAAGCTTGGCGGGCCACGGATGCTGCTACTACCCACTGTAGCAGCTGGGAAACGAGCGAGAGAGAGGAGATGGCTCCTCTCGTAATTTCTTCCGTGTCCCGCAGTGCAGAATTTGCATTGCGCAGGGCGCTAGTGCACAAGGGTCCCGTGTCAGAATGGGACCCAAGCCGCGTGTCTTCACCCAAAGCCGCACGGTCATCCATGCAGGGCTTTGGGATGATGCCATACTTCTGATACAGATCAGAACTGATATGGCAGCGTCGTGCCACCTCGCGAGGGGCCTTCACAAGGTGTCCTTTCGGCTGAATGGACGTCTCTGGCGCAGCGAACATATCAACGATATGCTCCACATACGGCAGAGATGGCATGGTGCTCATCACCAGCTTCCCACCCAACCACGGGCGCTGGTCCCGCTGGGCCTGGAATTCTGGCTTGATGCTCACCAGCCATTGGCAAGCATCCAGCCAGTCCTCCTCGGTGGCCACCTGTGAATGTTTGACGAGCCTAGGGCCTTCGTCATCCTCAACCACATTCACTGGTGGGGTAATGGCCGGAGCTGAAGATACTCCTGGATAGCCAGGGAAGCCATACGGACCCGCAAGGACCGGCATGGCTTGCACCGGGGCTATTCCAGGAGCCGGATTTACAGAGGGATACAGTATGGACGGCCATCGGCTCCTAGCCGTTGAGCCGTGAAACCTACTTTTGAAGACGTATTTCCACGGAAAAGGTCACCCCATAGGCTCATCGGTAGGCCATAACAGTGTCCTCTTCTTCCTGCCCAGAAAGATTAGACGCCAAGCTTGTAAAAGGATCAAACTTGGCCTGGGCTGGAGGGATATCGTGTGAGGCGCTGATATCCTTATTTAGGCTGCTCTAGAGCGTTCGATAAGTGAACGCCCGAGGCCATGGCTTTCGCTCCCGGGTCCACGGGCGAGGCAAGCCTCAGCGTCAGACCAACAGGAGCCGTCTCTGGGTCTATAACGAAAACTGGCTTGCTAAGAGAACCAGACCCAGAGATGGGAACGCTCTGTCCCAGATCAAATGAGGAAGACAATGACGAACTTGAACCGGGAAGCAAGCTGCGAAGTAACTCTGGGACAAGATCCGTGATTGTCTTCTTCGTTTCTACCATCATCTCAACATGGAAGGCTTCCATGTCTGGCATGGATGCCTTCCTCTTCTTACCACACTCTTGTTCCAGACGCCTCTTCTCATCTGCCACCCAGTCCTTCACCTGCTGACTTAAAAAGTCAGTCATAACCTCCACCGGCCATGACTCACACACATGGCAATTTAGAAGGAGGGCCGCATGTACCGCACCTAGTGCAGTCATGGGGGAAAAAGCGGGCCTTCATGAAATGGTGGCAGGCAGGGCTTTTGTTCTCAATTACCCTCTGAAACGACACAAACGGAAACAATTAGTTTTTAGTTATGACGAACCAAAAAACCAATTGCAGAAGGCTAATAAGATCTTATAAGGAAAACTTTGACCATCGAATGAAAGATAAACCAGGGCCATAGAAAAAAACTATGGGCCTGACTGAATGTAAACAAATCCTAAAAACTTCTTATTCTTCTTAAAGAAGACAAGGGAGACATTAGAATTTGAACTTGAATACTTGAGGCGATTTTTTTCCACAGCTCAATACAAAGATTCAATAGTAATTGAAATTTATAAACACAATTAGCCTATGCAAAACATCAAGAGAGATAAATAACTCAACACTCAGTCATTAAATTTCCAAATGTTTTTAGAAATAAAATGACTGAAAATTGTTCTCTCTCCAGATTAAACCTCAGAAGACAACTCCTGTAGAACGAGTGAAGTCTGATGAACAACACCAGAAATACCTGATCCTGAATCCAAACCCTGTGGTTGGGGGAGAATGCGGAAAAATGACTTCTTATGGTAATAATTCCCTCTACAAACTCATAATAAATTATTTGGACCAAGAAACCAAGTATAAATATTGTTCAAATAAAGGATACACTTCAGAAATCAGCTCTTGTGTCTGAAAATACAAAGCACAACATGCGTTAGCTAATATATAGGCCTCCCCTAAAAAGAGCTAGCCTAATAAAGATGTATCCACGAGTTAGCGCGAATCCCGGAAACACCATCAGAGTCAACACGCAAATTTTTTATCAATAAATTTACTAAAGTACACCTGATGCCGAGGACCGGGCGCATCCTCCGGCGACTTGGCAGCGTCAGACATACTAAGAATAGTCAAAATCAAGTTGCAGAACAACTTAAAGCTTCAAAAAGTCTGAAAGCAAAAGCAAGGCTAGAAAGCGTGTTGCAATGGCAGGTCAATATTTTAGAAAGAGAATGAGACAGTCCCGTGCATGCGCGAGTTTGGGCCGCACATCCGCTGGTCTGTCAGTTGAGCAACCTGCCCAGTGGGGGTGGTTTCATTTTAATTCGGAGTATTATTGAAGGTAGGTCGATATTTAGGAAATATCATAGAGTATCAGGGTGGTAAATATACTCTTGATGTGAAAATGCTATCTTACTCTGCATTATAGGCATGGATAGTTTCTGCTGGCAAAGTAATGTAGGCATGCTACGGAAAATGAGGTATACCACCGGGATGGTAAATCTGTTTGAGTGTAGCTATCGTGACTATCTCTGGCGATTACTGGCAATCATACCCTGGTCAGGTCTTGTGGAGTCAGGTGAAAGCATAGATTGGTAGACCATTGGTTGACCACTGGTACATTGTAGCCCTTGTCTATGTTTACTGATGGGCAGTGTTTGTATATTTCAATAGCCTCTTGGCTTCTCTTAGCTGTCTCATTTTTAATGACTACAAGAATGTAGCCAGTAGCTTCTGTGTGCTCTGCCATATATGTGCCCTCACAATGGTCATAACGCATCCTATACAGGACTCTAAATCATATTGCCATGGGATGATGTGGCCAGTAGCTACGCCTGTACGATTATTAATTTAAGTGATCACCATTGATTATTTAACCCTTACCACTCTAATGTCAAAATCTTCGATTTTCAAATTAGATTAAACAAGAGGCCCAAGGGGCCTGTATCGCTCACTTGGACCATAAGCATTTCAACTAGAATGGTCATTAACAATAAGTAGAACTCTAATGAGTTGAGCAGACTTGTAACAAGAAAACAGAGGCCACGTTTCTTTATGTATCAACTTCTCTTGAACAAACTTTATTGGCCCTTAGTCATCAATATCATATCTCCCAAATTTCGGCCCAATCAGTTCAGTGGTTCTGGAGACGAAGTTGCTTTCATGAAAACCAGGCCATCCAAGATGGCCGCCCAACCATTTGGCAAATCAAGTTCCCTTGAACAAACTCGGTTCAGCTCGGACCCTAAGTGATGTTTTATGAGTTTTGAATCAATCGCTCAAACAGTTTCAGCGAAGATTTTTAAAGACATTTCTAAAAATCAGCCACAATCCAAGACGGTCACTGGCCCAATTGGCCGATCGGCTTCATTTGAACGAACTTGGATCCCTATGCCCTAAAGATGCTTCCTGCCAAATATAATTGAAATCGGCTTAGTAGTTCTCGAGAAGACATTTTAAATTTCCCATTGCTTTAGCATGGGCGCCTTTGGCAGAAAATAATCCAAGACGGCCGCCAAACCGTTTTGAAAATGGCAAATTTGAGCTCAGAATACCAAAAAACATATATAGAACCAATTCTGTCCTCAAAATCCATCAAATAAAAAAATCCAATATGGCTGCCAAACACGCTACATTTTGATTGGCCCACAGTGGCCATGTTTTTTGATGGTTCAACTTCTCTTGAACAAACTTTAATGGCCCTTAGTCGCTAATTATATCTGCCAAATTTCGACCTGATCCCTTCAGCTGTTCTGGAGGTCGTTTTAGCTAAAACTAGGTCAACCAAGATGGCCGCCGAACCATTTGACCAATCAAGTTCTCTTGAATAAACTTGGCTCAGTTCTTGCCCTAGATCATATTTCATGAGGTTTGCATCAATCCCACAAACGGTTTCACAGAAGATTTTTAAAGACGTTTCCTAAAATCGGCCAAAATCCAAGATGGACACCGGCCAAATTGGCTGATCGGCTTCGTTTGAACAAACTTGGATCTCTATGTCCTGCTTCCTGCCAAATATAATTGAAATCGACGCAGTGGTTCTTGAGAAGTCGTTTAAAGGAAAAGTTGATGGATGGACGGATGGACACACGACAGACAGTCACCATGGCATAAGCTCACTTGGCCTTTCAGGCCTGGTGAGCTAAAAATGAAATGGTATACATTTTTCAAGAAATTTGCTGGAAGATGGTGCTGTCGTAGACACCAACATCGTTCACAAAAATTGTTGAAAAATGTACATCGCTTACTTTGCTATTGACACAGTAAAAGATAGAATATTGACATCAGAGTTGTACAGGTTAAGAATAATTACCCAATTAATCAGCCTGGATACAAATTACCCAGACATAACAATAAAGGTTAACACACGCACACATAACTGAACACGTAATACAAGTTTCAATACTTTATTTTTGACAAATTAGCATTTCCAATACTTCATTATCAAACAGTCAATCTCTCACTTACAAACTTACTGTCTGGATTGAACTGTAAAACCAGCTCAAATGTATCATAACAGGACAGCATCAGCTTTGTTGCTGATTC